>OU015767.1:10553928-10661664 GCA_907173295.1 Fagus sylvatica
CTCTTATTCCTTTATATATGCTCATACAACAATATCCATTAACTGAAATCAGTAAGGAACTTGCCACTGGCTAAGAAAGTAATAGCTTTTAACTAATTTCTGCTTCAATTCAATATGTAGGTCTGACCTGTGGCATGGTTTATACCACATCATTTACATCATCACAAAGAGAATATGCTCATCTCTTGAAGTGGAACTATAGACAGATCAAATCTCACCTTCTTGAAAGATAGAGATAATTAATGAAACAAAATTGTCTCTTGCCTTGTAACTATGGTCCTAGGACCTTCATGGACCAAAGAGAAAGAGAGACATTTTTGAAACTCATTCTTCAAGCACAATGGGTAGAAAGAGCTCCAAAGAAACATGACCTTACATGCTTAAGACTTCTTTAGAAAACAGATAATTAAGGTTGATTGTCTCTTTAGGGGACATCCGATAAAGGTGGAACAGGACTGTACATTTTTTATTTCATGAGTAAGGTTGTAAATTTCATAGTCCAACCAAGAAATGCAATATTCTAAGCTAGGGCCTGCATTTAGATTTGAGTATTTTAATATTTAAAACCTTGTATGAATCATGTAAAGTCTAACTGTGCACATATATTAAGAATAAGATTTGAGTATTTGAATAGCAATTACTTGTATGAACCATGTAAAGCCAAACTGTGCACATATATTAAGAAAGACAAACAAATATCAAGGACAAGCTTAACAATTTCCAGCAAACAATGCAACACCAAGTTTGTCATGTTGACAGCAAGGCAGGAGACAGAAAAAAGTGATTGCAGAAAGAACAAGACTAAGCTATCATGTTCAGAAGTAAATTTTTTGGATGGATTTGAGCTTCAATAACATGTACATTTAAAATGATGATCTGTAAACCATAAAATCATCACCAGAGGTCCAGAACCACAAAAACATCCACAAGCAGAACAAAGCTCCTCAATCCTCCACATAGTTGTTTGTATAAAAAGAATATATAACCATCTAAGTTTATTTGCAACACTGCTGTTAAGAATCTTACTTGTATGATGCTAATCAAGTTTCTTTTCTTCACCCTCTAATACTGACAAGCTAGCAAATGTAAAAACTTCCACTAGAATGAATTTAATGGACAGAAATAATTATTGAGAATCAAACTAAAACAGATCACATAAATGAAATTTAAAAAAATTAACAAAGTGACTACACAAAACCCTAAGATTGTCCACAAAACCCTAACATTGTCCACACTTAGCAAATTCCTCAACCAAAGTCAAAATATTTCACAAAATGGCAAGCATAGTATCAACTCACAAAAAATTAAAAAATGACAGAAGAAAATGAGTTTGGGCTCTCACCTTTCTCTTTCGAAGATTGTTTCTTACTTCCTTTTGCTTTTGTGTCTACGGGTGCAAGGGAATGGGTCACGCTGGGGAAGTTTGAGTGTTTGATAGGAGTGTAGTTTGTTCTTGGGAATGTTTGCACGTGAAGAGAGGGAGAGGAAAGACTGTGACAGAGGAGAGGTTCAGTTTCAGTTTCTAACAGTTACACTTTTGTTTGTTGTTTGTTTGTTTCAGTTTCGAAGAGACAGAAGAGAGGGCGTCGTGTACTCGTGTTGAGGAAGCTTCTGACATGCAGGCTCGAAGAAACGACGCCGTTTGGGGACCACTTTCCCCTCAAAAGCCCAAAAACGGCGCCGTTTTGGGGACCACTTTCCCCCAAATGCCCAAACACGGCACCGTTTTGGGGACCACTTTCCCCCAAATGCCCAAACACGGCACCGTTTTGGGGACCACTTTCCCCCAAATGCCCAAACACGGCACCGTTTTGGGAATTTTTATTTCCCCCCAAAAGGCCAACACGGCAGCGTTTTGTAATGTTTTATTTCCCCCCAAAAGCCCAACACGGCAACGTTTTGGCCATTTTAATTTCCCCCCAAAAGCCCACACGACGCCGTATTGGCCATTTTTTTTCCCCCCAAAAGCTCACACGACGCCGTTTTGGGGACCAACTTTCCCACCAAATTGCCCACGTTGGACCCGCCTTCTTTCTTTCTTTTTTAAAAGGTTTGCTTTCTTTCTTCTTTCTTTTTTGGTTTGGTTTAAGTGGATTAATGGGTTTGGGCTTTTGTTTTTGGCATGTTAATATATTATATATTGGGTTATTATATAATAATGGGTTTGGGCTTTTTAAGTAATCTTATATTTTACTGTATAATATGGGTTATCATATGACAATGAGTTTAGGCTTTTTAATAACCTTATATTATGGGTTATCATATGATAATGGGTTTGGGCTTTTTTCAGCATCAGATAATATTAATATATATATTATGGGTTATTATATGACATTGGGTTTGGGCTTTTTTTGTAACCTCATATATTAATGTATGTATTAAAATATTAAGTAATTAAATATTTAATCAATTAAATTAATTTACATGTAAATATTAATCAATAAATTACCAAAAAAATGTACATATTAATGAATAAAATAGTTATGTTATATATTTTTATAATATATAAATATATATATATATATAATATCTAAATTTTAGTTAGGGGGAAAAAATTATAATTCGACACTCGACACTAACATACATACATATAATAAGATCTAATAACTTTTTTATATTAAAATCAGTAAAGACAAAAAATTAAAAAATTATAATAAAAATATTAAAATTCAAAAAATATAAGTAGAACATTGGAATTCAATAATTTAGAACTTAGTTATGGAAAAGTAACATTGATATTTTATGTAATTTAATTATACAAACTAACGTATTAAAAACGTATGTCATACAATGTTATTAGTATTTGTGTTTACATTTGATAACCACCTTGGTAGTACGATTACATTTGAGTAACATATTTAAACAACAAATTGTAATATTTTTCTACTTAGAATCATCCATATAGTAATGCTCCATACAGTACTATATAACTAAGAATTGTCTATACACTAGTACTACTTCGTTCTGGCTCACCATATATGTTTTTGAACAAACCCGTATAGTTAAAGTATACGACAGTATACTGATGGTCATCTTCTATGTGAACAGCAAATCTGATCCAAACAGGAAAGTGTTGGATATTTCTTATGGTTCCAATTAACACCCGATCTATAGCGGATGGTACGGTTAGGGTTGATCCGAGGAAGAGACCAACACACGATTTATACCTTCCCTTGTAGCTAACTATAACTTAACCATTGAATATATAAGATATAATTGATGATGACGACACATGATAGGAGGTTATTCTAATGGAGAAGAGGTGGATGACTAAGATGACACATGTTTTCCAAATATACTCTATGCATAATATCAAAAAAATTGTTATGTTATTATTATTTTTGCTAAATTACATTATATTACTTGTATAAGTTAAGAATACTTTCTAAAGTTCCATTTTAATTGAAGTTAACATTTTATCATTTATAAATGAAAAAAGTTATATATTGTAATGAAGAAATTCATAAATTAGTTAACAACAAATATTGATCTAACATATTCAACCATGATTATTACAATTTCTGAATCTAACATACACAAAATACATTATTGTACCTTTTTTTCAAATTATTTTTTCATTTTCTCATTCTGAATACATTTTTTTTCACGTATTTTAAAATTACAACTTCTGAACCTAACTTATACATACTTTTTGAAGTCACATTTTCTTAATTTATTTTTTACATTTGATGTCAATAATTATTAACTGTATTATTTGCAATCTTTTTATTAATAATAATATTTGAATGAATATTTACAATTTTTCTCAATAATTATTAAATGTTAAAAATTTCTGCGAAATCTTTATAACAAATTTAATGCAACTTTTGTCAATAATTATTAAATGTATCTTCTACTAATGTTCTTTTTATAATACTAACATAAAATTGTGTTTATAACCACAAAAGCAAACCATATAAAATGTTTTCATAATTCTTGTATGAACTGTATTAATACCAGCAAAGTTTTTTAAACAATTTGTTTGTTAAGATTAAATTTTATAAATAAATAAAATACATTTTTAAACATATAAAATGTATTCATAATTCTTGTATGACTTGAATGGTTAAGATTAAAAGTTTCAACATTCACTTTTAATCTTATCCATTAAATTTTATAAATAAATAATATCCATTAAATTTTATAAATAAATAAAATATTAAATCAACACACAATACTAAATCTAAATGCAAATTTGCATTGCAATTGAACTAGCAATTTGTTTGTTATTAGAGCATTCCCAATGGACGTGCTAAAAGGTAAAACAAACTCAAATATAGCCCACAACCACAAAAAAGGCCTCCCAACGGACATGCTTCACGTGAGCTAAAATAAGTTTTTGCTATAGTTGCAAGGCATTTATGCCTTGCACTGTTCATTTGCCATTTCTATTTTTTATTATTTTATCTTCTGTTCCGCTCCTTTCTCTCTCTTCCTTTTTTCCCTTGTTTTTTTTCCTTTGTTCTGTTCCGCTCCTCTCTCCCGTGGCTGTCAAGCTCTTTTTTCCTTTCTTCTTTTTGTCAAGATATATATATATATATATATATTTTTGTCTTGGACCTCATTAATAATACATGTATTGCTACAATGAATGTTGCAACTTCATTTTTTCTTTCACAATGAATGCTATGGGTAGTTACTCATTCATGAAAAAATTAAAAATTTATCAAATGAGACTTATTAAAAAAATATTTAATATATATTATACTATAGAAAATATAGATTATAAAATTTAATAAACTAGTTTTATTAATGATTATATATGGGCATATATATATGACTTTTAGAGGAAATAATAAAAAATAAATAAATAATGAATATTTAATTGAAATAGAGTTGAGAACAGAGAATCGGATGTGAGTGTTTTTTAAAATAGTAAGTTAAAATAGAAAAAGTAGGGTTTTAAACTAAATTTTAGCTTAAATTTTAGCATGTCCATTGAGAATGCTCTTACACGGCAGATACTTCCAAGGAACTTTGGACCAGACTTTTTACACAGCACACGTTGTTTTCATGTGATTTTCTGAGCAGAAGATGTGATCTTCTGAACACAAGGACACATCAATGTGGGTCCATTAAATAAAAAAAACATTAAATCAACTTCTCTCATGGGACACGGCATGGATATACTTCTCCTAACTAAAGACTTGAACAGTATCACTCTAACAGCCAGCCAGCCCAATCTTAGCTGGTTAAAGACGGGCTGATGTGATCTCTTCTAAACACACTTTGTGCCAATCCCATCACCTGAACTGTCCTCTCCTTCGAGCTGCACGTCCCTGCTGCAGTGTTCTTCGGCTAGAAGGTAGAGTCCTCAAGTTGTTTCAGCTACAAAAACCCCCTCAAGTTGTTTCAGCTACAAAACCCGAACTTCCTTCTTCTTCTTAGCTGTCTGCCTCTATGTTTTCTTAATCTTTCTTCCATTCTCTTTTCGGGTTTGCTGTCTTTGGGTTGGCAGAGAGCATTAAATGCTTACAAGACTTCTCAATCTCACTCCATCTTCAGACTTCTCAATCTCACTCCATCTTCACTGCGTGTTAGGTGTCTGAACAGTGGGATGTGATTTTGTTACTGGGCTGTGACCAAATTTTACTGGGTTGTGACCGAAATTTGGTGGGGGTGCTGGTTGTTTTCAATTTTCCTCTTTTGTTCAATCAACTTTGTGAATACGGTATGCTCTCTCTCTCTCTCTCTCTCTCTCTCTTTGTTATTAATTTCATTTCTCAAATTTAAGATTAATATTCAAAACCCTAATTACATCATATTCTATTCAAATTAAATCATATTGACAATTTTAATATTTAAAACCCTAATTATGTTTTATTCAACTTAAATAATATTTTTATCAAAAAAAAAAAAACTTAAATTCAAACCCTTAATATTACCCTAAGCTTTTTGACATAAACTAATATATTATATGATTTTTTAATAACCTAATAATATAAATTCATATTTTAATACCTTTGCAGCAAACATGTCTTCCTCATCAGTAAATAGTGCAATTAGAGATGGGCTGAGATTTAGAAATTTAGACTGTGTTTGTGGCAAAAGAGCATCAGTTAGGATTTCAGAATCAAGTTTAAACAAAAACAAATTGTATTATTGTTGTGCTGCCAACCGATGCGGTTTCTTTTCTTGGTGTTTGCCCATCAACCAACGAGCTGGCTGTGAAAGAATGGAAGAGATATCACAAGCAACCAGTTCTAAATCCATGGTTGATGCATCACAATTGCTTGATGCATCACAACTGTTACTGGACTTGCATCAACTTCAGTCAGAGATGCGTGGCATGCGTGATATGGTCCAACCAGTACATCGTGATGACATCCAATCGTTGAAGAAGTTGTTAACAATAGGACTTGCTGTAATTGTGGGCCTTATTGTTGTATTATGGTATCAAATTCAATAAATGTGTAGTGTAGTCATTACCACTTTTTGTAATTAGACAATATTTGGTTGAATGAATGAGGAAGCTTATTTGAATGAATGTGAATGAATGAATGTAGTGAAATGTATTCAATGAAATGTGTTGTGTACCAGAAAAATGTTTATTTTAAATGTTAAGTCTGCCCAGAAATTGTGGACAATTTGCATCAATGTGTGGACATTAATGTCTATATTTTCTTGCAATGGCCATGCAAATTCATGCAATTTGATGCACGTTAGAACACTAAACAGTCACGTGAACAGTAAAATTCATCCCCAGAAAGTGTGGACAATTTGATAAAAGTGTGGACAATTTGATAAAAGTGTGGACAAGTTTGTCCACACTTTCTGTCAGATACGTAAACAGTGAACTCTTTCTGATAAAAGTGTGGACAATTTGAACAAAGTGTGGACAATTTTGTCCACACTTTCTGTGAGATACGTAAACAGTATTTTATGTGAACAGTAAACTCTTCACAAAAAAGTGTGGACAATTTGAACAAAGTGTGGACAAAATTGTCCACACTTGAACAGCATGGTAAACAGCATACGTGAACAGTACACGTCAGCAGTAACGTGAACAGTGTTCATATTGGTCTGAAAGTGTGGACAATTTTGTTAAAGTGTGGACAAAATTGTCCACACTTGAACAGCATGGTAAACAGCATACGTGAACAGTACACGTCAGCAGTAACGTGAACAGTGTTCATATTGGTCTGAAAGTGTGGACAATTTTGTTAAAGTGTGGACAAAATTGTCCACACTTGAACAGCATGGTAAACAGCATACGTGAACAGTACACGTCAGCAGTAACGTGAACAGTGTTCATATTGGTCTTCAAGTGTGGACAATTTTGTTAAAGTGTGGACAAAATTGTCCACACTTGAAGAGCATGTAAACAGTATACGTGAACAGTCTACGTGAACAGTATTCATATTGGCCTGAAAGTGTGGACAATTTTGTGAAAGTGTGGACAATTTTGTTAAAGTGTGGACAAAATTGTCCACACTTTCTACAAACTTGGTGCATGGTACCATATTACCCAGAAACCTGCCTTTACCCAGAAACCAACCCAGAAACCTGTTTTAACTTAGCCAATTTCTGCAAACTTGGTTCAAAGTATACCACTAACATAACTTTCATAAAATTACTATATTCATGAAATTCACCATGACCTGAATACATAAAAAACTTAGAATAACCCACTAGCAATCACTCAAATACGTATGCACTTCCATTATCATTGATTGGAACGACAAAATACATTAATTATCCACTCTAGCTAAAAACAATACAATCAATGGGTGTATGTTAATGAAATGAAAGGAGCCTACACTTTCTCTTTCCTCTTGCAAAAACAACAACGCTGAGGATATACAAGATTGAGACGGATCCTTCCATGATACAAAAAAACTAACTACCAACGCATCCTTCCGTAATACAAAAAAAGGAGGATCGTTTAACAAAAAAAAATATATATATATTTACATATATCTAATCAAGGAAGGTTTAAGGCTTGGTCTTCGTTTCCATGAGCTTGAGTCTGTGACATTGACTGTAAAAGAAAACATGGTACAATAAGTATGCAATAACTAGGATTTAATAACCAATTTTTCCACATTACAAATATCTTTACCTCAGACACAAAACTCTGGGAAGGCATTGGATTTGTTAAGTGTATAACTCCATCATGTGAATGTGGCATGGACACTGGATATTCCTACAATACAAAAAATATATATATATATATATATATATTCAACCATAAGCCCCAAAATAACATCTTTGCTACATATGAATAATAACAGTGCAAATCACCTATACTTACCATGTTTGATGTAGAGCAATCTCCATAAGCACTACCTCCAACCTAGGCCATCCAAACACAATTAAACCAAAATTAATAAACAATAATAGACTAGGATATTAAAAGAAGTGTGGTCTTTTAATTATGTACCCCAGTAGTTGATGTTGAATGAGCAAGATTCCTAGCAACGGCATTGTTCCTTTTCTTCTTTGGTTTTGAAACCGCTTCCTCCATTGATGACTTTAGCCGTTTCATCCTAGGTCGACCCTTACGCTTCACAACCGTAGGACTCCTTACAACTTCAGTCCTAACAACATCAGGAGCAGCTCCAACACTATTCTTTCTCTGAGACGAGGGTTGTTTACCACATGAACGAGAAAAGTTGTCCTTCAAATCAATTAACAACTTTTCTACAACATTAAAATTCTCTACAGACTCAGCCCCTATCTCAAGCACACCGACTGCTAGTCTATGTAACTTCTCGTACCTTTCCAAGACAGGGTTATGTTGTACATCATCTGTACAAGTGGAGACGTAAGTGTGTTTTCTTTTGATATTCTTTCTCCACCTGTCTAGTATATACCTGTCAGGAAGTATAGTCACACGTTGCTGGGAAAGCACAAATAAGGCATGCCTACATAATATCCCCCTAAACTCAAACATGCGACATACACAGCCAACCAAGCATTCAGAGCTATTGAATCTCACTTCAAAAAGCTTCCCTGGGCATGCTTCATCTTCAATCTTGTATTTGACTTCATCACTACCTCTAACAAGCTCATTTACTATACAACCTTGTCTCCCAGCAAATTCTAGTCGCACCCGCTTAAAAATCTCATGGGTGTAAGCTTCTTGGAACTGTTTCTCCATAGGAGATGATGATGAACACTCCAGCTTGCCTTTGAAACACTCAAAATCTGATAAAATCTCTTTTTCAACCTTATTCCGCATTGCTTTCTCGAATTGCTCCACAAATACTTTCAAAGTTGTAGAGCTATGTACATAACCATCAAAAAAGGCATTCATTGATTCCGAACGTTGGGTTGACGACATTCCCGCAAAGAAATTGGAATTGAGAAATGCGGGAACCCATCGCTCCCGTTCCTCATATAACTTGGCCAACCACTCATTCTCCTCAAGATGATGTAAAGTGATGGTATGATTCCATTTTTCTTCAAACTCTTCCACTGTCATTGAATCATGCACGGCTTTAAGCAAATAATGCTTTATATCTTGATAAGCTTCCAATCCAGCAAGCTTCACTGGCAACTTCATCGTAATATGCCAAATACACCAACGATGAACAGTTTCCGGAAAAACTATTTCAATGGCCCGCCGCATTGCTTGGCATTGGTCTGTGATAATGGCTTTTGGAGCAATGTCACACATACTTTGCAACCATTGCCTAAATACCCACACAAACGAATCCGTGTCTTCACTTGACAATAACCCACAACCAAGTATAATAGATTCACCATGATGATTAATTCCAATAAAAGGGGCGAATGGCATATCATACTTGTTTGTTAGATATGTGGTGTCGAACGTGATCACATCATTAAACGATTCGTATGCTGCCCTACTCCTCGCATCAACCCAAAATACATTTCGCACACGTAACTCATCATCCAAATCCAATGCATGGTAGAAGTTAGAATTTTTAGCTTGCATTCTAACGAAGTAATCGTGCAAGGCTTGTCCGTCACCCTCCTTACACTTTAAACGACGTTCCTTTTCAAGAAAGTTGCGAACATCTCTTTGATTATACGTCATATTTTCATAACCCCCTGCTTCAACGACGGAAGCCTTAATACTACTATTTATCCTAACACCAGCATTGTCATTAATCAAGAGTCTCCTTCTTGTATCCGTGCTTATATGCCGAAAAGCAGCAAAATGCCTAGATTTACTAGGACTCAACTCATGGTTATGATCCTCAATAAAACTCAATATCCTCCATTTTTTATCCGTAATATCCATTGAAGCTTTGATCCCAGCTTCACACGCATTTTTTATCGTCGACCTCTTCTTGGAAGGATCATCAACCGAACTACTGTATTTTCCCTCTCGGTTACACTTCAAGTTTACATAAGAAGTCTCACTAAAGCCCTTCTTTTTTCTTGAATTCCTTGTCATTGTTGCAAATCCTTTCGAATAAGCATAATGCTTATAAAATTCAATGACTTGTTGAAGTGAATCAAACTCCATTCCAACCCTTGGTTCAATCACTGAATTCCTCACACTCTCAGGTGTATCCTCCTGCATGTTTCCCTCAACAGGCTGTGGTAAATCCTCCACAAAACTATTACTAGCACCAAAGGATCTAACACCATCCATCTCTTGTGTACTCATGACTGCAACAACCTATAAGCCAAATACCAAAGTTAATTATAACATGTAATGTAAACTCTACGAAATAATTTATCATGTACCAATAATGATATACAACCTAAACCTAAAGTATAACATTGTGACTAGTATCAATAACAGAAAACATTCAAACACACCAACACACACTCACTAAAATTATCATTAAAAAATAACAAGATATCATGAAGATGCAGATACACCCTTTTAACTGTTTTCATGTTCCATGTTCTGAAATGAAGCTATTTAGGACTTTTTTGGATTCTTGTACTGTTTCTCAATTGACAAGCTATGAACTTTATATCTTTTTGTAACTATTTTTTCATAACATCCATAGAAACCAACATGTACCAACAACCTATGTAACATCCTTAACATCCATAGAAAGTGTGGACAATTATCTTTAAGTTTGGACATTATTGTCCACATTTTTTGGTAAATGGTAATAACATGCAAGTGAACCCAGAACCAACATAGCAACAATTACATTTGAAAAAACCCATTATCATTAAAAAAATAACATGAAAAAACCCATTAAACATCTATAGCCATAATACAATAATCATGAATATTTTGCTAAACCTAAAACAAGCATAATTTTTTTTTGTTTTTTTTCATTTTTTATTACACAAAAAAATATGTACAGATTATCACTAAAAATAAACTTAAATAATATACACAACTAACAAAAAAGAAAAAGAGGAAAAAAAAAAAAAGCATACCACGTGAACAGTGCAGTCAATGCACCAGTGCAATGGACCTCCAAAACTCCAAAACTCACGTTCAATGCTGCTCCAAATCTCAAATGTTGGTCTCTGTCTCTGCTCCAAATGGTGACTTTGTTTCAAGCTCAAGCTCAAGCTACAATGGCAGCAACACTGTTTACAGAAAAAAGGTTTCTATGTTTAGGATTATTGTTTCATTATTATTGGCAAGAAATAATAACTACCAAAACTTCAAAAATCCAACCTTAAAACTGTCTTGATCTTCTCGGCTAAGTGTCTTTTTTTTTTTTACTTTCTGCTTGCTGTGGCTATGGAGGACGTGTGTTTCAGACTTCCACGGACATGCTGAAGAAGAAGAAGACAGGCGGGAAAAAAAATATAGTTGCTGTGCTGTTAGGTCACTTAGGTGTGGGCCTCTCTCACGTGTTTTGCCATGCCCCATTTTTAGCAAAATTTTTAGTGTGTTTGGCAACAAAGATAGTTGCATTCCTTATTAAAATAGCTGATTTTGCACTCATGGGACCCGCAGGACTGCTTGCTGCCGTGGCCCAGTTATATGCTGCCACATCCATGGTGTGAAAACACTGTTTCACACCATGGTGTGAACGTAGCAGCTTCCAAAAACAAAAGGGGAACCGGTACTATTTGAGTTGACTAACCTCATCTACATGTTTTACTCTTCCACACCTCATCCAGTTAGCAACATTTGATTGAACAAAAGAAACTTAGGTGCATGGGTTAATTTCAGAAAGATGCAAAATCAAATTCATGAACACAGATTGCGCATTTGGTTGAACAACTATTCCACATGGCATGCCAAAAAAATATAATAGATAGAATCCTACATGAAGATAAACTAGCGAAGAAATAAAAGCTCCATGTCCATAAATAAGGAGCCTCTATGTATCAGGTGTGGTTTATGACTAACAATCTTTTTACCCAGTAATGTCATTGGGTGTGAACGAAAAGCTCAAAAGTCCCCAAGCGGTATACTCAACTTAGCACATTAAGAAAAACTCTAATTTCATCCACCCAGGAAAGGCACTGAACTAGAAATTAAATAACCTAAATGCAGGACCAAATCGCTATCACAATAGTCAAATGTAAGTATACCCCATTCTATTACTGACTCGTATGATTGTATGAGAATGTAAGAACCATAAATTAGGTGAGAAGTCGTGTGGAAGAAGAGGAGGAGACAATCAGCACAGAAGAAGGAGGTGTCAGTGTATTGAATGAGAATGCAGAACTGATCAATACCATTGTTTCTGAATTGCCTGGGACCGAAGCAGCAAAAGAAAGAAGAGAGAAGAGAGGAGAGTAGAGTGTTCTAGAAAGGGAGGAAGAAAAGAAAAGAAAAGAGTAAAGTAAGAAAAAAATGTGTGGAGGAGAAAAATATGTGGATGAGGTTAGTCAACTCAAATAGTACCGGTTCCCTTTTGTTTTTTTTCCTTGCTAAATTGAACAGTATTGTTTCTAACTAAAGTTTAAAAAAATTATTGTTTAAAATTACTATTTCTAACTTAAAAATGGACTATCCAGTAAAAAAAACTAACACTATTAGTCAAACTTGGTCAAAAGGGGACGGAGTGTCTATTATTTTCAAAAAAGTGGAGTGCAGTGTCATTTTTCGAAACTAGGTGTGCCAAGTCTAATTTCGCCAAAACAAGAGAATGTCAGTGTAATTTATCCAAAATAATAATAACATATATACTTTGCATGTCCACAACCTATAAAATTGTGAATGGAATTGATATATTTATGTATATTGAGAATTTGTAAAATGAGAGGTATATATATCGAAGTAGTCAATTTCGTGTTGTTCCAGTTGGAACACTCGGAATATGCTGTTCTGGTACTCTACCCGGTACACGAAACACCACTCAAACATACTTGTAAATATTTCAAGGTGTTTTGGGATGTTTTGGCCGTGTTTCGAGGTGTTTTGGGAATGAGCAATTTTTTTTTTTTTTTTTTAGAATAAATTTTTATGTTAATGTGTTTTAAGTGACTTTTAGCTTTTATATTCATGTAAGAAAGAATGAAATTTTATTTTATTTTTTTATCAATGAAAGAATGAAGTTTTATCACTTTATGTTCAATAATATATATATATATATAGCGGTAAACCCCAAATGGTACACCGATATTGACTAGTACCGAAATATTTCATTCCCATGACCAAACCGAAACAGCTTTTGGTACGGTATTGACTACTTTGATATATACACACAGAATCCTAGAAAGGCCTAGGATTAGGATTTCTACCTTTAAAGACACCAGTACAAGTAATAGTATAATGGGTATAGCCCACACATGTCCACTACAGAAGCTGAATACATGGCTGTAGCTGAAGCTGCAAAGGAAGCATTGTGGTTAAAGGGGCTAGTTAAAGAGCTTGGTTTGAATCAAGGTGGAGTTCAGATACATTGTGACAATCAGAGTGCCATTTACTTGGCAAAGAATCAAGTTTATCATGCCAGGACGAAACACATCAATGTTAGGTTCCACAAGATAAGAGAGTTGATTGTTACAGGAGATATTGTTCTGGAGAAGGTGCACACTTCAGAGAATGCAGCTGATATATTGACGAAGCTGGTTATCACAGCCAAGTTCAAGCATTGCTTGGACTTGGTCAATGTTAGCAGCTTGTGATAGCCCTTTGGGGCTATGGTGGCGGCAATAAAGGAGTTCGTTCGTGAGGCTTGACCAATTCAAGTCAAGGTGGAGATTTGTTGAGTCGGTGACCTTAATATACTAGGTCCTTTACTATATATATAAGGCTTTAGGTCTTATCTATGTGCCGCATAACAACAATAGCAAGAATAAAAGAGAAGGTTTTCTCTTGGTTATTCTTTGTGTGAGAGAGAGTTAGGGTGTATTTGGGGTTTGGGTTCTTTGAGAGAGTCCTGGTACTACTGTTGTAATCTCCCTATTTTCTTAGTGAAACTTTCTCCATGTCGCCACCGGTGGATGTAGGCATATTGCCGAACCACATAAGTTCTTGTGTTCTTTATTTGTGTGTTTGATCTCTTTCTCTCTTCTTTAATCTTGCGCAAACAGTTAATTTTCACAACAGCTTTCAAATGAAGAATATCAAATCAAAAAGCCAAAAATAAGACAACACAATTTTGCACCGAAACCCACTAAGATTTCAGATGCACATACCCAACCAGCTAAAATAATACAATTTTAACAAGCTTGAAGTCCCAACATTGATTAAACAAATTCGGGATTGAACAATGAATAATAAACCACTAGCTTCCGTGTATATATTAAATGAAATTAATTCTTTCTTAGTTAGTGGTTTAGTATTTGATGACCTAGCATAGATTAAACAAAATTCTAGGATTGAGCACCAAGATTGAAGTGAAAGATTTCAAGCCATTTAAACCAATCCAATTCTTTTGTCAATTTTGTTAGTAGCATTGTTTGAAAACAAATAAGGGTGATGCCCATTGTGTAGAAAAGCTTAAAAATCTTGCTTGCACGTTAAAACTAGTTGACAAATGCCTCTAATTGAAAAAAAATGGGCCAACGCCCCAATTGTAATCATGCTTACAAATAAAAGCAGGTGGGTCAAATGAACAATATATAGATCATGCTTGCATACGAAACAGAGAGACCAATGAAAAAATAGATCATGCTTGCACACATACTTTATAAATAAAATAGATGATCCAACATATTTGCAATATATATATATATATATGGGTTAATGCTCCTAATTTAAGCATGCTTACCAACATTTTCTATAGATATGAGCTGTTTAGAGCAAATTTTTATTTATTTTTTTTCATTTTTAGTCACTAGTCAGTCCTACTAAGGCTACTTGGATGATTGAAACTAGGTTTTGATAGGCTGCGTAGGTATCCCTATTCGGAGGATCATGTCCAGACGTAATTAAAAGATTAGAAAGACATCTATTCAATCAAAATGATGATGGAGATCTCTAACAGGAAGATCTCAAAGTGAGCTTGTTGGGTAGAAATTTTTAGAATTTAGCTTATTTTGCTTGTCAAAAATCTTTTGTATAAGAAACTGTGAGGGGTGTTTTTGTGATAGTGCCACGTGGCGTGCCGAGGGTGATCACGACGTGGACTTAAGTCTTGAGATGAGGGGTAGTCGAACCCAAAACTCAACCGAGGGCCCAACGTTCGGCCCAAGGGCTAGTGGGACATCAACGTGATATTGCCAACAAAAGCCCAAACAACAGTTATTGGGCCGAGCCTCTCACTATTCCTTAGTTGGATCGGGCTTGAAACAGAATAACCTTAATCAAAATGGTTAAAACATGTGTTTTCTGCACTTCTGCTGACATCTGCCACAAGGTCTGTGATTGATAATAAGCTTATTGAGACTAAAAAAGAGAATTGACTTGGTGGGAGAGAGTTAGCCCCGATGAGACATGCATGAGGGTGAGGGAAAGACGTGTTTAGGTCTTTTATGAAGCTAAATCAGTGATGGAAAGACATTATAATCATAATAGGTCGTTCCAGGATTTTAACCTAGACATCTGCCAGGGGAGTTTTCTGGGGAATATAATGGGTTAAGTGATGAATCCTGGGTTTAGATTGGAGTTTTCAGGTGGGATTGTATTTCTGGGTTTAGATTGGTGTTTCTAAGTTGAAGATGACCTCAAAACACCTATTTCCCGGGATCCTCCCTTGAAGAATCCTAGAAGTGAACTAATGAGTTTCTTGGAGAAAGCCTTTTTTTGTGTGTTTGATGTTTTGATCTTATTACTGATCAATATGGTTGTGTTGTTGCATTAAGAATGCAATTAGTCCTATTTATAAGAGTGATTAGGGTGGCTTAAACTCATGGAAAACCGAGATTATGGCTTCCTTTAAGCCCTTTGATTTCCAAGATTAACCCTCTATGATATGTTTTGTCAAAGAGAGTATTTCATAAGTAAAAATGATTATGGTCCTTCCCTAATGTCAGGGTAAGGCCCTCTTTTCCTCTGAAATGGCTTTTTCAGAGTCCTTTTATGCTTAGTTGGTTGGTTTTCTATGACAAGTCAGGTCTATGCATGTCTCTAGTGACCTTGGCTTCCATAAACTAATCATTGTGTCTCCCAACAAACCTAATGATAACAGTTCAATGGTTGCCAAAATCTCGGGACTCACTCCTCTCCACCAAACCACATTCCTCGAGTCAGAACAACATAAGGAGACTAGCATCCTCACGGATCTAGGCCGTGGAGCTACTCCCTGAGTCCTTTTGGGACCAGAATGGGCATGGGTTGTTGATTTTTTTATCACATTTCCCCATTTCCAATGCATCTTGGCTGCTTCCAATAGTCTTTGAGCTGTTATGTAGAAGTCTGCTGCATGAACAGTACCAGAACTCATGGTTTCCGGTGGAATGGAGAGCTGAAATGAGCTGGAGATGCTAGAGTAGTTTGAAAATGGTAGACCAGCTGCTCTTGTCACGTTTGAGAGGATGGCATGCTGCTATTCCTCTCTTTTTTAGCAAAATCAGACATGATGTGGGCTCCACCAGCAGCAGATATACAACCCATTTCTTGTCAGTTTCAGTTTCTGACTTCATGGGGCCCACGGACAGGCTGTCTTCAGCTATCCAAGTGCTGGGCTGATTAGTACTTGGGCTCCAGCTGTTTTCCTCAATGAACCCAATAGTATTTAGACCCAATAATTATATTATAAGCATATTTCAAGCCATGGGCTTTAGGTGGGTTTCCTTTGGGCTTGTGAACAGTGCCGAAACCCTTTCATAATAAGCCCAGATGGTTTATTAGGTGCTGTATAAGGTGTTTAAATGGGTTGAGCTCATTGAGCTAATTTATTAAATATTTAATTGAGCCCAAATATTTTATTAGAGGCCCATCCAAGTGTTGGTTAAAAAATGGGCATGTACATTTAGCCCCCCGAGCCCGTGATTTACCCATGGTGAGTCACGTGCGAGCCAAAACAACTGTTCAGTTTTCTTCTTTGTATTGGCGGGTATTTTTCAAAAAAGATGGTGGCTCATTTTTTTGTGGAAATAGTGGAGGAGTGGGAAGGCCATACCTGGTAGCAACTCCTATTTTCAAGGGGCAGCCTGAATTAATGGCCATTATTCCCCATTTTAATGGCTCAACCACCCGGTTGACTTCCCCATACTCAGCCGTTTCTCATTTTTCTTAGAGGCAGGAAATACATTCAGTACAAACGACTCCCAACCTTTCTTCTTCCTTCTCCTTCTCTTTTTTTTCTTCTTCTTTTCCTTATTCACCATCAATGGCTTCTTCTTCAAAGAGATCGACGAGAGGACGTGGGGGGACCTTTTTCAGTGAGGGAGGTCCTTCTGTTGCTAGTGAGGCAGCGGCGCTGAGAGGCTCAGAGGACAATAGTGACAGCTCCGGCTCTGGTTCAGGGTCACTGGAGCCTCTTGGGGATATATTGGGTCGACCCACTATTGACCCATGGTATAGAAATGGTAAAAGATTCCCCTCTGTCCTGGCAAGCCTCCAACCACCACCGGCGGACTGGGAGTGGTTGGTAGTCAGAGAATACGCCACAGTGGACGTGGCCTGGACTCCAACGTTCCGAGAGATTCGAGACCTTCAAATTCAGAGGAATGAAATGCTTGCTGTGCCTCTTGTTTTTGATTTCCAGTGTTCAAGAGCTGCTGGCTGGGCAGCTTGGATAGATTCGGAACTTGCCAATAGGGAGTTTTATGACCGCTTGGAGCAAGCCGGTGTACTCCGCTCCATTCTTATTTCAAAATCTTCAAATATGTTTCGAGATACCGAGGCATTACGGCAGTTGGTCCGGAGATGTTGCCCTCTACACACACATTTTTCTTTGCTCACAGTGAGTTAACCGTGACATTAGAGGATATAGAGAACCATTGGCTATTGCCAATACTGGGTGATCAAGACCCAGCAGAACTTGAGCTTTCCCCTGATGAATTGAGGATAGAAGTTGCTCTAGCAGATTACATTGGGCGAAAGAATATTGCCCTAGGGACTCAAGCTGTGAGGTTTACTCCCTGGATGGATCATTTCAATAGAGTCGAGGATGCTTTAATTCGAAGAGCCGCCTTCGTAACATATTGGCTCAGCAAGTGCGCTTTTGGTGAGCATCCCGCTTACTCAATTAAGCCTTTATATTTTCCACTTGCTGTAAAGATTACTGTAGGTGCTTGCTTTCCTCTTGCTCTTCTGTTATTGGGCCAGCTTTATACTCAGCTAGATTTGCTGCACGCTGAAAAGTTAATCGGAGCATCTTGTCACATTGTTGCCATGGCTTTCAATTCATCCATTGTGCATACATTCCTTTGGGAGCATGCCTTGGAATATATTACAAAGGGTAGGAAACCCTATGAGGCCCGGAACAAATTTACATCGATGCTGGAGGAAGTTGCTGCTCATGTTGGTGACTTTCAGGGGGACGTACCCGCTGTGTTCCGTTGGGTAGGTAGTAAGTTTTATGACCACAGCTTGATACCGTCCTTGGATAGTGAGAGCAAAGTTTGTTGGAAACCGTACGGAGTGACCCATCGTGGGTTTTCATATGAATCGACGATGTCTGGATTCCGTAACGTAGAAGCCCAAGACTACACTCTCATTGCTGGAGATGTGAGATCTCTAACTTATCTTTCTGCCACAAATGCTGGCTGGTTGCCAGTGTTGTCTTCTGGCAAACTTCAGTTTACTGCCTATAGTGCTCACAGAGTAAGGAGGCAATTTGGATTCAACCAAGAGGTACCAACAGTCATGGGAATAGCGGTAGGTGAAATTCCCACCATCAATCCATTTTTGAAGGCTAGGGCCTTTGCTTATTGGAGTGGCATTACTCCTCGGGTTATAATCCCGAATGGTAATAGAGTTGGTGTTTATACCACAGGCATGGTCGATTATTGGAGAGAGCTGATGGCTGCAATGGTGGAATTCAGGAATAGTGGGAGAGGAGACATTTCCCATCTGCTGCAGTCATACACTTCCCCATTACCTCACTCTCGCTTGTTTGTGGCCACGAACACCATGACTACTTACGCAAATCGCCAAAGTTTGGGCTATGCTGTATGGTACCAGGAGGAGTCACAATGGATGATATATGGCAATCACCATTCTCCCTTGTGGTTGAGAGATCACCCTCATATCTCTGCACCCGGGAAAGTGGCATCAAGTAGGGGGAGAAGGACTGCTTCTGCTGGTACTCCTGCTGCTAAAGAGAAGCAATCCAGCAAGTCTAATAAAAAAGAAGCTCCGAGCAAGGATTCTCCTGCCCAAGCTTCGAAGAAAAAGAAAACAAGTGCTACCAAGAGCAGCAGAGAAGTGTTGGTTCTGAAAACTGTTGTTCAAAATCCATCACCAGCTGGAGAGAGTACTGCTCAAGGGGTTTCTGCCCCTGCAAGTAAGAAACCAACGAGAAAGACCAGAGCTAGGAAGAGGACTTTCATTCCTCCAGCCTTTCCAAGTGCGCCAACATCCATTGCTGCACGCGTTGCCGCGCGCAAATCAACTCATGGCATTGTTTATTCCGAGAAAAGAGCAAGTATCTTTATCTTTGCTTCTTTATTTGTCAATTGATGCATTTTTCTCATGGTGTTGACATAGTTTCTGTTTTATGGCAGTCCAAGCAAAGAGCTGACACGCTTAGTCGTGTTCCAATCGTGATACTGGTATGCATTTAGCTATTGTACCTTGCTTTTAGTAAAATAGTGTCCTCATGCTTTCTCTCTTTTTGTGTAGGATGATTTGAATAGTTCATCATCATCCTTAAGTGATAGAAGCGATCCATCTGGAGTTGCTGCAGAAGGAATTAGAGGCGAAGACGTTGAAGTTGATGCAGCAGAGGCTGTCTCTGATGCAAAAAATGTTGCAGCAGAAGTTAGCTCTGCTGATGAGAGCACTGCTTCAAGTACTTCTTCTGGGGAAAATGATGTGGTGGCAGGGACTAGTACTAAAGAAGATGAAGTGTCCATGGATGAGTTGGAAGCTGCAGAAGTTTCTTTTAATAATGCTTCTACTGCATCTGCCAGTAACCCTAGATTTGCAGGGGGGACTGTTGAAGAACATGCAACTATTGGAGTCGTTACCAGTGCTGAGAGAGCTGTTGAGACCACACCAATTACCATAACCAGCAGTGGTGGGACTCCACAAGGTAACCCTTCTGAGAGTGGCAGCCATATGGACCCTTCGGTGTTTGATTCAAGTCCTTCCACCCGCCATTATGTTCGGAGGGCCTGTAAGGGAAGCATAGTGTCTACAGATTCTGAGAGGACTATTTCAGCCACTATCAGGGTGCCAACACCTCCAAACCCTCTTCACGAGTCTGGTGGTGCTGCTCCTACACCCGTGGTAATTGCTGTTGTGGTGCCTGCTGTAGTAACTGTTCAAGACAATGAAGCTGTACCAGTAGTTGCTAGAGAAGTCCCTGGTGGTGAGGAGGTTCCTGCACACATCCTTGATGTCCCAAAAGATAATAATTTTGTTGAGAGCATACTGATTGATGGGAATCTTGTGATTGATACTGATTTTGGTACAGGTGTGACCCATGTTGATCATGAAGAAGTTTCTGCCAGTGAGGATCCTGTTCAGGCAGATATCATACCTGGCAGTGGTATTCCAGCTATAGAAGAGACATTGGCCCAAGACCCTATAGATGACATATCCATGGAGGACATGGCAAATACCCGTGATAGCTATGATGAGGTCTTGGCCGAGACAGAAGATCATGTGGCTGGTGCTTAGGCAGCAGATATGGAGGTCACTGCTCCTGTAATAGCTCATACAAGCCCAACCGAAACAGGTATTTAGCCTTTTATCGATATCTTGCCATTGCTCTTGCTTGATGGCAGAGATTTCTTGAAATGCATAAACCAATTTTGATCTTTTGCTTGCTTGCCATGCATAAAGCTTGCATGTGTATCTCTTATTTCTTGATCATGAACTGTTTAGACATGGGTTGATGCCCATTTGTTATCTATAACTGCAAAACCAAGGTTAGATGGATGCAATAGACGTAGGTTGATTTCTATTTGCTGTATTTTTTTGTTGTTGTTGCTTGCTGTGTGGGCCTGGCAGACATGGGTTGATGCCCATTTGTTATTTGCCGTTTGTTGGCACCAAATTTGTTGTTGTGGAAGTATGAGCCTAGTAGAGATAGGATGACTTCTCACCCATTGTTTGCTGTTTTCACACTTATTTTTATTAAGCGAGCCTAGTAGATGCGGGTTAATTCCCATTTATTGTCCACTATGTTGTGGCCACACCCTTTTGTAATTATGTGAGTACAGCACCAATAGATTTTGTAAGCCTTGTCCCATCCTTTGCCCACTATTTTGTGGCTACATATTCCCAATAGAATGAGTTTGGTGGACGTGGGTTGGTTCCCATTTGTTGTCCTCCATTGTGTATGGACATGGGTTGATTCCCATTTGTTGTCCTCCATCTAGTGAACCTAGGTTGATGCCCAGTTGTTGTCCTCTGTTTGGTGCAGTAAGTGAGCTCAATGGACATGGGTTGATTCCCATTTGTTATCCCCTTTCCGATGAACCTAGGTTAATGCCCAGTTGTTGTTCACCATCCAGGCCTAGTTGGCTGAGTTCGGTGGACATGGGTTGATGCCCATTTATCATCCTCCATCCGGTGAACCTGGGTTAATGCCCGGTTGTTGTTCGCTATTAGGTCCATTAGGTAGACTGGTGGACATGGGTTAATGCCCATTTGTCGTCCCCCATTGAGTGAACCTAGGTTAATGCCCAGTTGTTGTTCCCCATTTGGTTCGTTAGGTCAGCCCAATGGACATGGGTTGATACCCATTTGATATTTCTCAAATGACCCAACCTAACCATCTTAAGAATAAGTTGTAACTAGTGCGGCTTTTTAGTAAAAGGAGTGCCAATAAGTATTTTACTTACTTGTTTACTCTCTTTGCCTTCATTTGTATTGTTGTGTTTGTTTAACTGATATCTTTCCTCTTTTCTTTCATTTTTTCTGCAGCTGGAAGCGGCAATGAAGCTATTGCAGAGGAAGAGAGAAGGCACCAGACTGCAGTAGCGGAGTCTGCCATCAGAGGTCAGCCAAGGTTACTGTCTGCTGCCAAGTCTGCTACGCTGGGGTCTTCTGTTCTTGCTGATATGGATGCTTTCTTCCGAGAGTTTGACCGTGCATCAGTCAGTTCTCATCATGCTGAACATTTCTAGATCTTTGATGATGTCAAAGCTAACTTTGAAGGCTTCCGAGTACCACAAGGGGAGATTCGATTCTTAAAAGCCTTATGGGAGAAGTACGGCAGCTGCTCATCGTACTTTAGGCTTGGTGTGCATGTGGGAGGCTCTATGCTGACTCTCCTCTACTGTGTGCTTGCCTATATGGAGCATACTAGGCTTGAGGATGTTACCAAGGTCCATATCCTTGAGTGGAAAGCCGTGGTTCAAGAGGTAATCGAAGGAGGCTTTAGGTTCAGCTTCATTCTTGATTATTTGAGGAGATTAGCTCATGATATGTTCAGTGGGAGGATCTTGGCTGAGTTGAGGGTGGTGGAAGCTCGTGCTGTTGCATTGAGAGATGCTCTAAACATGGTCGCGCCAAACCCATGGGACTTGGCTTTTGCCAGAGGAGTTTCTGCAGAACCTCATGCTAAATCGGCTCTCTATGGCTTGCTGGCTTGAGCATATTATCCACTGCATTCTTCTTTTTTGTTGCTCTTTTGTAATGTGTTAGCCGTGTATAGGCTTTGACATGAAACTTGGTCTCGTTTTGTTTTTGGTACATATTTTTGCTAAGTACATTAATTTTGAACAATGAGACTTAACTTTTGTCACCTTTATTTGCTTGAGTTGCATTATACAAAAAAAAAGGTTGACATATTTTGAAATACAAAAGAAAAGCATTTTAACTCCTATTACTCTTAGCTTAGCATAAAATGCTCACAAGCTATTTCGAAAGAAGAAAGATACATAATGCAGATTTGCTAGAATGCATCTTACGAGTAATAGTGTTTCAGCCACTTTCCATTGATAGGATCTGCCAAGGTAGTTCCATCAGACTTAGACAGCCAGTAGTAACCACTTCCATGTGCTTCTTGGATAATATATGGTCCATCCCATTTGGGGGAGAACTTGGATGGAGATGGGAGGTTTCTTCTTACAAATTCAGCGGCTTTCAAAACCATTTGTCCCTCCGCAAAGATTCAAACTCGAAGGGCTTTGCTGTAAACATTAGCCATCTTTTGGTAATTCCTTTGGCTCCTTACTTTAGCTAAATCTCTTACTTCATCCAATCCCTCCAGGTCTGCTGCCCGTGCTTCAGCACACATATTAGCATCTACCTCCAATTCACTCCCTTGCATTACTTTCGGGCTAGCCATAACCAATTCAGGAGGAGAGATAGTATCAGTGTCATAAACGAGTGAAAAAGGTGTAAAACCTGTTGCTGTTTTGGGTGAACTTTGGTATGCCCATAAGACATTTGCCAGGTGGGCTCTCCAGTCGTTCCCATAATCAAACACCATTTTGCTCAAAATCCGCAGCAACATTATGTTTGTTGCTTCAGCTTGCCCATTACCTTGAGGGTAGTAAGGTGTGGAACGTCGATGCTTGACTCGATAATGTTCTAGCACCTCCCGCACATCCTTGTTTATGAATGGAGTGCCATTGTCGCTAATGAGCTTGTATGGTATGTCAAAACGAGTGATTATGTGCTCTCAAATAAAGTTTGCAACTGCAGCACCTGTTGCTTTTTGAAGAGGGATGGCTTCCACCCATTTTGTGAAGTATTCGGTAGCCACAAGAATCTAAATGTAACCACTGGAGGCTGGATTGATAGTGCCAATGAGATCTAGCCCCCATGTGTGAAATGGCCAAGGTGTAGCCATATTTTGGAGACTAGTTAGGTGAGTATGGATCAAGTTGGCTTGGACTTGGCAAGTATGGCATGTTTTCACAAAATCTGCCGTATCCTTCTTCATTGTAGGCCAATAATAACCAAGTGTGAGTAAACATTGGTAGAGATCTAGCCCCCATGTGTGAAATGGCCAAGGTGTAGCCATATTTTGGAGACTAGTTGGGTGAGTATGGATCAAGTTGGCTTGGACTTGGCAAGTATGGCATGTTTTCACAAAATCTGCCGCATCCTTCTTCATTGTAGGCCAATAATAACCAAGTGTGAGTAAACATTGGTAGAGTCTCTTCTTTCCTTGATGCTCCCCACATTCTCCCGCATGAGTTTCCTTCGTGATCATTTGGGATTCCGATAGGCTAAGACATCTAAGTGGCTCTCCATGAAAGCCTTTCCGAAAGAGAGTTCCACCTTCCACAAAATACCTCAAGGCTAATCTCTTAAGGTGATAAACATTCTTAGAGTTCGATGGCAAAATTCCTTCAAGTAAATATTCTAAGAACAGTGTGCGCCAATCAGTAGAGACAAAAGTTGCACATATCTCTTCGTTGCTGTAATGGAATTAGCAAGTTGGGCATTGACTCTGTACCTCTGTTGCTTCTACACTTATGTTTGGCAAGAAATATCCCAGCCGCTAAAGTCTGCGGTAAAGACTGACAGCTCCTCTATCTCCACAAGTTTTCTCATGGACTTCAAGCAGCTTTTCCTTTGCTTTCTCAATGCTGATGCATCGTGCCAAAACTCCTCCAGGCAGTCTTCGATAAAGATCTCCGGATATCAAGGTGTAATTCTTGATTTCTCTTAAATTTGCCACAACAGCAGAAGACATGAGCTTGGCTTTGATTGGTACTCGTCGGTCTTCTTGATCTGGAGATGGCTCTTCAAATTCTTTCTTCAGTAATTCAGTGATAGGCTCCATCTTTTTACAGATGGTGACATCCATTTCTTCACCTTCGAAAGCTATTTGAGATCCCAAAGTAGCTAAAGCATCTGCGTACCGGGTCTCATTTCTTTGGGCATGCTCTATCTCAAAAGTACTGAATTTTGCTTCTAATTTCTGTGCCAAAGCTCTGTAAGGTGCCAAAGATGGTTCCTTGAGTGAGAATTCTCCTCTAACTTAACAAACTACAAGGTTAGAATCACCAATAACTCGCAAATGCTTGATTCCCATCTCATATGCTATCGCCAATCCGGTTAGGTAAGCCTCATACTCAGCTGCATTGTTAGAACATGGGAAATCGAATTTGAAGGACTTTGTCACAGCTTCCCCATCATCTTTGTAAAGAACAATGTCGGCTCCTGCTGATGCAATAGTTGATGAGCCATCAAATTTCAAAGTCCAAACAGAATCTGCTAAACCTGCCAGGAATACTTCATTGATTTCCCCGGGTACTTCATCTGAAATAGATGAGTTGTCTTCTCCAGGAAATTGAGCTAATAGATCAGCAATGGCCTGGCTTTTAATAGCAGTTGGTGTCTCGACAATAATCTCATATTGTGACAGCTGCAGAAGCCACTGTGCCAGTCTGCCAAACAGTACAGGCCGTTGTAGCAGACTTCTGATAGGATGAGATCTTGTCATTAATTGGACCTTGTGAGCTAGAAAGTAGTGTCGGAGCCTCTGGGAAGCATAAATTAAAGCTAAGCAAGATCGCTCAGCCCCCGAGTATTGGCTTTCGGCATCTTTGAGAGCACGGCTAACATAATAGACGGGTTGTTCAACCCCACTACCATATTCTTGGGCTATCAAAGCCCCAATTGCTTGGCTATTTGAAACTAAGTAAAGTCGAAGAAGTTTTCCAAAAATAGGTGCACAAACAGTAGGGAGTTTAGTCATAATGTCTTGTACCTTTTTGAAGGCTTGTTGGCATTCGGTAGACCAATAGAATGGAGCTCCTTTCTTTAAGAGTGGGGAAAAGGCAAAAGTTACTGCAGCAAGGCCAGGAATGAACCTTCTTATGTATGACAGCTTTCCCAAAAAACTCTTCAGCTCTTTATGTGTGGTTGGCGGCTTCATAGTGGCTATGGCAGATGCTCTTGTTGGATCAACATCAATACCACGTTGGTGCACTAAGAAACCTAGAAACTTGCCGGCTGAAACTCCAAATGCACACTTGAGAGGATTTATTTTGAGCTTGTACAGTCGACATCTCTCAAACACTTTCTTCAAAATGCCAAAATGATCTTCCCTTGTCTTGGACTTCACCACAATATCATCAACATAATCTTCAATCTCACAATGCATCATATCATGAAACATAACTATCATGGTCCTTTGATATGTGACTCCGGCATTCTTGAGATCGAATGGCATGACGGTGTAGTAGAAATTCTCAATAGGTGTGCAGAAGGCGGTTTTCTCGGCGTCCTTTGGGGACATGAAAATTTGATTATAACCGCTAAAACCATCCATGAAGGAACATTGCATGACCAGCAGCTGAATCAATTAAAAGATCCATGTTGGGCAGCGGGAATTCATCCTTAGGACATGCTTTGTTGAGATTACGGAAATCCACACAACACCGAATCTGGCCATTCTTTTTCTTCACGGGGACTATGTTGGACAGCCACCGTGAGTGCTGTATTGGCTTGATAAAACCAGCTGAGAGTAGCTTCTTCACCTCTTAAGTAATTTGAGCTTCGACCTTTGGATGGAAGGTCCTCATGGGTTGCACCACTGGCCTAGTACCCGGCTCAACATTTAAAGAATGGGCAACAAGTTCCGGGTCTATTCCGGGCATTTCATCATATTGCCAAGCAAAAACATCTTGATATTCTCTTAACAATTCTACCAAATGCATTCTTTCTTCAACTGATAATGATGCACTAATAGAAACAGGCTTATGTACATTGGGATCAGAACTTAGATCGATTACCTCGAGTTCTTCTTTTGCAGAAATTTTGGGATCTGCCGCGGCAGTTTCTGCTGTATTTGCAGATTCTGGAACGTCTGCTTCATTCACTGTGAAACATAAGGGCTGCAAGGTTCCCTCTTTTGGTTTGGGGGCCTCTTGTTGGGGATAATTGGCCCCCGCGCACCTTCATAAGCGGTAAATAGTGCGCCCATCCGGTAAACAGACACTCACACACTGTGGCTGACTCTTGCTGGTACTAGCTTCTGCCTTGCGCTTCTTCTTCTGTTCCAGCAGATCTCTCAAGTATATCTCAGGAGCGTCCTTTATTTCTTCCCATTTGGGCAGTGGAATTCCAACTGGTTTAGCAAGTGATGCTTCCCCTGCTAGAGTAACTTCATCATATAGGGCTGCCTCAACAAAATGGGACTCGGATTGGTCAAAAGGCGTAGGGTTGGCGGCTATTCGGATGGGCTTTCCGTTGAGCCTCCCTTTCACACATTGGTGGTAGGTGGAGGGAATGAGCCGGTGTTTGTACAGCCAAGGTCTTTCCAATAATATGTGGTAGGGAACCACGGAATCCACAACATGAAACTGTGTCAAAGCTACAATGGGACCAACCTTTAGAACAAGTTGAATGTGCCCCTTAATGTACTCACCAACACCACCAAAACCTTTTATCTCCATAGGTGCCCCTTGGATCTTCTTTTGAGAGATTTCTGCTGCTTGGATAGTGCTTAGGGGAATGAGGTTGATGCAAGAGCCGGTGTCTACCAAAGCACGCCTCACTTGCACTTCATTGATTATGGTTGAGAGGTAGAGAGGACGTCGGTGATTTGGATACTGAACCTCCATATCTTCATCTGTAAATGTTATTGCATTGGTTGTTTTCAGAAAAGCTCGGCAGGCATGGGTTTCTGCTGCGAAGCAGTGAGCTTCGGAATCTGCTGCTACGGCCATAATGGCCTCAGTAGCTGCTGTACGAGCTTTTGGATTCAACCCCAGCTGATTGCAGAGAGACCGAAACCTGGGATTCCTCTGCAAGGTCTTGATGGCTGCAGGTGTCATGGCAGAACTTGCAGCAACAGGCTCGTCCATGTCCGCATCACTAGCACTTGCATGAATGACAATCGAAACTACAGCTCTATCTTTATGCTTGAGGAAGAGATCAGTATGTACCTTTTGTTTTGCTTGAGGGAGTTCCAAGGTTCCATCTTGAATCTTCTCATAGAATTTTCTTCGGAGAGTCCAACAATCTGCTGTAGAGTGATGAACATATTGGTGGAAGTGGCAGAATTTTGGATTTTTCTTGTCCTCCTCGGTTGCCTTCTTTGAAACTTCCGGGAGCTTGACAACGCCATCTGCTACCCATTTGTTAAGGATAGCCATCATTTCTTCCAAGGTGCAAGGAACTGAAGGCGATGGTTCCTCAAAAGATCTTTCGGATGACTTCTTTCGCTTGTTGTTTACGGTGGACACCGTAAGAACTTGTGGTTGGCTTTTCTTTTCTTTAGGTTTCTCGGTGTGAGGCTTGACTGATAATGCTGTTTTCCGAGCCTTTTGGAGAAGCTGCACAAACCTTGAGATGTCGTGGTTCTCGAGGTGAGCTCCGAACTCTGGCAGCATATTATCTATACAAACTCCCACTAGCTCGCCTTCTTCATAATTGGCATAGCAATCCAAGGATATATCGTGAAAGCGATGTATGTAGCGGAGCAAGTCTTCCCCACTTGCTTGTTTTGTAGTATGGAGGTTAACGAGGGTAATCTTTTCCTCCGCTTGGAAATATTTTCCACAAAACAGCTTGACCATATCTTCCCACACCTTCACAGACCCGGGAGGCAAGGTGGTGTACCATGTGTAAGCTCTATCATCCAGAGACTTTGAGAATTCACGAAAGCATAGATCACCATTGCCGGTGTAAGCCCCCATTGAGTCTATGAACTTGCTAATGTGTATAAGAGCACTTCCTTTTCGGCCATCAAAACGTGAGAAAGCTGGAACAATATATTTCTTGGGGTAAGGCTGCTTCAACAACTCAGTAGGATAGGGAGGCTTTTGTACAAAAAGTCGAGGCTCCTTTGGATTCTTCTCTCTTTCTTGTTTGAGCAGGTTCGCCACATCGGACATTGTCACAAAGGTAGTTTCCTTTTCGTGTGAACTCGAGTCTTGATGAGGCTTTTCCTGGTTTCCTCCTTCATTTTGAGGAAGGGTCTTGGTACCAGCATCCTTTTCTTTGAGCTGTTTGATAGCTTCTGCCAACTCACTTTGGTTCTGTTGCAAGCTCTGTATCAGTTCCAGCATTAGATTTGTTGGCAGTACCTCCCAGTTTGGATCACTTGGAGGTGGTTGTGGTGGATCTTGTCCTTGTACATTGGCTGCAGATTCAGCTTGGGAATGTTCCGTATGGACTGAGACTTCCCTTAGATTTCTTCTTCTTTGTCGGAGCTTAGGAGGCATGATTCTTGAGCTCTAGCTTTCTTCTTGGAAGTGTTGATCTCAACTCCCTAGTGGAGTCGCCAGAAATGTGAGGGGTATTTTTGTGATAGTGCCACGTGGCGTGCCGAGGGCGATCATGACGTGGACTTGAGTCTTGAGATGAGGGGTAGTTGAACCCAAAACTCAACCGAGGGCCCAAAGTTCGGCCCAAGGGCTAATGGGACATCAACGTGATATTGCCAATAAAAGCCCAAAGAACAGTTATTGGGCCCAGCCTCTCACTGTTCCTTAGCTGGATCGGGCTTGAAATAGAATAACCTTAATCAAAATGGTTAAAACATGTGTTTTCTGCACTTCTGCTGACATCTGCCACAAGGTCTGTGATTGATAATAAGCTTATTGAGACTAAAACAGAGAATTGACTTGGTGGGAGAGAGTTAGCCCTGATGAGACATGCATGAGGGTGAGAGAAAGACGTGTTTAGGTCTTTTATAGAGCTAAATCAGTGATGGAAAGACATTATAATCATAACAGGTCGTTCCAGGATTTTAACCCAGACATCTGCCAGGGGAGTTTTCTGGGGAATATAATGGGTTAAGTGATGAATCCTGATCTTTTCAGGTGGGATTGTATTTCTGAGTTTAGATTGGTGTTTCTAAGTTGAAGATGACCTCAAAACACCTATTTCCCGGGATCCTCCCTTGAAGAATCCTAGAAGTGAACTAATGGGTTTCTTGGAGAAAGCCTTTTTTGTGTGTTTGATGTTCTGATCTTATTACTGATCAATATGGTTGTGTTGTTGCATTAAGAATGCAATCAGTCCTATTTATAGAAATGATTAGGGTGGCTTAAACTCATGGAAAACCGAGATTATGGCTTCCTTTAAGCCCTTTGATTTCCAAGATTAACCTTCTATGATATGTTTTGTCAAAGAGAGTATTTCATAAGTAAAAATGATTATGGTCCTTCCCTAATGTCAGGGTAAGGCCCTCTTCTCCTTTGAAATGGCTTTTCAGAGTCCTTTTATGCTTAGTTGGTTGGTTTTCTATGACAAGTCAGGTCTATGCATGTCTCTAGTCACCTTGGTTTCCATAAACCAATCATTGTGCCTCCCAGCAGACCTAATGATAACAGTTCAATGGTTGCCAAAATCTCGGGACTCACTCTCCTCCACCAAACCACACTACTCGAGTCAGAACAACATAAGGAGAGTAGCATCCTCACGGGTTTGGGCCGTGGAGCTACTCCCTGAGTCCTTTTGGGACCGGAATGGGCATGGGTTGTTGATTTTTTATCACATTTCCCCATTTCCAATGCATCTTGGCTGCTTCCAATAGTCTTTGAGCTGTTATGCAGAAGTCTGTTGCATGAACAGTACCAGAACTCATGGTTTCCAGTGGAATGGAGAGCTGAAATGAGCTGGAGATGCTAGAGTAGTTTGAAAATGGTAGACCAGCTGCTCTTGTCACGTTTGAGAGGATGGCATGCTGCTATTCCTCTCATTTTTAGCAAAATCAGACATGATGTGGGCTCCACCAGCAGCAGATATACAGCCCATTTCTTGTTAGCTTCAGTTTCTGACTTCATGGGGCCCACGGACAGGCTGTCTTCAGCTATCCAAGTGCTGGGCTGATTAGTACTTGGGCTCCAGCTGTTTTCCTCAATGAACCCAATAATATTTAGACCCAATAATTATATTATAAGCATATTTTGGGCCATGGGCTTTAGGTGGGTTTCCTTTGGGCTTGTGAACAATGCCGAAACCCTTTCATAATAGGCCCAGATGGTTTATTGGGTGCTGTATAAGGTATTTAAATGGGTTGGGCTTATTGGGCTAATTTATTAAATATTTAATTGAGCCCAAATATTTTATTGGAGACCCATCCAAGTGTTGGTTAAAAAATAGGCATGTACAAAAACATTTGGTACATTGCGGTGCTTCTTGTCCATTTTGAGCAAATCATATATATTTTCCTTTTCAAACAAGCAAGAGGCAATCTTTTGAACAAACATTTTGGAAAAACAGGGTATTTGAGAGTGGTCATTAAATTCATGTAAACAACATTGCTTCTTCCATTTAGTATTGTGAGATTAAATCCTTTTAAGACAATCAAAGAATGTGGAAGATACTCTTTGGATAATTGATGACATTTACTGAGAACAAACAAAGAAATTGAAAAATGTGTCCTTTTGAGATTGCATACTAGCTAGTGGGGCTTAACTACCTGGAGCATTTCTAATCCAAAAAAAAAAAGAATCACAAGAATTGTTGATGTGCCTAAAGCTAGGAAGGCTTCAAGGAGGTCTTTATTCTTAAGTTATAATGTAAGTCGGGTTTAGGTTATGAAATGAGTGATATAAAAGGTTCGAAATTCCCCTTTAATGTTTCCCCAAATGTAAACTACTTACAAACATTAGAAGAGATTTCCCATTTACTCGTTCCTTGCCTCAGAATTGGTATCTTTTCCCTACATGTCTTTTGCTCACTTGGCACTTTTTCCTTTCCTTGCAAATTGATCCTTTGCGTAGACGCTTTTTGTTCAAGTCTCTTGTTTGGCTTTCCAGCCTTAATGGACTCTCATCTTACTTAATATCTCCCTTTTTTTTTTTTTGCTTTTTGTTGATATCAAACATTCCTTTCTTACTTGCTTGCCTTGACATATGTTCATTTTGCTTCTTACTAAACTTAGTTTATCGGGTTAAACACTAAAGAATTAAAAAAGCGAGTACCCTATATTATTCTTCACTTAATTTAACTGAAAATTCTGGAAGAGCAGTTGCTTAATATGCTGGTACAATTGGTTGTTTAATATATGCAATGCATGACACAAGACTCGATATTTCCTTTGTTGTTTGCAAACATTCTAGATATATAAAAAATTCTATGTGCAGAGCATTATAAAGCAATTGGTAGTCTTTGGGGTATCTCAAAAGAACAATTGGAGTAAGATTGTATTGTACCAATTTTCCATCAGTTCTAGAAGGATATACGGATGCTAGTTTGATAACTAGTGCAAGTGATAACAAGGCAATGTCTGATGGTATTATTATCATTGTGTATGAAATAGACATGTATTTCACATTCCACAATAGAATCTGAATTTATAACCTTGTTAGTTGCGAGCAAAAAGAAAAAATGGCTAAAAAATTTGTTGGTGGATATAAAATTGTGGTCACAACCATGCCAACCATTTCTTTACCTTGCGAGAGTGAAGCTATTATGTCTAGGGCGCATACTAAAGTTTATAACATATTAGCTTGAGACATGAATATGTCAGAAAATTAATAGTAGATGGTATTATTACCACTGTGTATGTCAAATAAAAGCTTGGCAGATCCATTCACTAAGGGACTCTCTAGATATTAGTGAAAACTACATCTAGTGGAATGATTTTGAAACCTTTTGTGCAATAGTCACCTGTAATGGGAACCCAACCTTACATTATTTACAAAATAATTTTAATGTTTAAAAAATAATAACAAGTTACAGTTATGTGGCTCACATAGCACTGAAATATATGATTTATTGTGAAAAACCCGTTTTAGGAAATGTGGATTTCTACCTTAAATTGAGAATGAGTGTTTAATGAAGTTCATGATATTCTTTAAATGTCTTAAGTAACAGAGACATCAATTAAAATCCACATATATAAACAAAAGAAATGAAATTTCTGATAAAATTTTAAGATTTACTTTAATAAATGTTCATGAAAAACCAGAATGGAACATTTGGATAAGTGAAATTAAAACTATGAATTTTCACTTAAGTTGGATGAATTCATGTGTGTGGTATTTCCGTTTCTTATACATATAGTCTTGATTTAAGTTAAGGCCACCATTGACTTAGTCAGGAATTTGAAATGCTTAAGTTAATTGAAGGTTTAAATCAAAAGAAATTTCTAGATATGATTATTTGTCTAAACACTTAATATCGCAATCTATGTGGGAGATGTTGTAAATTTGTTATAGATTGTAATATAGAAATGAGTATGTCTTTGATTACTTGTCTCACATTGAAAATATACAAAACCTTTTCTGGATTTAGAAAGTGGCATAAGCACCAACAAATCTTCTACAATGTAAAAGCATAGCATTTAGACTTTTTAGTTGACTTCTTAAATTTTAACATATAAGTTTTTGAGCTCTCATATGTTTAGAGGTCAAAGCTCAGTTTATCTTTTTATTCATTTATTTATTTATTTTTAATTTGGTTTTTCTTATTCCCTTTTTTTCGATTTTGTGCCTGACATATTCAGGGAGAGACTTCCTCCTTTCGGCTCTCAATAACTTCACCAATATCAGCGATCTCTCTAGCAATGACGATTGCATTTTCCTTGCACCTATCCTTTTCATTATCTTCTCTTGCTCCCAACATGCCCAAACCGATCCTATTTCCAAAACATGAAACTCTGTGGTGGCTGATATTTTGTGGAGCATTTGGAGAACCTTATCTGCGTGAGCAACGCCATCGCTACCTCCTTCAGATTCGTTGGATCAGTTGCTCCATCGTGTGAGGTAGCATCACTTTCAGTCAAGGTCCGTGGTCCATTGATGTCGCTCAATAATAAGCGGTACTTTGCAGTACAGAGAAAGGGGTTGTCGATCCTCAGGGAGTTTGTGTTTCCAAAAGACAATGTAACTAACTGTTTATAAGGGTAAAATGGATTTGTTTTAGAGAAATTTAATATGTGAAAAGGCACTAGGGTTTTAGAGTGTTTCTCTATACCAGTATGATTCCCTTGTAATCTTGTTAAAAACCTTGTTCTAAGAAACAATATACAATTGATTGTTTTGCTTTAAAGACCTTTTGATTTGATTGAACTAAAAGAACTCAGGAATACTTTATAACCGGAGAAAATAAAATGGCTAGAGTAATATTTAGAAAAACCTTTCAATTTTATAAATCACGATACCTAATTGAAACCATGAAATATTCCCCTTAATAATAAGAAAAACATGATTGAACTTATAGAAAGTACGGAATAAAACATACACTAATAGGCATCAAATATTCAACAATCAAATGTAATTAAACAATAAAAACCAAAGGGATTACAAAGTAATCATATCGTTATAAAGAAAACATAGCCCCTAGCCCTAGCAAGAAACTTAGGCGACCATGGGAGTGAAAACCTAAGCTTGGAGCAAAGAGAGAGGGTAAGTTTGTCTAATCTCTAAATTGTGTAGTCTAAACCTATTAAGAACCCTAATTCCTTCTCTCTAATTCGAACTTTAGACCCTAAACAAATTGGTCCAATGGGCCTTGAATTGGGAGAGATTTAAAACACAAATGGGTTTTCTTCAAAACTGGCTTTGCGCCAATCCTGTCACCTAACTCAGCATCCAGTCGACTGGATCTTCGTTAAAATGCCTCCTGAACTTTCTGCCTGATTTGGATTAATTAATCCAGTCGCCTAGATCACCATCCAATCGACTGGATTCTTTAAGAATTGAAGTCTAGAGTTTCTTCCTTAGAATCCAGTCTGCTGGATTGTGGTCCAGCACCTCTTTTCTTCTCTTCTACTCCTTCCAGCTTGTGCTATCTAACTCCAATCTGATCCAGCTTGTACTTGCAATCAAGCATAGCCCAAATTAACATCTAAGAGATTAAATTAATACACTCAAATACATAAGTCATGTAATTCAATAAATTGAACAACAAACATCCATTTAAGTGTAATTAGACCTGTAATGCACCACAATCCCAATAGAATCTCTCTAAAATGTATGTAAATAAGTCATATTTCATGACTTATCACATCCCCCAACCTGAATTTTGCTAGTCCCTAGAAAACTAAAAACAATGAAAATAATAAAACATAAATCAAAGCAAACTAAAAAAGCCACTTTCACTGACACTCTCGATTACATTTAGCATATGCAAGAAGCCTTTAAACCCCTAGGTGTCCCTAGTGGACGAGTTATAGTCTCGTGAGGGTTTACCAGAAGTGATACCCACAAACACTATCAAATGCTTAGTCTTGATTCACAGTAAACACATACAACATCATGCTATCAAATGAGAATAAAGTATCACACAAACAATGGTTTTCAATCATTAGGAAGCTTAAACAAATCAACCTCAATTTCAAATCTTTAGAAATTCTAACTAGGTCACAATCACTTAAAATTAAGTATTAAAAGCTACACAAGTACCTTGATGTGTGAAGTGAAATAACTTAGAATCATGGGACTTCAATATCTTTCCAACATAATGATTAAGGACAATGAAATTCTCATTAGAAGAACCAACCAAGGCATACAAACTTTTTTTTTTTTTTTTTTTGTGTGAGGACTGTGCAATGTCTAACTCTATTAAACTTTCTAATTGACCCATGTAACAAGTGTTAGACCAATTACTCCTGAACTAGTTGGCTTAAGGGGCACTAGGTGTAGAGACACTCCTAAAAGTTTACTTACTAGAGTAAAAAAGGCTACGAAGCTAAACTAGTCACTCATATCTCAATCATGTGAATTGTTTACCTCTTTTGACATAGGCTCTCATGGTTAGTTATTTCTTTTTTTTTTTTTTTTTTCAACTAACAAGTCAAGCACTTTTAATTTAGTAACAATTGGATGCATATTTCATTCCTATAGATTACATGTTAGTGTGCTAGTGCTTAGTTTAAGGTGTACAGGTGTAAGACTCAATACTCAAAAGCAGGCAATAGATGGCCATGTTCAAATATCTCAATCAATTAATCATGTGTTCATATTCTTAAGCTCACTAATGATTTCAAACCAAAGTTCAGAGTTCAACTAGATTTTCAAAGATAACAATGATGCATGTGAATATAGCATTCTTTTCCAACAAATCAAAAACATCATTGCAAACCAAACATTTATTTTTATTTTATTTTATTTTTTTAAATATGAAAACAAATGGTTTCTAAGTTATCAACAAGAAACAACACAAAGTTCGTTAAACAATCAAACAGACAATCAATACTCCCCCCAACTTAAAGTTGACATTGTCCTCAATGTTCAAACAAATGCATGTGAGAACAAGATACAAGTCTTTCAATGAAAGTACAAGGGAAAAGGAAAGAAAGCACCTGATATTATGACGAACTCCTCAAGCTATTTCCTGCAAAATGGTTAGATATCCAAAACAAAAAACAAAAGAAAACAAAAACAAAAACAAAAATAAATAAATAAATAAACTAACTATTATACAATTACAAGGTAGAAACAGAAAAATCAATTCTTCCCCCTGAACGGGATCCTCCAAAGGAATAGTTTCTTCCTTTGGCACTCTTCAACCTGGCAACATGCAAAGCGACTCCTTTGGAATTGTTTAGCAATTTCTTTGAAAGTCTTGTATCTTGAAGTGCTTTCCTCTTCATTCTGTGCCTCTCAAAGAACTTGGTTTTTTCACCTTTCTTCTCAATTTCCTGATCCACACTCATCTTTGAAGGAACTTCCACAGTGGAAATGGCATGTGGTTTAATGGATGCACATGGTAAATCTTTTGGTGGTTGCTTCAACTCTAACTTTGGTGCATCTGAATATGCATGTAGGGACTTCTTCTTACTTCTTGGAGGCTTCTTAACTACCACTACCTGTTTTTCTTCCAAAATCTGCGAAGAATCCAACAAAGAAGTAAAGTCAGATATTTTAACATCAAGAGTTAACTCATTAGAAGCAATAGAATGAACAAGAGGAGTTTTAAAAGAGTCAGCAAAACAATTTTTATTAAAATCTTCTTGAGGTACTGCCTCAATGAGGTTCACATATTCACATTCTTCATCCACCAATTGTTGTGGGTTCACATTGAAAATATTCAGTTCCATAGTCATAGAACCAAAGGTTATCTTCATTCTTCCATTCCTACAATTAATCAAAGCATTAGTTGTGGCAAGGAAAGATCTACCCAAGATGATAGGAATATTAGCACGAGGATGTAAAGTAAGGTCAATGTCCAAAATGAAAAAATCAATAGGATAATAGAAATTATCAAATTTTACCAAGACATCCTCAACCACCCCCCTTGGCTTCTTTACAAAGCGGTCTGCTAACTGTAACGTAACAAAGGAAGGTTTTAACTCACCTAACCCGAGTTGCAGATACATAGAGAAAGGAAGTAAATTTACACTGGCCCAAGATCTAGCAATGCATGCTCAACCATGTAATCTCCAATAGTACAAGAGATTATAGGGTAGCCCGAATCCTTATACTTTGGTGGGACCTTGTGTTGGATGATTGCACTTACCTATTCTGTCAAGAATGCGATCTTCTTCACATGATGCTTTCTCTTGAAAGTACATAAGTCCTTAATTACCTTGGCATAGAGTGGCATTTGCTTGATGATATGCAATAAAGGCAAGTTAACCTTAACTTAATGCAAATGCTCCAAAATCTCACTGGTGACATCCAAATTCATGGGTAATTTCAAGGACTGTGGGAATGGTGCAGGGAATGGACATTTTTCAATGTCATTGGATTTAGCTATCCCACTCTCATCCGTTTCAACTGGGGTCTCCTTGGATTTCTCATTAGCTTTAGGAGCACCCTTTCCAATTTCATTACTACTCCTCAAAATGGTAACAAACTTGACTTCCTCAAACTTGTCTGTGCTGACAACCTTTAAACTCTGATTATTGGGATTGGGTCGAGTTTGGGAAGGAAGTTTCCCTCTTCCAATCTTACTCAATACCTCTGTGAGTCTAGCTACTTGGCTCTTGGTCTCTCTCATCTCTTCATCTATTCTTGTAAACATGGACTCAAACCTTTGGTTTTGTTCACCTTGTTTCTGTATGAAAATGTAAAGCACATCTTCCAAAGGTGGTCTAGATGATGATGAAGTGGTATGAGAAGTGTAAAAGTTCCTTGGACCAGTTGGATTCAACACATTGTCACTCTTATAACTCAAATATGGATGATTTCTCATATTTGGGTTATAATTGTTTGAATATGAAGAATTATTTGGCCGGTATTGGTTGAATGCACACACTTGTTCTTCAGGCACATTTAGGAACTGAGACAATGGCTTATAGGCACTTGTGGTGTGGTCAATCTCTTGACAAATCCGAAATTCCTCCATAGGTTCCTCTCTATAAACAGCATTGACACCTCTACTTCTCTTCAGCTTGAGTGCTTCTATCTTCTTAGTCAACAGACTGATCTTGGCACTCATGTTGTCCTCTTCCCTTAGTCTGAAAACACTACTACCAGATGTGGTAGTACTACTCCTATTCCAGCTAATGGAATCCAAGGGATTTGCTCAATTCCATGTGTTTGAATTCTGATCTATCTCATCCAAGTAGTCTATAGTATCTTCAGGCTCCTTCTGTAAGAATCCACCTCCACATGCAACTTGAACAAACTGGCGGTCTCTAGGTTGAAGTCCCTCATAGAAATAATTTATCAACCTTCAAGTGTCATATCCATGTGTTAGGCAGAAGTTATAAGTATCTTTGAACCTTTCCCAAGCCATGAATAGTGTCTCATCGTTTCCTTGGACGAAACTAGAGATCTTCCTCTTTACTTGTTGAACTTAATTTGTGGGGAGGGAAATTTTTTTGTAGAACTCTTGGGTCATCTCCCCCCAATTTCCTATGGACCTAGGCTTTAATGTGTACAACCAACCTTTAGCCTTGTCCTTGAGAGAGAATGGAAAGAACCTTAACTCAATCACATTTTATGCAAAGCAGCTACCAATTACCTCTTCAAAAGCTCTCACATGCACATAGGGATTCTCATTCTCCAATCCCTTGAAATTTGGAAGTATGGCAAGCAGCCCTAGTTTTATCCCCACATGAGGTGCATTTGGAGGGAACATGATACACGAAGGGATGAAGCTCTGAGTAGGATGTAACAGCTCATACATGGTCCTCCTAGCCATGATGGAAGATGTGGGTGAGTTTGTGGATGTATAAAAAAGACTTCCAAAGAATGCCTTAGAAGTTTCCAATCTACCTTTACTGTTTTTAACCCAAATGCTCATGCACAGTAAAACAAAAAGAAAATCAAAGCAACAAAATAAACAAATAAAAGAAAATAAATAAAAGAAAAACAGAATTAAGAGAGAATGAAACGAAATTACCAATAGAGTGATCCACCGGTAACCTTGTCCCACGGAATTGTCTCTTGAATAAGTCGAAACTCCTTGGCAACGGTGCCAAAAATTGATGTCGCTCAATAATAAGCGGTACTTTGCAGTACAGAGAAAGGGATTTTTGATACTCAGGGAGTTTGTGTTTCCAAAAGACAATGTAAATAACTGTCTATAAGGGTAAAATGGATTTGTTTTATAGAAATTTAATATGTAAAAAAGCACTAGCGTTTCAGGGTGTTTCTCTATATCAGTATGATTCCCTTGTAATCCCGTTAAAACCTTGTTCTAAGAAACAATATACAATTGATTGTTTTATTTTAAAGACCTTTCGATCTGGTTGAACTAAAAGAACTCAGAAACACTTTATAACCGGAGAAAATAAAATGGCTAGAGTAATATTTAGAAAAACCTTTCAATTTTATAAATCACGATACCTAATTGAAATCATGAAATATTCCCCTTAATAATAAGAAAGACATGATTGAACTTATAGAAAGTACAGAATAAAACATACATCAATAGGCATCAAATATTCAACAATCAAATGTAATTAAACAATAAAAACCAAAGGGATTACAAAGTAATCATACCGTTACAAAGGAAACATAGCCCCTAGCTCTAGCAAGAAGCTTAGGCGGCCATGGGAGTGAAAACCTAAGCTTGGAGGAGAGAGAGAGAGGGTAAGTTTGTCTAATCTCTAAACTATGTAGTCTAAACCTATTAAGAACCCTAATTCCTTTTCTCTAATTCCGACTTCAGACCCTAAACAAATTGGGTCCAATGGGCCTTGAATTGGGAGAGCTTTAAAACACAAATGGGCTTTCTTCAAAACTGGCTTCGCGTGAATCCAGTTGCCTGGCTCAGCATCCAGTCGACTGGATCTTCGTTAAAATGCCTCCTGGACTTTCTACCTGATTTGGATTAATTAATCCAGTCACCTGGATCACCATCTAGTCGACTGGATTCTTCAAGAATTGAAGTCTGGAGTTTCTACCTTAGAATCCAGTCTGTTGGATGTCAATCCAGTTTGCTAGATTGTGGTCCAACACCTCTTTTCTTCTCTTTTGCTCCTTCCAACTTGTGCTATCTAACTCTAATCTGATTCAGCTTGTACCTGCAATCAAGCATAGCCCAAATTAACATCTAAGGGATTAAATTAATACACTCAAATGCATAAGTCATGTAATTCAATGAATTGAACAACAAACATCCATTTAAGTGTAATTAGACATGTAATGCACCACAATCTCAATAAAATCCCTCTAAAATGCATGTAAATAAGTCATATTTCATGACTTATCATCCACCATTAAAGCGAGCAAGCAAATTAGCTTTGCTGAGCATCTGGGTTTTGGCATCGAAGTGAACTTCAAAAAGATGGATGTTTCAGTGAGGCAGCATCACTACTCATTAAAATTCTTATCCAAACATTTCTTGGGCTAATTACCACTTTAGTTCCAGTTCGCGTTGTGAAGGGCTAGAATATTTTTTTTTTTAACATCATGTTGCTCAAGGAGTTTTTTTTTTTTAATGAGTCAACACTTCTTAACATTTCAACCTTGAGTCAACACTTCTTAACATTTCAACCTTGTGTCAAAATGGTCCTTGTCGTTAAGTGTTGGATGAAAATGTTGATGTGGCTAACGGTTTTTTTTTTTTTTAATATTAAAAATGTCTGACGTGGCATGCCAACTCAAATTTTAATAATAAAAAAATACCGACTCAAATTAAAAAAAAAAAAAAATTCTACTCATCATACTCACTAGATTATTTAAAGCCACCTCAACAATTACAACTCAGCAATTACAAGTTTACTCTTGTCTATGTAACCAAACACACCTACATCCAGCCACTGCCAACAACCACACCTTCACCAGTTCGACACAGGCAACCATGATTTTCAACATTAAACTTGCAGCCATCTACAACACCCATAATACTCCAAAGAATTTGATCTAAAATATTGTTATCAGCATCACATACCGCGTCTACATCCCCCAATTTCCAAGTATTCATAATACAAATGAAATTAACTATACCAGTAAACCCTAAATTATATTCTTGCATTTCAAAAAAAAAAAAAAGAAGCGTTGGCTTACTATTCGCAAGTTGGATGAGTTTTACTGATTGGAAGAGAAAATAAATAAATAATAAAATAGAATATTGTGCTTTTATAAAGTTTTCCTTGAACTAGACAAACACAAGGTAAATATATGCTCATGTTTCGATGATCTCAAACACAAGCAGATTGTCCACAGATTGAGAAATCCAAGAATTTGCAGAGAACCTATTAGAGTTTTGTGTGCGTGTGTGAGTGTTTTTCTTTTTGGGGTTTAGAGTGGGCCTTGAATATATATATGGTTCTGTGATGGAGAGGTTAAAGCCAAACGGTGGGGTCGTTTTGTGGCGGCCATGGTGGGTTTCCCAATAGTGTCATGGCAACTATGACATTGACTTCGGTCGAGTTGTGGAGGCCGGCAACTGGGTATTGAGATTTGGGATTGTTTGGTTAAAAGGGAAAGGGAGACCTAATGAGGTGTTTGACACCTCAGTTTATGAGTTGGCATTCACTTGTCTTTTTAAATGATTTGTCACTTTATTATTGGGACAATTAGGCAACATTGTACGGATTGCATACTCAATAATTGTAGTTGATATGCTCCCTGTCATGTCAGACATTTTTAATATTAAAAAAAAAAAACCGTTAGCCACGTCAACATTTTCCTATCCAACACTTAATAGCAAGGACCATTTAGACACAAGATTGAAACGTTGAAGACTAATTTAATATAGTTGAAAGGTTAGGGATCAATTTGACACAAAAGCCATAGGTTGAGGACCAAAATGGTATTTAAACCTAAATTTTTTATTTTTTTTTTTTGGCACATTTTCTATCATACTTTACAACTAAATTCTTGATTTTGCGTGTGTTATTGATAGTTATCTACTGTGTTTATGAAGAATAAATTAATACTCTTTATTCCTGTCTATGTGTGTGTGTCACCTATGATCTTGCATACTTAGCCTATGGCTATTAGAGGTTTAACTTTTTAGTTTGTGATGCGCCAAGCATGCTCATGTTTTGGATGTGCCAAACTGAAAAACCAACCTAAGAAGAGCGTTATCAAGGATTAATCTAGATGATATTATATATACTAGACTATAACCCGCGCAATGCGCTGCTCTTTTTCATTATTTTTCTAAAAATATGTTTCTAACAAAGCAACTTAACTAAGAAGAAAAAAAAATAATAATAAAATAAATAAAAAAAAAAAAAAAAAAAAAAAGTGTAAAATAGAAAATGTAAATCATTTTTCTTTACGCTTAAAAATAGAAATGATCATTTTTATTATATCTCATCAAATGTATTATACTAATTTTTATTATATTTCATCAAATGTATTATACTAAGTCTATAAAGATAACTACCAATAACTTTCTAGTCTAGTTGCATTGATTCCTTTCAATTGGGGTTTATATCCGGGGTTGTATTCACTTAGTAAAAAAAGAAAACTCACTTCATATCGTTTATGAATTTCAATCACTTTGGTGCACCTCAATTGTTCCATATAGGGATTCTAAATGTTCAGAGGTTTCTCATTTTTGTTTGACTTTCAACACTTTGATAGTACAAATAAATAATATAATTTGTCACATATTTAATTATCCCATCTTTACCTTTTTTGACTTTCTTTTGTTTCTCTTTTCATACTTTTTTTGGGCAATTTATCACTTATTAATAATCACATAAACAATATTTGTGACAATGTCATCTTAAGTCTAACATGTCTCTCTTAGGAGAATTTAATACATAAAAAAAAAAAAAATGTTAAGATGTTATTCCCTCTACCCCTAAAAAAAAAAAAAAAAAAAAAAAAAAAAAAAAAAAAAAAAATCAACACAATTGCCTCTTTTGGTTATCTCTAAATGATAGTCCATTGATGTCCTAAATCTCAGATAATTTGAATGTTGCCTCATCAATTCTAATATGAGTGTTGGAAAATAATTTATACTTAACACTTACCCCCCAAAAATATATTAAACAGATAGTTGTCAAGTTATTTAGCATATCCAATTGTATAAAAATAAAATGATCAAGTCAAACTATATTTTATATGCAGTTAGATAGTATCAGAAATTGTAAAATAAAAAAACATTTTTGGTTGCAAAAATAGAGGACTACAACTTAACCAAGCAAAAATACTTCGAATATATCCAATTGTATAAAAATAAAAAGATCAAGTCAAACTAAATTTTATATGCAGTTAAATAGTATAAAAAAAATAAAAAAATAAAAATAAAAAACATATGATCAGAATCAATTGAGATTACTAATAAGATCAATTCATTAAGATATCTCATGACAAAAGAACATCTTTTTATATAATTACAGCTAGAGTCATATAACTCACAAAAGAATTTCATATAATAATTCAAATAAATATTTTAAAAACATGAGATTCTGCCTCATGCTCCTTTTCAGTTTTCACAAAGGTATATTGTCATACAATGACTATCATCATTGATTTAACTTTTAAAGCAAAAAGGAAACGAAACTTTTATGACCAAACCACATATATAGTTAAAGTATCATTTTTCGACGTATCTGCAAGTATTAATAGCTATTTAGCATTCAACTTGGAAAAAAACTCAACCTAATTGTAGTAGTTTATAATCTAAACAAATCTTTGCTCTTTAAATAAAGAAAATATAATTTTCAAATATGCAATTATCAACATAGGAAATACATAGAAACTTAACCTGAGAAAAGACAAAAATAAAGGCAATACTTATGTAAAATTTATCTTGCCTAAGCTCTTATTTCCACTTAAATATTAAATATTAGAAAATAAAACAAAAATAAAATATGCAAATAAAAAGAAAATATAATATAAATTGAAACAAACCCAGGGATAGAACCCAAGCACTCACAAAGGGGTGAAACTTTTTCGAGAAAGGAATGACCATTGGGGCATTCACCAAAGTTGTAATTTAAATACATATTTGAAATAACATATATTGTGTTTAATAGATTTGGCTAGAATATATCTATTTATATTTGAATTAATTAATAAGACTATTTAATTTATTAAATATGAGTATTTAATTGGGTAGTGGGTATTTAATTTATTAATGGTGTAGTTTTTATTATGGGGTAGTGAGTATTTAATTTAGTTCATTTAATTCATGTGCCACCTAAGATGCTACGTGTCGAGCAGAAGACACATGGTAGAAAGATGGTAACATCTTCTGCTTAATTTATATATAGATATAGATTAGCTATCTTTTTGCCTTTTGATTCTTTTGGGGCGCAAAATTGCTTGGCATCTAATGTTGAATATGTCTTTAGGGCTAGTCAAAGCGTCATGTGTTTAAGTACCATGTCTTGCTGTCGGTAGGTGTATTTTTGTTTTTTGGTTTTTAGGAGATAAAGGAGCTATTTTCTTGTTGTGAAATTCCAAAAGAGCTTATAGAAAACAATTTCTTACAATAGATCAATACTGGATTAGATATCTTTCAAACTCTACAACTGGATTATATATTTCTTAATACAGTCACAAATTCAATAATTATATGCCAAGTTGTGAAGTTGGGCGTTTACTGGTGGGGAAAAGAATTTTGTGCTAGGCAGGAAGTAGAGTAAATCACTTAATCTCAAAGGTTGGTCGGAGATGATAACCCAAAATGGAAGTGATAGCTGGATGGCTTAAAAATTCCTATTGAATAAGGAGGTCAAATGTCAAACTAGTTTTGATATGGTCATATTTGTAAATGTGTGTTATAGAGTACTTTTCATGATGCAATAAATTAAGTAAATCGTATTTTAGAAATGACATATGTTATTTTCTTACCTTTTGAGTTGTTGTGAGAGTTATTATTTTATTTTTCACTTTTATATTAGAGAAATTGCTTCATCAATAATATTGTGTATATATATTTTTACGCATTTAGGTGTAAAACGTTCCGTGCTATTGCGATTTTTTAGAATGCACTCAAGTGCAGGTTTTGCAAGTAGTAATAAAATCTTGGTAAGTCCAAAGTCGAACCACAGGGAATGGTTGACACTGTATAAAAACTTCTACTATTATTATGAAAAGAAAGCAAAATTAAATTGGTTGTTTGTTTTCCACCCGAAGATGGTGCAAAATATTATGAAAACTAGAATTGAAAGCAATTAAATAAAATTGGTGGAAATTAATGGAGGAAGGCACTAGGATTTCAAGGATCCACCTAATATATTTATATGCAGGGGCGAAGTTAGGAATTTATTTTAGGGTGAGCTGGAATATCAAGTAAGTAAATCTCGATGGTACGAGAAAAAGAAAAATACACCTAGTCAGGGGGGGACATAATGAACCTTACCCTTCAATACATATTTTATACATAAGCAAAAAGAAAAGAAAAAAAATGCAATGCAATGCAAATACAATAGATACTATCCTAAATAAAGAAAAAAGAAAAAAAAGATACTACTTAAGTGGTGCCCTGCGATTCTTGATAGAGTAAAAATCATTAATTATCGAATCTGAATCGATATTTCTAGCAAGTTCTCTTTCGATGTAAATAACCAAGCAATCTGCAAGAAACCCATCTTCCATCTTATTCCGAAGTGTTGTTTTTACAAGTTTCATAGCAGAGAATGCTCGTTCTGTCGTTGCCGTGGAAACTGGAAGAGTCAACACTAGACGAACTAATCTATCAATCAAGAAATAGATTGATACTTTTCCCGTTTCAACCAATCTTTGACATAATTCAGAAAGAGAAGTCAAATTCTGAAATTTGGAGCTATGAAACACATCATACTCATAAAGTTTCAACTGTCATCTCAAATTACCCATCTCCAGGATAGAATTCACTAGCAAGACTACAAATATCATCTATTTTAAATGATTTAAATCCATCAATAGGATTTAAAGCTGAGCTAAGCACAAGGAGTCTTGTAGTCCACTCTGTGAATCTGTTATCTAATTCTAACAATTGAAAATCTATTATAACATTAAATAGATCAATACGATAATAATGTTCAATTGTGATATTATCATTTTGTTGACAAGAATGACCAGTACCTTCTTTATAATGAGCACTCATATCCGGCATATTAATTTTGTTTGAAATACAAAATGATATCACATCCCCAATGAAAGCATCCCAACCATCTTGTCTTAACTTTTGAAGATTACATTTTGTAGCCAAGACTAAATCCAAAGCATTTATGATGTCTTGAGATTTGCATTGCAATACTTGACAAAGACAATTAGTGATTCCCATAACTTCTGTCGGAACATAAAATGTAACAGTTAGAAAAGCTGACTCGAAGACAAAAGGATAATCCCTGGGAGGTTTGTCCGAACAGAATCCTTGAATCCTACAGTAAGAAACAATTACAATGCAAGAGTATCGTTAGAACCTTGGTCAACCAGTGGGGTTGGCCTTTGGTTCTCCGATGCCTTAGTCAGTTTATGGATCGAAAGACGATCAAGACTTTAATAAACAGAGCTAAGAGAATTTTGATGGGTAAAAAATGCACGTCCCTCTCGAACTGTTGCCTCTCCCTCTATTTATGCCTTCTTCTGATATGGAATATTTCTAGGATATTTACTTATCCCCCTTCCCAATAATTTTCCTCTGTCATTTTAACAGGGATATTCAGGTTGCTTGTTCTCGTTTCTTTTTCCAGGACCTATGTTTTGTTAATCTTTAATCAGTGATTTTGTTATCCATCCTCTCTTTTATCATGATTCAAAATTCTATCTCGTATTCAAGACTCCTTAGTCCAGATATTTTATACATCGATGGTTTTGTAAAGCAGACATCAGTTCTTAGCCTGTAATGTAGAGTTTAAGTCAGGAGGTGAATTTAATGCCCCTAGCCTTAGATATTTTGGGCATTGAATGATGGATTTTAATAGAGTTTCGGCTTATTTCCGATCTGACCGAATAATATTTGACTAGTCTGAACAGATACTGGGCTGGATACTGTCCGAGCACAAAGGAGTAGCTCGGCTATGACTGAACCATAAATCCATATGATTTAGTTACGAGCTCCTGATTTCGAGTTTGAGTTCTGATTTGGTTCTAACCAAAATATTTCCCCTCTATTTACTTATTCCCTTTCCCAATAAATTAACTCTGCCATTAATCAGAGATATTTAAGCAACTTGTTTTGTATATTTCTTATCAGAACGTGGGTTGTACCAGTTTTTACTGAATGATTATTATCACCGCTTATTACTGTTTGATTATGGGTTCAAATTTTTAGACGTATTCAACACTCTTTGCCTAGATATTCTATGTATTGATGGGTGATAAAGTAGATATCAGTTCTCAGCCCCCGATTTTAGAGTTTATGTCAGATGAGGCATTTAATGTAGCTTGCTTTAGATATTTTAGATATTAAATACTAGGTCCCAAATTAATCCTGGTTTGTGTTAGTACGGTCCGAACTAAATTCAAGCTGATTTGGCCGAACAGAGGTTTGATTTGAAACGGACTGAAAACGACGGATCTGCTTGGTCATAGCCGAACTATAATTCTCAGATTTAACTAAATCCTTTATTTTGAATTGCGGTTCGGTCAGTATCAAATTATTTCTCCTCCAATTACCCCCTCGTCCTGACCCTTCTCTATCGTATCAGAAGAGTTGGGACGTATCACATGCCCCAACGAGACCATTTAATTCGCATCAAATGATCGTTTTGTCATTTCCAAGGAAAAGAGAGAGAGATTTTCGACGGTTGTGTTTTTTGGGGGGGAAAACGATTCCTTTTCCCAAAAAGCCTCGTGTGACCCTCTTTAAAAACCCTGGAGGGGCTCTTTTGTCCATTTTACTTCCTTCCTTACTTCCTCACGCTCTCTGAGTTTATCTCTGAGTTTCTAAGTGCCCAGAAAATCTCTCCTCGCCAATCTCAGACTATCTAACCAACCTTTACCTGTAAGTTTTCGTGCTTCTCTGAACTCTTTTCTTCTCAACCTTCCTGTCGGTTTATTTAGTAAAAATGGCTGGGGCACATAAGTTAGCCCATTTGGTAGATTCCTCCGAGGGTATGAGGCTTTTCAGGGAACAATATCGGGTTTCAAACGATGTTCGACTTAGATACTGTAGTGTCAACAAGATTCCCGTGGTAAAACAGGATGAAATTCTCATTCCGGTGATGGGCGTAGTGGAAGGAGGGGTTAGGTTTCCTTTAGATCCCCTTCTCATAGATTTTCTACAAACCGTTAATGCATGCTCCGCCCAGTTGTCCATCAACGTCTTCCGTATAGTCATGGGCGTTAGGTTTCTAAATCGTCTGCTGGGGGTGAAATTATCCCCAAAACAAATTTTACATGTTTATTCCTATACCTGTCTTGGCTCCGAATCGGCAACCAGTTGCCATCTCTGAGCCAAAAAGGTAGACGTGAAATTGGTCAACGGTCTTCCTAAATCCCACAAGGGTTTTGACAATGACTTCCTCGTTGTCTCCGGTAATTGGTTCACCGGCGGGTCGCGTTGCCGAAATGACTTCGGACGCCCAGGTTAGCCCACCCTCGTTTTCATAAGCCATTTTGGCTTTGGGCTGAGTGTATATTTTGCCGAATGACTAATTAAATGTCTAAGGCAGAAAGTCTGTAAGTCCGGATTATGTTGATATGTCTCACTAATTTTCCATTTTTCTTTGCAGTTCCTTCTCGGCTCAAGGTATCTAACCGCGAACTCAGGTTAGAAGAGTTGAAAAAGGTCCTTAAGGCGAACGTCTACATTGATCGATTCGGACAACCGAGGTCGGCGCCTCTCTTGCTCGGCTACACTCCCCTAATCAGAGATTTTCTTGAGGGCCCGACTGTTCCTCGGTCTCAAGAAGAACAAGTTAGGATGTCAGCTCTATTCGAAGCTTAGCCAGCCACTACCGACATTACCTCCGAGCATTCGAACTTTATTCCGACAGGTCAAGTCTTGGAAATGGCCCCTGTAGATCTGTTTGAACTGATGGGCAAGAAGGCTCAAGAGAAGAAGAAGGTCAGCCAATCTGATCAACAAAAAAGGCCTTGAAGAGTTGTACTCGAGGTTACGCCCGCACAACAGACACAAAGAGCCGAACTCGGTTCATCGACTCGAGCAGAGCCTATCCCACACCCAGAGGTAGTGGTGGTGGATGAACTTGGAGTGGCTGCCGAATAACCACATAGAAATAAAAGAGCTCGGACAGAGGCCGAGGCATCCGAACTCCCCAGTTCGTCGTCAATGGGAGAGGTGTGGGCTCCTGAGCTGAGGGCAGGGAAAAGATTAATTACAACACAGGATTCCCTACTCGGGGTTTCCAACGTCGATATCTCGGCTCAGATTGCCCACGGTCTGGGTGAGGCCGTATGTCTGCCCGAAGATGTTCGAATATGGAGTGCGATGCCCTCGGAGAAAGCGTTCCGCCACATTGCCCGTGGACTATTCATGGTAAATTTTTGGAGTTTGATAGTTTAGTGAGTTTTATTTTTATCTTTGAGTTTTTATCCTTATTTTCTAAGAGAAATTAAACTGGCGCATTCTCTTTTCTTAGGCCGCCCAGGGAATCCTTTCTATGGAGTCCCGGGTTCAAGATGTGGAGGAGGCTCTGAAAGGTAAGGAAGCTGAACACAACGAAGCCGTGGCGGAGGTGCTGGAGGAGGCCACCGCAAATTACAAGAAACTAGAGATGGAGCACCATGACACAATAAATAAAATGAAGGATGCGGAGGAGAAGGCCAGTGCTGAGGTCGAACTAAAGGCAAGATTTGAGGCCGAAGTGGTTCAGCTGAAGGACAAAGTCAAGCTTTTAGAGGCCGAGTGTGTTCGGTTGATTGGTCTTGCTCGGGAGGAGAGAATACAGGAGGGGAAAAAGGCTGGACAAGAGGAAATGATGGACCAGGTGAGGACTAATTTCCAAGGAGTCTTCAACAGAGGATTTAGAGATGAGTGGAAATCGGCTTTAAAAAAGGCCAAAGTCCTACGCACCTCCAAGTGGTTTCTGAGAGAAAGGACTCCCCTACCCTACCCCGAAGCTGGACTCAGGGCTTCGGACGCCGAAGAAGAAGATGACGATGAAGATGAAGAGGATGAAGCCGAGGAGATTGGAGGTAAATCTGACCAACAGAACGTGACTCCAATCCCTCTGGTTAGTGCTCCATCCGCTAGTGATCCTCTTGCTCCTTCTGGACCAGCTCTTGTTGAATCTGATGTTTGTGTTCCTCCTGCACCGTCAATCCCAGCTCCAAACGATCCAGCTCCCCCTTTGGAAAATTAGTCTCTAGTTTTATTTGTTTTCTAGCTTCTATTTTGTTAAGGCCGTGCGCCCCAAACTCAAAAAGTGTATAATTTATGGTTTCGTATCATACCTTTTAGTTCCTTTTTATGAATTTTATCTCAATCCTCATTTTATTTTTTATCACAATCTCTATCTCTTTAGTAAATAAGATTCCCTCTTCTGACTTTATTATTGTGAATGATTTGTTTATCTTTATTCTGACAATAAGCCAGAACCGTTCTAAGTTAAATACAAATCAATCACACAAATAAGCATACGAAAATGAATAATAAGGTTTGTTCTGTCAAAGGTTTAAATAATTTCTAAAAGCAACAGTTATTTCAATACTAACCTTATGCGTTCCTTTCCCCTTCTTAAAACAAAGCATTTGTTCGGATGAAATCCCTTGATTGATCTTCTTGGTGGTAGTCTAGTCTGGTCCTGATATTCCTTACGTTATCCACCTCTTTGGTGCGTTAAACTTGTTCGGACTTAGAATTTCTTTACTCACCTCCCTAGAGATAGTAATTTTTTGGGTTTTAAAATAGGGTTTGAAATTCGTTTCTTTCCTCACCTCCCTAGAGGTGGTAATTTGCAGGTTTTGAAATAGGGTTTGAAACTCCTTCCTTTGCTCACCCCTCTAGAGATAGTAATGTTGTTCGGTTTGATATATGATTTGAAATTCCTTCCTTTACACACCCCCCAGAGGTAGTAATGTTGTTCGGTTTGATATATGGTTTGAAATTCCTTCCTTTACTCACCCCCCCAGAGGTAGTAATGTTGTTCGGTTTGATATATGGTTTGAAATTCCTTCCTTTACACACCCCCCCAGAGGTAGTAATGTTGTTCGGTTTCATATATGGTTTGAAATTCCTTCCTTTACTCACCCCCCCAGAGGTAGTAATGTTGTTCGGTTTCATATATGGTTTGAAATTCCTTCCTTTACTCACCCCCTAGAGGTAGTAATGTTGTTCGGTTTCATATATGGTTTGAAATTCCTTCCTTTACTCACCCCCCCAGAGGTAGTAATGTTGTTCGGTTTGATATACGGTTTGAAATTCCTTCCTTTACTCACCCCCCTAGAGGTAGTAATGTTGTTCGGTTTGATATACGGTTTGAAATTCCTTCCTTTACTCACCCCCCCTAGAGGTAGTAATGTTGTTCGGTTTGATATACGGTTTGAAATTCCTTCCTTTACTCACCCCCTAGAGGTAGTAATGTTGTTCGGATTGATATACGGTTTGAAATTCCTTCCTTTATTCACCCCCTAGAGGTAGTAATGTTATTCGGACCTGAAAAATTCGAAGGTAAACACAGTTGCCGCAGTTTATACATTTTATTTGAATTTAAAACTTTTTCAAAAGAAGTACTTCCTTAAATTATAAGTGTTTCAGGGTCTGGGGATAGGTTTTCCTTCTAGATCCTCTAATCTATAAGATCCTGCCCCTGCCAAAGATACCACCTTGTAGGGTCCTTCCCAGTTCGGGCCGAGCTTCCCTTCGTTCGGCCTTCTGGTATTTGCCATAACCTTCCTCAGAACCAAGTCCCCAATTCGGAATACTCTATGGTTGATGTTTCTGTCATGCTCTCTCTTTATCCGTTGCTGATAAGACGCCAACCGAACTGTGGCTAGATCCCGTCTTTCTTCCGACAAATCCAGATCTTTCCGTAGATTATCCTCATTGGTTTCCACTGCGAAGTCTGTTGTTCGGGTGGTTGGGATGCCGACCTCCAAGGGAATGACTGCTTCCACTCCATAAGCCAGGGCAAAGAGTGTCTCATCGGTGGATTTCCTACCCGTCGTTCTGTGCATCCACAATACGCTCGGGAGTTCTTCCACCCATTTTCCCTTAGCTTCTTCTAATTTTCTCTTTATCCCATTCAGTAGGATTTTATTGGAAGCTTCAGCTTGCCCATTGGATTGTGGGTAGCCAGGTGAGGAAAAGAAGTTTTTAATACCAAGGTCCGAACAGAATCCCTTGAAAAGTCTGCTTTCAAACTGTGTGCTGTTATCTGATATTGCAGCCCAAGGTATGCCGAAATGTGTAATAACGTTTTTCCAAAAGAAGCATTTAGTATCAACGTCTCTGATATTGGAGAGTGGCTCGGCCTCAATCCATTTGGTGAAATAGTCTGTCGCGGTTATCAAGAATTTCTTATTTCCGGGAGCTCAAGGAAGTGGTCCTACTATGTCTAATCCCCACTGTGCAAAGGGCCATGGGCTAGATAAGGGATTTAACTCTCTTGCTGGTTGGTGGATCATGGGAGCAAACCTCTGACATTTATCACATTCCCGAACATATTTCAAGGCGTCGGTCTGCATGTACGGCCACCAATATCCCTGAGATATCGCCCTGTGAGCCAGCGATCTTCCCCCTGTATGACTTCCGCAAATTCCCTCGTGTATTTCGAAGAGGAAGTTCTGTATCATCTCCGGATGTACACACCGCAGATATGGTCCAGTGAATGACCGCCTATATAGTAACCCCTCTTTGGAAACCCAATATTTCGGAGCTTTACGTTTGATCATTTTGGCTTCTTTTCTGTCTTCAGGTAGTTTGTTGTCCATAAGATAGCTCAGAATAGGGTCCATCCAGCTCGGCTGATTGCTGATGGAGCATATAGATATCCCCTGATTCTGGAAGCTTAGTCGGTCCAACGTTTCTATAAAAACTGTCCGCTGTATGTCTGACTCTAACGCCGTGGCTAGTTTAGCCAAAATATCTACGTGGGAGTTGTGTTCTTTTCCGATTTGGGCCACATGGATTGACTCAAAATTGGCCAGAAGAAACCGAACAGCAGCGAGATAGGCCGACATTCTTTCGTCCCTGGCCTGATATTCCCCTGAAATTTGATTAGCGACGAGTTGCAAGTCACAAAATACCTGGAGATGGCAAGCACCAAGTCTTTTTGCCGTTCTGAGACTGATGAGCAACGCTTCATACTCGGCTTCATTGTTCGAAGCCGAAAACTTTAACCGAACAGCCTGCTTGAGAACCAATCCTTCTGGGGAAACTAACACAACTCCTGCTCCCGAACCTTTGGAATTTGATGCTCCGTCGACGAATAACTCCCATCTTTCTGTAACTAAATCGAGCTGAGCTTCGGCTAATATTATCGAAGGCGGACTGTTTCAATCATATTGGAATTCGGCTAAAAATTCTGCCAAAACTTGCCCCTTAATTGCTGTCCGAGGCTTGTATTCTACACCGAGTGATCCCAGATACACCCCCCATTTGGTGATCCTTCCCGAAAAATCAGACTGTTGTAATAGCATTTTGAGTGGAAGATCACTTAATATTGTGACCTTGTTGGACTGGAAATAGTGAGGCAGTTTTTTGGCCGCCTAGAGCACTGCCAAAGCTGCTTTTTCAAGAGGCAGGTACCTCAACTAGGTCTTGTCCATCGCCTTACTGACGAAGAAAACTGGCTTCTATTCTTGCCCGAGTTCCTGAACCAAAACGGCATTCACGGCATGATCGGACACTGCCAAATACAAAAACAGTGATTCTCCCTTATTGGGAATTGAAAGGCATGGAGGAGTTAATAAATAAGTCTTGATCCCCTGAAACGCGACCGAACACTCCTCCTTACATAGAAATTTACTCCTTGTCTGCCGACCTTGAGATAAAGCGGCCGAGAGCAGCAACCATACCAGTCAGGCGTTGTACTTGTTTCATGTTTCTGGGTTCTGCTGAGTCTACAAGGGCAGCAATCTGGTCCGGATTGGGCTCTATTCCTCTTCTGCTCACTATATGACCCAAAAATTTGCCCGAACTCACACCAAAGGTACATTTGGACGCATTGAGACGTAGGCGACTTTCCCTTAAGATGTTAAATACTTGCAGTAGGTCGGCTACATGGTTTTCCTCTCAGAGACTTTTGACGAGCATGTCGTCTATGTAGACCTCCACTGTCTTCCCTATCATGTGCCTGAACATTTTGGTGACCATTCTCTCGTAGGTTGCCCCTGCATTTTTCAGACCAAATGGCATCATCTTGTAGCAATATGTCCCTCTTGGTGTGATAAAAGTGGTCTTGTCTTGATCGTCATCATTCATTGGGATTTGATGGTAGCCCTGAAATGCATCCAAGAAACTTAGCCGAGCATGTCCCGAGGCCGAATCCACCAGTTGATCTATTCGGGGAAGTGGAAAAGGGTCTTTCGGGCAAGCTTTGTTCAAATTAGTGAAGTCAATACAAACCCTCCATTTTCCATTTTTCTTTTTTACCACCACCGTGTTCGAGAGCCACACTGGGTACTGTATTTCTCAGATTGCTCCAGATGCCAGAAGGCGTCCCACTTCCTCAAGAACTGTAATGGCCCTCTCTGGGGCCAACTTCCGCCGTTTCTGAACTACCGGCCTATGTTCGGACCCAATATTCAATGAATGACACACCAGCTCGGGAGATACACCCGGTGCATCGTAGACCGACCAAGCAAAGACGTCCCGATTGCTGATCCGGACTTGAAGTAATTGTTCTCTATCTACAGCAGATAATTTTGAATCGACCAAAAAGAATTGTTCAGGATTAGAAGGATCGAAGAATACCTTTTTAGGTTGTTCGGTCATTACAACTTCTCCATCTTCAGGCTCTTGAGACTGTGATTGTCATGAGCCTCTGGGTTTTTCTGCCTCTTTTACATCCTTTCGTTTGACCGCAGTCAAAACAAATTGTTTTGCTGTGACCTGATCCCCACTCAGCTCCATGATCCAGTCTTTCGTTGGGAATCTTAACTTTTGATGAAGTGTAGAGGGGATTGCCCTCATTCTATGTAACCAATCACGCCCTATTATGGCATTATAGGGCGACGAAGCTTTGACTACTATAAACTCCGTTTGAAGGTTGACTGGGCCAGCTAAAGCTGGCAGAACAGCTTTCCCCAATGGTATGACAGGCTCTCCTGAAAAACCGAATATGGGGGACGCGAAGCTGGATAGTTCGGCTTCACCCATGCCAAGCTTCGCGTAAAGATCTTGATACATCACTTCTGCAAAGCTTCCCCGGTCTATGAGTACTCTTTCAACATCGTAGTTCCCTATCCTCAGAGTGACCACCAGTGGGTCATTGTGGGGCAGCTGGACGTCTTTCAAATCACTGTCCGAAAAGGAGATCACTTGCTCCATACCCCCTCCACTTATCGAACACATCGGGGCAAGATGAACGGAATTTATTACGGAGAAGGATCTTCTGAGGTGAGCCGCCTTCTACATCTGGGATCTATAGGACCCAGTCGAGACTATAGAGCACAGCGGATCATGAATGACATGGATTACTCCAGCTGCTATCGTGCCCAAAGAGTTTAGTTGCTGGGCTGTTATACTTGGTCCCTTCTTTTTAGTGAGCTTTGTATCAATGTATTGATCAAGATGCCTTGCCGTTGCCAGATGTTCTAAATGGACTTTCAGCTAGTGGCAGTTCTCGGTCATATGACCCGTGTCTTTATGATAATTGCAGTAGAGTTTTGCTTCTCTCAAGTCTGGGTTTCCAATCAGCTTTGGAGGCCAAACGAAGAAAGGTTCCCTTTTAATCTTTTCTATGAGCTTGTAGATCGGTTCCTTAAAGACCGTCTCGAAGGCCTGAAAAGAAGGGGCAGCAAAATCCATCAGATCGGACAGGCTTTTCACAGCGGGACTAGACCGAGCAGACGGCTTTGGTGCGATAGCTTTTGGCTAGGTGTCTGTCTGGACTGACGTGGTTCCACCGCCGTCCTCCTCAACACGAATAAATTGATCAATTTTGTGCATCAGTTTCGCGACAGTTGGGGAGGGGCGCTTGGTAAGAGATTGACGCAAGCCTGTATCAGGAGGCAGTCCTAGCTTGAATGTTCTGACAGCCACCTCTTCGTCACACCTATCAATATCATTGTATGTTTCCCAAAATCTAGTTGAGTATTCTTTGATAGTCTCATTGCTTTGGAGCTTCATGGTTAGAAGGGCATCCATCTCCTTAGTCTTCCGACTATTGGAGATGAACTGCGCCATAAACGCCTCGGCCATTTCAATCCATGAGTTGATTGTTCTTCTGCCGAGCTAATTAAACCACCTTAGTGCGACTTCACCAAGGCTCGATGGGAAGAGTCGGCACATGAGGGGGTCGTTAAAGCGAGATAAGGCCATACTTTGCTGATAACGACCTATGTGGGCCACTGGGTCTGATCTGCCATCATATATCTCAAAACGCGGAGCCATGTATCTCTCAGGCAGTTTGGCTCTTTCTATTTGTTTAGAAAAAGGAGAGGATGACACCAAATCAAGAGCGCTCCAGACTACGTGTTGCCGTCCTGGACGAGCAGTCTTTTTGGAGGCATGTTCCTTTGTCTGCTGACCGTTTCCAACGTGTAGAGGTGGGCAAGTCCGTGAATGCCCTCCGGACTCCGGGGATTGTCTGGGAGTTGGTTGGAGCGTTAATGACCTTGGTTCTGAATAGTTCTAGGAAGTCTTAGAAAAATCCTCGCAACGCGAGTCATGCCTAAGGTTTCTTCGCTTTGAAGCATTTACCCTGTTTCTCGGCCTTTCTTTTGCTGTGGATTGACTTCTACCTCCTTGGTTCAGATCAAGGATTTCTCAACGCAACCTCGAAATAATTATTGCACTGTCTTCGGTTCGTGATGTCGCGTGCGGGTAGTTCAGGCTGCGCCAAACATTTTTCCTGCCCGATTTGTTCGAGCCAATCTTTTTTGATGTTGCCCCTTAATCCGCTCTTCTGACTGATCCATCGTTGGGGTGAGTGTGCTGTAATGGGGCTATGACTTGAGCCCCTTGATCCGCTCTCCTGACCGATCCCTCGTTGGGGTCAGGGTGCTGTAATGGGGCCATGACTGAAGTTTCATTGGCTGTGGCTCCATCCTTAGTTTCATATGATACCTCAGTGCGCCGAGAAGGCCTGTACGACGTCCCAGAAGAAACTTTTTGGGCAGAGTTTGTTGGCTCCTAGGGCACAGAGCGGTGACGTTGTGAGGACGACGGCATTCCAGACATTTTAGTGAACCTCTCGAGTCCTCAGGCTTTTATCTTTAAGAAAGCTTTCTCCACAGACGGCGCCAATTGTTGGAACATAAAATGTAACAGTTAGAAAAGCTGACTCGAAGACAAAAGGATAATCCCTGGGAGGTTTGTCCGAACAGAATCATTGAATCCTGCAGTAAGAAACAATTACAATGCAAGAGTATCGTTAGAACCTTGGTCAACCAGTGGGGTTGGCCTTTGGTTCTCTGATGCCTTAGTCAGTTTATGGATCGAAAGACAATCGAGACTTTAATAAACAGAGCTAAGAGAATTTTCATGGGTAAAAAATGCACGTCCCTCTTGGACTGTTGCCTCTCCTTCTATTTATGCTTGCTTCTGATATGGGATATTTCTAGGATATTTACTTATCCCCCTTCCCAATAATTTTCCTCTGTCATTTTAACAGGGATATTTAGGTTGCTTGTTCTCGTTTCTTTTTCCAGGACCTATGTTCTGTCAATCTTTAATCAGTGATTTTGTTATCCATCCTCTCTTTTATCATGATTCAAAATTCTATCTCGTATTCAAGACTCCTTAGTCCAGATATATTATACATCGATGGTTTTGTAAAGCAGACATCAGTTCTTAGCCTGTAATGTAGAGTTTATGTCAAGAGGTGAATTTAATGCCCCTAGCCTTAGATATTTTGGGCTTTAAATGATGGATTTTAATAGAGTTTCGGCTTATTTCCGATCTGACCGAACAATATTTGACTAGTCCGAACAGATACTTGGCTGGATACTGTTCGAGCACAAAGGAGTAACTTAGCTATGACCGAACCATAAATCCATATGATTTAGTTACGAGCTCCTGATTTCGAGTTTGAGTTCTGATTTGGTTCTAACCAAAATATTTCCCCTCTATTTACTTATTCTCTTTCCTAATAAATTAACTCTGTCATTAATCAGAGATATTTAAGCAACTTGTTTTGTATATTTCTTATCAGAACGTGGGTTCTACCAGTTTTTACTGAATGATTATCATCACCGCTTATTATTGTTTGATTCTGGGTTCAAAGTTTTAGACGTATTCAACACTTTTTGCCTAGATATTCTGTGTATTGATGGGTGATAAAGTAGATATCAGTTCTCAGCCCCCAATTTTAGAGTTTATGTTAGATGAGGCATTTAATGCAACTTGCTTTAGATATTTTAGATATTAAATACTGGGTCCCAAATTAATCCTGGTTTGTGTCAGTATGGTTTAAGCTGATTTGGCCGAACAGAGGTTTGATTTGAAACGGACTGAAAACGACGGATCTGCTCGGTCATAGCCGAACTATAATTCTCAGATTTAACTAAATCCCTTATTTTGAATTGCGGTTCGGTCAGCATCAAATTATTTCTCCTCCAACTTCATTCAACAAAAACAAGAGAAAACAAAATTTAAATGATTTTGTTGAATTATAAGCACCATTAGCTTCCCCACGTATATTGTTATTCAGTCCATTCTTAGATATGCTTTCACGAATTGTCTAAGCTGCAGTAAACATTTCAATCAACATACTAACAGCACCAAAATGGGAGCCCCAACGAGTAGCTCCTGGTCGTTGCAAAAAACGACTTTAATTAGCCCCTTTACCTGTTGCAAGTTCTCCAGAAGCTAACATATCTGCTAACTCAGCTGCTTTAATATTTTTTTAACTCCATATGACGCTTGGGAGAAACACCAACAAGATTTACAATAGAATTCAACTTTGAAAAAAATTTCCAAACATCAGGCACATCTTTAGCAGCCACAACTAATGCTAATTGTAGTTGATGAGCAAAACAATGTACATAGTATGCATATGGACAATCTTTGAGAAACAATGCTTGTAATCCATTCCATGCACCTCTCATATTGCTAGCACCATCATACCCTTTGTCACGACCTAAATCCGTAATATGATTCGGAGTCGGACCGGCATGCTAATACCAAGCCTGTGCCTGATATTAACACGAACCAACTAAAAGGAGTATAAATTTTTTTCTTCTTTCTTTTCTTTTCTCTTGTCCTGATTCCTTAACTTCTTCTTGGGTTGGGAACTCCCAATACTATAAACATACTCCTTTACAAATGAATGAGTATACTAGTCCACCTAAAGGAAGTGATAGTAGTCAGAGCATCTATAACTGTTTATACAAAATACATCAATATGTGGACATAATAACTCTAATACAGCGGAAGACTATTTAAACATATACATCACTTCTGCTTTATATACACAAAACTCAAAACATCTAATACTAGTTCTAGATACAAATATATTTGCTCCTCCATGCTGAGACTCTTGGCTGCACTATGGAATGTTCCTGCAATCTGAGCAACCCACTTTGCTCAGTAAGGGAGGCGTGACATGAAGATTTAACAGTATGCATGAATGCATGATAAACAGAATAATCTTTGTGGATATGACTTGCGTATAAACAATTCATGCTAAAATGATTTCATGAGTTTCTTGAACATATATGTTTCATACTGATGAACATAATATCTGATAACTTGTAAGGCATAATATAACTATTGAAATCTGAACATATAGCATGATTCCTTTATATGTAAATAAAACATGTTCCCTTAAACTGTTCTGAAGAGAAAATTATCTCATACTATTGCATAATATAGCAAAATTATATGGAACATGTAACTGTGCTACATCTTTAAGACTTGGCCCCTTGTAACTTTACTTGTGCCATGTCTATAGGGAAACTATCCCCTCATGGCCTTCCTGCTTACCAGTCTACAGGGTATGAAACCCCTTGTGGTCTTCCTGCTTGTCAGTCTATAGGGTATGAAAACCCCTCGTGACCTTCCTGCTTGCCAGTCTACAAGGTATGAAAACCCCTCGTGACCTTCCTGCTACCAGTCTACAGGGAATACAACCCCTCATGGCCTTACTTGTTGCCGGTCTACAGGGAATAAAACCCCTCGAGGCCTTCCTGCTGTCACAAGGCCCTCACACTGAAAACAGTTTTAGGTGTTCATAAAACATATCATGCTAGTTTATTTTTCAATCTCTTTCTTACCTTACTAAGCCCAAATTCATAGCATATCCACAGCTTGCTTCTAAAATCTACGTTAACTGTACCAACTCAAAACTGTTTCTAAATCAATGCACATTTTCTTTATAAACAAGTATCAAACTGAGTTTACTGAAAGCATTGATAAAACATATATAGATATATTCTTAAAACATGGACTATTAAATTTTCATGGCACATTCCCTTACCTCAATCCAAAAGCTGGATTCCAAGAGTCTCAAGCAAGATCGCTTCACCTATCCTCCCTTGATTATCCTAAATCAAGTATATGAGTTAAGTTAACTTTAACTTAATCTTAGTTTCAACTTAATGCCAACCTTAGCTCATAATAGACTAATCAATATGACCATAATTCGCTTAATTTAACTTAACAAATCTTTACTAAACCCTTACTAAACCCCAAAATCATATTCAAAACATTAAGTTCAACCAACGTGGAAATTAACAATCAACACACAACATTCTGCTATAGCAACCATAGTCACCCGGCTGAAAACGGTGTACTAAGGAGTAGAAACAAGGCATACAAAATTCACTCATATAATATAAATACTAAATACTAAATACTATGCACACAAGAAAATCCAACTTAAATCAATCAACCAATATCAAGAAACAATTCTCCAAAAATCCATGATTTACAAGTTGCTGTAACATATCCCCTGCTATACAGCCCACTTCTAAGCCTCATATGACCAACCAAAATGTGTACTAATATCATGATATTTTATGGGGGAATACCTATATATGTTTAGTATATGTCTCTAAATTTCAGGCTCACGTTAGTTCTTATACATTTCATTAAAATTATCAGAAGTCAGTACACTCAAATCTGTCAAACAGCCTACTTCAGGAAGGTGAACACAAATTCCAAGCATCATTTTCACTATCAAAACAAATCCTAATTTCCTGAAACTTTACAGATACCACCAAAAATATATCTATCACATGACATAAAATTTTCCAGGCTAAATAATAAAACTAGAATTTACTAAAAATAATCTAAACTAGTATACCCAAATCTGTCAGCACAGTCTTGAAGGTGATTTTAAATCTGTACCCGCAATTCATTTTTTACTAAAATCACATGAAGCTAATTCCATCAAGAACATATACATCCTAGGGTTCCAGAAAATTATTCCAATCACCCAAATTCCAAGTATTGGATTTATTTTGAAATTTCTAACTGACAAACACAGAATCTGTCAAATTGACAGATTTGTACAGTTTTCTTGTAAAATAACAAATAATTATCAAAACTCAATATTTTTCTATGAAGTTTCATATACATAACCTAGACATATGATAGATTACCCTAGAGAAAACCGTTTCCTCATTCCTAGTTTAGAAAACTCTCAGAATTTCGTGCAACTTACTGTTCACTACAGGAAGCAGAGACAGGTTGCGTTTTCCTCTAGAAACTTAAAACTCATCAACCATTAGCCAGCAATCCTCCTAAATCCAACACATGCAGTACCAAATCAAGTCAAACATCAATGTAATCCATCACACACAGAACATACAAGCCATATAAATCCACATATAACAACAATTCCGTCATCAATTGTAAGAGACCAACATGGAATCACCCAAACTTCATACCCAATAAAAATTCCAGCAACTACCACTTCAAATCCCACATGCATGTCCATAAAAATTCATTTTCCTTAACCCAAAATTATATTTCTACAAACCCATAACCTCAAAGTGTAAGAATCATGAAGATCAACCAACAATTTCAACTATACCCATTTCAAAACATACATGAAAAGCTAAGATTTCACCTAATCTATCACATGCATGAAATTTCAGTTTAAACCCCCAATTAAACTCCATGGAACCCTAGAGAATTTGAGGAATTTACCTTCTAAAGGTTGGGAATATAAGCCCTAACAAGAGCTTATCCTTTTCTTGATGGAGGGAAGCTTGAAGGAGAGCAAATATGGAGGTTTTTTCCTCCAAGGGGTTTTCGGCCAGCAGAAGGAGGAGAGCTTCTCTCTCTCTTTTCCTTTCTTTCTTCTTGAAAAAAAAATGAAATGAAATGAGTGCAATGCATGGCCGGCCAATATAGGAGAGGGGATGTGTTATTAGTGCTTGCCATGTGTCCTTATGCATGGGAGGGTAAGTGTAAAGCTTTTCCAAATGGTTAGTTTCTATTGGACTTCAAAACTAGGTATGAAATGACCATTTTGCCCCTCTTGTAATCTATTAACTACCTTGATGCCTTATTATAGTTTGGTTATAATTAAACTATATCCATTTTCATTACTAATGTGTACATAATAATGTAGTGTAGTGATAATCCAAATTAAATTTACTTACCACATAAATTTATTAAACTTATAATCCTTTATTAGTTTCGAACCAATATAATTAATTAAACCATTAAGTGGTGCGGGGCATCACAATCTCCCCTCCTTATCAAATTTTTGTCCCTGAAAATTGAAATCATTTATTCTCACCTATGACTTAACTCCACAGTTGTATCCTTAGTTTATATTGGATAGGCATCAACCAACACGTAAGACGCATATACCTCATGGGGTTTCTATTACTTCAACATGTCTTTAAACTCCTCAATACACTGTGTTTTTACCCTTTATAAACTTAGAGTAACATTTTCTAAATTCAGCCTAAAGGTTACATAGCTTTCACTGTGCTCCTCTGCTTTCTTACCTGACAAATTTAACTCTAAATCTCACCTTTTCTTAAAGTGGTACAACTGATTTAGACCCTCACTTTAGGATTATATGTTACCTCCACTCTTTGATATATTCTCTATCATTAATGACAATATAAGTTATCTATAACCTCTAAAACAACTTGCATTTGTCGTAAGGGTACTACTTTAATCGAAAGTCTTAATGTGCGAACACACCTTACATAGCAGGCAACTAGTGCAAGTGGCGTCAAACTTTTTAATTGAATACACTTTTGACTTTGGTTGAATAAGAATCTAGGTCGTTGAATTGCTATCCATAACTACCTCTAGGACACATACTTTTAGAGATTTTATTTGGCAAGTTCTAACTCCTCATGGGTTCTTTGTTTCTTACTCTTATTACTTTAGAACAATACTCTGTCTAAACTCCTCTATGAGTTGACACATCACATAACCTCAAATGCCATCATTTTTCAACATGACACAATTAATTTAGGTTTTCATACAACGGAAATCAAGTGGTTCCATTTCATAATAAGGGGTAACCTAACTCTTTATGGATTCATTTAGACTTTCAAGCTATGACTAGACTACTCTAAACCTCAGGGTTAAGTGTTACTTCTATTCCTTGATAGGTCATGAGCATTATGCTTAACTGTTTTCCTTCCTCAAGGTAATAAAGAGAAGTTTCATAGTCTCTCAGGTATTCAACGAATCACTACTCATAGTGTATATGCACTAAGGACTAATCTTGACATATTCCTTGTCACCATCGACAACATTGATTTAGCTTAAACTTTTGGTTTGTTGAAAACAATCGCCTCTAAGTTTTTAGTTTCTCAACAACTTGTATTTGTCTTAAGGTTATTATCTTACTCTTGATAGGTTATCAACCTTAAAACTATATGTTTTTATCTCACTAGGAAGGAGATTTTCCTTAATCATATATATTTGGTCCTTTCTTGGATCCTACCTGTCTATCGTCATAGCACCGAGGTGCCACGACCACCTATAATAAGTTGTAACCATAGTCTTGTCTTCTAACTTTCAAGAGTTATAATTTAGTTCGTGTGTTGAGGTTAGTTGAAGCAATCTAGCTTACAAGCTTCAACAATAACTATGCTAATAAAATTACTTCAGAAACTAACTATATACATATTCTCATACATCAATTCGCAACCAAGTTTCCATATAGAAAGCGAAAATTAACAATGCATAGGTTAGCATAGATGTGTAGCAAACTTACTCTACATATCCTTTCTCATAGTCCAAAAGAGGACATTACACATCTTCATCTAAGGAAATCTCTTGAAAAATCATTTGACTAAATCTTACCTTCTAGAAATGTCTTTAGGAAAATAATATCTAAATGTTTTAGTCTTCGGCATGTGAAAAACCCTTTTTATTTTTTACTTTTTATAGGGTCTAAAATTTGTTCAACCACATGGAAGCTCAACGGGGTTAACAAATTATCTGACCAAAATAGGGTCATATACATATCATAGTTAAAACTTCATGTCATACCCACTAAGGTTAGATGATCAAAATTTACCGGACCACACGTGGCCAACAGGGTTCGACAAATCCAATTCAAACTAACATTAGGGAGGTCGACAATATATATTTTAGAAAATAAATATATATATCTTTGTTAAAATACTTTACATTTTAACTTTTCAAAACCACAACAATTCTATCATTCAAAATCTAGTTTCTTTTCACAGTTTCATTAAATTTTTGAGAAATAACAAAACTATTAGCTTACATCTCATAAAACATGATATTTCTCAAGTAATTACTATAAAATCTTATAATTACTAAGCTTGATATCCCATCTCATGTTAGGCATGTTATAGAATGGTAAAATCAAAATCAAAATCATGCTAGCATGTAGAAAGTAATCACTCATCAAACAAATGATACATCATCATTAAGCAAACAAAGTCCTACATCCCGACTACCCTTCTATCTTGCTATAGTTCTCAAGTTCAAGCCTAACTTCTAAAGATCACTTCCTATTGCTCTGATACCACGTCTGTCATGACCCAAATCCGTAATATGATTCAGAGTCGGACCAGCATGCTAATACCAAGCCTGTGCCTGATATTAACACGAACCAACCAAAAGGAGTATAAATTTTTTTCTTCTTTCTTTTCTTTTCTCTTATCCTGATTCCTTAACTTCTTCTTGGGTTGGGAACTCCCAATACTATAAACATACTTCTTTACAAACGAATGGGTATATTAGTCCACCTAAAGGAAGTGATAGTAGTCAGAGCATCTATAACTGTTTATACAAAATACATCAATATGTGGACATAATAACTCTAATACAGCGGAAGTCTATTTAAACATATACATCATTTCTGCTTTATATACACAAAACTCAAAACATCTAATACTAGATCTAGATACAAATATATTTGCTCCTCCATGCTGAGACTCTTGGTTGCATTATGGAATGTTCCTGCAATCTGAGCAACCCACTTTGCTCAGTAAGGGAGGCGTGACATGAAGATTTAATAGTATGCATGAATGCATGATAAACAGAAAAATCTTTGTGGATATGACTTGCGTATAAACAGTTCATGCTAAAATGATTTCATGAGTTTCTTGAACATATATGTTTCATACTGATGAACATAATATTTGATAACTTGTAAGGCATAATATAACTATTGAAATCTGAACATATAGCATGATTCCTTTATATCTATAATATAAACTAAAAGCTGAAGCTGAGAGAAAGTTTTTAAGCTTCTCCAAAACCTGCCACATCATACTTACTCTTTCCTTATAATTCCATTTCAACTCAGCTCCACTCAATTTTTATCCCCTTTTTAATTCCTTCTCTTTCATGTTTGTCCTATCTCTTTTCTCTCTCTCTAGACTCCTTATCTCCCAGCTATCTCTAGACTCCTCATCTCCTAGCTAACTAACATTTCCTTCTTTTTTCATTAAATACAGACTCCTCCTCTAACGCTATGTTTAACGGTTCTTCCTCTCCTTATTTAATCTAATTGATTATTAATTCAGTCCTTTTAATTTCCATCTTTCTTAACTTTCTTTCTTCTTCAGATGCTTAAACCGTTTCAAACATGTGAACCTACCATCAAGACACCCAAATTCCCTTATGCCTCTGACTCTCTCTATCCCCATGGAACCCTCCATCAAAATCATTTCTCTTTCATTTAATGGTTGGGTGTCTACTAAATCATTCAAATTCCACCCACAGGTGCCTATATATCTTTGTAGAGAATCTACTACTGCAATTTACTTTTTAGGAGCTGTTCGTTTTATTTATTTTGGTCAAATGTGGAACCCAAACGCATGGAAGCAGGTTAGTTGTTGGAGTATTACATTTGTTTACATTATGTTTTGGTGTTCTATTTTTAAATTTGGGTGAATGTAAGCCTTAGTAAATTTAATTTAGAATTCAGACTTCCTAAGGTGTGTTTGCTGTTTTTCTTGATTGATTTTTGTTATTGTTGCATGCCATGTGTTTGGTTAAATTCCGTTGTCCTTTTAAATATGTGTTTTGTTAGTCTCTGTTACTTTTGGTTTTGATTACATTGAATCTCAATCAAATGATAGTTTTCAATTCTTTTTTATTTTTTTCAAGTGTTTAATCTCTCGAACCCACCCAACCCCTTTGGCATGAGGTTGACTCACAGGCTCCTTCAAGTATTCTTTCTAGAGACCAATTTTTCATCTATTCGCTTTAACAGATTAATTTTATTTGTGTGTCATATTTTTACCGACAGAAACATTCTCCTAGCCAATATATGGAAATCTTCAATACACCTTCTACAGTCCTCCAAGAAGGAAAAGGCCCCAGGCTCTTTACAGATTTTGTAATTAGCAAGTACTTCATGATTTTGAAGCTCCTTAGTGCTAACTATTAAATGTTACCTTTTACCGGTTTATCAAATATTTTCTATTATATTCACGAAATACTTGGAATTATGATTTCTATTTATAAGCATGTCATTACTTTATGGTGTTTGTAGATTGTATATGTGGGTCTCAACTTTGTTGTGTATGAATCTTTGAAAGAATGGTTGATTAGAACTAAACCTTGCACAAGAATTTGTGTTTTATGGTTGTTTCATTATTTCTTGGCATGAATATTTTATAATTTTTTACATTTCAATATGAAAAAAATTAATGTTATCTTAGTTGCACTCAGAATTATAACGAGTTTAGTGTTTGTATATGAGATGTAAGACAATAACTTCAATTTCAAATGGGTTTATTGGTATTAATTTAATTTAATGTACTTTTTGATATTTTGGTATTATTTGGTTTTGGTTTTTGATGAAATATTAAATGTAAGCTATGATTTGTTACTGTATGGAATGGTATTGGAATTGTTGTATTTAGCAATATTAGAGTGTTACATACTCCAAGTCTTCAAGCTATTTTTTCATCTTTTATCCCAACTTTAGATTTTTCACTTACAAATCTTTTTTGTGTAATTTCGTTCTTACTTAAAGTCAAAGAATAGGAGTTGAATAAAATCAATTACAAATTGAATTCAAATAAAAATTAATTACATAACCACGCATCGCGCGAGTCTGCGACTAGTGTAAATAAAACATGTTCCCTTAAACTGTTCTGAAGAGAAACTTATCTCATACTATTGCATAATATAGCAAAATTATATGGAACATGTTACTGTGCTATATCTTTAAGACTTGGCCCCTTGTGACTTTACTTGTGCCGTGTCTACAGGGAAACTATCCCCTTGTGGCCTTCTTGCTTACCAGTCTACAGGGTATGAAACCCCTCATGGCCTTCCTGCTTGTTAGTCTACAGGGTATGAAAACCCCTCGTGACCTTCCTGCTTGCCAGTCTATAGGATATGAAACCCCTCGTGACCTTCTTGCTACCAGTCTATAGGGAATACAACCCCTTGTGGCCTTGTTGCCGGTCTACAGGGAATAAAACTCCTCGAGGCCTTCCTGCTGTCACAAGGCCCTCACACTGAAAACAGTTTTAGGTGTTCATAAAACATATCATGCTAGTTTATTTTTCAATCTCTTTCTTGCCTTACTAAGCCCAAATTCATAGCATATCCACAGCTTGCTTCTAAAATCTGCCTTAACTGTACCAACTAAAAACTGTTTCTAAATCAATGCACATTTTCTTTATAAACAAGTATCAAACTGAGTTTACTGAAAGCATTGATAAAAACATATATAGATATATTCTTAAAACATGGACTATTAAATTTTCATGGCACATTCCCTTACCTCAATCCAAAAGCTGGATTCCAAGAGTCTCAAGCAAATCGCTTCACCTATCCTCCCTTGATTATCCTAAATCAAGTATATGAGTTAACTTAACTTTAACTTAATCTTAATTTCAACTTAATACCAACCTTAGCTCATAATAGACTAATCAACATTTATGACCATAATTCGCTTAATTTAACTTAACAAATCTTTACTAAACCCTTACTAAACCCCAAAATCATATTCAAAACATTAAGTTCAACCAGCGTGGAAATTAACAATCAACACACAACATTCTGCTATAGCAACCATAGTAACCCGGCTGAAAACGGTGTACTAAGGAGTAGAAACAGGGCATACAAAATTTACTCATAATATAAAATACTAAATACTATGCACACAAGAAAATCCAACTTAAATCAATCAACCAATATCAAGAAACAATTCTCCAAAAATCCATGATTTACAAGTTGCTGTAACATATCCCCTGCTATACAGCCGACTTCTAAGCCTCATATGACCAACCAAAATGTGTACTAATATCATGATATTTTATGAGGGAATACCTATATATGTTTAGTATATGTCTCTAAATTTTAGGCTCACGTTAGTTCTTATACATTTCATTAAAATTATCAGAAGTCAATACACTCAAATCTGTCAAACAGCCTACTTCAGGAAGGTGAACACAAATTCCAAGCATCATTTTCACTATCAAAACAAATCCTAATTTCCTGAAACTTTACAGATATCACCAAAAATATATCTATCACATGACATAAAATTTTCCAGGCTAAATAATAAAACTAGAATTTACTAAAAATAATCTAAACTAGTATACCCAAATCTGTCAGCACAGTCTTGAAGGTGATTTTAAATCTGTACCCGCAATTCATTTTTTACTAAAATCACATGAAGCTAATTCCATCAAGAACATATACATCCTAGGGTTCCAGAAAATTATTCCAATCACCCAAATTCCAAGTATTGGATTTATTTTGAAATTTCTAACTGACAAACACAGAATCTGTCAAATTGACAGATTAGTACAGTTTTCTTGTAAAATAACAAATAATTATCAAAAATCAATATTTTTCTATGAAGTTTCATATACATAACCTAGACATATGATAGATTACCCTAGAGAAAACCGTTTCCTCATTCCTAGTTTAGAAAACTCTCAGAATTTCGTGCAACTTACTGTTCACTACAGGAAGCAGAGACAGGTTGCGTTTTCCTCTAGAAACTTAAAACTCATCAACCATTAGCCAGCAATCCTCCTAAATCCAACACATGCAGTACCAAATCAAGTCAAACATCAATGTAATCCATCACACACAGAACATACAAGCCATATAAATCCACATATAACAACAATTCCGTCATCAATTGTAAGAGACCAACATGGAATCACCCAAACTTCATACCCAATAAAAATTCCAGCAACTACCACTTCAAATCCCACATGCATGTCCATAAAAATTCATTTTCCTTAACCCAAAATTATATTTCTACAAACCCATAACCTCAAAGTGTAAGAATCATGAAGATCAACCAACAATTTCAACTATACCCATTTCAAAACATACATGAAAAGCTAAGATTTCACCTAATCTATCACATGCATGAAATTTCAGTTTAAACCCCCAATTAAACTCCATGGAACCCTAGAGAATTTGAGGAATTTACCTTCTAAAGGTTGGGAATATAAGCCCTAACAAGAGCTTATCCTTTTCTTGATGGAGGGAAGCTTAAAGGAGAGCAAATGATATGAACCCGCGGAATGGAATCCCTTGAACCCACAATCAATTTGAAAACTCACCCAAGAAAGCCAAGATCAAGTCAATGGATGGAGAATCTAGACCCGTTGAGAACCCGTTTCAAGAACCTAGATTATATTAAAATCTAGACCCGATGAAGAACCTATCTCAAGAACCCAGATTACAAGGAGGAACGCCACAAAGGTTGTGAGTTACCTATGATAAGTTCAAAAGTTCAATCAAGAACAAGAGGAGAAAACTCAACTCACTATGAAAATTCAATATATTGTCTGCCTTCAAATGAGGCTACAAAGAGTATTTAAACCAAAACCTAATTAAAATCCTAACCAAACTAGAACTCTTTTTTCCCAAAAATACCCCTGCGTGAACAGTGCCTACGTTTCTAAACAGTAACTTTAGGCTACAGTAAACCCTTGGGCCGTAATACAAGGCCTCCTTCTCAAGCCCACTTATTCTAAACTAATAAAAATAAATCTTTTAATAAATTGAAAGCCTTGAATAACAATAGGCCCAAACTTCCCTAAGTCATATCTTCCACAGCTTGTATCAAGTGGATCAAAATTGGTTCTCCTTCTTTCAAACCCACTTTGATTGTTGGGCTCTTGCTAGCTTCATCCCAAGTGGATTGCACCAATCCTTGCATTGCTTCCTTGATCTTCTTGGCTCTTGATCTTGTAATTGGCCCATCTGGAACTTGCAAAGGATCTTTAAGACTAGGCCCACCTTGGTTCCCATCATTCCCCCTCTCCTCAAAAGGATTCGACCACGAATCTTCACCTACATCAAATGGAGAAAGATCAGAAACATTGAAAGTAGCAGAAACTTTATACTCACCTGGAAGGTCCACTTTATAAGCATTGTCATTAATTTTCTCAAGAATTTGGAAAGGTCCATCTCCTCGAGGATGCAACTTAGTCTTTCTATGGGCTGGGAATCTTTCTTTGCGCATGTGAACCCAAACCCAATCTCCTGGTTCAAAGATAACACGCCTTCGCCCTTTATTGGCTTGGGAAGCAACCCTTTCATTCTTTTGGGCAATTTGAAGCCGTACCCTCTCATGAAGTGACTTCACCAACTCCGCCTTCTTTTGTCCATCCAAGCTACTCCTGCCATCAATAGGTAAAGGCATTAAGTCAAAAGGGGAATAAGAAGTAGTAGAATGCATGGCCCTATTATATGCAAACTCTATAAATGGCAAACAATCCTCCCAAGTTTTTAAATTCTTATGAACAACAGTGCGTAAAAGCTGAGTTAAAGTCCTATTAACTACTTCAGTCTGACCATCAGTCTGCGGATGACAAGTAGTGGAAAATAAGAGCTTAGTACCCAATTTACCCCACAACACCTTCCAAAAGTAGCTAAGGAATTTAACATCCCTATCAGAAACAATACTCCGAGGTACTCCATGGAGTCGCACTATGTTTGTGGCATCGTCTGTTTTATGGCATGGAATGAAATGTGCCATCTTACTAAATCTATCCACAACCACACAAATAGAATCTCTATCCCTTTTTGTCCTAGGCAGCCCCAAAACAAAGTCCATAGATATGTCTACCCATGGCTCACTAGGAACAGGTAAGGGTGTATACAACCCATGTGGCAAAACCTTAGATTTGGCTTTTCTACATGTAATGCACCTGCCACAAATGCGATTCACATCTTTCTTCATCTTAGGCCAAAAGAAATGTTCATGCAAGATGTCTAAAGTTTTCTTGACACCAAAGTGTCCCATTAATCCCCCACCATGTGCCTCACGCACCAATAACTCACGCATAGAACAACTTGGCACACAGAGTTTGCTTTCTTTAAACAAATAACCATCGTGCTTGTAAAACTTACCGAATGCCGTCTTATCACATGCCTTATACACATCAGAAAAGTCAGCGTCATCAGCATACATGTCTTTCACATATTCAAAGCCAAGCAACTTAGCACTCATAGAAGTAAGAAGTACATACCTCCGGGATAAAGCATCAGCAACAATGTTCTCCTTACCTTGTTTGTAACGGATGACATATGGAAAGGTCTCAATGTATTCCAGCCATCTAGCATGCCTTTGATTCAACTTACCTTGACCCTTGAGATGCTTCAATGATTCATGATCGGTGTGGATCACAAATTCCCTAGGCCACAAGTAGTGCTGCCAAGTCTCTAATGCACGAACAAGAGCATAAAGCTCTTTGTCATAAGTAGGGTACTTCAAGGACGCCCCACTAAGCTTCTCACTGAAGAAGGCTATGGGCCGCCTATCCTGCATCAAAACAGCTCCAATCCCTATTCCTGAGGCATCACATTCAATCTCAAAAGCTTTGTTAAAATTAGGTAATGCTAACACAGGGGCAGAGCACAACCTTTCTTTAATAGTGGCAAAAGCATTATCTTGATCAGCTCCCCAATGAAACCCAACATTCTTTTTAATTATCTCAGTGAGTGGTGCAGCCAGGGTGCTAAAGTCTTTAACAAAACGCCGATAAAAGCTAGCTAAGCCATGAAAGCTTCTTACCTCAGTGATGCTCTTTGGCGTTGGCCACTCCTTGATGGCCTTGACTTTCTCTTCATCCACCTCAATACCTGTTGTAGTAACAACATAACCAAGAAAAACAACTTTTTCCATGCAAAAGTTACATTTCTTGAAATTAGCATACAACTTTTCACATTTTAACACATCAAACACATATCTCAAATGCTCAATATGTTCATTTAAGTCCTTGCTGTATACTAGGATGTCATCAAAGTACACAACCACAAACTTGCCTATGAACGCACGTAGGACATGGTTCATTAATCTCATGAAAGTACTGGGTGCATTAGTAAGGCCAAATGGCATAACCAACCATTCATAAAGCCCATACTTAGTCTTAAAAGCAGTTTTCCATTCATCACCCTCTTTCATTCTAATTTGATGATACCCACTTTTAAGATCAATTTTACTGAAAATACATGAGCCATGCAATTCATCAAGCATATCATCTAATCTAGGAATGGGATGGCGATACTTTACCGTGATATTGTTGATCGCCCTGCAATCAACGCACATCCTCCACGTCCCGTCCTTCTTTGGCACTAGTAGCACTGGTACTGCACATGGGCTCATGCTCTCCCTCACGTACCCCTTGCTCATCAAATCCTCAACTTGCCTTTGAAGCTCCTTTGTCTCCTCTGGATTACTCCTATAGGCTGGTCGGTTTGGAATAGCAGCTCCGGGCACAAAATCAATCTGGTGTTCAATGCCTCTAATGGGTGGCAACTCATTTGGCATCTCCTCTGGGAATACATCCTCAAACTCCTGCAACAAAGAAACAGCCAAACTAGGAAGAGACTTGTTAGTTTCATCAAGATTAAGATAAGACTCTTTATAGACAAGAAGAATCATAGGGCGATCTGCGAAGAAAGCCCTCTTAACCTCACTCTCTCTTGCATAGAAACTCACTTTTGTCTTTCCTTTTCTCTCTGCAGACTCTCTTTCTTTTTTCTCATTTTCACTCTCACTCTTTCTTTTTTGCTCAATCTCTTTTTCACTCTTTCTTTTTTGCTCACTCTCATTTTCACACTTTCTTTTATGAGCAACCTCACTTTTCAGTTTCAGTTGGTCCTCATAGACTTGGCTTGGAGTTAAAGGAGCAAGCTTGATTGTTTTGCCCCCCTTTACAAAGCTGTACATGTTCTTGAACCCATCATGTGTCACCCTCCTATCATATTGCCACGGCCTCCCCAACAAAATATGGCCAGCATGCATAGGCACAACATCACAAAGCACCTCATCCAGATACTTCCCAATTGAAAAAGTAACTAACACTTGCCTATCCACCCTAACCTCTCCACAATCATTCAACCACTGCAATTTGTATGGTCTAGAGTGTTTTAAGGTTGGTAAATTCAATTTCTCTACCAAAATAGTGCTAGCCACATTAGTACAACTCCCCCCATCAATGATCATACTACATACCTTATTGTTGACGTGGCATCTAGTATGGAAAATGTTCTCTCTCTGTTGCTCTGCATCATCCACCTTAATGTGTGTATTGAGAGCACGCCTGGCAACAAGAGACTCACCTGTCACGGGGTATACCACTCCATCATCATCACTAGCATCAACCAACTCGGGCATCCCATCACTATCATCCTCACTCTCAGTCATCACCTCCCCATTGTCGCGCATAATCATCACCCGCCTGTTTGGACATTGAGAAGCGATGTGCCCTGAACCCAAACACTTAAAGCATTTAATATCTCTATTCCGTGAAGGTTGAGATTCTACCTTGGGTTTGTTGCTAGTTCCCTCATCTTTTCCCTTAGGTGGTTCGGTCTTTCTCTTTGCTTCAGCTGAATCATTCCTATCCCACTTTGATTTCCAAGTAGTATTAGAAACCGAAGTGTACCTTGCTGTCCCTTTTCTCTTTAACTGTCTCTCCACCTTCATAGCCATGTGCACCATGTCCTCTATCTCCACATAATGCTGCAATTCAATTACATTGGCTATGTCCCTATTCAAACCACTCAAAAATCTAGCCATGGTGGCCTCCCGATCCTCCTCTACATTAGCCCGAATCATCGCCACCTCCATCTCCTTATGGTAATCCTCCACACTCCTAGACCCCTGTGTAAGATTTTGGAGCTTTTGGTAAAGGTCCCTATAGAAGTGGCTAGGTACAAATCTCCGCCTCATGAGAGCTTTCAACTCTCCCCACGTCTCTACAGGCCTCTCATTATTCCTCCTTCTATTGGTCACTAATTGATCCCACCAAATAATAGCATAATCAGTGAACTCTATTACCGCCAACTTCACTTTCTTCTCTTCAGAGTAATTATGACAATCAAACACTAGGTCTATTTTTTTCTCCCACTCTAGATAAACCTCAGGGTCAGTTCTACCTTGGAAAGATGGTATTTTCATTTTGATGCTCCCAAGGTTTCGATCTAAACCATCCCGACCCCCTCGGTTCCACTCATGTCCTCTTTCACGCCTAAATCGTCTATGTCTACCCGACCCAACTTCAGATGCTAAGTCTTCCTCATCCTCACCATCTCCTTCATTCTCATACTCATTTTCAACCCTAGGCTCACGTCGCCTCCTATCTCTCCCACCTTGCAGATTTCTAATCGCTGTTTCTTGATGATCCATCCTATCCCTCACTTCACCCAACACAAAGTTCAACCGCTCAAACTGTTGTTGCATGGCTTGCAACACAAAGGATGAGTTATCTGCCTTCCCCTTTGGTGATGAGTCACTCCTTATGAGACATCGTAATGTGCTGCACAAAAAAAAAAAATGTTAGTGGAAAACCTCACACACTCCCTTACGTGTTTACACTCGAACAATGGCACTCCACTCGTATTTCACTCTTAATTGGCTATTTTTTTTTTTTTTATAATAGTCTCACACTCTCTTGCCTTTTACCTCAAGAGTTTTCCCACTCAAGTTCTTCAAGAACTAATTGAACTCAATCAAGAAACAAGAACAAGAACCTTGTTTTATCCCAACAAGAAACAAGAACAAGAACCAGAACCAGAACCAGAACAAGAACAGTAACTATAATGATGTATGCAGCCCCGTTGATGATAAGGCTCATAAAAAATTTTCGGATTTTTTTTTTTTTTTTTTCAGCAACTGATTTGATCACAATCAAACGAATAAGAGATTTGAGCCAACACAAACTCTAGAACAAGAAGTTTCAGCCAACACAAACTCTTGAATAAGAGGTTTCAGCCAACACAAACTCTAGAACAAGAAGTTTCAGCCAACACAAACTCTTCAATAAGAGGTTTAAGCCAACACAAACACTAGAACAATGCAATTCGGCAGCCACCTTCCTTTTTTTCTTTTTCTTTTTGTAACCCTAGAACAATGAAGCCCTAGAATCAAATACGCAAGAAACAAAAGATAGAATAAGACCTGATTGGAAACCTTGCTCTGATACCAAATGATATGAACCCGCGGAATGGAATCCCTTGAACCCACAATCAATTTGAAAACTCACCCAAGAAAGCCAAGATCAAGTCAATGGATGGAGAATCTAGACCCGTTGAGAACCCGTTTCAAGAACCTAGATTATATTAAAATCTAGACCCGATGAAGAACCTATCTCAAGAACCCAGATTACAAGGAGGAACGCCACAAAGGTTGTGAGTTACCTTTGATAAGTTCAAAAGTTCAATCAAGAACAAGAGGAGAAAACTCAACTCACTATGAAAATTCAATATATTGTCTGCCTTCAAATGAGGCTACAAAGAGTATTTAAACCAAAACCTAATTAAAATCCTAACCAAACTAGAACTCTTTTTTCCCAAAAATACCCCTGCGTGAACAGTGCCACGCAACAGTAATTAGGCTACAGTAACTTGGGCCGTAATACAAGGCCTCCTTGTAGCCCACTTATTCTAAACTAATAAAATAAATCTTTTAATAAATTGAAAGCCTTGAATAACAATAGGCCCAAACTTCCCTAAGTCATATCTTCCACAGCTTGTATCAAGTGGATCAAAATTGGTTCTCCTTCTTTCAAACCCACTTTGATTGTTGGGCTCTTGCTAGCTTCATCCCAAGTGGATTGCACCAATCCTTGCATTGCTTCCTTGATCTTCTTGGCTCTTGATCTTGTAATTGGCCCATCTGGAACTTGCAAAGGATCTTTAAGACTAGGCCCACCTTGGTTCCCATCAGCAAATATGGAGGTTTTTTCCTCCAAGGGGTTTTCGGCCAACAGAAGGAGGAGAGCTTCTCTTTCTCTTTTCCTTTCTTTCTTCTTGAAAAAAAATGAAATGAAATGAGTGCAATGCATGGCCGGCCAATATAGGAGAGGGGATGTGTTATTAGTGCTTGCCATGTGTCCTTATGCATGGGAGGGTAAGTGTAAAGCTTTTCCAAATGGTTAGTTTCTATTGGACTTCAAAACTAGGTATGAAATGACCATTTTGCCCCTCTTGTAATCTATTAACTACCTTGATGCCTTATTATAGTTTGGTTATAATTAAACTATATCCATTTTCATTACTAATGTGTACATAATAATGTAGTGTAGTGATAATCCAAATTAAATTTACTTACCACATAAATTTATTAAACTTATAATCCTTTATTAGTTTCGAACCAATATAATTAATTAAACCATTATGTGGTGCGGGGCATCACACCCTTGACCTCGCATATTTTCAACTTGAAGATTGTGACAAGTAAGAACATTGCATATCGCTTTTTTAAGAGTTTTGGCACTTGTTTCATCAACACCCACAACATCAAAAAAACACTCTTGAACAAACCCATCACGATTAACAAATCTCAAAACAATAGCCATTTGTTCCCTATTAGACTCGTCAAGCGCTTCATCAACAAGAATACAAAATTTGGCATCCCCAATTTCCTCGCGAATCTTATTTCTCACCCTTGTAGCAAGAATATTCAAGATTTCCTTTTGAATGTCCGGCGACGTATATTTGGCATTTCCTGGAGCATTTTCCAAAATAACTTCAGCAATGTTTTCATTTATAGAAGCTGTATACTTCAACATTTCAACAAAATTTCCACGATTGGATGACTCCGAAGATTCATCATGACCTCTAAAAGCACATGCTTGCATTGCTAGCCACTTAACACATTCTATTGTGGTCTTGAGTCGCAATCGATTCTGCAAAACTAATTTTGAATCTTGCACTTGCATCCTTTTATCAATATGTAGAGATGGATCCGATAATTTATCCAAATTGTTCATAGCATTATTGTGTGAGGAACAAGGACCCCCTTCATGATTTGCAAATGCACATTGATCTCCCTTAACTCTTTTCCAATTATCAAACCCTTCAACGGTAAATTTAGGAAACGTTGGTGGATTTTTGTCAAAAAGAAAGCATGGAAAACAAAATGCTTTATCTTTTGATTCTGAATACTCAAGCCATGGAAAGTCTTCAAACCAAGAATAGTTAAATCTACGTTTTGGAATTTTACCAAGTGTTTCTAGATAGTTTTCTAACTTGGGTTGACAAGCTTTCAATTTGATATATGCTCTTCGAACATTATCACGTTCATTAATGGGATATGACCATATTGGAAGACGTAATCCCGGATCACGTTCCAAAGAAGAGATATCAACTTGTGTGGATTCGACTATTTGAGGTTCAGAAGAAGGTGGCTCATTAGGAATCGGAACATTAATATTTGATAATGAATTTCTCTCACTTGTTGATTGATCTTTCGATTCTTTCCTATAGTATGAAAAAAGGGTTTTTCTTGCCTTCTTTAACTAAGGTTGGCTTGACATTTTAATCTACAAACCATAAAGATAATTTTTTAAATAAAGTATTTTTCTTATCAGACACGTGCCCCACAAGACCACAAATAGTGAAATTATTCACTCCTCACGCACACCTATACCAATACACCACCCACCCACACCACATTCAAGTCTAAAATACTAAAAGTCTAAAATATAAAAGTAACTATTAACTAATAGTCTAAAATAATTAAATAAACCAAGTGATTGATGCAGTGACATAGACAGATAGTGTACTGTGTACTGAAACAGTGAATGAATAAAGAATAAAAAAAAAAACAAACTGCTAATTGAAATAAGTAATTGTAGAGAATCAGAAAATAAGAGAGAGAAAGAAAGAAAGGAAGAATCGGAGTCAACTGGAGAAGAAAGAAGAAAAAGAAAGAAAGGGAGAAGAGAGAAGAAAAAGAAAGAAAGAAAGAAAGAAAGCTGGTCCTGGTGACTAGTGTGGTCGTGACCATGTGTGAGGCCGTGGCTGTGACCGTCAGGCCGCGTGATGGCGTGAAGAGGCAGAGATGAAAGAGCTGAGAGCGAAAGAGAGACTGAGAAAGAAAACATACCTGTTTCAGGCGGACCGGCAGAGGCATGCCGCGTGGAGGAGATGCGCTGTTTTCCACTGGTGAGGGCTAGCCGGTGGCGGCTGGGTCATGCACGGCAATCCACAATGTCAGTGAGTTTTTTTTTATTAATTGATTTTGATTTTTTTTTTTTTGGAATTAATTGGGAATTTTATGTTTAGATGATAATGAAATTGGAATTATTTGGGTTAGGGTTTGATTGGAATTGTTGGGCTTGATTTTATGTTTAGATGATTTTGGGTTTTAAATTGGAATTGTTGGGCTAGTGAATTGGACTGGGCTAGGGCTGAGATTGTGATTGAAATTTAGACTGGGCTAGGTATAGGACTATTAAAAAAAAAAAAAGCTTGACTCCCAGTCCAGCTTGTACACAGCTCCGCGTGAACTTGGATTATTATTTTACTTGATTAGGTTAGAGAGGCCACTTGCCTGATCGGAAGATTTAACAATAAAACACTTGATAAGGGTAGCGTATGGGTTGATTTAGCTAATAAATTCAAGAGCATGCTACAGGGGAGATTAAGCATTCAGTATATTTCACATAACAAATCATGGTATTCATGAGATATATTAAAATCATACTGAATCAAAATAACTTGTCCCACAATGATTTCAAATATGAATCAAACCCTAATCCATTAACAAGAAAAATACACCTCTAATCCAATCACACATAGAAGATATATTAGGATTCACCCTTCCTGGAGATTTAGCAGGGTTTGATACTCATAGTATCGAAAAACAATATTAGAGTACATAAAATTATGAAAACACAAAGCAAACTCATGGTCTGTGAGGCTAGGAATAATTCCCACTGTTCGTGAACTGCTTCCTCCCCCAATCTTCCAATGCGGCTCTTATTCCCCTTTTTTGTGTCCTCTTGCGGCCCCCTTATATCTCCGTATAGGTTATTGAAATAACCTATTTCTCCTTCTTTCTTTGGCCCACGTTTTTTTCTTATTGCTGCTTTCCTTCACTTGCATGGGCTATCACCTAGCCTTTTTATTTTCTTGTTTTATGCTACAGGGGAGATTTAAGCATTCAGTATATTTCGAATCATAACAAATCATGGTATTCATGCATTTGATATATTAAAATCATACTGAACTCAAAATAACTGTCATCACACAATGATTTCAAATAATGAATCAAACCCAATAATAATCATTAATTCAAGAAAATACATCCTCTAATCCAAGCCCATAGAAGATATAATAGGATTCACCCTTAACCCTAACTGGATTTAGCTACTCATAGTATCGAAAAACAATATTAGAGTACATAAAATTATGAAAACACAAAGCAAAAAGGCTAGGAATAATCCCACTGTTCGTGAACTGCTTCCTCCCCCAATCTTCCAATGCGGCTCTTATTCCCCTTTTTTGTGCTCTTGCGGCCCCCTTATATCTCCGTATAGGTTATTGAAATAACCTATTTCTTGGCCCACGTTTTTTTCTTATTGCTTTCACTTGCATGGGCTCCTCTCTTTTCGGCCCATTACGCACACAGGCCTCCTTCTCTTGTTATTAGGCTTCCTTTCCTTATAATTTAGCCACGTGCACCTTGCTTTTGTTTATCAACTAATCTTTTATTTTATTCTTTTGCATGACTTCCGATTCTCTTTATAACCCAACCCATCATATATGATTTTCCATGCAATTTGATTGGGCTTTAAAGTGGAGATAGTAGGGCCGGCATGATAAATTAAGTACAAATGAAGCATGTAGAATTTTAATAAAATAATACACATGAAAGAATAATTTCATCTTATGCAATGGTGTGAAAGAATTGTCATAATTTACGTGTAATTGAGAGTTTGATGCAAGAAAATTCTTTTAAAGCCATATGAAACTAATGTTAATGAGTCATAATTCATGACTTATCACGCGCATTGCGCAGATTAGCAACTAGTATTTCAATAAAGTGAACCTATGGACATGTGGCTTTTAATATATGCATATGCGTACGTACGTGGCAAGTGGCGCCTTTGTGGTGCACTTGGTGCTTGGACACGTGGCATGTGCGCGTGTGACACGTGTGATTTGGTGATATTTTATTTTACTAAAATAAGATGAGATGGATTAGATTATAGTCTATAAAAATTATTTTATGTAGGGGTGGGCAAAAACCAACGAAACCAAACCCGCCCAACAAAACCGTATGACCTGTTCGCCCGACCGCCCGCCTGTGAGCATGTACATGGATGGATATAGTTAACGTTATTTTTTTTATTCGAGTTTCGGGGGGGCCACAAATATTAATTTTTTGGTTGGGTACCCAACCGACTTGCCCAACCATCTAATAATACATCTAATAATAATAATAAATAAAAAAAAAAAAATCCGGCCCTCTCTCAATCTCAATAATCTCACGATTTCTCTTTCTCTCCATCTCACGATCCTTTCTCTTTCTCTCTGTCTCACAGTCTTCTCTCTCTCTCCCACGGATCATGGTCCCTCTCTCTCCCTCAAACCTGAGCCGCCACACCTCCACGCTGACGGATTCGACGACACACCGCCTGATTCGACCACGATCTCTCCTTTATTTTTCCTAGATCTGATCTCTCACTCTTAGATCCGCCTCTACTCAGATCTCCATCGCCTTCACCTAGCCCATGGGTTTTGTTTGTAGATCTGTGATGGTTTTGTAGTTTTGTTGGTGTTTATGGGTTTTGGCTTTTGTTGGTGGTGGGATTTTGTTTGTAGTTTTGTGTGTGGTGTTGCTGTTGCTGTTGGTGGTTGGATGGTGTTTTGGTTTTGTGTGTGGTGTTGGTGTTGATGTTGTTGTTGGTGTTATTTCCGTTGCTATTGCCGGTAGTGGTTGTGTGGTTTTGATTTTGATGTTGGTGGTACTAGTGTTGTAGTATTTTGTTGTTTGTTTTTATTTTTGCTAAATTTTGTTTGTTGTTTGTAATTTGCTGTAATAAATTAATAATTGTTGTTGGACTGTGTCGACGCCGGAAAAAAAAATCTTTCGTTTTATCCTTCCTCTTATCTATTTTACTAGACTGTGGATTGATTTTATATTTCCCAACTCCGACCCCCATTGGGCTCGACGAAATCTCGTTTTTTATGTGTTGTGTACTGGGGTGAACATATTGTGTAAACATGTGCAAATGTGTGTGTGTGCTCCAACATGTTCGCGAACATGGCAAATGGGACGGACAACACGAGATTGGAGTCACGACCAATCATCGGGAAATTATGAGGTGTGATTGGTCACCTATGTCTACTGGTTTTATTATTTTGATTAAGATATGCATAAAAACCGGGTTTAGTAGTCTAAATGGATTCGGGGATTTGATTATGTGTGGAGAAGGTGTTAGGCACCCCACGACATCCGTTCGTAGACGGTTACCTCCTTCTATGTGCTCTTGTGTGTGTTTGATCAAGCAAAATGTTGGATTATTATTAGGCACAAATTTCCCGACATTGCCGGGCGTACATCAATTGGTGATGCACGCGTTCGACACGGTCGATTTTGTTATCCTTTGTTCCCCTTTTGAATATCTTGTTTCTTTTAGGGTTCTTGGTGAAGTAATGGCAGGGTGTACTTGAACCCCAAATACAAATGGGTTTCTTATCCGTATTTGCATACGTTAGGAATTCCTATAATTTCGTTGTAGGTACAAGCGAAAGTAGTAGTTTTGTTGAGTTTTGATTAATTATATGATTTTATAAGGAATACAACGCGCAAGCGTTCTTTACATGTATTAATGCCGAAACGTCTCAACATATATCGAACACCCGCATCATGGCGTCCTAAAATGAGGCTCGGCCTTAGGATTAAGGGTAGACCAATCAAGGTACGTTGTATTGCTTATAGAACGATGTTTTTGATATTATTAAGGCTTACATGGAAAACTGTTTAAGTATTTTTCATGATTTAAACAAATGCATAATTTATTGGACAAATGGGCAAAAACCAAATGGCATTTGAGAATGAGTGGGCCTAATATGAGATTAGAGCTTTAATGAGTGTACCTAGACATGTGATTCTAGGGTTTTAAATGAATGGGCTTAATATGAGATCAGGGCTTTAAATGAAATGGCTTATTCAAAATGATGTAATGGGCCAAAGTGTGACTTTGGGCTTTATGCATAATGCCGTATAAAAAGGCTTATTTATACACATTAAGCATAGAAAGAAACTAAGCATGCATGCTAGGATTCAATGAAACATATACACAAAGAGATATGAAATGTATTTAAAGCATATTAGAAATGGTTACAGAAGGTAAACTAGAAATGGACTCTAGGCTTAAGTACAATGAATATGGCATGTACCAAATGTATGAGATACACAAAGAAACTTAGAAGTACATTCTAAGGTTTAGGCATAAAATCAAGAAAGATGAAATGGGGTAAAAATGCTAGAATTGATACAAGCATGGTAGAATAGGCAAGTTTAGATACATGATCATAAAAGTTACCTAATCATGGAATATTCATAATTAAGAACTCACCATAGAAACTCACCTAGTGTAGAGTTGAAAATTGGGTAGTGCTTCCGCGTAGTGGTGGATAACCGGGCCTTGGAGAGTCTGGAATCCAGCAGCACTTTCGCGTAGTGGTGAGGATTGTGTTCGAAACTTTAGCAAATTGGGCAGCACTCTAGCTTAGGAATGGATGACTTGACCCAAGGGTCCCGGATTCTGTGTGCTTGGAATCTGGGAGGAGCTCCTTTACCGGTTTGGGACCCGGGCTTGGAAGAAGATGAAAATGGCTTGGGATTCTAACCCGATTTCTCCATTATAACGGTGTTTCTCTCAATTTTTGAGTGTTTCTCTCTCTAGCCTAATAGAGTTTCATTATCTCTCTACCAATTGCCACCCCACTATCTCGAAGTTCGAGCCATATTTATAGAGAGTCTCACGCAGCATGGTGCTGCGTGGAGCAGCTTCACATTGCTCCACATAGCTTGGTGCTGCGTGAGCTTCTCTGTTTGCTTGCTCTGCAGGTTTTGTCCGATTTTGACGAGAGCCATATTTATAGAGAGTCTCATGCAGCATGGTGCTGCGTGGAGCAGCTCCACATTGCCCCCACATAGCTTGGTGCTGCGTGAGATTCTCTGTTTGCTTGCTTCGCACGTTTTCTCCAATTTTGATGAGTTTTTGGCCTTCAAGCACCCTTTTTTGGATTGACGGTTGAAAGTCTTGCAATGCTCGGATCTGGTCGAGACTAGCGTCTATGGAAAGCCTGCATTGTCTACTTTCCAACAGAACTGACCTTGCACGATTCTGACTTCTGAGCAAAAAACTGCAGCTCCCAGAAGTAAGGCTGTCAGGCTATTTTCTGCATTCAGGATGGTTTTTCCTAGTTTTCTGGCACGGATTCCGGTCAGCTCGGATAACCTCTTGACAAACCGAAAGAACCTTCTCGTAGAAGAAATTGCCCTCTTTGAAAAGGCCCAAACTTTTCAAAAACTCATGGTAAGGATTGGAAAGACGCTATGCGCAAAGGTGGTATGCTGGATAGCTGTTGTTGGCAATTTTCCAGCACTTTAGCTTATTTTTGTCGTTTTTCCCAAGTTCGGTTGACCTAGCTCCCGATGTCGGATTTAGGCAAACTTGGTATTTCCAGAATACTTAGTGAAATTTCACTAAGTATTGGGCCTTTTTCCATTGTTTTGGCCATAACTCCTTCGTTTTTTATCCGTTTCGGGCCCATGAACTATCAAACTAAAGATCATTATGTACTCTTTCCAATGACGGTAAAACGGTCGATCACCTCTCGATGGAACTCAATCAAACTTGGTCAAACTCATTAAAATCCTCCTATCCTCGAAATGCGGTCTTGGATTGACAGATTTCTACATGTTTGAGTATTTTCAGCCAGTTCTTGCATTAATCAGGCCGCCTTGGTTTACGTGCCAGATTCCCAAGAAAATCCTTAGGGTAAAAATAGGGTTATGACAATTGCCCCTTCTTTGTGTGATGTTTCGTGGAACATGAAGCATAGGACAAAGAAATAATGACTCCATTTTGATCCGATCAGATTTTCTCGATTTACGCTCCCATTGTTGGCAACATCCTCAAAAATCATTTTCTAGTCTATCAAAATGTCCAAATTGAATCTTGATTTTTGTAGGACCCTCAAGAAGTCGAACCGGGGCGGTGAGACCAAGGTTTGAATAGACAACGGTTGCTCACGCAGCCTCATGCTACGTCACACAGCTAAGACCTGCGTCACGCAGCAAAAGGCTGCATGAACTTCTCGACTCGGTTTTTAAACCGATTCCGGCCATCTGAACGTCATTTCCTCCATTTTCTCCAACATTCTTCTTTCTCTCTTCGGTTTTCTTCGCTCTTACGTCCGATTTAACAACTTCTGGAGCTCCATTTGCCCATCTGTTTGATCTAACGCATCAACGAGGTAATTTTCTTCATTTCTACCGAATTTATTTCCAATTTGTTTGGTCCGTTTGAAGTGGAACGTGATTTTCCTCTTTTTGTCTTTTTTCTGCATGTGTAGTACCTATTTTGCCTTGCTTGCATGTGTTTTCCCATCTTCACATTGCTCCTTTGTCTTTTTCTGCACACTTGACAAAACATTAGTGCACAAATGGACACGCTCACCTACATGTGTGCGTGAAAAATCAATTTTTTATTTTTTATATTTTCGTATTTTTTGTTGGATAATGCAAATATATGTAAAAAGAACAAATGTATGTATGTCGACGTGTGATTGACACGTGGAAAATGAATAAAATATATTATTATTTTTTATGAAGATGCACACGAATTTATTTTTAAATGCATGTTGTGAGTGGATTTTGTTTTTTATATATTTTTATATTTTGATGAAATGCATGTGGGTGCATAATGTGGGGCAATGTTGTGAATGCATGCACATATTTTTAATGAATGCATGTCGATGCATAAATGCATATAATGATGTATGTGATGAAATGCAGTTGATGGAGCATTATTATTTTATTATTACTATTTTTTGATGGAATGCATGTGAGTGCATGATGTGGGCCAATTTTTTGTGAATACATGCTGTTATGGAAAATTTTCTCGTGAATGCAGCCCGCAGGTGCATGTTATGAGAAACAAATTTTCTTTCGAATGCAAACTGTGAATGCATGCTTTGGGATATTTTTGTGATGCATTGAATGATTTTTTTTTTCTTTATAAATGCAAACCGTGGGTGCATGCTATGGGAAAATTTTTTTTTTTCCTTTTGAATGCAAACTTTGAGTGCATGCTTTTTGAAATATTTGTTGATTGTGTTTTTGTCAGTTACGTGCACATACTTGACCTTACCCTTGATTTCTTGATTTTGTAGGATGTCTTCATTTGGTGGTGATGGCAATAGACACTGCTCTTCTAGATTGGAGAAGGGCAAGGCAGTAGTATATACATCAAGCCCTAACACTGATGATGAGTATGAGGCTATGGAGGGACCATGATGGGAACCAAGGTGGGCCTAGCCTTAAAGATCCTTTGCAAGTTCCAGATGGGCCAATTACAAGATCAAGAGCCAAGAAGATCAAGGAAGCAATGCAAGGATTGGTGCAATCCACTTGGGATGAAGCTAGCAAGAGCCCAACAATCAAAGTGGGTTTGAAAGAAGGAGAACCAATTTTGATCCACTTGATACAAGCTGTGGAAGAAATGAATTAGGGAAGTTTGGGCCTATTGCTATTCAAGGCTTTCAATTTATTAAAAGATTTATTTTATTAGTTTAGAATAAGTGGGCTTGAGGAAGGCCTTGTAGCCGAATTACTGTAGCGTGGCACTGTTCACGCAGGGGTATTTTTGGAAGAATGGAGTTTTATTTTGTTTAAGGTTTTAATTAGGTTTTTAGTTTAAATACTCTTTGTAGTGATGGGAACCAAGGTGGGCCTAGCCTTAAAGATCATTTGCAAGTTCCAAATGGGCCAATTACAAGATCAAGAGCCAAGAAGATCAAGGAAGCAATGCAAGGATTGGTGCAATCCACTTGGGATGAAGCTAGCAAGAGCCCAACAATCAAAGTGGGTTTGAAAGAAGGAGAACCAATTTTGATCCACTTGATACAAGCTGTGGAAGACATGACTTAGGGAAGTTTGGGCCTATTGCTATTCAAGGCTTTCAATTTATTAAAAGATTTATTTTATTAGTTTAGAATAAGTGGGCTTGAGGAAGGCCTTGTAGCCGAATTACTGTAGCGTGGCACTGTTCACGCAGGGGTATTTTTGGAAAGAATGAGTTTTATTTTGTTTAAGGTTTTAATTAGGTTTTTAGTTTAAATACTCTTTGTAGCCTCATTTGAAGGCAGACAATATATTGAATTTTCATGTTGAGTTGAGTTTTCTCCTCTTGTTCTTGATTGAACTTTTGAACTTATCAAAGGTAAATCACAACCTTTGTGGCGTTCCTCCTTGTAATCTGGGTTCTTGAGATAGGTTTCTTCAACGGGTCTAGATTTTAATATAATCTAGGTTCTTGAAACAGGTTCTCAACGGGTCTAGATTCTCCATCCATTGACTTGATCTTGGCTTTCTTGGGTGAGTTTTCTAATTGATTGTGGGTTCAAGGGATTCCATTCTGCAGGTTCATATCATTTGGTATCAGAGCAAGGTTTCCTATCAGGTCTGATTCTATCTTTTGTTTCTTGCGTATTTGATTCTAGGGCTTCATTGTTCTAGGGTTACAAAAAAAAAAAAAGGAAGGTGGCTGCCGAATTGCATTGTTCTAGTGTTTGTGTTGGCTGAAACCTCTTATTCAAGAGTTTGTGTTGGCTGAAACTTCTTGTTCTAGAGTTTGTGTTGGCTCAAATCTCTTATTTTAGGGTTTTTGAGTTATTGTTCAGGTTTTGTCAATTGCTTATTCGTTTGATTGTGATCAAATCAGTTGCTGAAAAAAAAAAAAAAAAAAAAAAAAAAAAATCCGAAAATTTTTATGAGCCTTATCATCAACGGGCTGCATACATCATTATAGTTACTCTTTCATTCGTTTTTATTCCCTTGTTCTTGTTCTTGTTCTTGTTCTTGTTCTTGTTCTTATTCTTGTTCTTGTTCTGGTTCTTGTTCTTATTTTTGTTCTTGTTCTTGTTCTTGTTTCTTGGACCTAATTACTAGTTGGGATAAAACAAGGTTGCACTGTCTTGATTGAGTTCAATTAGTTCTTGAAGAACTTGAGTGGGAAAACTCTTGAGGTAAAAGACAAAGAGAGTGTGAGACTATTATAAAAAAAAAAAAAAATAGCCAATTAAGAGTGAAATACGAGTGGAGTGCCATTATTCAAGTGTAAACACGTAAGGGAGTGTGTGAGGTTTTCCACTAACATCTTTTTTTTGCAGCACATCATGATGTCTCATAGGAGTGACTCATCACCTAAGGGGAAGGCAGATAACTCATCCTTTGTGTTGCAAGCCATGCAACAACAGTTTAAGCAGTTGAACTTTGTGTTGGGTGAAGTGAGGGATAGGATGAATCATCAAGAAGTAGCAATTAGAAATCTGCAAGGTGGGAGAGATAGGAGGCGACATGAGCCTAGGGTTGAAAATGAGTATGAGAATGAAGGAGATGGTGAGGATGAGGAAGACTTAGCATCTGAAGTTGGGTCGGGTAGACATAGACGATTTAGGCGTGAAAGAGGACATGAGGGGAACCGAGGGGGTCGGGATGGTTTAGATCGAAACCTTGGGAGCATCAAAATGAAAATACCATCTTTCCAAGGTAGAACTGACCTTGAGGTTTATCTAGAGTGAGAGAAAAAAATAGACCTGGTGTTTGATTGTCATAATTACTCTGAAGAGAAGAAAGTGAAGTTGGCAGTAATAGAGTTCACTGATTATGCTATTATTTGGTGGGATCAATTAGTGACCAATAGAAGGAGGAATAATGAAAGGCCTGTAGAGATGTGGGGAGAGTTGAAAGCTCTCATGAGGAGGAGATTTGTACCTAGCCACTTCTATAGGGACCTTTACCAAAAATTCCAACATCTTACACAAAGGTCTAGGAGTGTGGAGGATTACCATAAGGAGATGGAGGTGGCGATGATTCGGGCTAATGTAGAGGAGGATCGGGAGGCCACCATGGCTAGATTTTTGAGTGGTTTGAATAGGGACATAGCCAATGTAATTGAATTGCAGCATTATGTGGAGATAGAGGACATGGTGCACATGGCTATGAAAGTGGAGAGGCAGTTAAAGAGAAAAGGGACAGCAAGGTACACTTCAGTTTCTAACACTACTTGGAAATCAAAGTGAGATAGGAATGATCCAGCTAAAGCAAAGAGAAAGACTGAACCACCTAAGGGAAAAGATGAGGGAACTAGCAACAAACCCAAGGTAGATCTCAACCTTCACGGAATAGAGATATTAAATGCTTTAAGTGTTTGGGTTCAAGGCGCATCGCTTCTCAATGTCCAAACAGGTGAGTGATGATTATGCGCGACAATGGGGAGGTGATGACTGAGAGTGAGGATGATAGTGATGGGATGCCTGCATTGGTTGATGCTAGTGATGATGATAGAGTGGTATACCCCGTGATAGGTGAGTCTCTTGTTGCTAGGCGTGCTCTCAATACACACATTAAGGTGGATGATGCAGAGCAACAGAGAGAGAACATTTTCCATACTAGATGCCACGTCAACAATAAGGTATGTAGTATGATCATTGATGGGAGGAGTTGTACTAATGTGGCTAGCACTATTTTGGTTGAGAAATTGAATTTACCAACCTTAAAACACTCTAGACCATACAAATTGCAGTGGTTGAATGATTGTGGAGAGGTTAGGGTGGATAGGCAAGTGTTAGTTACTTTTTCAATTGGGAAGTATCTGGATGAGGTGCTTTGTAATGTTGTGCCTATGCATGCTGGCCATATTTTGTTAGGAAGGCCATGGCAGTATGATAGGAGGGTGACACATGATGGGTTCAAGAACATGTACAGCTTTGTAAAGGGGGGCAAAACAATCAAGCTTGTTCCTTTAACTCCAAGCCAGGTCTATGAGGACCAATTGAAACTGAAAAGTGAGGTTGCTCATAAAAGAAAGTGTGTGAGTGAAAATGAGCAAAAAAGAAAGAGTGAAAAAGAGATTAAGCAAAAAAGAAAGAGTGAGAGTGAAAATGAGAAAAAAGAAAGAGAGTATGCAGAGAGAAAAGGAAAGACAAAAGTGAGTTTCTATGCAAAAGAGAGTGAGGTTAAGAGGGCTTTCTTCTCAGATCGCCCTATGATTTTTCTTGTCTATAAAGAGTCTTATCTTAATCTTGATGAATCTAGCCAGTCCCTTCCTAGTTTGATTGTTTCTTTGTTGCAAGAGTTTGAGGATGTATTCCTAGAGGAGATGCCTAATGAGTTGCCACTTATTAGAGGCATTGAGCACCAGATTGATTTTGTGCCTGGAGCTACTATTCCAAATTGACCAGCCTATAGGAGTAATCCAGAGGAGACAAAGGAGCTTCAGAGGCAAGTTGAAGATTTGATAAGCAAGGGATACGTGAGGGAGAGCATGAGCCCATGTGCAGTACCAGTGCTACTAGTGCCAAAGAAGGATGAGACGTGGAAGATGTGCGTTGATTGTAGGGCGATCAACAATATCACGGTAAAGTATTGCCATCCCATTCCTAGATTAGATGATATGCTTGATGAATTGCATGGCTCATGTATTTTCAGTAAAATTGATCTTAAAAATGGGTATCATCAAATTAGAATGAAAGAGGGTGATGAATGGAAAACTGCTTTTAAGACTAAGTATGGGCTTTATGAATGGTTGGTTATGCCATTTGGCCTTACTAATGCACCCAATACTTTCATGAGATTAATGAACCATGTCCTACGTGCGTTTATAGGCAAGTCTGTGGTTGTGTACTTTGATGACATCCTAGTATATAGCAAGGACTTAAATAAACATATTGAGCATTTGAGATATGTGTTTGATGTGTTGAAATGTGAAAAGTTGTATGCTAATTTCAAGAAATGTAACTTTTGCATGGAAAAAGTTGTTTTTCTTGGTTATGTTGTTACTACAATAGGTATTGAGGTGGATGAAGAGAAAGTCAAGGCCATCAAGGAGTGGCCAACGCCAAAGAGCATCACTGAGGTAAGAAGCTTTCATGGCTTAGCTAGCTTTTATCGGTGTTTTGTTAAAGACTTTAGTACCCTGGCTACACCACTCACTGAGGTAATTAAAAAGAATGTTGGGTTTCATTGGGGAGCTGATCAAGAGAATGCTTTTGCCACTATTATAGAAAGGTTGTGCTCTGCACCTGTGTTAGCATTACCTAATTTTAACAAAGCTTTTGAGATTGAATGTGATGCCTCAGGAACAGGGATTGGATCTATTTTGATGCAGGATAGGCGGCCCATAGCCTTCTTCAGTGAGAAGCTAAGTGGGGTGTCCCTGAAGTACCCTACTTATGACAAAGAGCTTTATGCTCTTGTTCGTGCATTAGAGACTTGGCAGCACTACTTGTGGCCTAGGGAATTTGTGATCCACATCGATATTGAAGCATCTCAAGGGTCAAGGTAAGTTGAATTAAAGGCATGCTAGATGGCTAGAATACATTGAGACCTTTCCATATGTCATCCATTACAAGCAAGGTAAGAAGAATATTGTTGCTGATGCTTTATCTCGGAGGTATGTACTTCTTACTTCTATGAGTGCTAAGATGCTTGGGTTTGAATATGTGAAAGACATGTATGCGGATGACGCTGACTTTTTTGATGTGTATAAGGCATGTGATAAGATGGCATTCAGTAAGTTTTACAAGCACGATGGTTATTTGTTTAAAGAAAGCAAACTCTATGTGCCAAGTTGTTCTATGCGTGAGTTATTGGTGCGTGAGGCACATGGTGGGGGATTAATGGGACACTTTGGTGTCAAGAAAACTTTAGACATCTTGCATGAACATTTGTTTTGGCCTAAGATGAAGAAAGATGTGAATCGCATTTGTGGCAAGTGCATTACATGTAGAAAGGAAAATCTAAGGTTTTGCCAAATGAGTTGTATACACCCTTACCCGTTCCTAGTGAGCCATAGGTAGACATATCTATGGACTTTGTTTTAGGGTTGCCTAGGACAAAAAGGGGTAGAGATTCTATTTTTGTGGTTGTGGATAGATTTAGTAAGATGGCACATTTCATTCCATGCCATAAAATAGATGATGCCACAAATATAGCTGACTTGTTTTTCAAGGAGATAGTGCGACTCCATGGTGTACCTCGGAGTATTGTTTCTGATAGGGATGTTAAATTCCTTAGCTACTTTTGGAAGGTGTTATGGGGTAAATTGGATACTAAGCTCTTATTTTCCACTACTTGTCATCCGCAGACAGATGGTAGACTGAAGTAGTTAATAGGACTTTAACTCAGCTTTTACGCACTGTTGTTCATAAGAATTTAAAAACTTGGGAGGATTGTTTGCCATTTATAGAGTTTGCATATAATAGGGCCATGCATACTACTACTTCATATTCTCCTTTTGAAATTGTTTATGATTTTAATCCACTTACTCCTTTAAATTTGATGCATTTACCTGTTGATGGAAAGAGTAGCTTGGATGGACAAAAAAAGGCGGAGTTGGTGAAGTCACTTCATGAGAGGGTACAGCTTCAAATTGCCCAAAGAATGAAACGGTTGCTGCCCAAGCAAATAAAGGGCGAAGGCGTGTCATCTTTGAACCAAGAGATTAGGTTTGGGTTCACATGCGCAAAGAAAGATTCCCAGCCCATAGAAAGACTAAGTTGCATCCTCGAGGAGATGGACCTTTCCAAATTCTTGAGAAAATTAATGACAATGCTTATAAAGTGGACCTTCCAGGTGAGTATAAAGTTTCTGCTACTTTCAATGTTTCTAATCTTTCTCCATTTGATGTAGGTGAAGATTCGAGGTCGAATCCTTTTGAGGAGAGGGGGAATGATGGGAACCAAGGTGGGCCTAGCCTTAAAGATCCTTTGCAAGTTCTAGATGGGCCAATTACAAGATCAAGAGCCAAGAAGATCAAGGAAGCAATGCAAGGATTGGTGCAATCCACTTGGGATGAAGCTAGCAAGAGCCCAACAATCAAAGTGGGTTTGAAAGAAGGAGAGGAGAACCAATTTTGATCCTCTTGATACAAGCTGTGGAAGACATGACTTAGGGAAGTTTGGGCCTATTGCTATTCAAGGCTTTCAATTTATTAAAAGATTTATTTTATTAGTTTAGAATACATGGGCTTGAGGAAGGCCTTGTAGTCGAATTACTGTAGCGTGGCACTGTTCATGCAGGGGTATTTTTGGAAAAATGGGTTTTATTTTGTTTAAGGTTTTAATTAGGTTTTTAGTTTAAATACTCTTTGTAGCCTCATTTGAAGGCAGACAATATATTGAATTTTCATGTTGAGTTGAGTTTTCTTCTCTTGTTCTTGATTGAACTTTTGAACTTATCAAAGGTAAATCACAACCTTTGTGGCATTCCTCCTTATAATCTGGGTTCTTGAGATAGGTTTTTCAACAGGTCTAGATTTTAATATAATCTAGGTTCTTGAAACGGGTTCTCAACGAGTCTAGATTCTCCATCCATTGACTTGATCTTGGCTTTCTTGGGTGAGTTTTCTAATTGATTGTTGGTTCAAGGGATTCCATTCCGCGGGTTCATATCATGTAGCCTCATTTGAAGGCAGACAATATATTGATTTTTCATTGTGAGTTGAGTTTACTCCTCTTGTTCTTGATTGAACTTTTGAACTTATCAAAGGTAAATCACAACCTTTGTGGCGTTCCTCCTTGTAATCTGGGTTCTTGAGATAGGTTCTTCAACGGGTCTTGATTTTAATATAATCTAGGTTCTTGAAACGAGTTCTCAGCAGGTCTAGATTCTCCATTCATTAACGTGATCTTGGCTTTCTTGGGTGAGTTTTCAAACTGATTGTGGGTTCAAGGGATTCTACTCCCGCGGGTTCATATCAGACCAGCTGAGAGAGTGAGTCATCAGTTAGCTGAGTAGCTACAGCGTCACTATGATGCAGGGGGTGAGGATATGTCATCTGCCCTAGGTATTACTATTCAAGAGCCTGTTCAGCCTTCTGCTACTGCTTCTGCTCCTACTGGATCTACTGAGGTACCTATTGGAGGTGTGGCACCTCAGAGAGCATCAGCTTTGAAGAGGTGTAAAGCCTCTGCACGAATCAATTTGACACCTGAGGATGATCCAGAGCATGTAATGCTAGGGAGACACCGCTGTTAAGAGACTTGGCCCAACACCCTTTGATTGTTGTTCGTCGATGTGAGGTATGATAATTCTGAACTTATCTTTTGAAGCTCACTAGTATGAGACTGACATTTTTGTTAAACTGCAAGAGCCTATGACATAGAGCTCAGGGCGAGGTTCCTGGTCTGAGTTCCACAAATACCTGGTTGGAGGTCGGCCTGAGTATCGTGCATTCCTGGAGGGTTTGGGCTTCCGCCACTTCCTGAGCATCCCTAGCATGTCCCTGAACCACCGCATCAAGGGCATGGTATGAGCGGTATTTCCACCATATGAGGACATTTCATGTGAGCACTTGCGAGATAGGAGTGCTACCATTGGACTGAAGTACCATCCGATTTGGAGAGGATCCCTCCTCGTGAGTACATCTCCCATGAGGAGGTTATGGTTATGATGGGTATTGATGATCCCAAGGCCTTTGTCAGGACTCAGAAGATGACTTTGAAGGTGGTTGCTTTAAAGGGAAAGGGAAAGCTTTACGAGCCTCCTACTGATGTCCGCCTTCGTCGCTTGATAGTGTACTTTATTGCTTCTTGCTTCCTTGGGAAGGACCAGACTACCATCCCTCTCCCTATCCTCGGGATGTTTTTGGATTTGGATCAGCTTTATCAGTACAATTAGGGAGCTCTAACCTATGGCTTCTACTTGAGGGTCCTGCACCACTTTTCACGCCGAGAGACTAGTAGCTTTCATGGTTTTTGGCAGTTTACCATATATTGGGTCTTCGAGCATTTCCCGACCACTCGTCCCAGTCTGGCACGACCTCAACCTGGACCGATTTTCCCATTAGCTCACCTCTAGGATGCCATTTGCATTGAGAGATTGACTATCCGTCAACTGTTAGAGTACTGTACAGAGGTGCACTACATTAGAGATGGTGACATATTCTTCCAGTCGTATGGTATGAGCACGATAGTATGGGAAGAGGTCTATAAGGATCTTCGGATTTCTTAGATGTGGATCTGGTTCCGGTTTACTCGATCTTAGGAGTTATATCTGGGAGAGAGGACCCTCAGGCAGATGGAAATTCTTGTATACATCCTTGTTGATCCGCCAGAGACGTTTATCGAGTTGGTGCAGACTATCTCGACTTTTTTCTGCAGGGAGTCTCTTATCCCGAGTGGTTTGCCATACATTCTTTGGGACCATTGCTGGGTGTTCAGTGGGTCGAGGGTGGACGAGTGATGGGAGGTGTCGCCTTTGATAATGTACAGTTTAGATTGGGATGTGAGATAGATAGACTTCAGTTAGAGGTGACACGCCTTCGAGCTGAGCTAGATGGATCCAAGGCCAGATTTGTCGCTGCTAGAGTCCAATAGGAGCGAGAGAGGGATGATTTGACCCATAGTCGTGATGAGGCTATCCGGCAACTGCAGGAGCACTTGCTAGGATGAGTACATCGGGCACTGCTCCCACAAATGGATCAGGTACATCCACTCAGAGCCCGACTTCCTCTCCTAATCTCGATTTCAGAGGATAACTTGGTGGTGACTTCAACGATACCGATCATTTAGATTAGCCCTCATGTATATTTGTAGTGACTTGTTTAGGCCTTGCTTTCTGTTTTCTTTCTTTCAAAGAAATTGTACCAAATTGGGAAACTCATGTACAAACATTTTTGATATATGGAAAGCCATATATTTTTGGATTTTTTCTGGTTTTTTTTTTTTTTGTATGGATGATGGATGTATGGTTTTATGATATGGATTGTATGATATTGCTTTATTTGGGAATGATGAGCATATATATTTTTTTGGGAAGCGTGAGGGGTATCATGGCTTTGGGAAAGTGAGGATAGCTTGTTGGTGACTTCGACGATACCGATCCTTTAGATTAGCCCTCATGTATTTTTGTAGTCACCTGTTTAGGCCTTGCTTTCCGTTTTCTTTCTTTCAAAGAAATTGTACTCAATTGGGAAACATATGTACAAACATTTTTGATATATTGAAAGCCATATATTTTTTTTTTTCTTTTTTTTTTTTTTTGTATGGATGATGGATGTATGGTTTTATGATATGGATTGTATGATATTGCTTTATTTGGGAATGATGAGCGTATATATTTTTTTGGAAAGCGTGAGGGGTATCATGGCTTTGGGAAAGTGAGGGGTATCACGGTTTTGGGAAAGTGAGGGATGTCATGGCTTTATCTGGAGGTTGCATGGCTTGGCATGGCTTTATGTGCAAGGTTTCATGGCTTGGCATGGCTTTGTATGCAGGGAGCATCGCTTGGCATGGCTTTTTTTGGAGGTTGCATGGCTTGGCATGGCTTTATCTGGAGGTTGCATGGCTTAGCATGACTTTGAGGGTTGTTGAGACTTACGCCTGCATGCAGCCTAGAGAGTTTGAACTCTGAAGGATCGGGGCTTATACCAGTATGATGCTCAAAAAGTTTGGGAATTATGCCTGCACGTAACCCGAAGAGCCTGAACTCTAAAGGATTGGGGCTTACACCAGTATGATGCTCGAGAATCGAGACTTATGCTTGCACGTAGCTCGAGACATTAATATGGGTCAGGTCTTACACCTTGGCGATACTCAGAGGATCTGAATTTTGTTGAAGGATAGCAACTTACACCTCGGCAATGCCCAAGAACCTAAATTGTGTGAAGGATCGGGACTTATGCCTACATGCAAACCGAAACATATAATGGGGTCGAGTCTTACACCTCGGCGATGCCCTGAGAATCTAAATTTTGTTATCAGGTCTTAAACCTTGGCGATGTCCAGAGAATCTGGATTCTGGAGTTAGGTCTTACACCTTGGCGATGCCCGGGAAGGTTAGGTCTTACGCCTACATGCGGCTCGGAGAGTTTGAACTCTGAAGGATCTGGGCTTATACGAGTATGATGCCCGAGAATCGGGACTTATGTCTACACGTAGCCCGAGACATTAATATGGGATTAGGTCTTACACCTTGGTGATGCCCAAAAAGGTTGGGACTTATGCCTACACGCAGCCCAAAAAGCCTAAACTCTAAAGGATCGGGGCTTATGCTAGTATGATGCCCGAGAAGGTTAGGTCTTATGCTTGCATGCAGCCCGGAAAGCTGAACTCTGAAGGATCGGGGCTTACACCAGTATGATGCTCGAGAACCGGGACTTATGCCTACACATAGCCCGAGACATTAAATGAGAGGTTGGGTCTTACACCTCGGAGATGCTCGAGAATCTGCATTTTGTTTGTTGAAGGATCGGGACTTACACCTCGGTGATGCCCAAATCTGAATTGTTGAAAGACCGGGACTTAGAGCTCGACAATGCCCAAGAATTTGAATTCTGGTATTGAAGGATCGAGACTTACACCTCGACGATGCCCAAGAATCTGAATTCTATATTGAAGGATCGAGACTTACACCTCAATGATGCTTAATAATCTGAATTCTGTTGTTGAAGGATCGGGACTTACACCTCGGCGATGCCCTAAAAATCTGAATTCTGTAGTTGAAGGATTAGGACTTACACCTCGGCGATGCCCTAAAAATCTGAATTATTGAAGTATCGAGACTTACACCTTAGCGATGCCCAAGAATCTGAATTCTGGCATTGAAGGATGGGGACTTACACCTCGGCGATGCCCAATAATCTAAATTCTGTTATTAAAGGATTGGGACTTACACCACAGCGATGCCGTAAAAATCTAATTTCTGTAGTTGAAGGATCGGGACTTACACCTCTACGATGCCCAAGAAGGTTGGGACTTATGCCTGCATGCGGCCCAAGACATTAATATAAGGTCGGGTCTTACACCTCGATGATGCTCGGAGAATCTAGATTCTGGAGTAGGGTCTTATATCTTGGCAATGCTGAGGAAGGTTGGGACTTAGGCCTGCATGCAGCCCAATTCAGAATGGCGTTGCTTTGATAATGATTTTTCCAGCCACGGAAAAATTGCCCCAATATGGAATCAAACCATAAATTTTTGCTGTCTAGCCACATAAAGGAAAAATTTGCCCCAGTTCGAAGTTGACTCGACCAGTTAATGTACTTAGGTTAGCATAAGACCCATTCTCGGTTTCCAATCTCTGGTCCTTTTTGGCTGATCCATTGACAATCTTTGAAATCATTGACCCATTATGCCGGATCTCTAAAAATTCTGCCATGTTGATGATATCTCCCTTAAAATAATAATTTTTCCATCCCATGGAAAAATTGCCCCAGTGTGAGACTGTATTGACTAGAAAAACCATCCGTCCTTAATTGCTTACTTTTCGACTTATAATTTGCATTATTTTAGATAATGGCTCACTGAATCCTCAGGACTTACGGTTGCACCCGGTCTAGCCGATTGGCGACTTTTCTGGTCCATTTCAAGCTCTCTTTTGTCTAGAAAGACCTGATTCTTATTCGGAGAGGTGTGCTTAGGCAAATTGAAGATAATCGAGGGAAGTTGGAACCCTACGCAGCATGGTGCTGTGTCACGTAACATCAAGCTACGTGAAGCGTCGAATATTCTTGACTACAGCAACCCGAGGCTCCCATTTCTCTTCCATTTTCAAACTTCTATCTCGAATCCTTTCAAGAATTCTTCCCCAAGTAATCCGGCTTCCACCTCTTCTAGTGCTGAGTTCACGTCGCTAGTTACTTTCCATTACCACGATTTTAGGGTCGAGAGGCTCTGTATGTGGTGGAATCTCTTTAGTTTGGAGGAGCAAGTGCGGATTAAGGATGACATCGGCAGGACCACGTCATTGCTTACTATGGAAGTCAACTAGGATCTACTCCAGGCTTTGGCTTCATTTTGGGATCCAGTGCTACGCTGCGTGTCCATAAGAGTTGTAGACCTGGTCTCTACTATTGAGGAGTACACTGCATTGCTCCAGGTTCCTTCTTCTCCTACCCGGGTATATGTGCCTGTTCAGCAGTACAGGGCCAACAAGGAGTTAGGCAACTTTCTTGGCCTGAAGTATAAAGCTATGAGATTAGAGATCCGTAAGGTAGGCACTACATGGCAACATGCTAGCATTTCTTTTGATTTTCTCACTTCCCAGTTCTAGAGGAGCCAGTTTCTACGGGACTACGTTGATGACTTCATCAATGGCAGTCAGGGATGGGAGGAGCTGCAGATCAAGGCCTTCCTGCTTGCTTTCTCAAGTATCATCTTCTTTCTTTCCTCTGCTAATAGGATAGATCTAGGTGTAGTCCCACTAGTGGACAGCCTGGGTCTTCTCTATTTTCCCCGCTATAATGAGTGAGACTTTAAGGTCTCTCTCATATTGTAGGATCCACGGTGCTAGAGTGCCTATGTTCTGTGCCCAACTATTCCAGCTGTGGTTTTGTAGACATCTACGCTACTTTTATGAGCTCTAGACTTCTTTCTATTTTGAGAGGAGCACGATTAGGCGGTTGAAGGGTATAGATCTTCCCTTTGATAGCTCTAGTGAGGAGTGAGCCCTGTATCTAATAAGCTTGCCATGGAGCAAGTGGGCCTAGAGAGTGACTTGGGGGCCTGTAGAGTGGCATGCTTGGACTCATTGCCATGGGCTAGCTGGGCTTCCTCTTCACGAAGTATGGGGCTGTGTAGGCTATTATCCGAGCTTAGGCTTGAGATAGTTCGAGGGTCTGTAGCTTTTGCCCCGTATAGATGACCTCAACCCTATAACCTTTGAGTACCTTGGTGGGACATCCACGTGGGAGAGCATAGAGAAAGTCACGCACTACAGGAGCTGTTAGCTGTCAGAGGTCGACTTTGTGGACCTAGACTCTCCTAGTGAGGAGATAGCTACTTCTGAGTATGTCTGATGGCAGAAGGAGTTAGGATCCTCCTTCATTCCGATGCCTCCTTCTAGACCAGCTGTGATGACACCTTCTATACAGACCTCTCTACGAGATTCAACTACCAGTGACTATCTATTTCGCATTCTCAACCTAAAGCAGAAGTTGGATGAGGTACGAGAGGAGCTTAATGCTGAGAGAGCTGTCAGGCGGGAGTTTAAGCCTCATTACATGGTGCAGCGATTACAGAGGTAGGTGACCCGGCATGAGTGCGAGAGGGAGAGGACACAGCTCGACATCTTGACCCTGAAGGGGAGAGTCTTTGACTTGAAGGGCACTATAGACTTTGTCCAAGACTTGCTATAGTCTTCTGAGGCTGCTCGGGATGCTCTTGGGAGTTCACTGACTGATACTCAGGCATGCCTTGAGGAGGAGCAGATAGCACTAACTCAGGCTAGAGATGAGCTTGATCTTCTTAATGCTTACACCCAGTCTTTGATGGATTCTTCCATTGGCCGTCCTCATGACATGGTACGAGTCCAGAGAGCTGTGGAGGCTAGAGATGATGCACTCACAGAGACTCATGCAGAGATGGAGGCACTTCTCCTTCGGATTAACATACTACAGGCGGACTGCGAGATCATGCAGACTGAGATGGACTGAGTACAATAGGTATGCGAGTCGAGTTCTGATATGCCCAATGCAGAGCGTCTTCAGCTTCACAGATCCTGGCATCAAGTGACCCGGGTAGCTCAATCAGTAGGAGCCGAGGCCAATACCACTCTTGAGGGGTATGATGAGAGAGATTAAATTCGTTCTACTAAGTTAGAAAAATTTTGCAGTTGAGCTTCCATTTGCCGGAGCCAGATTTTATCCTGTTATTATCTCTTTATTTGTTCCTGTGTAGATGAGTAGTCAGTACCTTGTATTATGTGGCAAGCCCTTCATAAATCCGAGTCGGATTATGTAAGGCTCCCACTTTTATACTTTTCAGTTTGTATGTATTTATGCAACTAAAGACATCATGAAAATCTTTGTATTGACACGGGAATTTATGACATGGATGTATATATTTTTTTATGAATGAATGAATGTGTATGGATATGTATAAAGTCATGAATATTGTAAAGACAAAGCAAGAGGTTAATTGTTATGATATGCCACTAAAAAAGGATATTAGGGGAACATGCCGCCTTTGGATCCTCCATGCACTTTGTAGAAATGATTTTGCTTATTGTTGGAAAGGTAACACGGGTGGTTCTTTTGAGAAAAGATAATCTTGCATCTGGATTTTTCCTTGCAAACTGGTCCTGAAAACTGATATTGCAAACTTGTCTTGCAAACTGATTTTGAACATTGGCCTTGCAAACTAGTCTTGAACATTGGTCTTGTAAACTGATAATAATAATATATATTTTTTTAGCCATATATTGCCCCTGAAACCAAGTCCGGCTTCCACATTACTTTTGCTTATGGCGCCTTTTCCGAGGTTTTCACCATACCCATGGTATTTTATCCTGGGGGTGGCGTCCTTTCGGATTTTCACCATTTCCCAGGTCTTCAAAGGAAAACTCTGCAAACGAACTCAACATGGAAAAGAGTGTTTTGATCATTGAAGAATACATGTTTGATTGATTCAAACAACATTACACATAGTATTTGATTACAGAATCTGAGTTGATTGGAGCATGGAATTCTTTGTCATCCATATCACCTATAATGAAAGCCCCACCAAAAAAGGCTTTCTTCACCACATAAGGACCTTCATAAGATGGTGCGAACTTTCCTCGCGAGTTGAAGATAGCCATATTCCGCTTTTTCAAAAAAAGGTCTTCAGCTTGAACATATGAAGATACGTCTTCTTATTATATGCCCTTTCAATCCTTCTCTAGTAAAGCTGATCATGGCAAAGCGCCATCATTCTCTTCTCGTCGATGAAGTTCAACTGTTTATAACAAGCTTGGGCCCACTCGGCTTCATCTAACTTTATTTGTGTTAGGATCCTTAACGAGGGAATCTCAACGTCTACAGGCAAGACTGCTTCCATCCTGTACACCAACGAAAAAAGGGTAGCTCCAATTGCCATCCTGACAGATGTCCGGTAAACGCATAAAGCATATGGCAATTGCTCATGCCAATCTTTGTAAGTTTCTGTCATTTTGCTCAGGATTCTTTTCACATTCTTGTTTACAGCCTCAATAGCACCGTTCATCTTTGGGCGGTAGGGAGCAGAATTGTGATGCTTGATCTTAAATTGTCAGCATAGTTGGTCCATCATTCAATGTTTAAGTTCAAAGCATTGTCAGTGATGATCATCCCTGGCATCCCGTACCGACAAATAATGTTGTTTTTGACAAATCGAGTTACTGCTGCCTGGGTAACATTCTTGAATGAACATGCCTCATTTGGTGAAGTAATCAGTGGCCACTAATATGAATTCATGTCTATTTGAAGCTTTCAGGGTAACGGCTCCGATCACATCCATTCCCCATGCAGAGAAAGGCCAGGGTGTAGCCAAGGTATGTAGATATTGTGGTGGTGCATTCTTACGGTTCTGATAAATTTGGCATTTGTGAGATGCTTGAACGTGCTTGATGCAATCTCTTTCCATTGTCAACTAATAGTAACCCACTCTCATGATCTTCTTTGCTAAGAAAAGGTCATTTGCATGGGCTCCCATTAACCCTGCATGCATCTCGTCGATCAACTGATTAGCTTATTCAGCATCTACACAACGCAATAGTGTAGCATCATGTGTTCACTTATACAACACTTCTCTTCTCAGGAAGAATTGAAAGGCCATTTTACAAATGTATTTCTTCTCGTTTTCCCTCGCTTCAGCTAGGTACTCGCGGTTTTGGACGAAACACTTGATGTCATTATACCAAGGCTTACCATCTAATTCTGCTTCCACATTCATGCATTCTTCAATGCACACATAATAAATTACGACTCCACGAGTCTCAATTTGCAATAGTTGCAAATCATCCCCTTCTAATAACTTGATGAGCCTTGCTAGGGTAGCTAGCGCATCAGTAAAGTGATTGTGAGCTCTTGGGGTGTATGTGAAAGTGACATATTTGAACTTAGGGATCAATTGACTAATATATCTCTGGTATAGGATAATCTTGGGATCTTGAGCTTGCCATTCTCCATTGGTTTGTGATACTATCTGCAAAGAGTCTCCAAAAACATCCAACTCATGGGCGCCAAATTCCAAAGCCGCTTGTAGACCTACGATACATGCTTCGTATTCTGCTATATTGGTCGTGCAATCAAAACCGAGTTTGACGACAATAGGAGTTTGTTGCCCTTTAGGTGAAATTAGAACTGCACCAATTCTGCTTCCAGTGGCATTGGCTGCTCCATCAAATAAAGCTTCCATCTACAGAGACTATCTTCGTCAATTGCCATTACATCTTCATCTGGGAATTCTGCATCCATTAGCTCTTGTTGCTCGAATGAGTGATCTACTAAGTAATCAGCTCTAGCTTGCCCTTTAATTATGTTTCTGGTTATGAACAGAATGTCAAATTCGGATAGTAATACTTGCCACTGCGCAATCTTCCCTGTTAAAGCAGGCTTTTCAAAAGATGTATTTGATCGGATCCATTCGAGACACCAACCAGGTAGTAAAATAGAGCATATATTGCCTTAGCTTCTTGGAGGCCCAAGCCAATGCACAATAGGTCTTCTTAACTAACATGTAACGAGTCTGTGGTTCAGTGAACTTTTTGTTGAGATAGTAAATTGCCTGTTCCTTCTTTCCAGCCTCGTCTTACTGTCCTAATATACAACCCATGGAAGCTTTTTAGATTGTGAGATACAGGATGAAAGGACGCCCTGGTGTTGGTGGAACCAAAATTGGCGGTCTAAGCAGATATTCCTCGATTTTATCGAAGGCCTTTTGACAGTCTTCTGTCCACTTGATCTTTACATCCTTCCTCAATAGCTTGAAAAAAGGCTCGCATGTGGCAGTGAGTTGAGCTATGAAGCGTGCTATATAATTGATCCTTCCCAGAAAGCTTCAGATCTCCTTTTCTGTTTTTGGTGCAGGCATATTTCGTATAGCTTGGACTTTCGTGGGATCAATCTCGATTCCCCTTCCGCTGACGATAAAACCCAATAATTTCCTGGATGTGACACCGAATACGCACTTGTTAGGGTTCAACCTGAGCCTGTACTTTCTTAGGTGCTGGAACAACTTGAGTAAATCCACCATATGGTCTTCCAACATATGAGATTTTGCAATCATATCATCCACATATACTTCAATCTCCTGGTGGATCATATCGTGGAACAAAGTGACCATGGCGCGTTGGTATGTAGCCCCTACATTCTTCAAACCGAATGGCATGACATCATATACAAAAGTACCCCAATGGGTGACAAATGCAGTCTTGAGCTTGTCTTCATCGACCATTTTAATCTGGTTGTAGCCCAAGAAGCCATCCATGAAGGAGAAAACAACATTGGTTGCCGTGTTATCTACCAGTGTATCAATATGGGGAAGTGGAAAGTTGTCCTTAGGACTAGCTCAGTTCAAATCCCAAAAATCTATGCACATTAGCACCTTTCCATCCTTCTTCGGCACCAAAACTATGTTTGCTACCCAATCTGAATAGGTCACGTTACTTAAAAATCCTGCGTTCAACTGTTTCTCAACTTCTTCTTTAATCTTCAAAATAGTCTCAGGCTTTATGCGACGCAATACTTACCCTACTGGTTTACACTCAGGTTTTAACGTAATCTAGTGAACTACTATATCAGTGTCTAAACTAGGCATGTCTTGATAAGACCAGGCGAATATATCGCGGTACTCTCTTAACAACGTGATTAGCTCATCTTTCAAAGTATCGGGAAACTTAGCTTCGATTATTATCTCTTTTGGTTCTTCACCCTCTCCTAACAGGTTTATAGATTCCAGTTCTTCAATGTTCGGTTTGGATCCTTCATTCTGTCTTTCTAAAGCTTCAAGCATGTCATATGGTAAATCAATTTCTTCATCTGAATTAACCATGTTACTAGTTGAGCAATTCTTATCATCATCTACGTTAGTGACATGTGATTCACTTGGAGCATCATGTTTGACCCTGGGATAGACGATGGATTGGAATATAAGGATTGCGAAAAGGAAATATTTATGCGGTAGATAGTACGGATAAAAGAATTTGAAGAATAGACATGAATGAAATGGAAAATACGTGGCATATCATTACATGAAAATAGGATAACTTGTTCAAAGGACAATACAAATGATGTCTTAAAAGCATAAAAGCATAAAACATGAAAATGGTTCTTAAAACTCCTTTATAATTTGTGATGGTTCTGAACCTGAACCGATCACAAGCTAGGGTACTGCTTACTCATTGCCACTGATCATCCTTGGCAAAGGCGTAACAGTCAACTTTCTCACAATCTCTCCTGGCTCGCAGAGACGGATAAGTGGTGGAATAATCTCTTGAAAAGCAGCAGTATTAACCCCAAAGTCTTCAGCAAATAAGAGTATAAGCTCCTCTTCTTCTTTATCTTCTAGCTTCACTGTCTCGTTAGGGTGAATCACCATGGCTGGTGCTGGAAATGTGGTCTTGATATGGGAATGACTATGTTCTTCTCTAGCATCTTCCCTCCTTTGACCCTGGCCAAAGTCTTCAACCTCCGCATCTTGAATGCTTGCTAGCGATTTTTGCGGGTCAGAACGTAACCGAGCCCATAGCCATCTTTGTTCTCTTTAGCAGCTATCATAGTGGGTATTCCCTTATTTGAACTTCCGAGTCCTTAACCTCGCTGAAATCCGAGCTTGATAAATTCCTTTGCCACTGCCATTATTGCTTTTGGCATTTTCGGCTTAACTGCTGCCACCTTTTGAATCATTGAGACGAACTCAAAACTGTGGAATGACGCTTCGGGTGTAACATTATATAAGGAATTATGGGATCATTGTAGATTGAAATGGGCTCCTCTGCTAAGATGGTGACTAGTTGGTTACCAATAATGAACTTCATCTTCTAGTGAAGAGAAGATGGTATTGCTCTAGCTGTATGCAACCATGGTCTGCCCAACAACATATTGTAGGGTGAGTTAACCCTTAACACCTGAAAGCTGATGTTGTAAGCCTGTGGACCAATCTCTACTGGTAAGTCTATCTCTCCAAAGACCTCTCAACGGGTCTCATCAAACGCCTTGATAATCATATTGCTGGCTCTCACACTTGACTGGTCAATTCCGAGCTTGTCTAGAGTACTCATAGGACATACATTCAAAGCTGATCCATTATCAATCAATACCTTCGCAACGATCCTCTCCCTAGTCTTCACAGTGATGTGTAAGGCTTTCACATGGCCTCTACCCTCTGGGGGTTAACTCATCATCTGAGAATGTCAACTATTTGGTGGCTAGAACTGCTGTCACCATGTTTTCAAAAGAAGGGGCGGTAATGTCTTCAGGCATATGGGCCTCATTCATGACTTTTACAAGAGCTTTCTTGTGTACTTCTAAAGCCAGCAAGAGCGATAAAACTAAAATATCAGTAGGCATCTTGTTGAGCTGTTTTACTACACTGTCCTCGCTATTCTTGATGATCCTCAGAAAGTCTTCTACCTCTCCTTCAGTTATCTTCTTCTTTAAAGGATCCTCTACTGCTTTTCCTAATTCCTTTCTTCTTTTCTCTAGCTCTTCAGAAGTGTAACATCTACCACTCCTTGTAATACCTCCTAAACCCGAAGAAAGATTGTCTACCTCAGCTTCCTCTACTTTTCTCTAAGTTCCTCGTGTAGTTACAATTTGCATGTTATAATTCCAAGGGACCTTGCGATCATCCTTGTATGCAAAAGGGTCGAGGTAATTGAATGGTTACATTTGAAACACCTAGCTGTGGTTCCACAATGGAAACAATTGAAGCTTCATTCTTCTCTGGGATGGGAAACTAGATCACCAATGGAGTAGTGTTTAGGACTTTTCTAGGTCCTGGTACTGTCACCAATGCAGACTGGTTCTTAAATGAGTTGTCTTCTTCCTTCTGAACTTTCCTCTTTTCACTATACTCCTTAAAGTCTTCTTTTATCTTCTCCATTTTGGCTTGGAAATCAATTTTATCCTGAGGTGAAAACCTCACTCGGTTAATCATCATGCATTCCTTTGCTGGCTTCGCGATCTTTTTCCGAATAATTCCCCATTCACATAAACCAACTATCTCTTTCTTGAAATCCTCACAATCTTCAAGGTTATGCTCGTGGACATTGGAGTGATACTCACAAATTCCTTCAGACAACTCTTCATAGCATGCTTCTACTGGATCTAGATAGCCCTGTGCTTTCAAAGCATAAAACAGCTTCTTTCCATGGAACTTGGATGGTACTAAGATCAATACCGTCGTCTTCCTCCACTAGAATAGCACTTACACCTCCTTCTAGGTGACTCAGCAAAGGGTTAGTCTTAATATTAGGAACTTTTTTGAACTTTAGGATCCCGTGATCTAGCAAATCTTGTACTCGATGCTTCAAAACT
>OU015767.1:10661764-10686254 GCA_907173295.1 Fagus sylvatica
TGATATGGATTGTATGATATTGCTTTATTTGGGAATGATGAGCGTATATATTTTTTTGGAAAGCGTGAGGGGTATCATGGCTTTGGGAAAGTGAGGGGTATCACGGTTTTGGGAAAGTGAGGGATGTCATGGCTTTATCTGGAGGTTGCATGGCTTGGCATGGCTTTATGTGCAAGGTTTCATGGCTTGGCATGGCTTTGTATGCAGGGAGCATCGCTTGGCATGGCTTTTTTTGGAGGTTGCATGGCTTGGCATGGCTTTATCTGGAGGTTGCATGGCTTAGCATGACTTTGAGGGTTGTTGAGACTTACGCCTGCATGCAGCCTAGAGAGTTTGAACTCTGAAGGATCGGGGCTTATACCAGTATGATGCTCAAAAAGTTTGGGAATTATGCCTGCACGTAACCCGAAGAGCCTGAACTCTAAAGGATTGGGGCTTACACCAGTATGATGCTCGAGAATCGAGACTTATGCTTGCACGTAGCTCGAGACATTAATATGGGTCAGGTCTTACACCTTGGCGATACTCAGAGGATCTGAATTTTGTTGAAGGATAGCAACTTACACCTCGGCAATGCCCAAGAACCTAAATTGTGTGAAGGATCGGGACTTATGCCTACATGCAAACCGAAACATATAATGGGGTCGAGTCTTACACCTCGGCGATGCCCTGAGAATCTAAATTTTGTTATCAGGTCTTAAACCTTGGCGATGTCCAGAGAATCTGGATTCTGGAGTTAGGTCTTACACCTTGGCGATGCCCGGGAAGGTTAGGTCTTACGCCTACATGCGGCTCGGAGAGTTTGAACTCTGAAGGATCTGGGCTTATACGAGTATGATGCCCGAGAATCGGGACTTATGTCTACACGTAGCCCGAGACATTAATATGGGATTAGGTCTTACACCTTGGTGATGCCCAAAAAGGTTGGGACTTATGCCTACACGCAGCCCAAAAAGCCTAAACTCTAAAGGATCGGGGCTTATGCTAGTATGATGCCCGAGAAGGTTAGGTCTTATGCTTGCATGCAGCCCGGAAAGCTGAACTCTGAAGGATCGGGGCTTACACCAGTATGATGCTCGAGAACCGGGACTTATGCCTACACATAGCCCGAGACATTAAATGAGAGGTTGGGTCTTACACCTCGGAGATGCTCGAGAATCTGCATTTTGTTTGTTGAAGGATCGGGACTTACACCTCGGTGATGCCCAAATCTGAATTGTTGAAAGACCGGGACTTAGAGCTCGACAATGCCCAAGAATTTGAATTCTGGTATTGAAGGATCGAGACTTACACCTCGACGATGCCCAAGAATCTGAATTCTATATTGAAGGATCGAGACTTACACCTCAATGATGCTTAATAATCTGAATTCTGTTGTTGAAGGATCGGGACTTACACCTCGGCGATGCCCTAAAAATCTGAATTCTGTAGTTGAAGGATTAGGACTTACACCTCGGCGATGCCCTAAAAATCTGAATTATTGAAGTATCGAGACTTACACCTTAGCGATGCCCAAGAATCTGAATTCTGGCATTGAAGGATGGGGACTTACACCTCGGCGATGCCCAATAATCTAAATTCTGTTATTAAAGGATTGGGACTTACACCACAGCGATGCCGTAAAAATCTAATTTCTGTAGTTGAAGGATCGGGACTTACACCTCTACGATGCCCAAGAAGGTTGGGACTTATGCCTGCATGCGGCCCAAGACATTAATATAAGGTCGGGTCTTACACCTCGATGATGCTCGGAGAATCTAGATTCTGGAGTAGGGTCTTATATCTTGGCAATGCTGAGGAAGGTTGGGACTTAGGCCTGCATGCAGCCCAATTCAGAATGGCGTTGCTTTGATAATGATTTTTCCAGCCACGGAAAAATTGCCCCAATATGGAATCAAACCATAAATTTTTGCTGTCTAGCCACATAAAGGAAAAATTTGCCCCAGTTCGAAGTTGACTCGACCAGTTAATGTACTTAGGTTAGCATAAGACCCATTCTCGGTTTCCAATCTCTGGTCCTTTTTGGCTGATCCATTGACAATCTTTGAAATCATTGACCCATTATGCCGGATCTCTAAAAATTCTGCCATGTTGATGATATCTCCCTTAAAATAATAATTTTTCCATCCCATGGAAAAATTGCCCCAGTGTGAGACTGTATTGACTAGAAAAACCATCCGTCCTTAATTGCTTACTTTTCGACTTATAATTTGCATTATTTTAGATAATGGCTCACTGAATCCTCAGGACTTACGGTTGCACCCGGTCTAGCCGATTGGCGACTTTTCTGGTCCATTTCAAGCTCTCTTTTGTCTAGAAAGACCTGATTCTTATTCGGAGAGGTGTGCTTAGGCAAATTGAAGATAATCGAGGGAAGTTGGAACCCTACGCAGCATGGTGCTGTGTCACGTAACATCAAGCTACGTGAAGCGTCGAATATTCTTGACTACAGCAACCCGAGGCTCCCATTTCTCTTCCATTTTCAAACTTCTATCTCGAATCCTTTCAAGAATTCTTCCCCAAGTAATCCGGCTTCCACCTCTTCTAGTGCTGAGTTCACGTCGCTAGTTACTTTCCATTACCACGATTTTAGGGTCGAGAGGCTCTGTATGTGGTGGAATCTCTTTAGTTTGGAGGAGCAAGTGCGGATTAAGGATGACATCGGCAGGACCACGTCATTGCTTACTATGGAAGTCAACTAGGATCTACTCCAGGCTTTGGCTTCATTTTGGGATCCAGTGCTACGCTGCGTGTCCATAAGAGTTGTAGACCTGGTCTCTACTATTGAGGAGTACACTGCATTGCTCCAGGTTCCTTCTTCTCCTACCCGGGTATATGTGCCTGTTCAGCAGTACAGGGCCAACAAGGAGTTAGGCAACTTTCTTGGCCTGAAGTATAAAGCTATGAGATTAGAGATCCGTAAGGTAGGCACTACATGGCAACATGCTAGCATTTCTTTTGATTTTCTCACTTCCCAGTTCTAGAGGAGCCAGTTTCTACGGGACTACGTTGATGACTTCATCAATGGCAGTCAGGGATGGGAGGAGCTGCAGATCAAGGCCTTCCTGCTTGCTTTCTCAAGTATCATCTTCTTTCTTTCCTCTGCTAATAGGATAGATCTAGGTGTAGTCCCACTAGTGGACAGCCTGGGTCTTCTCTATTTTCCCCGCTATAATGAGTGAGACTTTAAGGTCTCTCTCATATTGTAGGATCCACGGTGCTAGAGTGCCTATGTTCTGTGCCCAACTATTCCAGCTGTGGTTTTGTAGACATCTACGCTACTTTTATGAGCTCTAGACTTCTTTCTATTTTGAGAGGAGCACGATTAGGCGGTTGAAGGGTATAGATCTTCCCTTTGATAGCTCTAGTGAGGAGTGAGCCCTGTATCTAATAAGCTTGCCATGGAGCAAGTGGGCCTAGAGAGTGACTTGGGGGCCTGTAGAGTGGCATGCTTGGACTCATTGCCATGGGCTAGCTGGGCTTCCTCTTCACGAAGTATGGGGCTGTGTAGGCTATTATCCGAGCTTAGGCTTGAGATAGTTCGAGGGTCTGTAGCTTTTGCCCCGTATAGATGACCTCAACCCTATAACCTTTGAGTACCTTGGTGGGACATCCACGTGGGAGAGCATAGAGAAAGTCACGCACTACAGGAGCTGTTAGCTGTCAGAGGTCGACTTTGTGGACCTAGACTCTCCTAGTGAGGAGATAGCTACTTCTGAGTATGTCTGATGGCAGAAGGAGTTAGGATCCTCCTTCATTCCGATGCCTCCTTCTAGACCAGCTGTGATGACACCTTCTATACAGACCTCTCTACGAGATTCAACTACCAGTGACTATCTATTTCGCATTCTCAACCTAAAGCAGAAGTTGGATGAGGTACGAGAGGAGCTTAATGCTGAGAGAGCTGTCAGGCGGGAGTTTAAGCCTCATTACATGGTGCAGCGATTACAGAGGTAGGTGACCCGGCATGAGTGCGAGAGGGAGAGGACACAGCTCGACATCTTGACCCTGAAGGGGAGAGTCTTTGACTTGAAGGGCACTATAGACTTTGTCCAAGACTTGCTATAGTCTTCTGAGGCTGCTCGGGATGCTCTTGGGAGTTCACTGACTGATACTCAGGCATGCCTTGAGGAGGAGCAGATAGCACTAACTCAGGCTAGAGATGAGCTTGATCTTCTTAATGCTTACACCCAGTCTTTGATGGATTCTTCCATTGGCCGTCCTCATGACATGGTACGAGTCCAGAGAGCTGTGGAGGCTAGAGATGATGCACTCACAGAGACTCATGCAGAGATGGAGGCACTTCTCCTTCGGATTAACATACTACAGGCGGACTGCGAGATCATGCAGACTGAGATGGACTGAGTACAATAGGTATGCGAGTCGAGTTCTGATATGCCCAATGCAGAGCGTCTTCAGCTTCACAGATCCTGGCATCAAGTGACCCGGGTAGCTCAATCAGTAGGAGCCGAGGCCAATACCACTCTTGAGGGGTATGATGAGAGAGATTAAATTCGTTCTACTAAGTTAGAAAAATTTTGCAGTTGAGCTTCCATTTGCCGGAGCCAGATTTTATCCTGTTATTATCTCTTTATTTGTTCCTGTGTAGATGAGTAGTCAGTACCTTGTATTATGTGGCAAGCCCTTCATAAATCCGAGTCGGATTATGTAAGGCTCCCACTTTTATACTTTTCAGTTTGTATGTATTTATGCAACTAAAGACATCATGAAAATCTTTGTATTGACACGGGAATTTATGACATGGATGTATATATTTTTTTATGAATGAATGAATGTGTATGGATATGTATAAAGTCATGAATATTGTAAAGACAAAGCAAGAGGTTAATTGTTATGATATGCCACTAAAAAAGGATATTAGGGGAACATGCCGCCTTTGGATCCTCCATGCACTTTGTAGAAATGATTTTGCTTATTGTTGGAAAGGTAACACGGGTGGTTCTTTTGAGAAAAGATAATCTTGCATCTGGATTTTTCCTTGCAAACTGGTCCTGAAAACTGATATTGCAAACTTGTCTTGCAAACTGATTTTGAACATTGGCCTTGCAAACTAGTCTTGAACATTGGTCTTGTAAACTGATAATAATAATATATATTTTTTTAGCCATATATTGCCCCTGAAACCAAGTCCGGCTTCCACATTACTTTTGCTTATGGCGCCTTTTCCGAGGTTTTCACCATACCCATGGTATTTTATCCTGGGGGTGGCGTCCTTTCGGATTTTCACCATTTCCCAGGTCTTCAAAGGAAAACTCTGCAAACGAACTCAACATGGAAAAGAGTGTTTTGATCATTGAAGAATACATGTTTGATTGATTCAAACAACATTACACATAGTATTTGATTACAGAATCTGAGTTGATTGGAGCATGGAATTCTTTGTCATCCATATCACCTATAATGAAAGCCCCACCAAAAAAGGCTTTCTTCACCACATAAGGACCTTCATAAGATGGTGCGAACTTTCCTCGCGAGTTGAAGATAGCCATATTCCGCTTTTTCAAAAAAAGGTCTTCAGCTTGAACATATGAAGATACGTCTTCTTATTATATGCCCTTTCAATCCTTCTCTAGTAAAGCTGATCATGGCAAAGCGCCATCATTCTCTTCTCGTCGATGAAGTTCAACTGTTTATAACAAGCTTGGGCCCACTCGGCTTCATCTAACTTTATTTGTGTTAGGATCCTTAACGAGGGAATCTCAACGTCTACAGGCAAGACTGCTTCCATCCTGTACACCAACGAAAAAAGGGTAGCTCCAATTGCCATCCTGACAGATGTCCGGTAAACGCATAAAGCATATGGCAATTGCTCATGCCAATCTTTGTAAGTTTCTGTCATTTTGCTCAGGATTCTTTTCACATTCTTGTTTACAGCCTCAATAGCACCGTTCATCTTTGGGCGGTAGGGAGCAGAATTGTGATGCTTGATCTTAAATTGTCAGCATAGTTGGTCCATCATTCAATGTTTAAGTTCAAAGCATTGTCAGTGATGATCATCCCTGGCATCCCGTACCGACAAATAATGTTGTTTTTGACAAATCGAGTTACTGCTGCCTGGGTAACATTCTTGAATGAACATGCCTCATTTGGTGAAGTAATCAGTGGCCACTAATATGAATTCATGTCTATTTGAAGCTTTCAGGGTAACGGCTCCGATCACATCCATTCCCCATGCAGAGAAAGGCCAGGGTGTAGCCAAGGTATGTAGATATTGTGGTGGTGCATTCTTACGGTTCTGATAAATTTGGCATTTGTGAGATGCTTGAACGTGCTTGATGCAATCTCTTTCCATTGTCAACTAATAGTAACCCACTCTCATGATCTTCTTTGCTAAGAAAAGGTCATTTGCATGGGCTCCCATTAACCCTGCATGCATCTCGTCGATCAACTGATTAGCTTATTCAGCATCTACACAACGCAATAGTGTAGCATCATGTGTTCACTTATACAACACTTCTCTTCTCAGGAAGAATTGAAAGGCCATTTTACAAATGTATTTCTTCTCGTTTTCCCTCGCTTCAGCTAGGTACTCGCGGTTTTGGACGAAACACTTGATGTCATTATACCAAGGCTTACCATCTAATTCTGCTTCCACATTCATGCATTCTTCAATGCACACATAATAAATTACGACTCCACGAGTCTCAATTTGCAATAGTTGCAAATCATCCCCTTCTAATAACTTGATGAGCCTTGCTAGGGTAGCTAGCGCATCAGTAAAGTGATTGTGAGCTCTTGGGGTGTATGTGAAAGTGACATATTTGAACTTAGGGATCAATTGACTAATATATCTCTGGTATAGGATAATCTTGGGATCTTGAGCTTGCCATTCTCCATTGGTTTGTGATACTATCTGCAAAGAGTCTCCAAAAACATCCAACTCATGGGCGCCAAATTCCAAAGCCGCTTGTAGACCTACGATACATGCTTCGTATTCTGCTATATTGGTCGTGCAATCAAAACCGAGTTTGACGACAATAGGAGTTTGTTGCCCTTTAGGTGAAATTAGAACTGCACCAATTCTGCTTCCAGTGGCATTGGCTGCTCCATCAAATAAAGCTTCCATCTACAGAGACTATCTTCGTCAATTGCCATTACATCTTCATCTGGGAATTCTGCATCCATTAGCTCTTGTTGCTCGAATGAGTGATCTACTAAGTAATCAGCTCTAGCTTGCCCTTTAATTATGTTTCTGGTTATGAACAGAATGTCAAATTCGGATAGTAATACTTGCCACTGCGCAATCTTCCCTGTTAAAGCAGGCTTTTCAAAAGATGTATTTGATCGGATCCATTCGAGACACCAACCAGGTAGTAAAATAGAGCATATATTGCCTTAGCTTCTTGGAGGCCCAAGCCAATGCACAATAGGTCTTCTTAACTAACATGTAACGAGTCTGTGGTTCAGTGAACTTTTTGTTGAGATAGTAAATTGCCTGTTCCTTCTTTCCAGCCTCGTCTTACTGTCCTAATATACAACCCATGGAAGCTTTTTAGATTGTGAGATACAGGATGAAAGGACGCCCTGGTGTTGGTGGAACCAAAATTGGCGGTCTAAGCAGATATTCCTCGATTTTATCGAAGGCCTTTTGACAGTCTTCTGTCCACTTGATCTTTACATCCTTCCTCAATAGCTTGAAAAAAGGCTCGCATGTGGCAGTGAGTTGAGCTATGAAGCGTGCTATATAATTGATCCTTCCCAGAAAGCTTCAGATCTCCTTTTCTGTTTTTGGTGCAGGCATATTTCGTATAGCTTGGACTTTCGTGGGATCAATCTCGATTCCCCTTCCGCTGACGATAAAACCCAATAATTTCCTGGATGTGACACCGAATACGCACTTGTTAGGGTTCAACCTGAGCCTGTACTTTCTTAGGTGCTGGAACAACTTGAGTAAATCCACCATATGGTCTTCCAACATATGAGATTTTGCAATCATATCATCCACATATACTTCAATCTCCTGGTGGATCATATCGTGGAACAAAGTGACCATGGCGCGTTGGTATGTAGCCCCTACATTCTTCAAACCGAATGGCATGACATCATATACAAAAGTACCCCAATGGGTGACAAATGCAGTCTTGAGCTTGTCTTCATCGACCATTTTAATCTGGTTGTAGCCCAAGAAGCCATCCATGAAGGAGAAAACAACATTGGTTGCCGTGTTATCTACCAGTGTATCAATATGGGGAAGTGGAAAGTTGTCCTTAGGACTAGCTCAGTTCAAATCCCAAAAATCTATGCACATTAGCACCTTTCCATCCTTCTTCGGCACCAAAACTATGTTTGCTACCCAATCTGAATAGGTCACGTTACTTAAAAATCCTGCGTTCAACTGTTTCTCAACTTCTTCTTTAATCTTCAAAATAGTCTCAGGCTTTATGCGACGCAATACTTACCCTACTGGTTTACACTCAGGTTTTAACGTAATCTAGTGAACTACTATATCAGTGTCTAAACTAGGCATGTCTTGATAAGACCAGGCGAATATATCGCGGTACTCTCTTAACAACGTGATTAGCTCATCTTTCAAAGTATCGGGAAACTTAGCTTCGATTATTATCTCTTTTGGTTCTTCACCCTCTCCTAACAGGTTTATAGATTCCAGTTCTTCAATGTTCGGTTTGGATCCTTCATTCTGTCTTTCTAAAGCTTCAAGCATGTCATATGGTAAATCAATTTCTTCATCTGAATTAACCATGTTACTAGTTGAGCAATTCTTATCATCATCTACGTTAGTGACATGTGATTCACTTGGAGCATCATGTTTGACCCTGGGATAGACGATGGATTGGAATATAAGGATTGCGAAAAGGAAATATTTATGCGGTAGATAGTACGGATAAAAGAATTTGAAGAATAGACATGAATGAAATGGAAAATACGTGGCATATCATTACATGAAAATAGGATAACTTGTTCAAAGGACAATACAAATGATGTCTTTAAAAGCATAAAACATGAAAATGGTTCTTAAAACTCCTTTATAATTTGTGATGGTTCTGAACCTGAACCGATCACAAGCTAGGGTACTGCTTACTCATTGCCACTGATCATCCTTGGCAAAGGCGTAACAGTCAACTTTCTCACAATCTCTCCTGGCTCGCAGAGACGGATAAGTGGTGGAATAATCTCTTGAAAAGCAGCAGTATTAACCCCAAAGTCTTCAGCAAATAAGAGTATAAGCTCCTCTTCTTCTTTATCTTCTAGCTTCACTGTCTCGTTAGGGTGAATCACCATGGCTGGTGCTGGAAATGTGGTCTTGATATGGGAATGACTATGTTCTTCTCTAGCATCTTCCCTCCTTTGACCCTGGCCAAAGTCTTCAACCTCCGCATCTTGAATGCTTGCTAGCGATTTTTGCGGGTCAGAACGTAACCGAGCCCATAGCCATCTTTGTTCTCTTTAGCAGCTATCATAGTGGGTATTCCCTTATTTGAACTTCCGAGTCCTTAACCTCGCTGAAATCCGAGCTTGATAAATTCCTTTGCCACTGCCATTATTGCTTTTGGCATTTTCGGCTTAACTGCTGCCACCTTTTGAATCATTGAGACGAACTCAAAACTGTGGAATGACGCTTCGGGTGTAACATTATATAAGGAATTATGGGATCATTGTAGATTGAAATGGGCTCCTCTGCTAAGATGGTGACTAGTTGGTTACCAATAATGAACTTCATCTTCTAGTGAAGAGAAGATGGTATTGCTCTAGCTGTATGCAACCATGGTCTGCCCAACAACATATTGTAGGGTGAGTTAACCCTTAACACCTGAAAGCTGATGTTGTAAGCCTGTGGACCAATCTCTACTGGTAAGTCTATCTCTCCAAAGACCTCTCGACGAGTCTCATCAAATGCCTTGATAATCATATTGCTGGCTCTCACACTTGACTGGTCAATTCCGAGCTTGTCTAGAGTACTCATAGGACATACATTCAAAGCTGATCAATTATCAATCAATACCTTCGCAACGATCCTCTCCCTAGTCTTCACAGTGATGTGTAAGGCTTTCACATGGCCTCTACCCTCTGGGGTTAACTCATCATCTGAGAATGTCAACTATTTGGTGGCTAGAACTGCTGTCACCATGTTTTCAAAAGAAGGGGCGGTAATGTCTTCAGGCATATGGGCCTCATTCATGACTTTTACAAGAGCTTTCTTGTGTACTTCTAAAGCCAGCAAGAGCGATAAAACTAAAATATCAGTAGGCATCTTGTTGAGCTGTTTTACTACACTGTCCTCGCTATTCTTGATGATCCTCAGAAAGTCTTCTACCTCTCCTTCAGTTATCTTCTTCTTTAAAGGATCCTCTACTGCTTTTCCTAATTCCTTTCTTCTTTTCTCTAGCTCTTCAGAAGTGTAACATCTACCACTCCTTGTAATACCTCCTAAACCCGAAGAAAGATTGTCTACCTCAGCTTCCTCTACTTTTCTCTAAGTTCCTCGTGTAGTTACAATTTGCATGTTATAATTCCAAGGGACCTTGCGATCATCCTTGTATGCAAAAGGTCGAGGTAATTGAATGGTTACATTTGAAACACCTAGCTGTGGTTCCACAATGGAAACAATTGAAGCTTCATTCTTCTCTGGGATGGGAAACTAGATCACCAATGGAGTAGTGTTTAGGACTTTTCTAGGTCCTGGTACTGTCACCAATGCAGACTGGTTCTTAAATGAGTTGTCTTCTTCCTTCTGAACTTTCCTCTTTTACTATACTCCTTAAAGTCTTCTTTTATCTTCTCCATTTTGGCTTGGAAATCAATTTTATCCTGAGGTGAAAACCTCACTCGGTTAATCATCATGCATTCCTTTGCTGGCTTCGCGATCTTTTTCCGAATAATTCCCCATTCACATAAACCAACTATCTCTTTCTTGAAATCCTCACAATCTTCAAGGTTATGCTCGTGGACATTGGAGTGATACTCACAAATTCCTTCAGACAACTCTTCATAGCATGCTTCTACTGGATCTAGATAGCCCTGTGCTTTCAAAGCATAAAACAGCTTCTTTCATGGAACTTGGATGGTACTAAGATCAATACCGTCGTCTTCCTCCACTAGAATAGCACTTACACCTCCTTCTAGGTGACTCAGCAAAGGGTTAGTCTTAATATTAGGAACTTTTTTGAACTTTAGGATCCCGTGATCTAGCAAATCTTGTACTCGATGCTTCAAAACTTTGCAATTCTCGGGGGAGTGCCTAACGGCTCCAAAATGAAATTCACATGTGGCATTGGGATTAAAATCCCTTGGGGGTGGACCATCATACTGTCTTTGTACTGTAGGTGAAATCAAGTTCCTCTTTATCAGAATTGGGTACAACTATGTGATAAGCATAGACAACTGCTGAAATACCCTCTGTTCCTTCTTAAAAGGCTAGTTAGTTTGGTTCTCAGTTCCTCTTGCTTGAACTGGTCTCTGCTGGTTTTGCACTAGCTGTATGGTGAAGGTAAGAAAGACTTGTTTCTGCTTCCCATTGTTCCTACTTATCATCTGGACTTCCACTTCCTTTTTCTTGACTTGGGTTTTCTTTGCAGCTTGCTATGCTAGTGCCTGTAATGCTGAGGTGTCCACTATCTTCTTGCTCTTCACAGCATCCTCAACCCTTTCCCCAATAGGAATTAAATCTGTAAAGAACTATAGTTGTAGTCCCAACATTCTGTCAAAGTAGGGGTTCTTCAATGTGTCTATAAAGATCTTCATCATGTCTTTCTCCTCAAGGGAAGGACGGACCATAGAAGCTCTTTCTCTCCAACACTGTGCATATTCTTGGAATGACTCTCCGCTCTTCTTTTCCATTTTTTATAAGTCAAAATGATCAAGCGCTGAATGGACATTATGGCCATACCGTGCCAGAAATATATCAGCTAACTCCTTCCAATGGGTCAACTTCTTCAAACGAGAAAACCATACTGCAGCTTGACCAGTAAGAAGTCTTGGAAAGTCTGGATAAGCAAAGGTTCATTTCCTGCATTATGGGCCATCTTCCTACAATACATTTGGAGATAGATCATTGGATCACCGGTTCCATTGTACTTCACGAAGTCTGGAGCCTTAAACTTGTAAGGCACCTCCATGTTTAGGAACCATGACATGCTAGCAAAATCAGTGTTTCCAAAAGAACCCAGGCCTGAAATGAGGCGAATCCTCTCCTCTAGGTCTTCAAGCTTACTATCTACTTCAGAAGTTCTCTGGTTCTCTTGATCTTCAAGCTTAGGCTGCTGAGGGGGTGGTTTTGTATGATTCTTGCCTCCTAGATTGAATTCATTGTTCCGAGCATCATTTTCTACATCCCTCTTGGCCATAAGGTGTACCAAGTTAATGGGCTCATCAAACCTTTCTTCTAGTGCAGACATGCGGGCCTCTGTTGAGCTAGACCCACTAGGTTCAGTTGCCATTGGTATTCCACGGGACCGAGTTCTGACTGGGCTTCTTGTATGTACTGGTTTCTTCTTAGGAGCTATCCTTTCTTGTAAAGATGAACAACTAGAGAGGGATAGAGAAGAATCCGGGGTACAATGTGATTGCTAATGTAGACATGGGGGAAACAAACAAACAGATGAAAAGTTAGTATCTGAAATTGATTGGTGATAATCATGATCCTAATTCATTTTCATATAAGGGAACCCTTTGGTGCAAAGGGCCTTTGCATTTTTGATGATCTAGATAATGATGGATTAATGCAACAATCATATTCAAATAGCTAGAATCTCACATTTCATTGCCAAAATCTTTTTTTCATTGATAAACGAAATTTTTTTACAACCTTTGGAAATGAAAAAATTTACAGCTTGATTTTTGTTTTGAAATTTCTAAACATCAGCAAATATGAGATTCGTGCTTTTTGTTCAGAATAACATAAAGTAAATGCATGAGATCCCTTGGCGAGTCGCAGACTCTTTCAGAGCTTGGGTAGCTTGTACGAGTGTAAACAATCGCGGCTGTCTTTTCCCATGAGGGTTGCATGATGCAAAATTTTGGATTAACGGAACCTAGACTCGGTGCACACTTTGGCATATTTTCAAACCTATAAAAGTCAACATGACACTTTTCTCTTGACTCGTTTTGAAAAGACAATCACTGAATTGGGTTTCTTATCTCAGTTTGGATATCCATTTGGTTTCAAACTTTACCTAATTCTCATAGGCGGTCCATCTACTCTATAGTAGTACTATATGAGACATGGTATGGACTGGCTTCCAGAATTCTATTTCCTAAAGGGGGGCTTGATCTTGCCAACAGTGAGCCTTGTGAGAAACTCAAAGGGTATTGGATCAAGAGGAGACCTCTTTTTCGCAAACCTTTTCCCCATGGATGTGAGTAGAAGAGTGTATACCTTCGAGCTTCCAGGTCCTAAACTAAAAGGGTTTTGGTGGTACCATATCAGACAGGTAGTCACTGGATCCGGGTTTAATCCAAAAGTCATGAGGGACATGTAATGATTTTGAAAATGAAAGGAAAAGACTTCCACAACAAGATATAACAAGATTTATGACAGATAATAATGTTGCAGAAATTAAATCTCTATCCTATGTTTGCAAAGATAGAAATGTAAATCATCCAAACATTATATCAAAAGGAAAGAAAAGGAGAGATATCCATACATAAAATTCCAACATATGATATGACATGTAATCAAACAAACAAACAAACACACAAAAGACAAACAGGCTTAAATCCTCTAGTGGAGTCACCAAGCTGTCGACACCAGACAAAATATCTTTCATTTTATCCTTCCTCCTATCTATTTTACTAGACTATGAATTGATTTTATATTTTCTAACTCCGACCCCCATTGGGCTCGACAAAATCTCATTTTTTATGTGTTGTGTTTGGGGTGAACATATTGTGTAAACATGTGCAAATGTGTGTGTGTGTGTGTGCTCTGGCATGTACTTGGACATGGCAAATGGGATGAACAACACGAGATTTGGAGTTGCCACCAATCATCGGGAAATTATGAGGTGTTATTGGTCACCTATGTGCTCTTGTGTGTGTTTGATGAAGCAAAATGTTGGATTATTATTAGGAACAAATGTCCCGACATTGCCGGGCGTACATCAACTGGTGATGCACGCATTCAACGTAGTCAATTTTGTTATCCTTTGTTCCTCTTTTGAATATCTTGTTTCTTTTAGGGTTTTTGGTGAAATAATGGTAGGGTGTACTTGAAACCCTAACACTGTTCATTAGTACAAAGTTGAATTAGGTTTGGCCACGATCAAGACCTCATTTACCCTTGGGTTGCAAGGGTAAAGTGGTCCATCGTATTGCGGCTTTGATTACCCTTTTTATTTTTGGGCTATTCCCTCCACTTGTCCGATTTTGACGAGATTTTGACGAGTTTTTGGCCCTTCGAGCACCCTTTTTTGTACTGACGGTTGAAGGTCTTTCAGTGCTCAGATTTGGTCAAGATTGGTGTCTATGGAAAGCCTACACTTTCTAATTTCCAACGGAACTAACCTTGCACGATTCTGACTTTTGTGCAGAAAACTGCAGCTTCTGGAAGTAAGGCTGTCATGCTGTTTTTTGCATTCCGAATGGTTTTTCCCTGTTTTCCGGCACGAATTCCGGTCAGGTCGGATAACCTTTTGACGAACCCAAAGAACCTTGTCGTAGACGAAGTTTCCCTCTTTGAAAAGGTGCAAACTTTTTAGAAACTCATGGTAAGGATTGGGAAGACACTGTGTGCAAAGGTGGTATGCCGGATAGCCGTTGGCAATTTTCCAACACTTTGACTTATTTTCGTCGTTTTTCCTGAGTTCGATTGACCTAGCTCTCGATGTCGGATTTGAGAAAACTTGGTATTTCTAGAAAGCTTGTGATTTCTACTTTCTCATGGAACAAATCTTGTGTCAATCTGAGTTTCGGTTTTGGAACTGTGGGCTTCAGAATAGGGGCTTCCGAAGAGGTTTCCTTGTTGGCGGTCTGTTTTCCGGTACTGATTTTGGGCAACTCGAGTATGCTTTTGACCAGCCGAAAGAACTTGCTTCTGGGTAAACTTCTTATATTCAAAAATCCACCTGCTTTCTGGAAACTCATGGAGTGGATTGAGAATACTTTGTGCACAAAGGCGACTTCAAAATGGGTCTCTTTATGTCCAAAATACTTAGCGAAATTTCACTAAGTATTGGGCATTTTTTTGCTGTTTTGGCCATAACACCTTTGTTTTAGATCTGTTTCGGGCCCGTGAACTATCAAAGTGAAGATCTAAATGTACTCTTTCCAATGATGGTAAAATGGTCGATCACCTCTTGATGGAGCTCAGCCATGGCTTCGGTCAAACTCTAGTATCAAACCTAGTCAAACTCGGTCAAAATTAGTCAAACTCATTAAAATCCTCCTATCCTCGAAACACGGTCTTGGATTGACAGATTTCCACATGTTTGGGTATTTTCAGCCGGTTCTTTCATTAATCGGGTCGCCTTGGTTTGCTTGCCAAATTCCCGAGAAAATCCTTAGAGTAAAAATAGAGTTATGACAGACTGATTTTTCAAATTTGGCTAAAAACTTTTCCTACCGCCCAACCCGCCCGTAATCCACACACCAAACCCACCTAACCGACCCACTGACCCGTGCCAATCAATAAATGGTTAACGGATGGATTGTTCGTGAACCTAATTTCTACGGATGGACAATGGATTTACCCTAAACCCGACTAGCCTGACCCGTGGCCACCCCTAATTTTATGATATAGAATTATCTGTTTATGAAAGGTTATGAATTATTCTGAAAAGACATCATTTTGGGATTGTGCCAATTAAAATGAAGAGTTATAACGCTTCATTGTATATAAATCAAAAAACTCAAATCATAGTTAAATACATAATTTTGTTTGAATTCTCTTAAAAGGAAACTTCAAATATTGTTGTCTTGCAAGTGGTGATTTTATTGTATCTTGGAGGTAAATTACTCTTGACCCGGCATCAAACTCTTTCGAGTTGGGATAACTGTCATATTAAAGAAAGTGTTCCACACATCTTAAAGTCGTATTTATTTTTTTAATTACAACAATTTCTTCAACTCTAACAACTTAGATCGATGGGTGCATGCTAGTGTGTTCTTAATAGGCTAAAAATTCATTTTACATATTATAATTTTGAGATTGCTTCTAAATTGATTCCTCAATTTTCAAAACTTACAATTTCGCCATTGATTATTATAACCATACTTCCCAAATCCAAAACATCACATAGTCACTAGCACCACACCTCAACCGGCAACAAGGCCGGTTCAATATATTTTAGAGACTAAGCCAATAAATTTAAGTGATTTTTTGAACGGAAAGTACATTTTACACAAATATGGTTTGACCCATTTATAAGTTGCCTAACCCGTGGTTTAAAAACTGACACTTTACCCACCTACGGTCCTTCCCGTTTGCTTCTATTACCCACCTCTTGCCAAACGTTAAAAAAAAAAAAAAGATCTCTCCTTCTCTCACCTGATCTCCTCACCCATTCGACATTGACCAGGCCTATCTCCAACGCAATCTCATCCTCAAGAACCTCAATAGGCCTCGCAAGTAACCATTCCTCTTAATATTCTCTATTTGTATGCCGAGAAATCATAAGAAAGTATGGGAAAGCAGAGTTCTGAATCTTAAATTGTTTAAATAATTAATAAAGCATAGTAACGAATCAATTTTCGGTGTTTGGGAGCTGAAAATTAAAAGAAAATCCTCTGAAGTGAGTTTAGTATAGTGTGGCTAGTTGCACCGAGTTTCCACTTTTCCACTGGAAATGTTTTAATCAATTTAAGGCACGGGATTCAAAATGTTATCTAATTTTGATTTTCACTGTTTATCGTCTTTTTGACCCAATGGAGGAGGACAATGTTTTTTTTTTTTTTTTTGGTTTTTGTTATAATTTTGTTTTTTTTTTTTGTTTTTAACGTATGAGAGTGAGGTGGGTAACGGAAGTAAATAGGAAAGATTATATGTGGGTAAAGTGTCAGTTTCTAAACCACGGATAGACTGTAAATGTACCCCCCTTATTTTTAATATTTAAAGATCAATTTAATCTTATTTTGTACTAAAACTAGCGTTCCAATTGGGTTAGATTTTTATTGATTAAATATTTTGAGGATCGTCTTGGAGATGGAGAAAATAATGTAAACTCACCTTTTTTTTTTTTTTTTTAAATCAATTATCAATCTACATTCTTTGAGACATTTTCGTACAATTTTGGGGTATTTGATTTATGTAAGGACCTTAAATTTTTTTTTTTTTTTTGCCAAATTTGGAGTAGGTAGGGGTCGTTTGGTTCACTTGATGTTAAATTACAATGTGATGTTAGATTCCTTGAATCTTTGATTTATGGAATCACTTCATGGGAATGTAAAATTATGGTATTTGGTTCGTTAAAACACCCCCAACCGATTCTTTATTTTCAATTTTGCCTAATCAGTTTTTAAAACACCCCAAACTGATTCTTTATTTTCAACTCTATTTTATTATAATATTATTTCTTTACTTATTTTCTATTATATCATTCAAAACTTTCAAACACTCAACCCAATATAAGAAGAGAGAGAAAATGAGAGAACTAATTAAAAATAAAGGATATAATAAAATATTACTTTGCCTAAGCTATAATGTTTGGGCAAAAATGCCCAAGCACTATAGCTTAAAGTTATTTTGCCTAACATATTGCTAGTCCAATGAGAGCAGTTTTGGGGTTTATAAGCAATATTTTGGCTTAAATGGCATTTTGCCTAACCAATTGGGAATGCTCTTAGTCACATTCCAATAAGATTCCCTTAATATATCATTCCTATGTTTGGTTGGTTCATAACATTCACCAAATTAATAAATAAATAAAAAGTTATGAATTGATTAAAATAATCTAAAAAATTAGAAAATAACAAAAATACCATTAACATAAAAAATAAAAAAATAAAAAAATGACCAAAATATTCCTGAAACCACCAAAATTTCCAAAATATCTCTGAAACTATTGAAAATAAAAAAAATACCACCAAAAACACTAAAATCATCAAAATACACCTGGAACCTCTAAAATGAGCAAAATAACCCCGAAACTTTGAAAATGACCAAAATACCCTAAGAATCATAAATTGACCAAAATAACCTAGAAACATCTAAATAACCAAAATATCCCTAAAACCATTAACAATGACCAAAATACCCCTAGAAACCCAAAAAATAATAGCTAAATTGCATAATTACCCTCTGAGGTTTGGGTCATTTGCAAACTGATCCACTGGGGTTTCAGTTTTGCAATATAACCACCTAAGGTTTTTTAAGTGGTGAAATTGACCCCTTTAAGTACATTTTTTGTCAAGTTTGCTAACAAAATTTCTCACATGCATTGCACTTAGGTTTATAATAATGAACTTTTTTATTATAAAGTGGTCACATGTAATACACGTGATAAATTTCTACTAGCAAAATCGACAAAAAAATATACTAAGAGGGGTCAATTTCATCAATTTAAAAACCCCAGGTGGTTATATTGCAAAATCAAAACCCTAGGGGGTTCTGTTTGCAACTGACCCAAACCCCTAGAGGGTGATTATGTAATTTGGCCAAAAATGACTAAATACCCCCAGAATCCTAAAATTACCAAAATAACACTAAAATCTCTAAAATGACCAAAATAACTTTGAAACTTATAAAATGACCAAAATACCCCCTTAGAACACCCCAAAATAACTAAAATATCCTTAGATTCCTAAAATGACCAAAATAACCCTGAAATCTCTAAAATGACCAAAATATCCCTAAAACCCCTAACAATGACCAAAATACTCTCAAAATCTTAAAATGACCAAAATACCTTGAAACCTTTAAAATGATCAAAATAACCATAAAACCCAAAAAATGACTAAATACCAATCAGAAATCCTAAAATGACCAAAATAACTCTGAAACGTTTAAAATAACAAAAATACCCCTAAAACCCATGACAATGACCAAAATACCCTTAAAAATCCTAAAATGACCAAAACAACCCCGAAACCTCTATGAGAGGAGGCAAGATATCATATGTGGTGGTCAAGATATCAACCAATAAGCCCATGTCCTCTGCCAAATATCATTTGTGGTGGTCTGAGACGCTGTAACTCTCGCTCTCCAGACCATCCATGTGTCATAGTCTCACTAGTCCTTGAATTATCACTTTTAAAGTTGTCATTTCAAATTTGACCATTTCATTATCACCTTAAAATTGTTGGAGAATTTCATGTGATTAGAAAAATAAATGCGACTTTGAGGCGTGAATATCACCTTCTTTAAGGTGATAATTGCCCACACTCAAAAGAGTTTTGCTACAAGGTTATGGAAATTCACCTTCAAGATACAACAAAGTCACCAATTACAACAAAAAAAAATAAATAAATAAAAAATCTCTAATTTCCTTAAGGAGTTTCCTATACAAAATTGTGCATTTGATTATGATTTAGACTCTTTAATTTATAGACAGCATTATTCTAAAGCAACATGTCTTTTTAGAATAATCCATAACCTTTCAGAAAAATAACTTACATGAGTTAGTTATTTTCTACATTAGAAATAACTTCCATGTTTAGTTATTTTTTCTATATCAGAAATAACTTCTATGGGTTAGTTATTTTCTATATCAGAAATAATTTTCATGGGATAACTTCCATGGTTTATGATCTAGTGCTTCTCATCTTATTTTAATAAATAAAATAACACCGTCCGATCTAAATCAGGTACAAGTGCCATGTGTCCAAGTGCCATGTGCACCACAAAGGCGCCACTAAAAGCCTTCAAATACAAACTCACTTTTATATCACTATATATAATATAAATTTACAATAATCATTTTTGTTTGAAAACTGAACGGAACATGATATGTTTCTAGACCCATCTATGTGGGGTATTGAGATCCAAGTGTGATTAAGACCACAGACATGTGTTTGTGGATCAGGTTGGGAATCTTAAAGTTTTGGAGACTTAAGTGTGATATTATATCGGAATCAAGAGATGAATTTATTGAGGTTAAATTCTATGATTCTAGAAATATCTCAGAACGTAATTAAACTCTAATCTTGACTATAATTCAAGAATTTCTATTTGTGATAATAAGAAAATAGAAACGAGTTCACGAAGTGAACAAGGAAAGAGTCAAAATACTTAAAGTGACTTGGTCTCAGTTTTTATGTACCTCTTATATGCTTTCTATGAGTTATGATCTTAAAAGGAAATATAATTTATAAATCCATGAGTTCGTATTTCCTAAAATCGTAATAACTTTCTATAACTATTGAAAATGAAAATTAAGGTGAAGAAACATAGTGTGTAGATGACTATGTAACTTCTCATTGAGATTGAGATGATGTTTTCCAATGTGTATGAAATGAAACTTTTTGGTTTAAAAATTTTCAAAAGTACAAAGAAGCTAACTCACCTTTGTTCCAATCTAAAACTTAGTAAAGTTATTGGAAGCATGACTAAAGTGCGCTAGTGCAATTATAACATGGTGTGTCATGCGTTGTACTATATGTACATGACTTTCACATAGACTTTTAGAGTTTTGTAAACAAACGATCATTATTGTCTATTCATAGAGTAGGATAGCCATAATGGTTATTATTGTAAGTGATAAAATCCATGTTTAGTTGGATATTCACTTTTGGTGAAAGAGCCAGTTCATAGGCATGGAAGAAACAAAGTGAGTTTCTTTATCCACCATAAAGATTGTATGGTTGGCAACGAGTTAAGGGAAATGAATAACATAAGATGTTATATAAAAGAGATGTGCCACATCTAATGATAGTTATAACTTGCGTCGTCAAGAGTGAAGCCACCATAATTTGAAAAATGGGAAGTCTAGACATTTGAGTCTAAGACTTGAGTACATAAGACGATAAATAGTTTGATGATCTCATAACTATTGTCTACGTAAAATCAAGTGACAACTTGATAAAATTATTTTAGCAAACGTGTCTCAAGAATTGGTGAAGGAAATATCTAGTGGAATGAGTTTGAAACCTTTTGTATAAAATTCACTTGTAACGGGAACCCAACCTTATATTATTTACAAATAATTTTAAGGTTTAAAGGGTAATAACAACTTATTGTTATGTGGCTGGAGTAGCACTAAAAAATGTATGTTATATCATGATAAACCCATTCTGGGATGTTCAGGGTAGACTGTTACAAGAAATTGAGGATGAGTATTTACTCTTAATGAAGTTCATGTTATTCTTTAAATATCTGAAGTAACAGAGACATGAAAGGAATTTCACCTAAATGAACATAAGAAGTAAGTAAAATAACTTCTGACAAAAGTTTAAGGTTTACTTTTGTAAATCTATATATATATATATATATATATATTAAAGTAGAAGATGTTTCCATTTCTTCGCCTATTTGGCATACATGACAACGTTTTCTGCTTGACAAGTAGAATCTTAGTTGGCAATTAACGCCACATGTTAGCCATGTGAAAAAGAAATGTCATAATAATTAAAAATAGATGCCATGTATTTTGCCACTTCAAACTTATCTCCCTCTTTCTCTCTCTTCTTCTATCTTGCCATTACATTCCATAAATGAGCACTATTACTCCTTAAATTGCTCCACCCACACAAATGGTACAATAAATTAATTAGTCACTTAAATGTTATTTTATGGTGCACAGATGGTGCAAGCAATAATTGAGACATTTAAATGTCATATGCGGCCAGATGCACAGATGACGCAGGGGCAAATTAGACATACACTGTCGAACCTAAATGACGTCGTTTTGCTAATTTGGTAACTTTAAAATTCAGTTGTTTCAGTGATGCAGTTCGACTAAAAGTGACTAACAACCCAAACGTCTTCGTTTCCTAATTTCTTTGGTGTTCAAAATGAAGTCGTCATCTTCATCTTTAAAGTGGTACACCGCATTAGCATCAACGCCAATTCGATTCATATTCCAAGCGTAACCATCGATGCCGATTTGATTCTTATTCCATCTTCATTCTACCTTATACATTAATCAGGTTAGTAGTGGATCATATCTCATAACTATTTATTAGGTTCAACCATTTCTCCAACATCTGAACATTGTATTGCGTGGGAAGTTAGAGATCCACCTTCTAGAAGAAATATCCTCAACATTGCCCCCCTTTTGGAGAAACCCTCAAATTTGTGAACTATAAATCCATTGAAAAACCTAATTTTAGAGGTATTTCACTTTTTCTTCTCTGTTTTATCAAATGTTTCCTACGTAATTTCATGGGTTTGTTGGTCCAAATGTTGTATCCTGATGTTGATGGTTTTACTTCTGCCTTTTTTTTTTTTTTTCTTTTTTTCTACGCATAATCCTACTATTGAAAGTTACTTCCTTGCTACACACATTAAGAATGGCATGTAAAACATTTTACAGAGATGTGGGTGTAAACGGTAATGGCGCTTTTTGTATCAGATGGTCAATCATGTCCATGTGACATTTACTTCGTCTAGGTTAGAAAAATCAGTGTGTAGCAGATATCATACTAATTAATTTAGCAGTGTAAATTACAACTTTTTTTGTTACTATATGTGGATGCTAAAAATTTCAACACTGTGTGGACCGCGTACCAATCCACGAGAAGGCTGAACGCGGGCCGAACTTGTGTGTGTGGGGGATGTTGAGCCTAAAACTCTACACGAAGTGCGGTAGACCACTTGATGGCTGATGGTGCATTTCCCTCTAACGCTCCTTGATCCACCAGGCTGCAATGCTCACACAGGGGGTTACGGTGGACTAATGAAACCAATGCCGCAGATCAAAATAGGCTGATAATTTTGGATTCTTGCTTCCACCAGAACATTCAATAATCACAACAACAGTGGTAACAACACATGTGGAGTATATTACAGACTTCCTTACAAACAAATAAAATCAATCTCATAGATTGAGATTTTAGTACAGTAAACTCAACTCTTCAAGAATTCATAACAAGTAACAACAAATGCCATGCACATGACAAGTAGTAAAAAGGTCAAGAGATCAGTGTCGTGGATCAAGAGGCTGAGCACAAAACACTTGACTTCCTTTGTGACTTGCAAGAAAGAGCAGGAGCAGATCAAAGAAACATAATAATCATAGAACTTAGGAGATTTGGGGAGTAGGAAGAGAATCATTTACTGTGCAAAACGTACATGAGTCAGTACTATTGAGTTGGGTTAAGTGTTTGATGTAAGTTTTCTGTTGTGGCAGACTAAAAGTACTTTTAGTCTACCGTGGACCTACGGGAAGTGTCCCATGGATTATTGTTGGTTAACTGTATTTCTGGAGCTTTTGTGGTCAGCTCTAATGGAGAATAAGTTTCAGTCAGAGAGTTTTCTGATCAGCCAACCAACCCCTTATTCCTTCTTCTCGTCCCTATTTATAGTGGTGTTTACGTCTAAGGGTCTGATTTGTTATCCCCCTAATCATGAGAATCATTGTTTAACCAAGAAATAATGGGGTGGAGATTTGACAAAATTTAATTTTTGGGGCTGAGCTGATGGCTTTCGTCTGCCGCAGATCTGATTTGATCTGCGGCAAACGACGGATTTTCAGGCCATTTATGAGGATGGAGGTGATAAGCATTAAATGCTTGATGATGGTCTGAAGCATTTAAGATGACTTGACTCACATACGTTTTGCATTAATTAGATTTGATCTTACCATTTTCGGTATTTTTTTCCCAACAGATCAATACATTTTCTGTTATGGCAGATCAAATAAAATTTGAGTAAATTGATTCCCCTACCTCCAAACTGTGCTTCCTAAGTTCCATGATGTGGAGGAGCAAGGACCACCGGAGTGCTAGGCTGGGGTGGTCACTATCCTTGAGTAGTGGTGGCTTTGGTGGCCATGGCAGATTTCTCAAGTCTTTTTAGCCATTGATTATCACTTTTTGCTTTAGCTGGTGCTGCCGTGGACTACTTCGTGACAAAGTCCCTCATGACCAGTGGACAAAGGAAGTGACCAGCTTGTCTTTCATCATTTCTTATCTCAACTGGTATTGATTTGGGCGGCTATGGAAGATTTCTTGGTCTTTTTGGCCATTACTTCATCTTCCTCGTCATCTTTGCTGCAGGTGACGCCGCCGTAGATTGTTTTGTGACTGAGCTGGCTGTAGACCGCTGGGTAATTCGCCGTGGACCACTGGGTAATTCGTCGTGGACCACTGGGTGGTGTGGAAGACCAGCCTTCTTCCTCTTTTCTGGGTTGCCGTAGACCATTTTTTCTGGAACCACAATGCTTATCTGTTGGTTAATGAAGAAAACCAACCTTTTTGTCATGATTATTGTGGTTTTGGAAATCTGAATTTGCTTTGGAAATGTCTCCCTTCAGAGCCTCGAGCACCGCGCCAAGAGATGAGGGAAAAAATGGTGTTTATGAGAGCCATTTTCCCTCTCTTTTTCGAATCATTTCAAGATTCTTCTTGTGCGGCAGACTTGAATTTGGGGAGTAAATGGGCTGGGCTTCTGTCAACTTCTTGGGTGCTTGGGCCTGGTGGA
>OU015767.1:10686354-10822676 GCA_907173295.1 Fagus sylvatica
AAGTACATACCTCCGGGATAAAGCATCAGCAACAATGTTCTCCTTACCTTATTTGTAACGGATGACATATGGAAAGGTCTCAATGTATTCCAGCCATCTAGCATGCCTTTGATTCAACTTACCTTGACCCTTGAGATGCTTCAATGATTCATGATCGGTGTGGATCACAAATTCCCTAGGCCACAAGTAGTGCTGCCAAGTCTCTAATGCACGAACAAGAGCATAAAGCTCTTTGTCATAAGTAGGGTACTTCAGGGACGCCCCACTAAGCTTCTCACTGAAGAAGGCTATGGGCCGCCTATCCTGCATCAAAACAGCTCCAATCCCTATTCCTGAGGCATCACATTCAATCTCAAAAGCTTTGTTAAAATTAGGTAATGCTAACACAGGGGCAGAGCACAACCTTTCTTTAATAGTGGCAAAAGCATTATCTTGATCAGCTCCCCAATGAAACCCAACATTCTTTTTAATTATCTCAGTGAGTGGTGCAGCTAGGGTGCTAAAGTCTTTAACAAAACGCCGATAAAAGCTAGCTAAGCCATGAAAACTTCTTACCTCAGTGATGCTTTTTGGCATTGGCCACTCCTTGATGGCCTTAACTTTCTCTTCATCCACCTCAGTACCTATTGTAGTAACAACATAACCAAGAAAAACAACTTTTTCCATGCAAAAGTTACATTTCTTGAAATTAGCATACAACTTTTCACATTTTAACACATCAAACACATATCTCAAATGCTCAATATGTTCATTTAAGTCCTTGCTGTATACTAGGATGTCATCAAAGTACACAACCACAAACTTGCCTATGAACGCACGTAGGACATGGTTCATTAATCTCATGAAAGTACTGGGTGCATTAGTAAGGCCAAATGGCATAACCAACCATTCATAAAGCCCATACTTAGTCTTAAAAGCAGTTTTCCATTCATCACTCCTCTTTCATTCTAATTTGATGATACCCACTTTTAAGATCAATTTTACTGAAAATACATGAGCCATGCAATTCATCAAGCATATCATCTAATCTAGGAATGGGATGGCGATACTTTACCGTGATATTGTTGATCGCCCTGCAATCAACGCACATCCTCCACGTCCCGTCCTTCTTTGGCACTAGTAGCACTGGTACTGCACATGGGCTCATGCTCTCTCCCTCACGTACCCCTTGCTCATCAAATCCTCAACTTGCCTTTGAAGCTCCTTTGTCTCCTCTAGATTACTCCTATAGGCTGGTCGGTTTGGAATAGCAGCTCCGGGCACAAAATCAATCTGGTGTTCAATGCCTCTAATGGGTGGCAACTCATTTGGCATCTCCTCTGGGAATACATCCTCAAACTTCCTGCAACAAAGAAACAGCCAAACTAGGAAGAGACTTGTTAGTTTCATCAAGATTAAGATAAGACTCTTTATAGACAAGAAGAATCATAGGGCGATCTGCGAAGAAAGCCCTCTTAACCTCACTCTCTCTTGCATAGAAACTCACTTTTGTCTTTCCTTTTCTCTCTGCAGACTCTCTTTCTTTTTTCTCATTTTCACTCTCACTCTTTCTTTTTTGCTCAATCTCTTTTTCACTCTTTCTTTTTTGCTCACTCTCATTTTCACACTTTCTTTTATGAGCAACCTCACTTTTCAGTTTCAGTTGGTCCTCATAGACTTGGCTTGGAGTTAAAGGAGCAAGCTTGATTGTTTTGCCCCCCTTTACAAAGCTGTACATGTTCTTGAACCCATTATGTGTCACCCTCCTATCATACTGCCACGGCCTCCCCAACAAAATATGGCCAGCATGCATAGGCACAACATCACAAAGCACCTCATCCAGATACTTCCCAATTGAAAAAGTAACTAACACTTGCCTATCCACCCTAACCTCTCCACAATCATTCAACCACTGCAATTTGTATGGTCTAGAGTGTTTTAAGGTTGGTAAATTCAATTTCTCTACCAAAATAGTGCTAGCCACATTAGTACAACTCCCCCCATCAATGATCATACTACATACCTTATTGTTGACGTGGCATCTAGTATGGAAAATGTTCTCTCTCTGTTGCTCTGCATCATCCACCTTAATGTGTGTATTGAGAGCACGCCTGGCAACAAGAGACTCACCTGTCACGGGGTATACCACTCCATCATCATCACTAGCATCAACCAACTCGGGCATCCCATCACTATCATCCTCACTCTCAGTCATCACCTCCCCATTGTCACGCATAATCATCACCCGCCTGTTTGGACATTGAGAAGCGATGTGCCCTGAACCCAAACACTTAAAGCATTTAATATCTCTATTCCGTGAAGGTTGAGATTCTACCTTGGGTTTGTTGCTAGTTCCCTCATCTTTTCCCTTAGGTGGTTTCGGTCTTTCTCTTTGCTTCAGCTGAATCATTCCTATCCCACTTTGATTTCCAAGTAGTATTAGAAACCGAAGTGTACCTTGCTGTCCCTTTTCTCTTTAACTGTCTCTCCACCTTCATAGCCATGTGCACCATGTCCTCTATCTCCACATAATGCTGCAATTCAATTACATTGGCTATGTCCCTATTCAAACCACTCAAAAATCTAGCCATGGTGGCCTCCCGATCCTCCTCTACATTAGCCCGAATCATCGCCACCTCCATCTCCTTATGGTAATCCTCCACACTCCTAGACCCCTGTGTAAGATTTTGGAGCTTTTGGTAAAGGTCCCTATAGAAGTGGCTAGGTACAAATCTCCGCCTCATGAGAGCTTTCAACTCTCCCCACGTCTCTACAGGCCTCTCATTATTCCTCCTTCTATTGGTCACTAATTGATCCCACCAAATAATAGCATAATCAGTGAACTCTATTACCGCCAACTTCACTTTCTTCTCTTCAGAGTAATTATGACAATCAAACACCAGGTCTATTTTTTTCTCCCACTCTAGATAAACCTCAGGGTTAGTTCTACCTTGGAAAGATGGTATTTTCATTTTGATGCTCCCAAGGTTTCGATCTAAACCATCCCGACCCCCTCGGTTCCCCTCATGTCCTCTTTCACGCCTAAATCGTCTATGTCTACCCGACCCAACTTCAGATGCTAAGTCTTCCTCATCCTCACCATCTCCTTCATTCTCATACTCATTTTCAACCCTAGGCTCACGTCGCCTCCTATCTCTCCCACCTTGTAGATTTCTAATCGCTGTTTCTTGATGATCCATCCTATCCCTCACTTCACCCAATACAAAGTTCAACCGCTCAAACTGTTGTTGCATGGCTTGCAACACAAAGGATGAGTTATCCGCCTTCCCCTTTGGTGATGAGTCACTCCTATGAGACATCGTAATGTGCTGCACAAAAAAAAAAAATGTTAGTGGAAAACCTCACACACTCCCTTACGTGTTTACACTCGAATAATGGCACTCCACTCGTATTTCACTCTTAATTGGCTATTTTTTTTTTTTTTATAATAGTCTCACACTCTCTTGCCTTTTACCTCAAGAGTTTTCCCACTCAAGTTCTTCAAGAACTAATTGAACTCAATCAAGAAACAAGAACAAGAACCTTGTTTTATCCCAACAAGAAACAAGAACAAGAACCAGAACCAGAACCAGAACAAGAACAAATATAATGATGTATGCAGCCCCGTTGATGATAAGGCTCATAAAAAATTTTCGGATTTTTTTATTTTTTTTCCAGCAACTGATTTGATCACAATCAAACGAATAAGAGATTTGAGCCAACACAAACTCTAGAACAAGAAGTTTCAGCCAACACAAACTCTTGAATAAGAGGTTTCAGCCAACACAAACTCTAGAACAAGAAGTTTCAGCCAACACAAACTCTTCAATAAGAGGTTTAAGCCAACACAAACACTAGAACAATGCAATTCGGCAGCCACCTTCCTTTTTTTTTTTTTTTTTTTGTAACCCTAGAACAATGAAGCCCTAGAATCAAATACGCAAGAAACAAAAGATAGAATAAGACCTGATTGGAAACCTTGCTCTGATACCAAATGATATGAACCCGCGGAATGGAATCCCTTGAACCCACAATCAATTTGAAAACTCACCCAAGAAAGCCAAGATCAAGTCAATGGATGGAGAATCTAGACCCATTGAGAACCCGTTTCAAGAACCTAGATTATATTAAAATCTAGACCCGATGAAGAACCTATCTCAAGAACCCAGATTACAAGGAGGAACGCCACAAAGGTTGTGAGTTACCTTTGATAAGTTCAAAAGTTCAATCAAGAACAAGAGGAGAAAACTCAACTCACTATGAAAATTCAATATATTGTCTGCCTTCAAATGAGGCTACAAAGAGTATTTAAACCAAAACCTAATTAAAATCCTAACCAAACTAGAACTCTTTTTTCCCAAAAATACATCTGCGTGAACAGTGCCACGCAACAGTAATTAGGCTACAGTAACTTGGGCCGTAATACAAGGCCTTCTTGTAGCCCACTTATTCTAAACTAATAAAATAAATCTTTTAATAAATTGAAAGCCTTGAATAACAATAGGCTCAAACTTCCCTAAGTCATATCTTCCACAACTTGTATCAAGTGGATCAAAATTGGTTCTCCTTCTTTCAAACCCACTTTGATTGTTGGGCTCTTGCTAGCTTCATCCTAAGTGGATTGCACCAATCCTTGCATTGCTTCCTTGATCTTCTTGGCTCTTGATCTTGTAATTGGCCCATCTGGAACTTGCAAAGGATCTTTAAGACTAGGCCCACCTTGGTTCCCATCAGCAAATATGGAGGTTTTTTCCTCCAAGGGGTTTTCGGCCAGCAGAAGGAGGAGAGCTTCTCTCTCTCTTTTCCTTTCTTTCTTCTTGAAAAAAAAATGAAATGAAATGAGTGCAATGCATGGCCTGCCAATATAGGAGAGGGGATGTGTTATTAGTGCTTGCCATGTGTCCTTATGCATGGGAGGGTAAGTGTAAAGCTTTTCCAAATGGTTAGTTTCTATTGGACTTCAAAACTAGGTATGAAATGACCATTTTGCCCCTCTTGTAATCTATTAACTACCTTGATGCCTTATTATAGTTTGGTTATAATTAAACTATATCCATTTTCATTACTAATGTGTACATAATAATGTAGTGTAGTGATAATCCAAATTAAATTTACTTACCACATAAATTTATTAAACTTATAATCCTATATTAGTTTCAAACCAATATAATTAATTAAACTATTATGTGGTGCGGGGCATCACACCCTTGACCTCGCATATTTTCAACTTGAAGATTGTGACAAGTAAGAACATTGCATATCCCTTTTTTAAGAGTTTTGGCACTTGTTTCATCAACACCCACAACATCAAAAAAACACTCTTGAACAAACCCATCACGATTAACAAATCTCAAAACAATAGCCATTTGTTCCCTATTAGACTCGTCAAGCGCTTCATCAACAAGAATACAAAATTTGGCATCCCCAATTTCCTCGCGAATCTTATTTCTCACCCTTGTAGCAAGAATATTCAAGATTTCCTTTTGAATGTCCGGCGACGTATATTTGGCATTTCCTGGAGCATTTTCCAAAATAACTTCAGCAATGTTTTCATTTATAGAAGCTGTATACTTCAACATTTCAACAAAATTTCCACGATTGGATGACTCCGAAGATTCATCATGACCTCTAAAAGCACATGCTTGCATTGCTAGCCACTTAACACATTCTATTGTGGTCTTGAGTCGCAATCGATTCTGCAAAACTAATTTTGAATCCTGCACTTGCATCCTTTTATCAATATGTAGAGATGGATCCGATAAGCTATCCAAATTGTTCATAGCATTATTGTGTGAGGAACAAGGACCCCCTTCATGATTTGCAAATGCACATTGATCTCCCTTAACTCTTTTCCAATTATCAAACCCTTCAACGGTAAATTTAGGAAACGTTGGTGGATTTTTGTCAAAAAGAAAGCATGGAAAACAAAATGCTTTATCTTTTGATTCTGAATACTCAAGCCATGGAAAGTCTTCAAACCAAGAATAGTTAAATCTACGTTTTGGAAATTTACCAAGTGTTTCTAGATAGTTTTCTAACTTGGGTTGACAAGCTTTCAATTTGATATATGCTCTTCGAACATTATCACGTTCATTAATGGGATATGACCATATTGGAAGACGTAATCCCGGATCACGTTCCAAAGAAGAGATATCAACTTGTGTGGATTCGACTATTTGAGGTTCAGAAGAAGGTGGCTCATTAGGAATCGGAACATTAATATTTGATAATGAATTTCTCTCACTTGTTGATTGATCTTTCGATTCTTTCCTATAGTATGAAAAAAGGGTTTTTCTTGCCTTCTTTAACTAAGGTTGGCTTGACATTTTAATCTACAAACCATAAAGATAATTTTTTAAATAAAGTATTTTTCTTATCAGACACGTGCCCCACAAGACCACAAATAGTGAAATTATTCACTCCTCACGCACACCTATACCAATACACCACCCACCCACACCACATTCAAGTCTAAAATACTAAAAGTCTAAAATATAAAAGTAACTATTAACTAATAGTCTAAAATAATTAAATAAACCAAGTGATTGATGCAGTGACATAGACAGATAGTGTACTGTGTACTGAAACAGTGAATGAATAAAGAATAAAAAAAAAAAAAACTTGCTAATTGAAATAAGTAATTGTAGAGAATCAGAAAATAAGAGAGAGAAAGAAAGAAAGGGAGAAGTCAAACTGGAGAAGAAAGAAGAAAAAGAAAGAAAGGGAGAAGAGAGAAGAAAAAGAAAGAAAGAAAGAAAGAGAGCTGGTCCTGGTAGCTGGTGTGGCCGTGACCGTGTGTGAGGCCGTGGCTGTGACCGTTAGGCCGCGTGACGGTGTGAAGGGGCAGAGATGAAAGAGCTGAGAGCGAAAGAGAGACTGAGAGAGAAAACATACCTGTTTCGGGCGGACCGGCAGAGGCACGCCGCGCTAAGGAGATGCGCTGTTTTCCACTGGTGAGGGCTAGCCGGTGGCGGCTGGGTCACGCACGGCAATCCACAATGTCAGTGAGTTTTTTTTTTTAATTTATTATTTTTTTTTTTTTTTTTTTTTGGAATTAATTGGGAATTTTATGTTTAGATGATAATGAAATTGGAATTATTTGGGTTAGGGTTTGATTGGAATTGTTGGGCTTGATTTTATGTTTAGATGATTTTGGGTTTTAAATTGGAATTGTTGGGCTAGTGAATTGGACTGGGCTAGGGCTGAGATTGTGATTGAAATTTAGACTGGGCTAGGTATAGGACTATTAAAAAAAAAAAAAAAAAAAAGCTTGACTCCCAGTCCAGCTTGTACACAGCTCCGCGTGAACTTGGATTATTATTTTACTTGATTAGGTTAGAGAGGCCACTTGCCTGATCGGAAGATTTAACAATAAAACGCTTGATAAGGGTAGCGTATGGGTTGATTTAGCTAATAAATTCAAGAGCATGCTACAGGGGAGATTAAGCATTCAGTATATTTCGAATCATAACAAATCATGGTATTCATGCATTTGATATATTAAAATCATACTGAATCAAAATAACTTGTCATCACACAATGATTTCAAATAATGAATCAAACCCAATAATAATCATTAATTCAAGAAAAATACATCCTCTAATCCAAGTCACACATAGAAGATATATTAGGATTCACCCTTAACCCTAACTGGAGATTTAGCTACTCATAGTATCGAAAAACAATATTAGAGTACATAAAATTATGAAAACACAAAGCAAACTCATGGTCTGTGAGGCTAGGAATAATTCCCACTGTTCGTGAACTGCTTCCTCCCCCAATCTTCCAATGCGGCTCTTATTCCCCTTTTTTGTGCTCTTGCGGCCCCCTTATATCTCCGTATAGGTTATTGAAATAACCTATTTCTCCTTCTTTCTTTGGCCCACGTTTTTTTCTTATTGCTGCTTTCCTTCACTTGCATGGGCTATCACCTAGCCTTTTTATTTTCTTGTTTTATTTTTCTCTTTTCAGCCCATGTGCAAACATAATTTGTCTTCTTTTTCCTTTACGCACACAGGCCTCCTTCTCTTGTTATTAGGCTTCCTTTCCTTATAATTTAGCCACGTGCACCTTGCTTTTGTTTATCAACTAATCTTTTATTTTATTCTTTTGCATGACTTCCGATTCTCTTTATAACCCAACCCATCATATATGATTTTCCATGCAATTTGATTGGGCTTTAAAGTGGAGATAGTAGGGCCGGCATGATAAATTAAGTACAAATGAAGCATGTAGAATTTTAATAAAATAATACACATGAAAGAATAATTTCATCTTATGCAATGGTGTGAAAGAATTGTCATAATTTACGTGTAATTGAGAGTTTGATGCAAGAAAATTCTTTTAAAGCCATATGAAACTAATGTTAATGAGTCATAATTCATGACTTATCACGCGCATTGCGCAGATTAGCAACTAGTATTTCAATAAAGTGAACCTATGGACATGTGGCTTTTAATATATGCATATGCGTACGTACGTGGCAAGTGGCGCCTTTGTGGTGCACTTGGTGCTTGGACACGTGGCATGTGCGCGTGTGACACGTGTGATTTGGTGATATTTTATTTTACTAAAATAAGATGAGATGGATTAGATTATAGTCTATAAAAATTATTTTATGTAGGGGTGGGCAAAAACCAACGAAACCAAACCCGCCCAACAAAACCGTATGACCTGTTCGCCCGACCGCCCGCCTGTGAGCATGTACATGGATGGATATAGTTAACGTTATTTTTTTTATTCGAGTTTCGGGGGGGCCACAAATATTAATTTTTTGGTTGGGTACCCAACCGACTTGCCCAACCATCTAATAATACATATATAAAAAAAAAAAAAAAAAATCCGGCCCTCTCTCAATCTCAATAATCTCACGATTTCTCTTTCTCTCCATCTCACGATCCTTTCTCTTTCTCTCTGTCTCACAGTCTTCTCTCTCTCTCCCACGGATCATGGTCCCTCTCTCTCCCTCAAACCTGAGCCGCCACACCTCCACGCTGACGGATTCGACGACACACCGCCTGATTCGACCACGATCTCTCCTTTATTTTTCCTAGATCTGATCTCTCACTCTTAGATCCGCCTCTACTCAGATCTCCATCGCCTTCACCTAGCCCATGGGTTTTGTTTGTAGATCTGTGATGGTTTTGTAGTTTTGTTGGTGTTTATGGGTTTTGGCTTTTGTTGGTGGTGGGATTTTGTTTGTAGTTTTGTGTGTGGTGTTGCTGTTGCTGTTGGTGGTTGGTGGTGTTTTGGTTTTGTGTGTGGTGTTGGTGTTGATGTTGTTGTTGGTGTTATTTCCGTTGCTATTGCCGGTAGTGGTTGTGTGGTTTTGATTTTGATGTTGGTGGTACTAGTGTTGTAGTATTTTGTTGTTTGTTTTTATTTTTGCTAAATTTTGTTTGTTGTTTGTAATTTGCTGTAATAAATTAATAATTGTTGTTGGACTGTGTCGACGCCGGAAAAAAAATCTTTCGTTTTATCCTTCCTCTTATCTATTTTACTAGACTGTGGATTGATTTTATATTTCCCAACTCCGACCCCCATTGGGCTCGACGAAATCTCGTTTTTTATGTGTTGTGTACTGGGGTGAACATATTGTGTAAACATGTGCAAATGTGTGTGTGTGCTCCGACATGTTCGCGGACATGGCAAATGGGACGGACAACAAGAGATTGGAGTCACGACCAATCATCGGGAAATTATGAGGTGTGATTGGTCACCTATGTCTACTGGTTTTATTATTTTGATTAAGATATGCATAAAAACCGGGTTTAGTAGTCTAAATGGATTCGGGGATTTGATTATGTGTGGAGAAGGTGTTAGGCACCCCACGACATCCGTTCGTAGACGGTTACCTCCTTCTATGTGCTCTTGTGTGTGTTTGATCAAGCAAAATGTTGGATTATTATTAGGCACAAATTTCCCGACATTGCCGGGTGTACATCAATTGGTGATGCATGCGTTCGACACGGTCGGTTTTGTTATCCTTTGTTCCCCTTTTGAATATCTTGTTTCTTTTAGGGTTCTTGGTGAAGTAATGGCAAGGGTGTACTTTGAACCCCAAATACAAATGGGTTTCTTATCCGTATTTGCATACGTTAGGAATTCCTATAATTTGTTGTAGGTACAAGCGAAAGTAGTAGTTTTGTTGAGTTTTGATTAATTATATGATTTTATAAGGAATACAACGCGCAAGCGTTCTTTACATGTATTAATGCCGAAACGTCTCAACATATATCGAACACCCGCATCATGGCGTCCTAAAATGAGGCTCGGCCTTAGGATTAAGGGTAGACCAATCAAGGTACGTTGTATTGCTTATAGAACGATGTTTTTGATATTATTAAGGCTTACATGGAAAACTGTTTAAGTATTTTTCATGATTTAAACAAATGCATAATTTATTGGACAAATGGGCAAAAACCAAATGGCATTTGAGAATGAGTGGGCCTAATATGAGATTAGAGCTTTAATGAGTGTACCTAGACATGTGATTCTAGGGTTTTAAATGAATGGGCTTAATATGAGATCAGGGCTTTAAATGAAATGGCTTATTCAAAATGATGTAATGGGCCAAAGTGTGACTTTGGGCTTTATGCATAATGCCGTATAAAAAGGCTTATTTATACACATTAAGCATAGAAAGAAACTAAGCATGCATGCTAGGATTCAATGAAACATATACACAAAGAGATATGAAATGTATTTAAAGCATATTAGAAATGGTTACAGAAGGTAAACTAGAAATGGACTCTAGGCTTAAGTACAATGAATATGGCATGTACCAAATGTATGAGATACACAAAGAAACTTAGAAGTACATTCTAAGGTTTAGGCATAAAATCAAGAAAGATGAAATGGGGTAAAAATGCTAGAATTGATACAAGCATGGTAGAATAGGCAAGTTTAGATACATGATCATAAAAGTTACCTAATCATGGAATATTCATAATTAAGAACTCACCATAGAAACTCACCTAGTGTAGAGTTGAAAATTGGGTAGTGCTTCCGCGTAGTGGTGGATAGCCGGGCCTTGGAGAGTCTGGAATCCGGCAGCACTTTCGCGTAGTGGTGAGGATTGTGTTCGAATCTTTAGCAAATTGGGCAGCACTCTAGCTTAGGAATGGATGACTTGACCCAAGGGTCCCGGATTCCGTGTGCTTGGAATCTGGGAGAAGCTCCTTTACCGGTTTGGGACCCGGGCTTGGAAGAAGATGAAAATGGCTTGGGATTCTAACCCGATTTCTCCATTATAACGGTGTTTCTCTCCATTTTTGAGTGTTTCTCTCTCTAGCCTAATAGAGTTTTGTTATCTCTCTACCAATTGCCACCCCATTGTCTCGAAATTCGAGCCATATTTATAGAGAGTCTCACGCAGCATGGTGCTGCGTGGAGCAGCTTCACATTGCTCCACATAGCTTGGTGCTGCGTGAGCTTCTCTGTTTGCTTGCTCTGCAGGTTTTGTCCGATTTTGTCGAGAGCCATATTTATAGAGAGTCTCATGCAGCATGGTGCTGCGTGGAGCAGCTCCACATTGCCCCACATAGCTTGGTGTTGCGTAAGCTTCTCTGTTTGCTTGCTTCGCAGGTTTTGTCCGATTTTGACGAGTTTTTGGCCTTCAAGCACCCTTTTTTGGACTGACGGTTGAAAGTCTTGCAATGCTTGGATCTGGTCGAGACTAGCGTCTATGGAAAGCCTGCATTGTCTACTTTCCAACAGAACTGACCTTGCACGATTCTGACTTCTGAGCAAAAAACTGCAGCTCCCAGAAGTAAGGCTGTCGGGCTGTTTTCTGCATTCAGGATGGTTTTTCCCAGTTTTTCGGCACAGATTCCGGTCAGCTCGGATAACCTCTTGACGAACCGAAAGAACCTTCTCGTAGAAGAAATTGCCCTCTTTGAAAAGGCCCAAACTTTTCAAAAACTCATGGTAAGGATTGGAAAGACGCTATGCGCAAAGGTGGTATGCCGGATAGCCGTTGTTGGCAATTTTCCAGCACTTTAGCTTATTTTCGTCGTTTTCCCAAGTTCGGTTGACCTAGCTCCCGATGTCGGATTTGGGCAAACTTGGTATTTCCAGAATACTTAGCGAAATTTGACTAAGTATTAGGCCTTTTTCCATTGTTTTGGCCATAACTCCTTCATTTTTTATCCGTTTCAGGCCCATGAACTATCAAACTAAAGATCTTTGTGTACTCTTTCCAGTGACGGTTAAACGATCGATCACCTCTCGATGGAGCTCAGCCATAGCTTCAATCAAACTTGGTCAAACTCATTAAAATCCTCCTATCCTCGAAATGCGATCTTGGATTGACAGATTTCTACATGTTTGAGTATTTTCAGCCGGTTCTTGCATTAATCAGGCCGCCTTGGTTTACGTGTCAGATTCCCAAGAAAATCCTTAGGGTAAAAATAGGGTTATGACAATTGCCCCTTCTTTGTGTGATGTTTCATGGAACATGAAGCATGGGACAAAGAAATAATGACTCCATTTTGATCCGATCGGATTTTCTCGATTTACGCTCCCATTGTTGGCAACATCCTCAAAAATCATTTTCTAGTCTATCAAAATGTCCAAATTGAATCTTGATTTTTGTAGGACCCTCAAGAAGTCGAACCGGGGCGGTGAGACCAAGGTTTGAACAGTCAACGGTTGCTCACGCAGCCTCATGCTGCGTCACACAGCTAAGACCTGCGTCACGCAGCAAAAGGCTGCATGAACTTCTCGACTCGGTTTTTAAACTGATTCCGGCCATCTGAACGTCATTTCCTCCATTTTCTCCAACATTCTTCTTTCTCTCTTCGGTTTTCTTCGCTCTTACGTCCGATTTAACAACTTCTGGAGCTCCATTTGCCCATCCGTTTGATCTAACGCATCAACGAGGTAATTTTCTTCATTTCTACCGAATTTATTTCCAATTTGTTCGGTCCGTTTGAAGTGGAACGTGAATTTCCTTTTTTTGTCTTTTTCTGCATGTGTAGTACCTGTTTTGCCTTGCTTGCATGTGTTTTCCCATCTTCACATTGCTCCTTTGTCTTTTTCTGCACACTTGACAAAACATTAGTGCACAAATGGACACGCACACCTACATGTGCGCGTGAAAAATCAATTTTTTATTTTTTATATTTTCGTATTTTTTGTTGGATAATGCAAATATATTCAAAAAGAACAAATGTATGTATGTCGACGTGTGATTGACACGTGGAAAATGAATAAAATATATTATTATTTTTTATGAAGATGCACACGAATTTATTTTTAAATGCATGTTGTGAGTGGATTTTGTTTTTTATATATTTTTATATTTTGATGAAATGCATGTGGGTGCATAATGTGGGGCAATGTTGTGAATGCATGCACATATTTTTAATGAATGCATGTCGATGCATAAATGCATATAATGATGTATGTGATGAAATGCAGCTTGATGGAGCATTATTATTTTATTATTACTATTTTTTGATGGAATGCATGTGAGTGCATGATGTGGGCCAATTTTTTGTGAATACATGCTGTTATGGAAAATTTTCTCGTGAATGCAGCCCGCAGGTGCATGTTATGAGAAACAAATTTTCTTTCGAATGCAAACTGTGAATGCATGCTTTGGGATATTTTTGTGATGCATTGAATGATTTTTTTTTTCTTTATAAATGCAAACCGTGGGTGCATGCTATGGGAAAATTTTTTTTTTTCCTTTTGAATGCAAACTTTGAGTGCATGCTTTTTGAAATATTTGTTGATTGTGTTTTTGTCAGTTACGTGCACATACTTGACCTTACCCTTGATTTCTTGATTTTGTAGGATGTCTTCATTTGGTGGTGATGGCAATAGACACTGCTCTTCTAGATTGGAGAAGGGCAAGGCAGTAGTATATACATCAAGCCCTAACACTGATGATGAGTATGAGGCTATGGAGGGACCATGATGGGAACCAAGGTGGGCCTAGCCTTAAAGATCCTTTGCAAGTTCCAGATGGGCCAATTACAAGATCAAGAGCCAAGAAGATCAAGGAAGCAATGCAAGGATTGGTGCAATCCACTTGGGATGAAGCTAGCAAGAGCCCAACAATCAAAGTGGGTTTGAAAGAAGGAGAACCAATTTTGATCCACTTGATACAAGCTATGGAAGAAATGAATTAGGGAAGTTTGGGCCTATTGCTATTCAAGGCTTTCAATTTATTAAAAGATTTATTTTATTAGTTTAGAATAAGTGGGCTTGAGGAAGGCCTTGTAGCCGAATTACTGTAGCGTGGCACTGTTCACGCAGGGGTATTTTTGGAAGAATGAGTTTTATTTTGTTTAAGGTTTTAATTAGGTTTTTAGTTTAAATACTCTTTGTAGTGATGGGAACCAAGGTGGGCCTAGCCTTAAAGATCATTTGCAAGTTCCAAATGGGCCAATTACAAGATCAAGAGCCAAGAAGATCAAGGAAGCAATGCAAGGATTGGTGCAATCCACTTGGGATGAAGCTAGCAAGAGCCCAACAATCAAAGTGGGTTTGAAAGAAGGAGAACCAATTTTGATCCACTTGATACAAGCTGTGGAAGACATGACTTAGGGAAGTTTGGGCCTATTGCTATTCAAGGCTTTCAATTTATTAAAAGATTTATTTTATTAGTTTAGAATAAGTGGGCTTGAGGAAGGCCTTGTAGCCGAATTACTGTAGCGTGGCACTGTTCACGCAGGGGTATTTTTGGAAAAATGAGTTTTATTTTGTTTAAGGTTTTAATTAGGTTTTTAGTTTAAATACTCTTTGTAGCCTCATTTGAAGGCAGACAATATATTGAATTTTCATGTTGAGTTGAGTTTTCTCCTCTTGTTCTTGATTGAACTTTTAAACTTATCAAAGGTAAATCACAACCTTTGTGGCGTTCCTCCTTGTAATCTGGGTTCTTGAGATAGGTTTTTCAACGGGTCTAGATTTTAATATAATCTAGGTTCTTGAAACAGGTTCTCAACGGGTCTAGATTCTCCATCCATTGACTTGATCTTGGCTTTCTTGGGTGAGTTTTCTAATTGATTGTGGGTTCAAGGGATTCCATTCTGCAGGTTCATATCATTTGGTATCAGAGCAAGGTTTCCTATCAGGTCTGATTCTATCTTTTGTTTCTTGCGTATTTGATTCTAGGGCTTCATTGTTCTAGGGTTACAAAAAAAAAAAAAAAAAAGGTGGCTGCCGAATTGCATTGTTCTAGTGTTTGTGTTGGCTGAAACCTCTTATTCAAGAGTTTGTGTTGGCTGAAACTTCTTGTTCTAGAGTTTGTGTTGGCTCAAATCTCTTATTCTAGGGTTTTTGAGTTATTGTTCAGGTTTTGTCAATTGCTTATTCGTTTGATTGTGATCAAATCAGTTGCTGAAAAAAAAAAAAAAAAAAAAAAAAAAAAATCCGAAAATTTTTATGAGCCTTATCATCAACGGGGCTGCATACATCATTATAGTTACTCTTTCATTCGTTTTTATTCCCTTGTTCTTGTTCTTGTTCTTGTTCTTGTTCTTGTTCTTGTTCTTGTTCTTATTCTGGTTCTTGTTCTTGTTCTTGTTCTTGTTCTTGGACCTAATTACTAGTTGGGATAAAACAAGGTTGCACTGTCTTGATTGAGTTCAATTAGTTCTTGAAGAACTTGAGTGGGAAAACTCTTGAGGTAAAAGGCAAGAGAGTGTGAGACTATTATAAAAAAAAAAAAAAGCCAATTAAGAGTGAAATACGAGTGGAGTGCCATTATTCGAGTGTAAACACGTAAGGGAGTGTGTGAGGTTTTCCACTAACATTTTTTTTTGCAGCACATTACGATGTCTCATAGGAGTGACTCATCACCTAAGGGGAAGGCAGATAACTCATCCTTTGTGTTGCAAGCCATGCAACAACAGTTTGAGCAGTTGAACTTTGTGTTGGGTGAAGTGAGGGATAGGATGGATCATCAAGAAGTAACAATTAGAAATCTGCAAGGTGGGAGAGATAGGAGGCGACGTGAGCCTAGGGTTGAAAATGAGTATGAGAATGAAGGAGATGGTGAGGATGAGGAAGACTTAGCATCTGAAGTTGGGTCGGGTAGACATAGACGATTTAGGCGTGAAAGAGGACATGAGGGGAACCGAGGGGGTCGGGATGGTTTCGATCGAAACTTTGGGAGCATCAAAATGAAAATACCATCTTTCCAAGGTAGAACTGACCTTGAGGTTTATCTAGAGTGGGAGAAAAAAATAGACCTGGTGTTTGATTGTCATAATTACTCTGAAGAGAAGAAAGTGAAGTTGGCAGTAATAGAGTTCACTGATTATGCTATTATTTGGTGGGATCAATTAGTGACCAATAGAAGGAGGAATAATGAGAGGCCTGTAGAGAAGTGGGGAGAGTTGAAAGCTCTCATGAGGAGGAGATTTGTACTTAGCCACTTCTATAGGGACCTTTACCAAAAACTCCAACATCTTACACAAGGGTCTAGGAGTGTGGAGGATTACCATAAGGAGATGGAGGTGGCGATGATTCGGGCTAATGTAGAGGAGGATCGGGAGGCCACCATGGCTAGATTTTTGAGTGGTTTGAATAGGGACATAGCCAATGTAATTGAATTGCAGCATTATGTGGAGATAGAGGACATGGTGCACATGGCTATGAAGGTGGAGAGGCAGTTAAAGAGAAAAGGGACAGCAAGGTACACTTCGGTTTCTAACACTACTTGGAAATCAAAGTGGGATAGGAATGATCCAGCTGAAGCAAAGAGAAAGACCGAACCACCTAAGGGAAAAGATGAGGGAACTAGCAACAAACCCAAGGTAGAATCTCAACCTTCACGGAATAGAGATATTAAATGCTTTAAGTGTTTGGGTTCAGGGCACATCGCTTCTCAATGTCCAAACAGGTGGGTGATGATTATGCGCGACAATGGGGAGGTGATGACTGAGAGTGAGGATGATAGTGATGGGATGCCCGCATTGGTTGATGCTAGTGATGATAATGGAGTGGTATACCTCGTGATAGGTGAGTCTCTTATTGCCAAGCGTGCTCTCAATACACACATTAAGGTGGATGATGCAGAGCAACAGAGAGAGAACATTTTCCATACTAGATGCCACGTCAACAATAAGGTATGTAGTATGATCATTGATGGGGGGAGTTGTACTAATGTGGCTAGCACTATTTTGGTTGAGAAATTGAATTTACCAACCTTAAAACACTCTAGACCATACAAATTGCAGTGGTTGAATGATTGTGGAGAGGTTAGGGTGGATAGGCAAGTGTTAGTTACTTTTTCAATTGGGAAGTATCTGGATGAGGTGCTTTGTGATGTTGTGCCTATGCATGCTGGCCATATTTTGTTGGGGAGGCCGTGGCAGTATGATAGGAGGGTGACACATGATGGGTTCAAGAACATGTACAGCTTTGTAAAGGGGGGCAAAACAATCAAGCTTGCTCCTTTAACTCCAAGCCAGGTCTATGAGGACCAATTGAAACTGAAAAGTGAGGTTGCTCATAAAAGAAAGTGTGAAAATGAGTGAAAATGAGAAAAAAGAAAGAGAGAGATAAGCAAAAAAGAAAGAGTGAGAGTGAAAATGAGAAAAAAGAAAGAGAGTACGCAGAGAGAAAAGGAAAGACAAAAGTGAGTTTCTATGCAAGAGAGAGTGAGGTTAAGAGAGCTTTCTTCGAAGATCGCCCTATGATTTTTCTTGTCTATAAAGAGTCTTATCTTAATCTTGATGAATCTAACCAGTCCCTTCCTAGTTTGGCTGTTTCTTTGTTGCAGGAGTTTGAAGATGTATTCCCAGAGGAGATGCCTAATGAGTTGCCACTTATTAGAGGCAATGAGCACCAGATTGATTTTGTGCCCGGAGCTGCTATTCCAAACCGACCAGCCTATAGGAGTAATCCAGAGGAGACAAAGGAGCTTCAAAGGCAAGTTGAGGATTTGATGAGCAAGGGGTACGTGAGGGAGAGCATGAGCCCATGTGCAGTACCAGTGCTACTAGTGCCAAAGAAGGATGAGACATGGAGGATGTGCGTTGATTGCAGGGCGATCAACAATATCACGGTAAAGTATCGCCATCCCATTCCTAGATTAGATGATATGCTTGATGAATTGCATGGCTCATGTATTTTCAGTAAAATTGATCTTAAAAGTGGGTATCATCAAATTAGAATGAAAGAGGGTGATGAATGGAAAACTGCTTTTAAGACTAAGTATGGGCTTTATGAATGGTTGGTTATGCCATTTGGCCTTACTAATGCACCCAGTACTTTCATGAGATTAATGAACCATGTCCTACGTGCGTTCATAGGCAAGTTTGTGGTTGTGTACTTTGATGACATCCTAGTATACAGCAAGGACTTAAATGAACATATTGAGCATTTGAGATATGTGTTTGATGTGTTGAAATGTGAAAAGTTGTATGCTAATTTCAAGAAATGTAACTTTTGCATGGAAAAAGTTGTTTTTCTTGGTTATGTTGTTACTACAACAGGTATTGAGGTGGATGAAGAGAAAGTCAAGGCCATCAAGGAGTGGCCAACGCCAAAGAGCATCACTGAGGTAAGAAGCTTTCATGGCTTAGCTAGCTTTTATCGGCGTTTTGTTAAAGACTTTAGCACCCTGGCTGCACCACTCACTGAGGTAATTAAAAAGAATGTTGGGTTTCATTGGGGAGCTGATCAAGAGAATGCTTTTGCCACTATTAAAGAAAGGTTGTGCTCTGCACCTGTGTTAGCATTACCTAATTTTAACAAAGCTTTTGAGATTGAATGTGATGCCTCAGGAATAGGGATTGGAGCTGTTTTGATGCAGGATAGGCGGCCCATAGCCTTCTTCAGTGAGAAGCTAAGTGGGGCGTCCCTGAAGTACCCTACTTATGACAAAGAGCTTTATGCTCTTGTTCGTGCATTAGAGACTTGGCAGCACTACTTGTGGCCTAGGGAATTTGTGATCCACACCGATCATGAATCATTGAAGCATCTCAAGGGTCAAGGTAAGTTGAATCAAAGGCATGCTAGATGGCTAGAATACATTAAGACCTTTCCATATGTCATCCATTACAAGCAAGGTAAGAAGAATATTGTTGCTGATGCTTTATCCCGGAGGTATGTACTTCTTACTTCTATGAGTGCTAAGATGCTTGGGTTTGAATATGTGAAAGACATGTATGCTGATGACGCTGACTTTTCTGATGTGTATAAGGCATGTGATAAGATGGCATTCGGTAAGTTTTACAAGCACGATGGTTATTTGTTTAAAGAAAGCAAACTCTGTGTGCCAAGTTGTTCTATGCGTGAGTTATTGGTGCGTGAGGCACATGGTGGGGGATTAATGGGACACTTTGGTGTCAAGAAAACTTTAGACATCTTGCATGAACATTTCTTTTGGCCTAAGATGAAGAAAGATGTGAATCGCATTTGTGGCAGGTGCATTACATGTAGAAAGGCCAAATCTAAGGTTTTGCCACATGGGTTGTATACACCCTTACCCGTTCCTAGTGAGCCATAGGGTAGACATATCTATGGACTTTGTTTTGGGGCTTGCCTAGGACAAAAAGGGGTAGAGATTCTATTTTTGTGGTTGTGGATAGATTTAGTAAGATGGCACATTTCATTCCATGCCATAAAACAGATGATGCCACAAACATAGCTGACTTGTTTTTCAGGGAGATAGTGCGACTCCATGGTGTACCTCGGAGTATTGTTTCTGATAGGGATGTTAAATTCCTTAGCTACTTTTGGAAGGTGTTGTGGGGTAAATTGGGTACTAAGCTCTTATTTTCCACTACTTGTCATCCGCAGACAGATGGTCAGACTGAAGTAGTTAATAGGACTTTAACTCAGCTTTTACGCACTGTTGTTCATAAGAATTTAAAAACTTGGGAGGATTGTTTGCCATTTATAGAGTTTGCATATAATAGGGCCATGCATACTACTACTTCATTATTCTCCTTTTGAAATTGTTTATGGTTTTAATCCACTTACTCCTTTAGATTTGATGCCTTTACCTGTTGATGGCAAAGGAGTAGCTTGGATGGACAAAAGAAGGCGGAGTTGGTGAAGTCACTTCATGAGAGGGTATGGCTTCAAATTGCCCAAAAGAATGAAACGGTTGCTGCCCAAGCAAATAAAGGGCGAAGGCGTGTCATCTTTGAACCAAGGAGATTAGGGTTTGGGTTCACATGCGCAAAGAAAGATTCCCAGCCCATAGAAAGACTAAGTTGCATCCTCGAGGAGATGGACCTTTCCAAATTCTTGAGAAAATTAATGACAATGCTTATAAAGTGGACCTTCCAGGTGAGTATAAAGTTTCTGCTACTTTCAATGTTTCTGATCTTTCTCCATTTGATGTAGGTGAAGATTCGAGGTCGAATCCTTTTGAGGAGAGGGGGAATGATGGGAACCAAGGTGGGCCTAGCCTTAAAGATCCTTTGCAAGTTCCAGATGGGCCAATTACAAGATCAAGAGCCAAGAAGATCAAGGAAGCAATGCAAGGATTGGTGCAATCCACTTGGGATGAAGCTAGCAAGAGCCCAACAATCAAAGTGGGTTTGAAAGAAGGAGAACCAATTTTGATCCACTTGATACAAGCTGTGGAAGACATGACTTAGGGAAGTTTGGGCCTATTGCTATTCAAGGCTTTCAATTTATTAAAAGATTTATTTTATTAGTTTAGAATAAGTGGGCTTGAGGAAGACCTTGTAGCCGAATTACTGTAGCGTGGCATTGTTCATGCAGGGGTATTTTTGGAAAAATGGGTTTTATTTTGTTTAAGGTTTTAATTAGGTTTTTAGTTTAAATACTCTTTGTAGCCTCATTTGAAGGCAGACAATATATTGAATTTTCATGTTGAGTTGAGTTTTCTTCTCTTGTTCTTGATTGAACTTTTGAACTTATCAAAGGTAAATCACAACCTTTGTGGCATTCCTCCTTATAATCTGGGTTCTTGAGATAGGTTTTTCAACGGGTCTAGATTTTAATATAATCTAGGTTCTTGAAACGGGTTCTCAACGGGTCTAGATTCTCCATCCATTGACTTGATCTTGGCTTTCTTGGGTGAGTTTTCTAATTGGTTGTTGGTTCAAGGGATTCCATTCCGCGGGTTCATATCATGTAGCCTCATTTGAAGGCAAACAATATATTGATTTTTCATTGTGAGTTGAGTTTACTCCTCTTGTTCTTGATTGAACTTTTGAACTTATCAAAGGTAAATCACAACCTTTGTGGCATTCCTCCTTGTAATCTAGGTTCTTGAGATAGGTTCTTCAATGGGTCTTGATTTTAATATAATCTAGGTTCTTGAAACGAGTTCTCAGCGGGTCTAGATTCTCCATTCATTGACGTGATCTTGGCTTTCTTGGGTGAGTTTTCAAACTGATTGTGGGTTCAAGGGATTCCATTCCCGTGGGTTCATATCAGACCAGCTGAGAGAGAGAGTCATCAGTTAGCTGAGTAGCTACAGCGTCACTATGATGCAGGGGGTGAGGATATGTCATCCGCCCCGGGTATTACTATTCAAGAGCCTGTTCAGCCTTCTGCTACTGCTTCTGCTCCTACTGGATCTACTGAGGTACCTGTTGGAGGTGTGGCACCTCAGAGAGCATCAGCTTCGAAAAGGCGTAAAGCCTCTGCACGGATCAGTTTGACACCTGAGGATGATCCAGAGCATGTAATGCTAGGGAGACACCGCTGTTGAGAGACTTGGCCCAACACCCTTTGACTGTTGTTCATCAATGTGAGGTATGATAATTCTGAACTTATCTTTTGAAGCTCACTAGTATGAGACTGACATTTTTGTTAAACTGCAAAAGCCTATGACACAGAGCTCAGGGCGAGGTTCCTAGTCTGAGTTCCACAAATACCTGGTTGGAGGTCGGCCTGAGTATCGTGCATTCCTGGAGGGTTTGGGCTTCCGCCACTTCCTGAGCATCCCTAGCATGCCCCTGAACCACCGCATCGAGGGCATGGAATGAGCGGTATTTCCACCATACAAGGACATTTCATGTGAGCACTTGCGAGATAGGAGTGCTACCACTGGACTGAAGTACCATCCGATTTGGAGAGGATCCCTCCTCGTGAGTACATCTCCCATGAGGAGGTTATGGTTATGATGGGTATTGATGATCCCAAGGCCTTTGTCGGGACTCAGAAGACGACTCTGAAGGTGGTTGCTCTAAAGGGAAAGGGAGAGCTTTACGAGCCTCCTACTGATGTCCGCCTTCGTCGCTTGATAGTGTACTTTATTGTTTCTTGCTTCCTTGGGGAGGATCAGACTACCATCCCTCTCCCTATCCTTAGGATGTTTTTGGATTTGGATCAGCTTTATCAGTATGATTAGGGAGCTCTGACCTATGGCTTCTACTTGAGGGTCCTGCACCGCTTTTCACGCCGAGAGACCAGCAGCTTTCATGGTTTTTGGCAGTTTACCACATATTGGGTCTTCGAGCATTTCCCGACCACTCGTCCTAGTTTGGTACGACCTCAACCTAGACCGATTTTCCCATTAGCTCACCTCTAGGGTGCCATTTGCATTGAGAGATTGACTATCCGTCAACTGTTAGAGTACTGTACAGAGGTGCACTGCATTAGAGATGGTGACATATTCTTCCAGCCGTATGGTATGAGCACGATAGTATGGGAAGAGGTCTATGAGGATCTTCGGATTTCTCAGATGTGGATCTAGTTCCGGTCTACTCGATCTTAGGAGTTATATCTGGGAGAGAGGACCCTCAGGCAGATGGAAATTCTTGTATACATCCTTGTTGATCCGCCAGAGACGTTTATCGAGTTGGTGCAGACTATCTCGACTTCGTTCTGCAGGGAGTCTCTTATCCCGAGTGGTTTGCCATACATTCTTTGGGACCATTGCTGGGTGTTCAGTGGGTCGAGGGTGGACGAGTGATGGGAGGTGTCGCCTTTGATAATGTACAGTTTAGATTGGGATGTGAGATAGACAGACTTCAGTTAGAGGTGACACGCCTTCGAGCTGAGCTAGATGGATCCAAGGCCAGATTTGTCGCTGCTAGAGTCCAATGGGAGCGAGAGAGGGATGATTTGACCCATAGTCATGATGAGGCTATCCGGCAACTGCAAGAGCACTTGGTAGGATGAGTACATCGGGCACTGCTCCCACAGATGGATCAGGTACATCCACTCAGAGCTCGACTTCCTCTCCTAATCTCGATTTCAGAGGATAGCTTGGTGGTGACTTCGACAATACCGATCCTTTAGATTAGCCCTCATGTATTTTTGTAGTGACCTGTTTAGGCCTTGCTTTCCGTTTTCTTTCTTTCAAAGAAATTGTACCAAATTGGGAAACTCATGTACAAACATTTTTGATATATGGAAAGCCATATATTTTTGGATTTTTTCTGGTTTTTTTTGTATGGATGTATGGATGTATGGTTTATATGATTGCTTTATTTGATTGGATGATATTGCTTTATTTGGGAATGATGAGCATATATATTTTTTTGGGAAGCGTGAGGGGTATCATGGCTTTGGGAAAGTGAGGATAGCTTGTTGGTGACTTCGATGATACCGATCCTTTAGATTAGCCCTCATTTATTTTTGTAGTCACCTATTTAGGCCTTGCTTTTCGTTTTCTTTCTTTCAAAGAAATTGTACTCAATTGGGAAACTCATGTACAAACATTTTTGATATATTGGAAAGCCATATATTTTTGGATTTTTTCTGTTTTTTTTTTTTTGTATGGATGATGGATGTATGGTTTTATGATATGGATTGTATGATATTGCTTTATTTGGGAATGATGAGCGTATATATTTTTTTGGGAAGCGTGAGGGGTATCATGGCTTTGGGAAAGTGAGGGGTATCACGGTTTTGGGAAAGTGAGGGGTATCACGGTTTTGGGAAAGTGAGGGATGTCATGGCTTTATCTGGAGGTTGCATGGCTTGGCATGGCTTTATGTGCAAGGTTTCATGGCTTGGCATGGCTTTGTATGCAGGGAGCATTGCTTGGCATGGCTTTTTTTGGAGGTTGCATGGCTTTATCTGGAGGTTGCATGGCTTAGCATGACTTTGAGGGTTGTTGAGACTTACGCCTGCATGCGGCCTAGAGAGTTTGAACTCTAAAGGATCGGGGCTTATACCAGTATGATGCTCAAAAAGTTTGGGAATTATGCCTGCACGCAACCCGAAGAGCCTGAACTCTGAAGGATCGGGGCTTACACCAGTATGATGCCCGAGAATAGAGACTTATGCTTGCACGCAGCTCGAGACATTAATATGGGTCGGGTCTTACACCTTGGCGATACTCAGAGGATCTGAATTTTGTTGAAGGATAGCGACTTACACCTCGGCAATGCCCAAGAACCTGAATTGTGTGAAGGATCGGGACTTATACCTCAACGATGCCCAAGAATCGGGACTTATGCCTACATGCAACCCGAAACATTAATATGGGGTCGAGTCTTACACCTCGGCGATGCCCTGAGAATCTAAATTTTGTTATCAGGTCTTAAACCTTGGCGATGTCCAGAGAATCTAGATTCTGTAGTTAGGTCTTACACCTTGGCGATGCCCGGGAAGGTTGGGTCTTACGCCTATATGCAGCCCGGAGAGTTTGAACTCTGAAGGATCTGGGCTTATACGAGTATGATGCCCGAGAATCGGGACTTATGTCTACACGTAGCCCGAGACATTAATATGGGATTGGGTCTTACACCTTGGTGATGCCCAAAAAGGTTGGGACTTATGCCTACACGCAGCCCGAAAAGCCTAAACTCTAAAGGATCGGGGCTTACGCTAGTATGATGCCCGAGAAGGTTAGGTCTTATGCCTGCCTGCAGCCCGGAGAGCTGAACTCTAAAGGATCGGGGCTTACACCAGTATGATGCTCGAGAACCGGGACTTATGCCTACACATAGCCTGAGACATTAAATGAGAGGTTGGGTCTTACACCTCGGAAATGCTTGAGAATCTGAATTTTGTTTGTTGAAGGATCGGGACTTACACCTCGGCGATGCCCAAATTTGAATTGTTGAAAGACCGAGACTTAGAGCTCGACAATGCCCAAGAATTTGAATTCTGGTATTGAAGGATCAAGACTTACACCTCGACGATGCCCAAGAATCTGAATTCTATATTGAAGGATCGAGACTTACACCTCAGTGATGCCTAATAATCTGAATTCTGTTGTTGAAGGATCGGGACTTACACCTCGGCGATGCCCTAAAAATCTGAATTCTGTAGTTGAAGGATTAGGACTTACACCTCGGCGATGCCCTAAAAATCTGAATTATTGAAGTATCGAGACTTACACCTTAGCGATGCCCAAGAATCTGAATTCTGGTATTGAAGGATGGGGACTTACACCTCGGCGATGCCCAATAATCTAAATTCTGTTATTAAAGGATTGGGACTTACACCATGGCGATGCCCTAAAAATCTAATTTCTGTAGTTGAAGGATCGGGACTTACACCTCTACGATGCCCAAGAAGGTTGGGACTTATGCCTGCATGCGGCCCAAGACATTAATATAAGGTCGGGTCTTACACCTCGATGATGCTCAGAGAATCTAGATTCTGGAGTAGGGTCTTATATCTTGGCAATGCTGAGGAAGGTTGGGACTTACGCCTGCATGCGGCCCAATTCAGAATGACGTTGCTTTGATAATGATTTTTCCGGCCACAGAAAAATTGCCCCAATATGGAATCAAACCATAAATTTTTGCTGTCTGGCCACATAAAGGAAAAATTTGCCCCAGTTCGAAGTTGACTCGACTAGTTAATGTACTTAGGTTAGCATAAGACCCATTCTCGGTTTCCAATCTCCGGTCCTTTTTGGCTGATCCATTGACAATCTTTGAAATCATTGACCCATTATGCCGGATCTCTAAAAATTCTGCCATGTTGATGATATCTCCATTAAAATAATAATTTTTCCATCCCATGGAAAAATTGCCCTAGTGTGAGACTGTATTGACTAGAAAAACCATCCGTCCTTAATTGCTTACTTTTCGACTTATAATTTGCATTATTTTAGATAATGGCTCACTGAATCCTCGGGACTTACGGTTGCACCCGGTCCGGCCGATTGGCGACTTTTCTGGTCCATTTCAAGCTCTCTTTTGTCTAGAAAGACCTGATTCTTATTCGGAGAGGTGTGCTTAGGCAAATTGAAGATAATCGAGGGAAGTTGGAACCCTACGCAGCATGGTGCTGTGTCACGTAACATCAAGCTGCGTGAAGCGTCGAATATTCTTGACTATAGCAACCCGAGGCTCCCATTTCTCTTCCATTTTCAAACTTCTATCTCGAATCCTTTTAAGAATTCTTCCCCAAGTAATCCGGCTTCCACCTCTTCTAGTGCTAAGTTCACATCGCTAGTTACTTTCCATTACCACGATTTTAGGGTCGAGAGGCTCTGTATGTGGTGGAATCTCTTTAGTTTGGAGGAGCAAGTGCGGATTAAGGATGACATCGGCAGGACCACATCATTGCTTACTATGGAAGTCAACTAGGATCTACTCCAGGCTTTGGCTTCATTTTGGGATCCAATGCTACGCTGCGTGTCCATAGGAGTTGTAGACCTGGTCTCTACTATTGAGGAGTACACTGCATTGCTCCAGGTTCCTTCTTCTCCTACTCGAGTATATGTGCCTGTTCAGCAGTACAGGGCCAACAAGGAGTTAGGCAACTTTCTTGGCCTGAAGTATAAAGCTATGAGATTAGAGATCCGTAAGGTAGGCACTACATGGCAACATGCTAGCATTTCTTTTGATTTTCTCACTTCCCAGTTCTGAAGGAGCCAGTGTTTGCAGGACTACGTTGATGACTTCATCAATGGCAGTCAGGGATGGGAGGAGCTGCAGATCAAGGCCTTCCTGCTTGCTTTCTCAAGTATCATCTTCTTTCCTTCCTTTACTAGTAGGATAGATCTAGGTGTAGTCCCACTAGTGGACAGCCTGGGTCTTCTCTATTGTCCCCGCTATAGTGAGTGAGACTCTAAGGTCTCTCTCATATTGTAGGATCCACGGTGCTAGAGTGCCTATGTTCTGTGCCCAACTATTCCAGCTGTGGTTTTGTAGCCATCTGCGCTACTTTTATGAGCTCTAGACTTCCTTCTATTTTGAGAGGAGCACGATTAGGCGGTTGAAGGGTATAGATCTTCCCTTTGATAGCTCTAGTGAGGAGTGAACCCTGTATCTAATAAGCTTGCCATGGAGCAAGTGGGCCTAGAGAGTGACTTGGGGGCCTGTAGAGTGGCATGCTTGGACTCATTGCCATGGGCTAGCTGGGCTTCCTCTTCATGAAGTATGGGGCTGTGTAGGCTATTATCCGAGCTTAGGCTTGAGATAGTTCGAGGGTCTATAGCATTTTCCCCGTATAGATGACCTCAGCCCTATAACCTTTGAGTACCTTGGTGGGACATCCACGTGGGAGAGCATAGAGAAAGTCACGCACTACAGGAGCTGTTAGCTGTCAGAGGTCGACTTTGTGGACCTAGACTCTCCTAGTGAGGAGATAGCTACTTCTGAGTATGTCTGATGGCGAAAGGAGTTAGGATCCTCCTTCATTCCGATGCCTCCTTCTAGACCAGCTGTGATGACGCCTTCTATACGGACCTCTCTGCGAGATTCAGCTACCAATGACTATCTATTTCGCATTCTCAACCTAAAGCAGAAGTTGGATGAGGTACGAGAGGAGCTTAATGCTGAGAGAGCTGTCAGGCGGGAGTTTAAGCCTCATTACATGGTGCAGCGATTACAGAGGTAGGTGACCTGGCATGAGTGCGAGAGGGAGAGGACACAGCTCGACATCTTAACCCTGAAGGGGAGAGTCTTTGACTTGAAGGGCACCATAGACTTTGTCCAAGACTTGCTATAGTCTTCTGAGGCTGCTCGGGATGCTCTTGGGAGTTCACTGACTGATACTCAGGCACGCCTTGAGGAGGAGCAGATAGCACAGACTCAGGCTAGAGATGAGCTTGATCTTCTTAGTGCTTACACCCAGTCTTTGATGGATTCTTCCACTGGCCGTCCTCATGACATGGTACAAGTCTAGAGAGCTGTGGAGGCCAGAGATGATGCACTCACAGAGACTCGTGCAGAGATGGAGGCACTTCTCCTTCGGATCAACATACTACAGGCGGACTGCGAGATCATGCAGACTGAGATAGACTGAGTACAAGAGGTATGCGAGTCGGGTTCTGATATGCCCAATGCAGAGTGTCTTTAGCTTCACAGATCCTGGCATTGAGTGACCCAGGTAGCTCAATCAGTAGGAGCCGAGGCCACTGCCACTCTTGAGGGGTATGATGAGAGAGATTAGATTCGTTCTACTAAGTTAGACAAATTTTGCAGTTGAGCTTCCATTCGCCGGAGCCAGATTTGATCCTGTTATTATCTCTTTATTTGTTCCTGTGTAGATGAGTAGTCAGTACCTTGTATTATGTGGCAAGCCCTTCATAAATCCGAGTCGGATTGTGTAAGGCTCCCATTTTTATACTTTTCAGTTTGTATGTATTTATGCAACTAAAGACATCATGAAAATCTTTGTATTGACACGGGAATTTATGACATGGATGTATATATTTTTTTATGAATGAATGAATGTGTATGGATATGTATAAAGTCATGAATATTGTAAAGACAAAGCAAGAGGTTAATTGTTATGATATGCCACTAAAAAAGGATATTAGGGGAACATGCCGCCTTTGGATCCTCCATGCACTTTGTAGAAATGATTTTGCTTATTGCTGGAAAGGTAACACGGGTGGTTCTTTCGAGAAAAGATAATCTTGCATCTGGATTTTTCCTTGCAAACTGGTCCTAAAAACTGATATTGCAAACTTGTCTTGCAAACTGATTTTGAACATTGGCCTTGCAAACTGGTCTTGAACATTGGTCTTGTAAACTGATAATAATAATATATATATATTTTTAGCCATATATTGCCCCTGAAACCAAGTCCGGCTTCCACATTACTTTTGCTTATGGCGCCTTGTCCGAGGTTTTCACCATACCCATGGTATTTTATCCTGGGGGTGGCGTCCTTTCGGATTTTCACCATTTCCCAAGTCTTCAAAGGAAAACTCTGCAAACGAACTCAACATGGAAAAGAGTGTTTTGATCATTGAAGAATACATGTTTGATTGATTCAAACAACATTACACATAGTATTTGATTACAGAATCTGAGTTGATTGGAGCATGGAATTCTTTGTCATCCATATCACCTATAATGAAAGCCCCACCAAAAAAGGCTTTCTTCACCACGTAAGGACCTTCATAAGATGGTGCGAACTTTCCTCGCGAGTTGAAGATAGCCATATTCCGCTTTTTCAAAAAAAGGTCTCCAGCTTGAACATACGGAGATACGTCTTCTTATTATATGCCCTTTCAATCCTTCTCTAGTAAAGCTGATCGTGGCAAAGCGCCATCATTCTCTTCTCGTCGATGAAGTTCAACTATTTATAACAAGCTTGGGCCCACTCAGCTTCATCTAACTTTATTTGTGTTAGGATCCTTAACGAGGGAATCTTGACGTCTACAGGCAAGACTGCTTCCATCCTGTACACCAACGAAAAAGGGGTAGCTCCAATTGCCATCCTAACAGATGTCCGGTAAACGCATAAAGCATACGGCAATTGCTCATGCCAATCTTTGTAAGTTTCTGTCATTTTGCTCAGGATTCTTTTCACATTCTTGTTTGCAGCCTCAATAGCACCGTTCATCTTTGGGCGGTAGGGAGCAGAATTGTGATGCTTGATCTTAAATTGTCAGCATAGTTGGTCCATCATTCAATTGTTTAAGTTCAAAGCATTGTCAGTGATGATCATCCCTGGCATCCCGTACCGACAAATAATGTTGTTTTTGACAAATCGAGTTACTGCTGCCTGGGTAACATTCTTGAATGAACATGCCTCATTTGGTGAAGTAATCAGTGGCCACTAATATGAATTCATGTCTATTTGAAGCTTTCAGGGTAACGGCTTCGATCACATCCATTCCCCATGCAGAGAAAGGCCAGGGTGTAGCCAAGGTATGCAGATATTGTGGTGGTGCATTCTTACGGTTCTGATAAATTTGGCATTTGTGAGATGCTTGAACGTGCTTGATGCAATCTCTTTCCATTGTCAACCAATAGTAACCCACTCTCATGATCTTCTTTGCTAAGAAAAGGTCATTTGCATGGGCTCCCATCAACCCTGCATGCATCTCGTCGATCAACTGATTAGCTTATTCAGCATCTACACAACGCAATAGCGTAGCATCATGTGTTCGCTTATACAACACTTCTCTTCTCAGGAAGAATTGAAAGGCCATTTTACAAATGTATTTCTTCTCGTTTTCCCTCTCTTCAGCTAGGTACTCGCGGTTTTGGACGAAACACTTGATGTCATGATACCAAGGCTTACCATCTAATTCTGCTTCCACATTCATGCATTCTTCAATGCACACGCAATAAATTACGACTCCACGAGTCTCAATTTGCAATAGTTGCAAATCATCCCCTTCTAATAACTTGATGAGGCTTGCTAGGGTAGCTAGCGCATCAGTAAAGTGATTGTGAGCTCTTGAGGTGTATGTGAAAGTGACATATTTGAACTTAGGGATCAATTGACTAATATATCTCTGGTATAGCATAATCTTGGGATCTTGAGCTTGCCATTCTCCATTGGTTTGTGACACTATCTGCAAAGAGTCTCCAAAAACATCTAGCTCATGGGCGCCGAATTCCAAAGCCGCTTGCAGACCTACGATACATGCTTCGTATTCTACTATATTGTTTGTGCAATCAAAACCGAGTTTGACGACAATAGGAGTTTGTTTCCCTTTAGGTGAAATTAGAATTGCACCAATTCTGCTTCCAGTGGCATTGGCTGCTCCATCAAATAAAGCTTCCATCTACAGAGACTATCTTCGTCAATTGCCATTACATCTTCATCTGGGAATTCTACATCCATTAGCTCTTGTTGCTCGAATGAGTGATCTGCTAAGTAATCGGCTCTAGCTTGCCCTTTAATTATGTTTCTGGTTACGAACAAAATGTCAAATTCGGATAGTAATACTTGCCACTGCGCAATCTTCCCTGTCAAAGCGGGCTTTTCAAAAGATGTATTTGATCGGATCCATTCGAGACACCAACCAGGTAGCAAAATAGAGCATATATTGCCTTAGCTTCTTGGAGGCCCAAGCCAATGCACAATAGGTCTTCTTAACTAACATGTAGCGAGTCTGTGGTTCAGTGAACTTTTTGCTGAGATAGTAAATTGCATGTTCCTTCTTTCCAGCCTCGTCTTGCTGTCCTAATATACAACCCATGGAAGCTTTTTGGACTGTGAGATACAGGATGAGAGGACGCCCTGGTGTTGGTGGAACCAAAATTGGCGGTCTAAGCAGATATTCCTTGATTTTATCGAAGGCCTTTTGACAGTCTTCTGTCCACTTGATCTTTACATCCTTCCTCAATAGCTTGAAAAAAGGCTCGCATGTGGCAGTGAGTTGAGCTATGAAGCGTGCTATATAATTGATCCTTCCCAGAAAGCTTCGGATCTCCTTTTCTGTTTTTGGTGCAGGCATATTCCGTATAGCTTGGACTTTCGTGGGATCAATCTCGATTCCCCTTCCGCTGACGATAAAACCCAATAATTTCCCGGATGTGACACCGAATATGCACTTGTTAGGGTTCAACCCGAGCCTGTACTTTCTTAGGCGCTGGAACAACTTGAGTAAATCCACCAAATGGTCTTCCAACATACGAGATTTTGCAATCATATCATCCACATATACTTCAATCTCCTGGTGGATCATATCGTGGAACAAAGTGACCATGGCGCGTTGGTATGTAGCCCCTACATTCTTCAAACCGAATGGCATGACATCATATACAAAAGTACCCCAATGGGTGACAAATGCAGTCTTGAGCTTGTCTTCATCGACCATTTTAATCTGGTTGTAGCCCGAGAAGCCATCCATGAAGGAGAAAACAACATTGGTTGTCGTGTTATCTACCAGTGTATCAATATGGGGAAGTGGAAAGTTGTCCTTAGGACTAGCTCGGTTCAGATCCCAAAAATCTATGCACATTAGCACCTTTCCATCCTTCTTCGGCACCAAAACTATGTTTGCTACCCAATCTGAATAGGTCACGTTACTTAAAAATCCTGCGTTCAACTGTTTCTCAACTTCTTCTTTAATCTTCAAAATAGTCTCAGGCTTCATGTGACGCACTACTTACCCTACTAGTTTACACTCAGGTTTTAACGTAATCTGGTGAACTACTATATCAGTGTCTAAACTAGGCATGTCTTGATAAGACCAGGCGAATATATCGCGGTACTCTCTTAACAACGATATTAGCTCATCTTTCAAAGTATCGGGAAACTTAGCTTCGATTATTATCTCTTTCGGTTCTTCACCCTCTCCTAACAGGTTTATAGATTCCAGTTCTTCAATGTTCGGTTTGGATCCTTCATTCTGTCTTTCTAAAGCTTCGAGCATGTCATATGGTAAATCAATTTCTTCATCTGAATTAACCATGTTACCAGTCGAGCAATTCTTATCATCATCTACGTTAGTGACATGTGATTCACTTGGAGCGTCATGTTTGACCCTAGGATAGACGATGGATTGGAATATAAGGATTGCGAAAAGGAAATATTTATGCGGTAGATAGTACGGATAAAAGAATTTGAAGAATAGACATGAATGAAATGGAAAATACGTGGCATATCATTGCATGAAAATAGGATAACTTGTTCAAAGGACAATACAAATGATGTCTTTAAAAGCATAAAAGCATAAAACATGAAAATGGTTCTTAAAACTCCTTGATAATTTGTGATGGTTCTGAACCTGAACCGATCACAAGCTAGGGTACTGCTTACTCATTGCCACTGATCATCCTTGGCAAAGGCGTAACAGTCAACTTTCTCACAATCTCTCCTAGCTCGCAGAGACGGATAAGTGGTGGAATAATCTCTTGAAAAGCAGTAGTATTAACCCCAAAGTCTTCAGCAAACAAGAGTATGAGCTCCTCTTCTTCTTTATCTTCTAGCTTCACTTTCTCGTTAGGGTGAATCACCATGGCTGGTGCTGGAAATTTGGTCTTGATATGGGAATGACTATGTTCTTCTCTGGCATCTTCCCTCCTTTGACCCTGGCCAAAGCCTTCAACCTCTGCATCTCGAATGCTTGCTAGCGATTTTTGCGGGTCAGAACGTAACCGAGCCCATAGCCATCTTTGTTCTCTTTAGCAGCTATCATAGTGGGTATTCCCTGATTTGAACTTTCGAGTCCCTAACCTCGCTGAAATCCGAGCCTGATAAATTCCTTTCCCACTGCCATTATTGCTTTTGGCATTTTCGGCTTAACTGCTGCTACCTTATGAATCATTGAGACGAACTCAAAACTGTGGAATGACGCTTCGGGTGTAACATTATATAAGGAATTGTGGGATCATTGTAGATTGAAATGGGCTCCTCTGCTAAGATGGTGACTAGTTGGTTACCAATAATGAACTTCATCTTCTAGTGAAGAGAAGATGGTATTGCTCTAGCTGTATGCAACCATGGTCTGCCCAACAACATATTGTAGGGTGAGTTAACCCTTAACACCTGAAAGCTTATGTTGTAAGCCTGTGGACCAATCTCTACTGGTAAGTCTATCTCTCCAAAGACCTCTCAACGGGTCTCATCAAACGCCTTGATAATCATATTGCTGGCTCTCACACTTGACTGGTCAATTCCGAGCTTGTCTAGAGTACTCATAGGACATACATTCAAAGCTGATCCATTATCAATCAATACCTTCGCAACGATCCTCTCCCTAGTCTTCACAGTGATGTGTAAGGCTTTCACATGGCCTCTACCCTCTGGGGGTAACTCATCATCTGAGAATGTCAACTATTTAGTGGCTAGAACTGCTGTCACCATGTTTTCAAAAGAAGGGGCGGTAGTGTCTTCAGGTACATGGGCCTCATTCATGACTTTTACAAGAGCTTTCTTGTGTACTTCTGAAGCCAACAAGAGCGATAAAACTAAAATATCCATAGGCATCTTGTTGAGCTGTTTTACTACACTGTCCTCGCTATTCTTGATGATCCTCAGAAAGTCTTCTACCTCTCCTTCAGTTATCTTCTTCTTTAAAGGATCCTCTACTGCTTTTCCTAATTCCTTTCGACTTTTCTCTAGCTCTTCAGAAGTGTAACATCTACCACTCCTTGTAATGCCTCCTAAACCCGAAGAAAGATTGTCTACCTCAGCTTCCTCTACTTTTCTCTAAGTTCGTCGTGTAGTTACAATTTGCATGTTATAATTCCAAGGGACCTTGCGATCATCCTTGTATGCAAAGGGTCGAGGTAATTGAATGGTTACATTTGAAACACCTAGCTGTGGTTCCACAATGGAAACAATTGAAGCTTCATTCTTCTCTGGGATGGGAAACTAGATCACCAATGGAGTAGTGTTTAGGATTTTTCTAGGTCCTGGTACTGTCACCAATGCAGACTGGTTCTTAGATGAGTTGTCTTCTTCCTTCTGAACTTTCCTCTTTTCACTATACTCCTTAAAGTCTTCTTTTATCTTCTCCATTTTGGCTTGGAAATCAATTTTCTCCTGAGGTGAAAACCTCACTCGGTTAATCATCATGCATTCCTTTGCTGGCTTCGCAATCTTTTTCCGAATAATTCCCCATTCACATAAACCGACTATCTCTTTCTTGAAATCCTCACAATCTTCAAGGTTATGCTCGTGGGCATTGGAGTGATACTCACAAATTCCTTCAGACAACTCTTCATAGCATGCTTCTACTGGATCTAGATAGCCCTATGCTTTCAAAGCATAAAACAGCTTTTTCCATGGAACTTGGATGGTACTAAGATCAATACGGTCGTCATCCTCCACTAGAATAGCACTTACACCTCCTTCTAGGTGACTCAGCAAAGGGTTAGTCTTAATATTAGGAACTTTTTTGAACTTTAGGATCCCGTGATCTAGCAAATCTTGTACTCGATGCTTCAAAACTTTGCAATTCTTGAGGGAGTGCCTAACGGCTCCAAAATGAAATTCACATGTGGCATTGGGATTAAAATCCCTTGGGGGTGGACCATCATATTGTCTTTGTACTGTAGGTGAAATCAAGTTCCTCTCTATTAGAATTGGGTACAACTATGTGATAGGCATAGACAACTGCTGAAATACCCTCTGTTCCTTCTTAAAAGGCTAGTTAGTTTGGTTCTCAGTTCCTCTTGCTTGAACCGGTCTCTACTGGTTTTGCACTAACTGTATGGTGAAGGTAAGAAGGACTTGTTTTTGCTTCCCATTGTTCCTACTTATCATCTGGACTTCCGCTTCCTTTTTCTTGACTTGGGTTTTATTTACAGCTTGCTATGCTAGTGCCAGTAATGCTGAGGTGTCCACTATCTTCTTGCTCTTCACATCATCCTCAACCCTTTCCCCAAAGGAATTAAATCTGTAAAGAACTGTAGTTGTAGTCCCAACATTCTGTCAAAGTAGGGGTTCTTCAATGTGTCTATAAAGATCTTCATCATGTCTTTCTCCTCAAGGGAAGGACGGACCATAGAAGCTCTTTCTCTCCAACACTATGCATATTCTTGGAATGACTCTCCGCTCTTCTTTTCCATTTTTTGTAAGTTAAAACGATCAAGCGCTGAATGGACATTATGGCCATACCATGCCAGAAATATATCAGCTAACTCCTTCCAATGGGTCATCTTCTTCAAACGAGAAAACCATACTGCAGCTTGACCAGTAAGAATGTCTTGGAAAGTCTGGATAAGCAAAGGTTCATTTCCTGCATTACGGGCCATCTTCCTACAATACATTTGGAGATAGATCATTGGATCACTGGTTCCATTGTACTTCACGAAGTCTTGAGCCTTAAACTTGTAAGGCACCTCCATGTTCAGGAACCATGACATGCTAGCAAAATCAGTGTTTCCAAAAGAACCTAGGCCTGAAATGAGGCGAATCCTCTCCTCTAGGTCTTCAAGCTTACTATCTACCTCAGAAGTTCTCTGGTTCTCATGATCTTCAGGCTTAGGCTGCTGAGGGGGTGGTTTTGTATGATTCTTGCCTCCTAGATGGAGTTCATTGTTCCGAGCATCATTTTCTACATCCCTCTTGGCCATAAGGTGTACCAAGTTAATGGGCTCATCAAACCTTTCTTCTAGTGCAGACATGCGGGCCTCTATTGAGCTAGACCCACTAGGTTCAGTTGCCATTGGTATTCCACGGGACCGAGTTCTAACTGGGCTTCTTGTATGTACTGGTTTCTTCTTAGGAGCTATCCTTTCTTGTAAAGATGAACAACTAGAGAGGGATAGAGAAGAATCCGGGGTACAATGTGATTGCTAGTGTAGACATGGGGGAAACAAACAAACAAATGAAAAGCAGTATCTGAAAGTGATTGGTGATAATCATGATCCTAATTCATTTTCATATAAGGGAACCCTTTGGTGCAAAGGGCCTTTGCATTTTTGATGATCTAGATAATGATGGATTAATGCGACAATCATATTCAAATAGCTAGAATCTCACATTTCATTGCCAAAATCTTGTTTTCATTGATAAACGAAATTTCTTTACAACCTTTGGAAATGAAAAAATTTACAGCTTGATTTTTGTTTTGAAATTTCTAAACATCAGCAAATATGAGATTCGTGCTTTTTGTTCAGAATAACATAAAGTAAATGCATGAGATCCCTTGGCGAGTCGCGAACTCTTTCAGAGCTTGGGTAGCTTGTAAGGGTGTAGACAATCGCGATTGTCTTTTCCCATGAGGGTTGCATGATGCAAAATTTTGGATTAACGGAACCTAGACTCGGTGCACACTTTGGCATATTTTCAAACCTATAAAAGTCAACATGACACTTTTCTCTTGACTTGTTTTGAAAAGACAATCACTGAATTGGGTTTCTTATCTCAGTTTGGATATCCACTTGGTTTTAGACTTTACCTAATTCTCACAGGCGGTCCATCTACTCTATAGTAGTACTATATGAGACATGGTATGGACTGGCTTCCAGAATTCTATTTCCTAAAGGGGGCTTGATCTTGCCAACAGTGAGCCTCGTGAGAAACTCAAAGGGTATTGGATCAAGAGGAGACCTCTTTTTCGCAAACCTTTTCCCCATGGATGTGAGTAGAAGAGTGTATACCTTCGAGGTTCCAGGTCCTGAACTAAAAGGGTTTTGGTGGTACCATATCAGACAGGTAGTCACCGGATCCGGGTTTAATCCAAAAGTCATGAGGGACTTGTAATGATTTTGAAAATGAAAGGAAAAGACTTCCACAACAAGATATAACAAGATTTATGACAGATAATAATGTTGCAGAAATTAAATCTCTATCCTATGTTTGCAAAGATAGAAATGTAAATCATCCAAACATATATCAAAAGGAAAGAAAAGGAGAGATATCCATGCATAAAATTCCAACATATGATATGACATGTAATCAAACAAACAAACAAACACACAAAAGACAAACAGGCTTAAATCCTCCAGTGGAGTCACCAAGCTGTCAACGCCAGACAAAATATCTTTCATTTTATCCTTCCTCCTATCTATTTTACTAGACTGTGAATTGATTTTATATTTTCTAACTCCGACCCCCATTGGGCTCGACAAAATCTTATTTTTTATGTGTTGTGTTTGGGGTGAACATATTATGTAAACATGTGCAAATGTGTGTGTGTGTGTGTGTGCGCGCTCTGGCATGTACTTGTACATGGCAAATGGGATGAACAACATGAGATTTGGAGTTGCCACCAATTATCGGGAAATTATGAGGTGTTATTGGTCACCTATGTGCTTTTATGTGTGTTTGATTAAGCAAAATGTTGGATTATTATTAGGAACAAATGTCCCAACATTGCCGGGCGTACATCAATTGGTGATGCACGCATTCAACGCAATCAATTTTGTTATCCTTTGTTCCCCTTTTGAATATCTTGTTTCTTTTAGGGTTTTTGGTGAAGTAATGGTAGGGTGTACTTGAAACCCTAACACTGTTCATTAGAACAAAGTTGAATTAGGTTTGGCCATGATCAAGACCTCATTTACCCTTGGGTTGCAAGGGTAAAGTGGTCCGTCGTATTGCGGCTTTGATTACCCTTTTTATTTTTAGGCTATTCCCTCCACTTGTTCGATTTTGACGAGTTTTTGGCCCTTCGAGCACCCTTTTTTGTACTGACGGTTGAAGGTCTTTTAGTGCTCAGATATGGTCGAGATTGGTGTCTATGGAAAGCCTACACTTTCTAATTTCCAACGGAACTAACCTTGCACGATTCTGACTTTTGTGCAGAAAACTGCAGCTTCTGGAAGTAAGGCTGTCATGCTGTTTTTTGCATTCCGAATGGTTTTTCCTTGTTTTCCAGCACGAATTCCGGTCAGGTCGGATAACCTTTTGACGAACCCAAAGAACCTTGTCGTAGACGAAGTTGCCCTCTTCGAAAAGGTGCAAACTTTTTAGAAACTCATGGTAAGGATTGGGAAGACGCTGTGTGCAAAGGTGGTATGCCGGATAACCGTTGGCAATTTTCCAACACTTTGACTTATTTTTGTCGTTTTTCCTGAGTTCGATTGACCTAGCTCTCGATGTCGGATTTGAGAAAACTTGGTATTTCTAGAAAGCTTGTGATGTCTACTTTCTCATGGAACAAATCTTGTGTCAATCTGAGTTTCGGTTTTGGAACTGTGGGCTTCAAAATAGGGGCTTCCGAAGAGTTTCCTTGTTGGCGGTCCGTTTTCCGGTACTGATTTTGAGCAACTCGAGTATGCTTTTGACCAGCCGAAAGAACTTGCTTTTAGGTAAACTTCTTATATTCAAAAATCCACCTGCTTTCTGGAAACTCATGGAGTGGATTAAGAAGACTCTGCGCACAAAGGCGACTTCAAAATGGGTCTCTTTATGTCCAAAATACTTAGCGAAATTTCACTAAGTATTGGGCATTTTTTTGCTGTTTTGGCCATAACTCCTTTGTTTTAGATCTGTTTCGGGCCCATGAACTATCAAACTGAAGATATAAATGTAATCTTTCCAATGACGGTAAAATGGTCGATCACCTCTTGATGGAGCTCAGCCATGACTTCGGTCAAACTCTAGTAAAACTTGGTCAAACCTGGTCAAACTCGGTCAAAATTAGTCAAACTCATTAAAATCCTCCTATCCTCGAAACGCGGTCTTGGATTGACGGATTTCCACATGTTTGGGTATTTTCAGTCGGTTCTTTCATTAATCGGGTCGCCTTGGTTTGCTTGCCAAATTCCCGGGAAAATCCTTAGAGTAAAAATAGAGTTATGACAGACTGATCAATGGCTAAAAACTTTTCCTACCGCCCAACCCACCCGTAATCCACACACCAAACCCACCTAACTGACCCACAGACCCGTGCCAATCAATAAATGGTTAACGGATGGATTGTTCGTGAACCTAATTTCTACGGATGGACAATGGATTTACCCTAAACCCGACTAGCCTGACCCGTGGCCACCCCTAATTTTATGATATAGAATTATCTGTTTATGAAAGGTTATGAATTATTTTGAAAAGACATCATTTTGGGATTATGCCAATTAAAATGAAGAGTTATAACGCTTCATTGTATATAAATAAAAAAACTCAAATCATAGTTAAATACATAATTTTGTTCGAATTCTCTTAAAAGGAAACTTCAAATATTGTTGTCTTGCAAGTGGTGATTTTATTGTATCTTGGAGGTAAATTACTCTTAACCCGGCATCAAACTCTTTCGAGTTGGGATAACTATCATATTAAAGAAAGTGTTCCACACGTCTTAAAGTCGTATTTATTTTTTTAATTACAACAATTTCTTCAACTCTAACAACTTAGATCGATGGGTGCATGCTAGTGTGTTCTTAATAGGCTAAAAATTCATTTTACATATTATAATTTTGAGATTGCTTCTAAATTGATTCCTCAATTTTCAAAACTTACAATTTCGCCATTGATTATTATAACCATACTTCCCAAATCCAAAACATCACATAGTCACTAGCACCACACCTCAACCGGCAACAAGGCCGGTTCAATATATTTTAGAGACTAAAATCCAAAACATCACATAGCCAGCACCACACCTAACCGGCAACAAGGCCGGTTCAATAATTTTAGAGACTAAGCCATAAATTTAAGTGATTTTTTGAACGGAAAGTACATTTTACACAAATATGGTTTGACCCATTTATAAGTTGCCTACCCGTGGTTTAAAAACTGACACTTTACCCACCTACGGTCCTTCCCGTTTGCTTCTATTACCCACCTCTTGCCAAACGTTAAAAAAAAAAAAAAGATCTCTCCTTCTCTCACCTGATCTCCTCACCCATTCGACATTGACCAGGCCTATCTCCAACGCAATCTCATCCTCAAGAACCTCAATAGGCCTCTGTTAAGACCCCAACCATCCCACATCCGTGGGTATGCTTACCCTAGCCACTAAGGCACGGATTGGCTTAGTTAACATTTGAATAAACATGTATTAGCTTATATTCATGATTAGTAAGGTCCAAGCTATCCAAGCTTGTACCTTGTTAGTTAATTAAATGCATTGGGGGTCTAGTACATTCCTAGGCTTTAACCCCTTGTACTTAATTGTTAGAGATTCTAAGGTTGTACCTTGGTTGTGCATGAGAAATGCATGACTTAGCTCAACCAATGAGAAGAGAGCATGAGCTGGCCAATGAGAGGAATGCATGAGAAATGCATGACTTAACTTGCCAATGAGAGGAATGCATGAGAATGCATGACAAATGAGAAGAGAGCATGAGCTGGCCAATGAGAGGAATGCATGAGAAATGCATGACTTAACTTGACCAGTATGAGAGGAGTGCATGTAGTTCGGCCAATGAGAGGAGTTCATGCTCTATCTCGGCCAATGAGAGGAGTGCATGAGAAAGCCCATTGTGGGTTATCTCTCCCATTCCTCCATTGTTGCTCAATTATCCAAATAACTCCATTGTTACTCATAGGAATTCTCTCTAGGAGATTATACATTTAGTTGGTAGAATTCAATAAGAATTAGTAGGTTTTCTTCATAAATCCAAGGGGATCCATCCTATCGGATTGGATTATTCAAAGTTGTGTGTTGATTGTGTGTGATTGTTGAAGGGAGATTGAGTGTTCTTGAGAGACAAACCAAGGGGTTCCTTTCATTTGGTATCAGAGCTGATTACGAGCCATGGAGATTGAAACAAGAGCTGGAGTTCCAAATCGGAGTTCTTGATGAAGGATTGCAAACTCAAATTGGATGAGCACTCGGGTGCAATTCGAGCAATTGTATACAAAGTGAAATTGATCGGATTGGAGGCTAAGCTGGATAATGGCTTTGATAACCTTCAAGCCATGATGAGAGAGCTGTTACAGAGGCAGCAAGGGGTGGAGCAACCAGCTGTGCAACCGGTGGTGGAGCAACCAAGGCAAGAGGTGCAAACTCCAACTCGGGTTCAAGGGAATTTGGGAGGATCAAATGCCAAGAGCTCCTAGAGAAATCCATGGGGTTCCATTAGGGGCTGAGATGAGGGAATGCTATGCCAATGAGGCCTCCATGAATCAAGACATTAGGGCTCCAAGCCCAAATCAAACCACGAGTTGAAGTGCAAATGGGAGAAGGTATGGAAAATGGGCAAAATAGACCCATTTTGGGTGATTTTGGTGACCCGATTGAGGAGAGAAGGAATGAGGGAAACAATGCTAGGTTCATGCCTCAATTTCAAGGGCATTTTGATGCTCCTTATGAGGAACCTTGGCTAGGAATGAGGCAAGGAAGGCAGCAGGGGCAGCAAGGGCAGCAAGCACAGCTTGAGCCCATTTTGGGTGATTTTGGTGACTCGATTGTAGAATCATTGTGTGGTTCGAGTAATGCAAGGCCTCCACCATCTTTTGAAGGCCAATGTGGGCTGTATGGTGAAGAATATTGGCATGAGAAAAGGCTTCCAAGGCAGCAGCCGCAGGGCAGCAAGCACAGCCACAAAGGCATGCTAGTCAAGCTAGGGAACCAAGGAATGCTCCATGGCCTCAAGGTGATGTTGTAGAACCTTGGTATGATCATGGAGGGGGCAAAGGCAATTGGGGAAGAGCAAGGAACTATCAAGGACCTCAAGATAGAGATCCTTATGGAAAGAATCAAGATCCACTCCAAAGGCAACAAGGAAGGCAAGCAAGGGAGCCGAGAGCAATGGAGCTTGAATTTCCAAGATTCAAGGGAGGTGATCCTACTTCTTGGATGTTTAGAGCAATTCAATATTTTGAATATTATCAAGTCCATGATGCTTCAAAGGTAATGCATGCTTCTTACCATTTAGATGATGATGCATTGATATGGTTTCAAAAGTTGTGAGCATGATTTAGGTTGTTGGGATAATTTTGCTAGAGCAATTCAACTTAGGTTTGGGCCTCCTAGCTATGATGATCCTATGGAGTTATTGATTAAACTAAAGCATGTTAATTCTATTGAGGAGTATAAGGGGCTGTTTGAGTCACTTAGCAATAGGATTAGGAATTTGTCAAGCATGCATAAACTAAATTGTTTCATGAGTGGGTTGAAAGATGAAGTGAGGTTGGCAATCAAGATGCAAGGGCCAAGAACCTTGGGTGAGGCCTATGCATTGGCTAAAAATTCAAGAGCAATACCTAGCTAATGTCAAGAGGAAGCACAAGGCCTAGTTATGAGGCAAACAAGGACAATTGGGAGCAACATAGTTCTCAACAAGTTGCTGCCCAATTTGTTCCCAAAGTGGCTGCCCAAATTGATCCTAAAGTTGCTGAATGTGATCCAAAGGTGGCTGCCCAAATTGTTCCCAAAGTGGCTGCCCAATTGATCCTAAAGTTGCTGAATGGGATCCAAAGGTGGCTGCCCAAATTGTTCCCAAAGTTGAAATTGATCCTAAAGTTGCTAAATGGATCCAAAGGTGGCTGCCAAATTGTTCCCAAAGCGGCTGATTGATCCTAAAGTTATTGCCCAACTTGATCCTAAGGTGGCTGTCCAAATTGATCCTAAAGTTGCTACCCAACTTAATCCTAAGGTGGCTGCCCAAATGGATCCTAAGGTTGTTGATCCTAAACCAACAAGTGCAAAGCCTACAATGATGGTGCAAAAGCTCACTCCCAAGCAAATGCTTAGAGAGAAGAAGGAAAGGCCTATGCTACAATTGTGATGAGAGTTGGACTATGTGGCATACATGCAAGGCCATGAAATTGTACTTGATTGAGGAAGTACAAGAAGAAGAAGGTGCTTATGTTACAAGTTATGAGGAAGAAGAAAGGGTAGAATGGTGTGAGGAAAGACGCAACACCAAGGAGGAGAGCATCAACAAGGACATTCAAGTTCCTTCAAGATATTGGTTAATCGGAAGATCACCATTGATGAAGAAGCACTTAACCAAGAAGCAACTTGAAGACTCATCCTCCATTCGGCCACAACAAGATCACAACCTTGAGGACAAGGTTTTTAGATGGGGGGGGCAATGTTAAGACCCCAACCATCCCACATCCGTGGGTATGCTTACCCTAGCCACTAAGGCACGGATTGGCTTAGCTTAAACATTTGAGTAAACATGTATTAGCTTATATTCATGATTAGTAAGGTCCAAGCTATCCAAGCTTGTACCTTGTTAGTTAATTAAGGTTGGGGGTCTTGGGGGTCTAGTACATTCCTAGGCTTTAACCCCTTGTACTTAATTGTTAGAGATTCCTAAGGTTGTACCTTGGTTGTGCATGAGAAATGCATGACTTAGCTCAACCAATGAGAAGAGAGCATGAGCTGGCCAATGAGAGGAATGCATGAGAAATGCATGACTTAACTTGACCAATGAGAGGAAGCATGAGAATGCATGACTTAGCTCAATGAGAAGAGAGCATGAGCTGGCCAATGAGAGGAATGCATGAGAAATGCATGACTTAACTTGACCAATGAGAGGAGTGCATGTAGTTCGGCCAATGAGAGGAGTGCATGTAGTTCGGCCAATGAGAAAGCCCATTGTGGGTTATCTCTCCCATTCCTCCATTGTTGCTCAATTATCCAAATAACTCCATTGTTACTCATAGGATTCTCTCTAGGAAGATTAGATACATTAGTTGGTAGAATTCAATAAGAATTAGTAGGTTTTCTTCATAAATCCAAGGGGATCCATCCTATCGGATTGGATTATTCAAAGTGTGTGTTGATTGTGTGTGATTGTTGAAGGGAGATTGAGTGTTCTTGAGAGATAAACCAAGGGGTTTCTTTCATTGATTGTTGAAGGGAGATTGAATGTTCTTGAGAGATAAACCAAGGGGTTCCTTTCATTGGCCAAGATAGAGCATGAACTCCTCTCATTGGCCGAACTACATGCACTCCTCTCATTGGTCAAGTTAAGTCATGCATTTCTCATGCATTCCTCTCATTGGCCAGTTCATGCTCTCTTCTCATTGGTTGAGCTAAGTCATGCATTTCTCATGCATTCCTCTCATTGGTCAAGTTAAGTCATGCATTTCTCATGCATTCCTCTCATTGGCCAGCTCATGCTCTCTTCTCATTGGTTGAGCTAAGTCATGCATTTCTCATGTACAACCAAGGTACAACCTTAGAATCTTTAACAATTAAGTACAAGGGGTTAAAGCCTAGGAATGTACTAGACCCCCAATGCACTTAATTAACTAACAAGGTACAAGCTTGGATAGCTTGGACCTTACTAATCATGAATATAAGCTAATACATGTTTATTCAAATGTTAACTAAGCCAATCGTGCCTTAGTGGCTAGGGTAAGCATACCCACGGATGTGGGATGGTTGGGGTCTTAACAGCCTCGCAAGTAACCATTCCTCTTAATATTCTCTATTTGTATGCCGAGAAATCATAAGAAAGTATGGGAAAGCAGAGTTCTGAATCTTAAATTGTTTAAATAATTAATAAAGCATAGTAACGAATCAATTTTCGGTGTTTGGGAGCTGAAAATTAAAAGAAAATCCTCTTAAGTGAGTTTAGTATAGTGTGGCTAGTTGCACCGAGTTTCCACTTTCCACTAGAAATGTTTTAATCAATTTAAGGCACGGGATTCAAAATGTTATCTAATTTTGATTTTCACTGTTTGTCGTCTTTTTGACCCAATGGAGGAGGACAATGTTTTTTTTTTTTTTTTTTGGTTTTTGTTATAATTTTTTTTTTTTAACGTATGATAAGAGGTGGGTAACGGAAGTAAATAGGAAAGATTATATGTGGGTAAAGTGTCAGTTTCTAAACCACGGATAGACTGTAAATGTACCCCCCTTATTTTTAATATTTAAAGATCAATTTAATCTTATTTTGTACTAAAACTAGCGTTCCAATTGGGTTAGATTTTTATTGATTAAATATTTTGAGGATCGTCTTGGAGATGGAGAAAATAATGTAAACTCACCCTTTTTTTTTTTTTTTTTAAATCAATTATCAATCTACATTCTTTGAGACATTTTCGTACAATTTTGGGGTATTTGATTTATGTAAGGACCTTAAATTTTTTTTTTTTTTTTGCCAAATTTGGAGTAGGTAGGGGTCGTTTGGTTCACTTGATGTTAAATTACAATGTGATGTTAGATTCCTTGAATCTTTGATTTATGGAATCACTTCATGGGAATGTAAAATTATGGTATTTGGTTCGTTAAAACACCCCCAACCGATTCTTTATTTTCAATTTTGCCTAATCAGTTTTTAAAACACCCCAAACTGATTCTTTATTTTCAACTCTATTTTATTATAATATTATTTCTTTACTTATTTTTTATTATATCATTCAAAACTTTCAAACACAACCCAATAAAGAAGAGAGAGAAAATGAGAGAACTAATTAAAAATAAAGGATATAATAAAATATTACTTTGCCTAAGCTATAATGTTTGTTCAGCAAAAAAAAAAGCTATAATGTTTGGGTAAAAATGCCCAAGCACTATAACTTAAAGTTATTTTGCCTAACATGTTGCTAGTCCAATGAGAGCAGTTTTGGGGTTTATAAGCAATATTTTGGCTTAAATGGCATTTTGCCTAACCAATTGGGAATGCTCTTAGTCACATTCCAATAAGATTCCCTTAATATATCATTCCTATGTTTGGTTGGTTCATAACATTCACCAAATTAATAAATAAATAAAAAATTATGAATTGATTAAAATAATCTAAAAAACTAAAAATAACAAAAATACCATTAACATCAAAAAAAAAAATGACCAAAATATTCCTGAAACCACCAAAATTTCCAAAATATCTCTGAAACTATTGAAAATAAAAAAAAATACCACCAAAAGCACTAAAATCATCAAAATACACCCGGAACCTCTAAAATGAGCAAAATAACCCCGAAACTTCGAAAATGACCAAAATACCCTAAGAATCATAAATTGACCAAAATAACCTAGAAACATCTAAATAACCAAAATATCCCTAAAACCATTAACAATGACCAAAATACCCCTAGAAACCCAAAAAATAATAGCTAAATTGCATAATTACCCTCTGAGGTTTGGGTCATTTGCAAACTGATCCACTGGGGTTTCAGTTTTGCAATATAACCACCTAAGGTTTTTTAATTGGTGAAATTGACCCCTTTAAGTACATTTTTTGTCAAGTTTGCTAACAAAATTTCTCACATGCATTGCACTTGGGTTTATAATAATGAACTTTTTTATTATAAAGTGGTCACATGTAATGCACGTGACAAATTTCTACTAGCAAAATCGACAAAAAAATGTACTTAAAGGGGTCAATTTCATCAATTTAAAAACCCCAGGTGGTTATATTGCAAAATCAAAACCCTAGGGGGTCTGTTTGTAACTGACCCAAACCCCAGAGGGTGATTATGTAATTTGGCCAAAAATGACTAAATACCCATAGAATCCTAAAATTACCAAAATAACACTAAAATCTCTAAAATGACCAAAATAACTTTGAAACTTATAAAATGACCAAAATACCCCCTTAGAACACCCCAAAATAACTAAAATATCCTTAGATTCCTAAAATGACCAAAATAACCCTGAAATCTCTAAAATGACCAAAATATCCCTAAAACCCCTAACAATGACCAAAATACTCTCAAAATCTTAAAATGACCAAAATACCTTGAAACCTTTAAAATGATCAAAATAACCATAAAACCCAAAAAATGACTAAATACAATCAGAAATCCTAAAATGACCAAAATAACTCTGAAACGTTTAAAATAACAAAAATACCCCTAAAACCCATGACAATGACCAAAATACCCTTAAAAATCCTAAAATGACCAAAACAACCCCGAAACCTCTAGAAAATGAGAGGAGGCAAGATATCATATGTGGTGGTCAAGATATCAACCAATAAGCCCATGTCCTCTGCCAAATATCATTTGTGGTGGTCTGAGACGCTGTAACTCTCGCTCTCCAGACCATCCATGTGTCATAGTCTCCTATGACAATCACTAGTCCTTGAATTATCACTTTTAAAGTTGTCATTTCAAATTTGACCATTTCATTATCACCTTAAAATTGTTGGAGAATTTCATGTGATTAGAAAAATAAATGCGACTTTGAGGCGTGAATATCACCTTCTTTAAGGTGATAATTGCCCACACTCAAAAGAGTTTTGCTTACAAGGTTATGGAAATTCACTTTCAAGAATACAACAAAGTCACCAATTACAACAAAAAAAAATAAAAAATAAAAAATCTCTAATTTCCTTAAGGAGTTTCCTATAAAATTGTGCATTTGATTATGATTTAGACTCTTTAATTTATAGACAGCATTATTCTAAAGCAACATGTCTTTTTAGAATAATCCATAACCTTTCAGAAAAATAACTTACATGAGTTAGTTATTTTCTACATTAGAAATAACTTCCATGTTTAGTTATTTTTTCTATATCAGAAATAACTTCTATGGGTTAGTTATTTTCTATATCAGAAATAATTTTCATGGGATAACTTCCATGGTTTATGATCTAGTGCTTCTCATCTTATTTTAATAAATAAAATAACACCGTCCGATCTAAATCAGGTACAAGTGCCATGTGTCCAAGTGCCATGTGCACCACAAAGGCGCCACTAAAAGCCTTCAAATACAAACTCACTTTTATATCACTATATATAATATAAATTTACAATAATCATTTTTGTTTGAAAACTGAACGGAACATGATATGTTTCTAGACCCATCTATGTGGGGTATTGAGATCCAAGTGTGATTAAGACCACAGACATGTGTTTGTGGATCAGGTTGGGAATCTTAAAGTTTTGGAGACTTAAGTGTGATATTATATCAGAATCAAGAGATGAATTTATTGAGGTTAAATTCTATGATTCTAGAAATATCTCAGAACATAATTACACTCTAATCTTGACTATAATTCAAGAATTTCTATTTGTGATAATAAGAAAATAGAAACGAGTTCACGAAGTGAACAAGGAAAGAGTCAAAATACTTAAAGTGACTTGGTCTCAGTTTTTATATATCTCTTATATGCTTTCTATGAGTTATGATCTTGAAAGGAAATATAATTTATAAATCCATGAGTTCGTATTTCCTAAAATCGTAATAACTTTCTATAACTATTGAAAATGAAAATTAAGGTGAAGAAACATAGTGTGTAGATGACTATGTAACTTCTCATTGAGATTGAGATGATGTTTTCCAATGTGTATGAAATGAAACTTTTTGGTTTAAAAATTTTCAAAAGTACAAAGAAGCTAACTCACCTTTGTTCCAATCTAAAACTTAGTAAAGTTATTGGAAGCATGACTAAAGTGCGCTAGTGCAATTATAACATGGTGTGTCATGCGTTGTACTATATGTACATGACTTTCACATAGACTTTTAGAGTTTTGTAAACAAACGATCATTATTGTCTATTCATAGAGTAGGATAGCCATAATGGTTATTATTGTAAGTGATAAAATCCATGTTTAGTTGGATATTCACTTTTGGTGAAAGAGCCAGTTCATAGGCATGGAAGAAACAAAGTGAGTTTCTTTATCCACCATAAAGATTGTATGGTTGGCAACGAGTTAAGGGAAATGAATAACATAAGATGTTATATAAAAGAGATGTGCCACATCTAATGATAGTTATAACTTGCGTCGTCAAGAGTGAAGCCACCATAATTTGAAAAATGGGAAGTCTAGACATTTGAGTCTAAGACTTGAGTACATAAGACGATAAATAGTTTGATGATCTCATAACTATTGTCTACGTAAAATCAAGTGACAACTTGATAAAATTATTTTAGCAAACGTGTCTCAAGAATTGGTGAAGGAAATATCTAGTGGAATGAGTTTGAAACCTTTTGTATAAAATTCACTTGTAACGGGAACCCAACCTTATATTATTTACAAATAATTTTAAGGTTTAAAGGGTAATAACAACTTATTGTTATGTGGCTGGAGTAGCACTAAAAAATGTATGTTATATCATGATAAACCCATTCTGGGATGTTCAGGGTAGACTGTTACAAGAAATTGAGGATGAGTATTTACTCTTAATGAAGTTCATGTTATTCTTTAAATATCTGAAGTAACAGAGACATGAAAGGAATTTCACCTAAATGAACATAAGAAGTAAGTAAAATAACTTCTGACAAAAGTTTAAGGTTTACTTTTGTAAATCTATATATATATATATATATATAAGTAGAAGATGTTTCCATTTCTTCGCCATTTGGCATACATGACAACGTTTTCTGCTTGACAAGTAGAATCTTAGTTGGCAATTAACGCCACATGTTAGCCATGTGAAAAAGAAATGTCATAATAATTAAAAATAGATGCCATGTATTTTGCCACTTCAAACTTATCTCCCTCTTTCTCTCTCTTCTTCTATCTTGCCATTACATTCCATAAATGAGCACTATTACTCCTTAAATTGCTCCACCCACACAAATGGTACAATAAATTAATTAGTCACTTAAATGTTATTTTATGGTGCACAGATGGTGCAAGCAATAATTGAGACATTTAAATGTCATATGCGGCCAGATGCACAGATGACGCAGGGGCAAATTAGACATACACTGTCGAACCTAAATGACGTCGTTTTGCTAATTTGGTAACTTTAAAATTGAGTTGTTTCAGTGATGCAGCTCGACTAAAAGTGACTAACAACACTAATTTCTTTGGTGTTCAAAATGAAGTCGTCATCTTCATCTTTAAAGTGGTACACCGCATTAGCATCAACGCCAATTCGATTCATATTCCACGCGTAACCATCGATGCCGATTTGATTCTTATTCCATCTTCATTCTACCTTATACATTAATCAGGTTAGTAGTGGATCATATCTCATAACTATTTATTAGTTTCAACCATTTCTCCAACATCTGAACATTGTATTGCGTGGGAAGTTAGAGATCCACCTTCTAGAAGAAATATCCTCAACATTGCCCCCCTTTTGGAGAAACCCTCAAATTTGTGAACTATAAATCCATTGAAAAACCTAATTTTAGAGGTATTTCACTTTTTCTTCTCTGTTTTATCAAATGTTTCCTACGTAATTTCATGGGTTTGTTGGTCCAAATGTTGTATCCTGATGTTGATGGTTTTACTTCTGCCTTTTTTTTTTCTTTTTCTTTTTTTCTACGCATAATCCTACTATTGAAAGTTACTTCCTTGCTACACACATTAAGAATGGCATGTAAAACATTTTACAGAGATGTGGGTGTAAACGGTAATGGCGCTTTTTGTATCAGATGGTCAATCATGTCCATGTGACATTTATTTCGTCTAGGTTAGAAAAATCAGTGTGTAGCAGATATCATACTAATTAATTTAGCAGTATAAATTACAAACTTTTTTTGTTACTATAATTATTATCATTTTGTTTGGCTTGCTGTATAATGGGAAATCTGTCTTAAATGATAAATCCAAATTGTTCTTTCTTCCTTGATAGATGCTTTTCGGATCCAATATGTCAATGGCTCATATCTTTTTTGGTAATTCAATTTTGTTTCCTTTTTTGATAAGCAATAGCAATAGACCAAGAGCAATCTTTAAACTTTGTGAGGGGGTTTTTGGTTGCTATGCCACGTGCCATAACGAGATTGGTTGGAACGTGGGCTAAGCTTTTAAGGGTACGAGAGTTGAACCCAAAATTCAACCAAGGGCCCAAAAGGCGGCCCAAGGGCTAATGGGGCAGCTTCCTTGAAAGGTTTTGAATTGAACATGCCGGGCCCATATCAGCATGAAGAGTAGCACTACAATCCAATGAAATAACTTGTGTTAGTCAAAGCCCAAGACAAGAGTCAAGTGAGGATTTTCTATATTTTGTAAAGAACTTGAATTTAAACTAATAATTTGATATAGTTGTAATAGAACATAAATTGAGAAGAGGATAATACTTCCCTTAAGAACTGATGTCTGTCAGAACAGAATCTGCCATGCTTGAGTCAAAGAGAGCAGTAGCAGATACAGTAGGAAAATGGTCCAATATGAGAGTTTTGTTAATAAGAGCCCAAAGCAACAATGGAATGAGACTTCCACTGTTTCACATGGGATCTAGACTTAAAGTATAGCAACTTTAACTGAAATGAACATAAAATCATCAATGCCTTGATTTACTGCTGATATCTGCTGTAACAAATAGAACTCTTAATAGCGAACTTGTAGAGACATAAAAGAGTTTGACTAAGCGGGAGAGAGCCAATCCTATGAAGCATGCATGGGGTTAAAGTGTATGTGTTTAGGCTCTTGTGGTGTGAGTCTCAAGGTTGAAGAAGACCGAGGGCTCAATACAGTGTTTATTGCTATAACCCGAATATCTGCCAAGTGACACTTTTGGAGATATGAGCTTAGATCATGGTGGCTTAGGCTTGGGTTAGTATTTAGGGTTGAGGATCAAAGTTTTAAGGTTGAAGATGACCTTAGAACTCTATATTTGGGGAAGTATGCTAGAGAGTGCTTTTAGTAGAGAATAGTCTGATTACTGCTGCAACGAGTTTCAGGCTATCCTTGTAATCTCAGTGATATTGTGGTTTGATCTGGTCGTGGATAAGTGTTTGGGATCAAGAAATTGAGTAAATTGATTCCCCTACCTCCAAACCGTGCTTCCTAAGTTCCATGATGTGGAGGAGCAAGGACCACCGGAGTGCTGGGTTGGGGTGGTCGTTGTCCTTGAGTGGTGGTGGCTTTGGTGGCCATGGCAGATTTCTCAAGTCTTTTCAGCCATTGATTATCACCTTTTGCTTTAGCTGGTGCTGCCGTGGACTACTTCGTGAAGAAGTCCCTCGTGACCAGTGGACAAAGGAAGTGACCAGCTTGTCTTTCATCATTTCTTATCTCAGCTGGTATTGATTTGGGCGGCTATGGAAGATTTCTTGGTCTTTTTGGCCATTACTTCATCTTCCTCGTCATCTTTGCTGCAGGTGACGCCGCCGTAGATTGTTTTGTGACTGAGCTGGCTGTAGACCGCTGGGTAATTCGCCGTGGACCACTGGGTAATTCGCCGTGGACCACTGGGTGGTGTGGAAGACCAGCCTTCTTCCTCTTTTCTAGGTTGCCGTAGACCATTTTTTCTGGAACCACAATGCTTATCTGTTGGTTAATGAAGAAAACCAACCTTTTTGTCATGATTATTGTGGTTTTGGAAATCTGATTTTGCTTTGGAAATGTCTCCCTTCAGAGACTCGAGCACCGCGCCAAGAGAGGAGGGAAAAAATGGTGTTTATGAGAGCCATTTTCCCTCTCTTTTTCGAATCATTTCAAGATTCTTCTTATGCGGCAGACTTAAATTTGGGGAGTAAATGGGCTGGGCTTCTGTCAACTTCTTGGGTGCTTGGGCCTGGTGGATGGTTTTTGGGCCATTTCTCTTCATGTTTTGTCTACCATGGATCGCTGGGCTTGTTGGGCTTTAGACCCATGGTAGATCACTGAGATGTTGAACTTTGGACCCCTGGTGGATCAATAAGGTGTTGGATTCGGTCTGCCATGGACCGAAAAAAATGGGCCTCTACACTATAATTATTATCATTTTGTTTGGCTTGCTGTATAATGGGAAATCTGTCTTAAATGATAAATCCAAATTGTTCTTTCTTCCTTGATAGATGCTTTTCGGATCCAAAATGTCAATGGCTCATATCTTTTTTGGTAATTCAATTTTGTTTCCTTTTTTGATAAGCAATAGCAATAGACCAAGGGCAATCTTTAAACTTCCAGGAGCTAAAAGAGCTTTGTCACTTGCATTAAATTATGAATTATGTAATGATCACTAATGAAAATTGTGCCTACTGCTAAATTTGAAATGAACCGTAATTATTAATGATAGCTATTTGGGCCATTCACGAAGGGTTGAGAAATCATCAGTTATGGGCACGAATATAACTAAGTGGGGGATTGTTGTAAATTTATTTTGGGCTAAACTATTGTTTTTGTTCCTAAACTTGGCATGAAATTCGGTTTTCATCCCTGAACTTTGAAAAGTTCGTTTTTCGTCCTTGAACTTTCAAAAAATTCATTTTTACACATGAATTTCTTTCTTTTAAAAAAATGTCCAGGGACAAAAAATCTATGTGTAAAAACAGACTTTTTTAAAGTTTAAGGACAAAAAACGAACTTCATGCAAAATTCAGTGACGAAAACAATTGTTTAACCTTTATTTTATATATAGTGATACAGAAGTGAGTTTGTATTTGAAAGCTTTTAGTGACACCTTTGTGGTGCACATGGTACTTGGACACGTGACACATATACATGATTTAGATCGGACGGTGTTATTTTATATATTAAAATAAGATGAGAAGCACTAAATCATAAACTATGGAAGTTATCTCATGGAAGATATTTCTGGTGTAAAAAATAACTAACTTATGGAAGTTATTTATGATGTAAAAAATAACTAAAACATGGAAGTCATTTCTGATGTAGAAAATAACTAACTCATGGAAGTTATTTTTTTAAAAGATTATGGATTATTCTGAAGAGAAATGTTGGTCTAGAATAGTGTTGTTTATAAATTAAAGAGTTTGAATCATAGTCAAATATACAATATTGTAAGAAATTCTTTAAGGAAATTAAAGAAATTTGCTTTCTATAATTTTTGTTGTATCCTGGAAGTGAATTGCCACAATCCTATAGCAAAACTGTTTAGAGTGGGAATAATTACCACCTTAAAGAAAGTGTTATTCACGCCTCAAAGTCGTATTTATTTTTCTTATCACAAGAAATTCCCTAACACACCTCAAACATATAAAAGAAAAGAAAAAACTTCGACTATTAACTATACTCAAAGCGAAGGAACATAATGAAAAAGCCAATGGGTATTAGTTCTTGATCTAGATCATATATTTTTTTGTACAACATTAGAAGGGAATTATCTTAAAACCCTTGAAAAACTTTCACAAAATATTTCAAAGGATAAAATTAGGTAAAACTTCTAAGAAAATTGTTGTTCTTGCGGTTTGGAGATCCGGGTCAACCCTATATTTGGCTGGTGTAACTTATAAATAAAAAAGTATTGTGTCATATCATTTAAAATTTGTAGGCAAATAAATTAACAGAATGATCAATAGTGCTCATTTCAAATTTCATGAACTAAAAGCACTCAATGAGTATACCTTAGAGACCAATAATGCATTTTGGCTTTAAAAAAATATATATATTTCCGGTTAACAAGAAAAATATAATGAAATTGGACGAAATGGTATATTGACATCATGGTAATACTGAAGTGCATAATTGCACGTTTTAAAAATTTATAGATCGATTATTTGATTTATATGTAACACCAAATTTAAAGAGTGTAAACAACAAAGTATATTTTAGCATTTTATATTTTATATTGTATTAGTGGTTCAGTTGGTCATGTGAACGCATCATTTGAAAAATATGCATTTCTTTTTTGTGCATGTAAGGAAAACCGTAACAGCTATTTAAAAAAAAAAATGAAAAATAAAGAACTCTCAATTATTGGTATCAAAATGTATATTTATAATATGCAAATCTACTTGGTTGGTTTGTGTTATCTTTATTGATTGATTTATTTATTATAATAGTATATATTTACAAAATGTTAATAAAGTCAATTGATGTTATTCAAAATTGTAAAATGTTTTATTTAGAAATTTGTTAATGCAAGTATATTATATTTTTTTACAAAGGAGATAGAGAACCATTACAAAAAGAAAATAAGAAATTAAGTGAATTGGCTAAGATGCCAATAAAAAATGAGTATTTGGATAAGTTAAGTACAATAACGTAATTGAAAAATTTGCTTCAAAAAATGCAAGGAAAAACTATTTTCTTTGAATTAGATTGTGCCAATCATAAAACAATATAATCAGGATTACATTTTGCTGTTTCTTTTTTTTTTTGTCTTTTTTTTTTTTCAAATATTTAATGATAAATGAGCAACCAAAATCGGGACGGATTTGAACAATCAAATCTCGGGGCGATTCTATGCTCTCATATGCTCCCATTGTTAGTCATGTGGTTCAGATTATCACTGGTTTAAAGTGGGAGCATATCATTATCAATGGTTTCTTATCCCAAAGATGCATGGGTGTGCTTGTTTTAAACTTTAGGATCAATCGGTTTCAAATATTAAGAACCAAAAGACTAAGGACCAACAGTATTTTTTGCTATTATTTTTTCATTTGTTGGGAAAACTTGTGGGCCGTGGCTGTCCTCTTCCTTTATTAAATTTTGTCGACAAGGACGGGTAACCACCCCTAGCAAGTCGTACCTGCCAGCTGCAAAAGTAAATAAACCATTAATGGAATTGAGGTTGATTCAATCATTTTGAAGAAGAAACGCAATTGTTAGAAAGTTAACTCTGATTGGAAAATAATTTCACATTTGATATTTATTATTGGTGTGAAAATAACAAAAAGTAATGATGAGAAAATATCATAAGTGAAATGGGCAAATGCAACACTAGCCGACCATATATCCAACCCCACGTCGAATTTGATGACAATTGCAAAGCCTCTAAAGTCTAAACTCAAAAAACCTCACCCTTCCAACCATGGCTTTCCGGGCACCAAAGCTACTTATCCAGTACTGGATGATAACCAGTTTCCTCTTTCTCATAAACCCTTGTGCAACACAGATATTCTTCAACTACACCGATTTCAGTCAAACAAACAACAAAAACAAAACTGTAATCCTCAAAGGAAATGCTACTATCTCAGGTTCAGTTATCCAACTCACGCCAGATGCAGTAGATAACTGGGGTCGAGTCATATATCCAAAACATATGCAACTTTGGGACAAGAAATCTGGAGAACTCTCCAACTTCAATACCAAGTTCTCCTTTATCATCGATTCACACGGTAAAGACAGATATTCAGATGGACTCACATTCTTCCTCGCAAGCCCTGATTTCCCTAAGCCTATTCCAACAGATGGCACTGGCCTTGGCCTTCTAAGTCGTAAGCAACTGAGTGATCCAAGTTTCTTAGCTGCAAATAAATTCGTTTCAGTGGAGTTCGATACGTTTCCAAATGATGGATGGGATCCGCCTGCAGATCCGGTTCGTGAACACGTTGGTATCAATATCAATGACATAAAGTCTCAGAACTCTACACCATGGTATTGTACAATTAAGGAGAATAGAACATATATTGTAAGTATAAATTATGATTCTAGTAATCAAAATTTGAGTGTCACCTTCACTGGATTCAACAATGATAGCTCCCCAATTCAACAACGCCTTTCTTCTATCGTTAATTTGACAGAACACCTACCAGAATTTGTTGAATTTGGGTTTTCATCTTCAACAGGATTGATTTCTGAGTCACATATTCTTTGCTCATGGTCCTTTGTATCGACTTCTGTGTTTCAGAAATCGCCAGCACCAAACAAGACTAAAGATGAGCTCAAGAAAAAATTGGTGGTTGGCCTCAGCGTGGGTGTGTGCATTTTAATTAGTGGTTTGGTGTTGGTTTGGCTTATTTATGCGAGGAAGTGGTGTAGAGGCAAAGAAGAAGAGTTAGGCTTTGTTCTCTCTATGGACAATGAATTTGAAAGAAGTATTGGACCAAAGAAGTGATGAAGCTCCAGCCAGCTACAAGTCGTTTCTGCAGATGTTGCATGTAGTTCAGTCTTGAAGATGAAGTATACTATATGTAGCTTTGAGTCCTTGTATTGTAGTCTTGTATAAACGACTGTAGCATAGTGTGTAAGTTTATATGCTGCTCTTTAAACAGGCACATGAGAAACACGTGCTTTCCTTAAATGGTGGAATCAGTCTTAACAGAATTGGTTAAGCTGTTAAGTTGTTAAAAACAGAATGTAATCTCTCTTGTATATATTCAATCAAGGGCTTAATGACTTTGTCTAAGCCAGCATAATCTTCAATCATTCTCTCTCTCTATCTTGCTTTAGCTTACACGGTTTTCTTCAGAAAATTTTCAAGAAGTTTTCCTACAATGAATTAGTTTGTGCAACCAATAACTTTGCTGAGGAAAATAAGCTTGGAGAAGGAGGGTTTGGTGGGGTTTATAAAGGTCATTTAAGAGACTTGAATTCCTATGTTGCTATTAAGAGGGTTTCAAGGGGATCTACACAAGGACTAAAGGAGTACGCAGCTGAGGTGAAGAGTATTAGTCGACTGAGGCATAGGAATTTAGTGCAACTAATTGGTTGGTGCCATGAGAAAAAAGATCTTCTACTGATTTATGAGTTTATGTCAAGTGGCAGCTTAGATTCACATCTTTTTAAAGGTAAAAGCTTGTTAACATGGGCGGTGAGGTACAATATTGCTCGGAGCCTAGCATCCGCACTGCTATACTTGCATGAAGAATGGGAACAATGTGTGTTGCATAGGGACATAAAATCAAGCAACGTCATGTTGGACTCAAATTTAAATGCAAAGCTTGGGGATTTTGGCCTAGCTAAACTGGTGGACCATGGAAACGGATCGCAAACTACGAATACGGCTGGAACCATGGGCTATATGGCCCCTGAATGTGTTTTCTCGGGCAGGGCTAGCAAGGAGTCATATGTATACAGTTTTGGGGTTGTAGCTTTGGAGATTGCTTGTGGAAGAAAAGCCATTAAATCCACGACAGAAGAAAATGAAATAAGTATGATAGAGTGGGTTTGGGATCTTTATGGAACTGGAAATATTCTTGGGGCAACCGACCCTAGATTGTGTGGAGATTTTAATGAACAACAAATGGAGCGATTGATGGTTGTTGGGCTTTGGTGTGCTCATCCAGATTACACTGCCAGGCCTTCAATAAGGAAAGTCATTCATGTGCTTGATTTTGAAGCTGCTTTACCCATTCTCGAGCCTAAGATGCCTGTACCAACCTATCTTACCCCTCCCATTCTTGCATCTACATCTTCGGCTAATACTTCAGAAAAGCACCACTCTCAGTCATCAAACCATGGTAGCAATACTGGTTCTTCACAATTAACAACATATTCTACAGCTTCTACTTAATTAACTTCTATGCATACTCGTACTATGTTGATGCCATGTAAATTAATTGATCCTGAGAACATTGAGCAGTTAAGCTCTATGATTTACTGATTTGTTACCATAAATAATTTCAATATGTAATTCTTGTAGATCAACTATTCCTTATGCCAAAATTTGTTCTATTTTCCTGATAATGATGAGTATGCTAAACTCGTCTTTGATTGTTAAAAGTAGTGAAACTGTGAAAGCGAGGCAAGTCTTTATTAGTTCAAATCTTAAAAGAAAATAATAAGGTAAATTACACTGACACATCCTTGTTTTGGTGAAACTAGACTCGACACACTGACAACCCTTTTTTTTTTTTAAAGAGTAATGCTAGAGATACAACCAATTTTACAAGTATTTACTTACAAACTGACATGGCACTGATGTCTCTATATACCACATCAGTAATTAAAATACCAAATTAACATGTCAACATTAATTTAACAAAATCATTAAAATTAAAAATAAAAACTAAAACTAATCCTTTAGACTGAACCTAGCGCCGCCACCCCCTAAATAAAAATCTGAACCTGGGACCTATGTCCAAGATTTTCTCTTCGGTCACAGCCACAAAATCACATCTCCATGGCAAGCAGAAGATAGTATCATAAACTCTCTCTTGTTCTTTCTCATGACCAATAGTTGTCATGCTCCTTAAAGAATTGTCATGGTCCATTTCTTCCATGAAGTACTTCAACAGTGAATTATCCACCGAACACAGATCTGATAGCAAGACATAGCACCACTAGCTACATAGAATTCAAAAAAATAAAACAAAAGCCATATATTATAGACCATAACATCGAGTTTGTAACTCAACGCGGTGATTGAGTTTATAAACACAGTAAAAATGATAAATATATAACAAAAATGCTATGAGAAAGGATCAAATTGGCTCATAATTGGGATCCTCCGCCATGAGCCGCTTCCAATCCAAGGACTCCGCAGTCTCTAAATTGTTGGAGACCACGCTCCCATTCGATTTCGCCGCTGAGCTCACTTCAACGTTGCTCTCCTCTTTTGCAGTCGCTGAAAACATCCATTGATGCTCTCATACACGTGCGCGCACACACAAGTCGTTTTAGACAATGAAGGGGTTGTGGACCTGGTTTGTGTCTATCACCGGAGATCAAAGCTTGACACCGGAAGTGATGGTTGCAAGTTCATATTTTGTGAGCGGCGACGCTTGGTTTCAGTATCATAGGATAGGTTTATTTTTTTATTTTTTATTTTTTATTTCAATGATTTTCTTAAATTAATACTGATATGTTAATTTGGTGTTTTAATTGCTAATGTTGTATATTGACATATCAGTGTCATGTCAGTTTGTAAATAAATAGTTATAAAATTGGTTGTATTTCTAACATTACTCTTTTTTAAAATAATAGACACTCCACCCCTTTTGACCAAGTTTGATTAACGGTGTTAGTTTTTTAACTAAATAGTCTATTTTTAAGTTAGGAACAGTGATTTTTAAAACTTTAAATGAAACCAGTACTATTCAATTTAGCAAGGAAAAAAACAAAAAGGGAACCAGTACTATTTGAGTTGACTAAGCTCATCTACATGTTTTACTCCTCCACACCTCATCCAGTTAGTAACATTTGATTGAACAAAAGAAACTCAAGTGCATGGGTTAATTTCAGAAAGATGCAAAATCAAATTCATGAACACAGATTGCGCATTTGGTTGAACAACTATTCCACATGGCATGCCAAAAAAATATAATAGATAGAATCCTACATGAAGATAAACTAGCGAAGAAATAAAAGCTCCATGTCCATAAATAAGGAGCCTCTATGTATCAGGTGTGGTTTATGACTAACAATCTTTTTACCCAGTAATGTCATTGGGTGTGAAAGAAAAGCTCAAAAGTCCCCAAGCGGTATACTCAACTTAGCACATTAAGAAAAACTCTAAATTCATCCACCCAGGAAAGGCACTGAACTAGAAATTTAATACCCTAAATGCAGGACCAAATCGCTATCACAATAGTCAAATGTAAGTATACCCCATTCTATTACTGACTCGTATGATTGTATGAGTATGTAAGAACCATAAATTAGGTGAGAAGTCATGTGGAAGAAGAGGAGGAGACAATCAGCACAGAAGAAGGGGGTGTAAGTGTATTGAATGAGAATGCAGAACTGATCAATACCATTGTTTCTGAATTGCCTGGGACCGAAGCAACAAAAGAGAGAAGAGAGAAGAGAGGAGAGTAGAGTGTTCTAGAAGGAAAAGGCTTGGGTCCAGTGCTCCTGTGCACTGGACTCAAGCCACTCCCGTTCTAGAAAGGGAGGAAGAAAAGAAAAGAAAAGAGTAAAGTAAGAAAAAAATGTGTGGAGGAGAAAAACATGTGGATGAGGTTGGTTAACTCAAATAGTACCGGTTCCCTTTTGTTTTTTTTCCTTGCTAAATTGAACAGTAATGTTTCTAACTAAACTTTTAAAAAATTATTGTTTAAAATTACTGTTCTTAACTTAAAAATGGACTATCCAATAAAAAAACTAACACTGTTAGTCAAACATGGTCAAAAGGAGACGGAGTGTCTATTATTTTCAAAAAAGTGGAGTGCAGTGTCATTTTTCGAAACTAAGTGTGCCAAGTCTAGTTTCGCCAAAACAAGGGGATGTCAGTGTAATTTATCCAAAATAATAATAGCATATATACTCTGCATGTCCACAACCTATAAAATTGTGAATGGAATTGATATATTTATGTATATTGAGAATTTGTAAAATGAGAGGTATATATATCAAAGTAGTCAATTTCGTGCTGTTCCGGTCGGAACACCCGGAATATGCCGTTCTGGTACTCCACCTGGCACACGAAACACCACTGAAACATACCTGTAAATATTTTGGGTGTTTTGTTTCGGCCGTGTTTCGGGTGTTTTGGGAATGAGCAATTTTTTTTTTTTTTTTTTTTTAGAATAAATTTTTATGTTAATGTGTTTTAAGTGACTTTTAGCTTTTATATTCATATAAGAAAGAATGAAATTTTATTTTATTTTATTTTTTTATCAATGAAAGAATGAAGTTTTATCACTTATGTTCAATAATATATATATATATAGCAGTAAACCCCAAATGGTACATCGATATTGACCGGTACCGAAATATTTCATTCTCATGACCAAACCGAAACAGCCTTTGGTACGGTATTGACCACTTTGATATATACACACAGAATCCTAGGAAGGCCTAGGATTAGGATTTCTACCTCTAAAGACACTAGTACAAGTAATAGTATAATTGGTGTAGCCCACACATGGCCTTGGTCCAATATAACTCTGACAGTCTCCCTTAAACTCAATGTGGATTACGAGAAGCCAACTTGAGTTTGGTTACAAAACCAAGAAATAAGCGGCCTAGTGGATGAGTCTTGGTGAAGATGTCAGCAAGTTGATCTTAAGAGGAAACAGTGCGGAGTTGTAAAGTCCCCTAAAGAAGATAGTTTCGAACAAAGTAACAATCAATCTTAATGTGATTGGTCTATTCATGGAACATATCATTATAAAAAATTTGAACATTTCTCATTTTAACAAAATACACAACAGTGGCAGAAGGGAGTGAGATACCCATGTCTTATAGAAGCCAATGCAATTTAATAAGCTTAGAGTTGGCATCAACTAAGGCACGATACTCAGCCTCATTGTTAGAATAAGAAAACACTGAATGTTTCTTGCTACGCCGAGAGATAAGAGAATCACCAGAGAGGAAGCAAAATCATGCGGTGGAACGATGATTGGTAAGGTCTCCTATCCAATTTGCATTAGTATAGGCATGAAGGATATATAAAGGATGATCAATAGGAGAAATATAAGCCATGAAATAAAGTACCCTTGACATAGGGAAGAACAAGAAGGACACCTGCAAAATGTGTGGATCGAGGGGCAACCATAAACTGGCTGACTCGATGAACAGCATAAGAGATGTCAAGTTGAGTAACCACGAAATTAATACACAAGACTTCCAACCAGCTAATGATATAATGTGGCAATTTGAAAGAGGCCTACATCATGTTGAGTGAGGTATTGATTGGTTTCAACAAGAGTTTCAAACTTTATTATCTATAAGACGTGCACGGGAGAGAAGGTTGGAAGTATACTTGGAATGCGAGATAATAGCCATTGGTATAGGAAAAAATCTCAAGGCCCTGGAAGTAGCTGAGAGGTCCAAGATCAATCATCTCAAATTGCTGACTGGCGAAGTACTTAACTCCTAATTTCCTGGGAAATCATATCACGAGTAATGAATATATCATGGACATCTAGAAGGAGAAGGATTGTGCCTCGGTCATGAGAAATGAATGCATATCCAAGGCTATAAATGGTGAGTTCTGGGCTTGGTAAACCAAGCAAGGTCGCAATTATTTTGGGGGCCTCAAACGAATTTTCAAATTGAGGTCCTTTAATCATTCAATGCTAAATTAAATTAATATTTATGAAAAACAAATTTATTGGAATTTCATTCTTCTTCTTTTTTTAGATGCAAAATTTTGATCATACCGTTATATGTGTGTGTGTGTGTTTATTAATAAAAACTTATATAATTTATTAAGATTTTTAAAAATAATAAGTCTACAATAAATCTATGTCAAAGACTTTGATGCCTAACCAATAATAATATATGGTGCCTATTAACTAGATAATGAATAGAAAAAATCAAATGCAAAACAACAACAACAACAATAACAACAATAATAATAATAATAATAATAACAATAAAAATTGCATCCTAGCCTTGTGGCCTACTGGTGTAAAAAAAGGAAAAAGTTTGAAAAGTTAAGCTTAAGGTATATAGTTGTTTAAGGAATCTCACATTAATTAGAGATTAGAATTGTTGTTTAGTATTCTCTTATAAATAGGACTTCTCTAAACACATTATAATCATCTAAAATATTGTACACTCAGAGAATAATAAAGGTGTATCCTACAAGGCTTTATCCTGTGGACATAGACCATAGTGTCGAACCACGTGAAACGCTAGCCTCCACTCTCTCTTTTAAATTTCTCTTCACTGTATCATTTAGATTATTATTGGTTTATGGTTTTCCACAACAGTAACTTCACACTTTTGTGATTGTGTGTGTCAGTTTCCAACCTTTCCTTCATGTGGGAGGTATGAAGGCGGATAAAACAAGGAAAATGGGAGGAAATCCAAAAAAAATGAAAAGAAACATAAACAAAAGAGAGAAGAACATGTGAGACTTGCTGTAAGAAGAGGAAGAACCTGAGAGAAGAAGAAGAACCAGTGACACAAAGAGGAAGAGAATGGCTTTGAGCAGCGACGACGTGGTCTAGAGGTGATTGGCTTCTTATTCTTTTTTGTACCGGTAATGTATATACGGACCATAAAATTGGTGCCTTCCTCATTTGGGGGCCTCAAGCCATGACTTAGTTGGCTTAAGGCTTGGGCTGGCCCTGAAACCAAGCACATGGAGCTTATTTAAGACCATATGGAGTATGCCAAAGGCAACATACTTTAGACGAAGGTTGATAAAGCCTTCATACAAAGTAGCTAATGCATGAAAGCAATGAAAGTCATGAAGATGAGAGAGAAGATGTTAAGGAATCCCATATAAGTTAGATAGGAGAGTTGTGTTAGTAGTCCTATGTATAAATAGGACACCTCACAACACATTGTATTCATCCAAAATATAATACAAAGAGAATATAATAAAGATGTAGCCCATTAGCTACATCCTGTGGACGTAGACTCACATAGCCAAACTACTTGAAAAACCCTATCCTCCATTCTCTTCCTCTCTCTATCTCTCTTTTATATTTTTCATTGTCATCAGATTTAGGTTTTCTACATGGTATCAGAGCCACCCCTTGGGTGTTGGGCAGATCTCCCCTCCCTCCAATTATGGTCCACGTGTTTGGTTGGTCTGCCACACGTGAGGGGGCATATTAAAATGAGAGTCTTGTCCCACATTGACCAAGTATTATTGGGTTATGCAATTTATAAGCCATGAGTAATCCTCATCTTTCAAAGCGTCTGTTGAGATTGAGTTAGGCCCATTCTAATCAAGACGTTTGGAAAGAATTATGAAATCTTCATGAAATACATATGTATATCCCTTTGAATTATCTTTCAAACGCAAATTGATATTCCTGAATCCGAGATTTGATCAGAAATTTACATGCAAAACAACAAGACTTGCGTAGGTTGTAATCCTAATCCTGGTTTGATTTGGATTTGATACGATTTTTCCTTGATTGCTTGTTGTTTTGGGGTCAAATTGAATTGCGGTAAATATTTTTTGGATAAAGTACAATTTACACCTGTTAAGTTTGCCTAATTGTCATTAATCAGTACATTAAATTTTAAAATTGTCATTTTAGTCTTATAACTTTCATAACACTATCATTTTAGTATTTTTTTCGTTAAAAGTTTTAATAAAAAACATGCTAAAAACTCTTAAAATTTATTTTTAATAAAGATATTGAAAACAAAATAACACAGTATATAATCCTACCCAAATCCTAGTTCATCAAAACCCAATCAAACCTAGGCGCAACTCTCGAAGCTTAAGCCGCCGCCACACAGATAAAACCCAGCCGCCCCACCACATACGTTCTCGTCGCCCCACGATATGAAACTCCTTCCACCAAAGCCATCTCGCTCTCAACTCTCACCTCCGGCATGACAACTATTAACACAAAATATATGAGTTTCTTAACACCCAAATCAAGATCAAAATTAAGAAATCCGAGCATGAAATCTTCAGCTTTCAAATGAAGAATATCAAATCAAAAAGCCAAAAATAAGACAACACAATTTTGCACCAAAACCCACTAAGATTTCCGATGCACATACCCAACCAGCTAAAAAAATAATACAATTTTAACGAGCTTGAAGTCAAAGCATAGATAAACAAATTCGGGATTGAACAATGAATAATAAACCACTAACCTTCGTGTATATATTAAATGAAATTAATTCTTTTTTAGTTAGTGGTTTAGTATTTGATGACCCAGCATAGATTAAACAAAATTCTAGGATTGAGCACCAAGATTGAAGTGAAAGATTTCAAGCCATTTAAACCAATCCAATTCTTTTGTCAATTTTGTTAGTAGCATTGTTTAAAAACGAATGAGGGTGATGCCCATTGTGTAGAAAAGCTTAAAAATCTTGCTTGCACGTTAAAACTAGTTGACAAATGCCCCTAATTGAAAAAAATGGGCCAACGCCCCTGTTGTAATCATGCTTACAAATAAAAGCAGATGGGTCAAATGAACAATATATAGATCATGCTTGCATATGAAACAGAGAGACCAATGAAAAAATAGATCATGCTTGCATACATACTTTACAAATAAAATAGATGATCCAACATATTTGCAAAAAAAAAAAAAAAAGGGTTAATGCTCCTAATTTAAGCTTGCTTACCAACATTTTCTGTAGATATGAGCTGTTTCGAGCAAATTTTTATTTATTTATTCTTTTCTTCATTTTTAGTCACTAGTCAGTCCTACTAAGGCTACTTGGATGATTGAAACTAGGCTTTGATAGGCTGCGTAGGTATCTCTATTCGGAAGATCATGTCCAGACGTTGATAAGTCATGATTTTATACATTTTGAAATCGTTTCCATAAGGCATTAATAGAATTTTCTTACATAAGATTTCTAAGTTACACGCAAAGTTTGACAATTTTTCCACATCATTATATAACATGAAAATTATTCATTTACGTGTTTTATTTTATTAAAAATTCTACATGCCTCACTCATACTTAATTTATTGATGTAGAGTCCATTATCCTCTAGCCATTTGCCCACTTGTACATCAATCTCACATTATCACTAAGTTCATGCATCACATGAGAATAATTCCCATATGATATGTTGAATGTAAACAAGCCCAAAAGAAGGAAGCTGTGATACACTGACCAAAATGGAAGAAATTAAAGAATATTAAAAGGGTTGGTGGGTGATGTTATCAAAGCTTAGAAGAGAACCTGATGGAAGAAAAGAAAAAAAAAAAAAAAAAAAAAAAAAAAAAAAAAAAAAAATGGGAATTTCTGTGGGTCTTGGATAAAACAAAGACCTAGATAAAAAAAAAAAAGAGGAGCATCTTTTTGGCTCTTGGGCGGCAAAAGAGAGGTAGCAACATAGTGAGAAAATAGGAGGTCTTTGGGCTGGTTTTTTCTTTCTTGTCCGAACTGGAGCTGGAAGAGAGAAGACTTTTTTTTTACTCTTGGAAAACTACAATAGCAAGGTTGGGTTTCTCTCGTTGGTAGCGTTTGGGAGGCGGTTTCTTCTTCTATTCTTAGTTTCCTTCTTTATTTCCTTTTTTCAGTTTGTTTTAGAGGATGATTAGCTTATTTAATTTGAATAATTCGTGCTACATTATGAGCAGCTAATCACCCTAGCTAAGGCTAGGGATGAAACTTTGAATGAAATTGTAGTATTTATTCTTCAATCTTCTATGGTTTTTAATATATAATCTTTTCTAATTGATTGTTTCATTTAATCTTAAAAGGTTTTTATTTTGTAAAATTTCTTGATTCATTGTTAACCATGGGTACAATTAATTATTGGAATTCCCTGTGAATCAAATAGCCAGTCTTTCAAATTTGACTCAATCAATTAAAAGATTAATATTTTGGTCATATATTTTGATATAATCATTGCTCTATTTTCTAGTTGAGAACATTATTTAGTTGACTCTCAATTGAATTATAAAATAGGTTGGAGAATAAGTGTTATAGTTTTGGTAAAAGTGGATCCCCAATGCCTTAGTATTTCTCATAAATATTATTTCTTTTACACTTTCTGTTGTGTTCTACAAAAATCACTCTGATGTAATTAAAGGATTAGAAAGACATCTATTCAATCAAAATGATGATGGAGATCTCTGACTGGAAGATCTCAAAGTGAGCTTGTTCGGTAGAATTTTTTAGAATTTAGCTTATTTTGCTTTTCAAGAATCTTCTATATAAGAAAAATTTGGGGCATTGCAGTGCTTCTTGTCCATTTTGAGCAAATCATATATATTTTCCTTTTCAAACAAGCAAGAGACAATCTTTTGGAAAAACAGGGTATCCTGGGGGTAGTTTAGAACAGGGTTTAAAATTAATTATTGGAAATGAGGAAGTGTTATATATGTGTAAGATACATGCCGCATGGCCAACTAATAGAATCACATTGTATGTAGATAATGGTGAGGAGCCACTGCAAGTTGTAGGTAATGAAGGTGTAGGTGATGAAGGTGTTGTAGGTGATGAAGGTGATGAGTTGAATGAGTTAGTGTGCTATGATTGGATGAATGATGGGCTTTAAGTGATAGACTTTATTGATGATATTTTTGGGGGAAATAAGGGTCATAATGCATCTCATGGAGAGCATGCAGAGACATCAAGACAGCATGAGGTTGGGGGCAATGAGGGAAATAATTCATCACATGCAGAGCATGTAGATACATCATGGCAACATGATGTTGGGGGCAATGGGGGGGAATAATGCATCTAATGCTCAACCATCAATGTAGCTTAAGGTTAGGGGCAATGAGGGAAATAGTGCACAACTATCAATGGGAATAGATAGAAGTAGAATAAGACAGTATGCACCTTCTACTGTTAGACCTAACCAACCTAATGTGTAAGCAGCTGAGTGGACTGAGGTAGCCATTGATAATTATGAAATGAATAGTGTAGCAAGTTCTGATGGTGAGGATCACAAGGATAATTATCCAGAATTTAATGAGCAAACTGACATGAGAAAGCCAGAGTTAGTTACTGGTATGAAGTTTCCTAACTCAAAGATTTTTAGAGAGGTATTGAGAGAATATGTAGTGAATAAGAGTGTTGATATCAAGTTTAAATTAAATGAGAAAACCAAGATATCTATTCACTGCAAGAACGAGTGTGGGTGGAGATGATATGCATCAATTGCACCTGGAGAACTAACTTTCCAAATAAAGACATTTCATTCTGTTTGCACATGTGGTAGATCATTTCAGCATAGTCAAGTTAATTCTTCATACGTTGCAAAGAAGTAATTGCAAGATTTTGGCAAGAACCTTAGGTGGGAGGTGCTAGAGGTGCAACATCATGTTAGGAAAGATATTTAAGTGGAATTAAGTAGGAATCAAGTCTATAGAGCTAAAAGGAAAGCAAGAGGAATTCTAGAAGGGGATGAGAAGTTGCAATATGCAGCCGTATGGGACTATGTAGCAATGATTAGAAAAACTAATGTGGGAAGTAAAGTTTTTATAAAAAGTGATTGTTCAGAAGATGGTGGACAACCTCAATTTCTAAGGATGTATGTTCTATACCATGCTCAGAAAGTTGGGTTTTTGGTTGGTTCTAGACTAATAATAGGTTTAGATGGTTGCCACTTAAAGGAAAGATTTGTTGGGTAGCTATTATCAGCCATTGCTAAAGATGGAAATGATAATATATTTCATGTTGCACTATCTGTAGTGGAGCAAGAGTGTAAGGAGTCATGGATCTGGTTCTTGAAGCATTTTACTAATGATATTGGAAAACTAGAGGATCTGGACTTAGTCTTCATTTTTAATAGACAGAAGGTATGAATTTAAATTCTTTTTTTTTTTTTGTAAATTGTCATTTGTTGTTATTTGTTTTGGTACTGATTTCACTACATTTTTCGTACTTAGGGACTTGTACTTGCATTTAAGAAGTTATTTCTAAAAGTTGAACATAGGTTCTACCTGAAGCATATTTACAGTAATTTCAAATTGTAGTTTAAGGGGTTGGAATTAAACGATGTATTGCGGAGGTGTGCATGCGCTACAACTGAGAGAGAGTTTGAGAGAAAAATGGAGTATTTGAAGAGAAGGCAAGATATCATATATGGTGGTCAAGATATCAACCGATAAGCCCATGTCCTCTGCCAGATATCATTTGTGGTGGTCTGAGACGCTGTAACTCTCGCTCATCAGACCATCCATGTGTCATAGTCTCCTGTGACAATCACTAGTCCTTGAATTATCACTTTTAAAGTTGTCATTTCAAATCTAACCATTTCATTATCACCTTAAAATTGTTGGGGAATTTCATGTGATTAGAAAAATAAATGCGACTTTAAGGCATGAATATCACTTTCTTTAAGGTGATAATTACCCACACTCGAAAGAGTTTTGTTACAGGGTTATGGAAATTCACCTCTAGGATACAACAAAGTCAAAAAAAAAAAAAAAAAAAAAAAAAAAATAAAAAATAAAAAATCTCTAATTTCCTTAAGGAGTTTCCTATAAAATTGTGCATTTGATTATGATTTAGACTCTTTAATTTATAGACAGCATTATTCTAAAGCAACATGTCTTTTTAGAATAATCCATAACCTTTCAGAAAAATAACTTCTATGAGTTAGTTATTTTCTACATCAGAAATAACTTCCATGTTTTAGATATTTTTTCTATATCAGAAATAACTTTCATGAGTTAGTTATATTCTATATCAGAAATAATTTTCATGGGATAACTTTCATGGTTTATGATCTAGTGCTTCTCATCTTATTTTAATAAATAAAATAACACCATCCGATCTGAATCACGTACACGTGCCACGTGTCCAAGTGCCATGTGCACCACAAAGGCGCCACTAAAAGCCTTCAAATACAAACTCACTTCTATATCACTATATATAATATAAATTTACAATAATCGTTTTCGTTTGAAAACTGAACGGAACATGGTATGTTTCTAGACCCATCTTTGTGGGGTATTGAGATCCATGTGTGTGGTGGTCCTTAAAGGAGTTTCGAACTTGGAAAATGACTAAATTAAAACCATAGACATGTGTTTGTGGATCAGGTTGGGAATCTTAAAGTTTTGGAAACTTAAGTGTGATATTATATCGGAATCAAGAGATGAATTTATTGAGGTTAAATTCTATGATTCTAGAAATATCTTAGAAAGTAATTAAACACTAATTTTAAAGTTCAGGGACAAAAAACGAATTTCATGCACAATTCAGGGACGAAAACAATTGTTTAACCTTTATTTTATAGTGATATAGAAGTGAGTTTGTATTTGAAAGCTTTTAGTGACATCTTTGTGGTGCACATGGCACTTGGACATGTGTCACGTGTTCGTGATTTAGATCAGACGGTGTTATTTTATATATTAAAATAAGATGAGAAGCACCAGATCATAAACTATGGAAGTTATCTAATGGAAGATATTTCTGATGTAGAAAATAACTAACTCATGGAAGTTATTTATTATGTAAAAAATAACTAAAACATGGAAGTCATTTCTGATGTAGAAAATAACTAACTCATAAAAGTTATTTTTCTGAAAGATTATGGATTATTCTGAAGAGACATGTTGGTCTAGAATAGTGTTGTTTATAAATTAAAGAGTTTGAATCATAGTCAAATATACAATATTGTAAGAAACTCTTTAAGGAAATTAGAGAAATTTGCTTTTTGTAATTGGTGATTTTGTTGTATTCTGGAGGTGAATTGCCATAACCCTATAGCAAAATTTTTTCGAGTGGGAACAATTATCACCTTAAAGAAAGTGTTTTTCATGCCTCAAAGTTGAGTTTATTTTTCTTATCACAAGAAATTCCCTAACACACCTCAAACATATAAAAGAAAAGAAAAAACTTTGACTATTAACTATACTTAGAGTGAAGGAACATAATGAAAAAGCCAATGGGTATTAGTTCTTGATCTAGATCATATATTTCTCCGTACAACATTAGAAGGGAATTATCTCAGAACCCTTGAAAAACTTTCACAAAATATTTCCAAGGATAAAATTAGGGATAACTTCTGAGAAAATTGTTGTTCTTGTGGTTTGGGGATCCGGGTCAGCCCTATATTTTGCTGGTGTAACTTATAAATAAAAAAGTACTGTGTCATATCATTTAAAATTTGTAGGCAAGCAAATTAACAAAATGATCAATAGTGCTCATTTCAAATTTCATGGACTAAAAGCACTCAATGAGTATACTTTAGAGACCAACAATGCATTTTAGCTTTAAAAAATATATATTTACAGTTAACAAGAAAAATATAATGAAATTGGACGAAATAGTATATTGACATCATGGTAATACTGAAGTGCATAATTGCACGTTTTAAAAATTTATAGATTGATTATTTGATTTATATGTAACACCAAATTTAAAGAGCGTAAACAACAAAGTATATTTTAGCATTTTATATTTTATATTGTATTAGTGGTTCAATTGGTCATGTGGTGCAAGAATTCCATATTCACTGTGGAGTTGATATGCTCCCATAGGACCGGGCCTGGGGTAAACCTAGCAAGACTTCAGGCTTAGGGAACCCCCCCCCCCCCTGCCATAGGGAAACTATAGAGAGCAACCCCCCTCTCTTCTTTGTTGCCCATTTTATGTAGCAATTTGATGAATGTAGTCCCTATAGACTTTGTAACCTGAGTGTGAACGCATCATTTGAAAAATATGCATTTCTTTTTTGTGCATGTAAGCAAAACCGTAACAGCTATTTAAAAAAAAACATGAAAAATAAAGAATTCTCAATTATTGGTATCAAAATGTATATTTATAATATGCAAATCTACTTGGTTGGTTTGTGTTATCTTTATTGATTGATTTATTTATTATAACAGTATATATTTACAAAATGTTAATAAAGTCAGTTGGTGTTATTCAAAATTGTAAAATGTTTTATTTCGAAATTTGTTAATGCAAGTGTATTATATTTTTTTACAAGAGAGATAGAAAACCATTACAAAAAGAAAATGAGAAATTAAGTGAATTGGCTACGATGCCAATAAAAAAATGAGTATTTGGATAAGTTAAGTACAATAACGTAATTGAAAAATTTGCTTCAAAAAATGTAAGGAAAAACTTTTTTTTTTTTTTTCTTAATCAGATGTGCTAATTATAAAACACTATAATGGGTTACATTTTACTTTTTTTTTTATTTTATTTATTTAATATAATGATAAATTAGGACAACCAAATCTCGGGGCCGATTCTATGCTCTCATATGCTCCCATTGTTAGTCATGTGGTTCAGATTATCAATGGTTTAAAGTGGGAGCATATCATTATCAATGGTTTCTTATCCCAAAGATGCATGGGTGTGCTTGTTTTAAACTTTAGGATCAATCGGTTTCAAATATTAAGAACCAAAAGACTAAGGACCAACAGTATTTTTTGGTATTATTTTTTCATTTGTTGGGAAAACTTGTGGGCCGTGGCTGTCCTCTTCCTTTATTAAATTTTGTTGACAAGGGAGTAACCACCCCTAGCAAGTCGTACCTGCCAGCTGCAGAAGTAAATAAACCATTAATGGAATTGAGGTTGACTCAATCATTTTGAAGAAGAAACGCAATTGTTAGAAAGTCGTACCTGCCAGCTGCAAAAGTAAATAAACCATTAATGAAATTGAGGTTGACTCAATCATTTTGAAGAAGAAACGCAATTGTTAGAAAGTTAAATCTGATTGGAAAAATAAAGGAGAGTGTATTTTAACCTCCCTTTTTAATATTTATTATTGGTGTGAAAATAACAAAAAATAATGATGAGAAAATTTCGAATGCGGCAAATGCAAGACAAGCCGGCCATATATCCAGCCCCACGTCGTATTTGATGACAATTTCAAAGCCTCTAAAGTCTAAACTCAAAAACCCTCACCCTTCCAACCATGGTTTTCCGGGCACCAAAGCTACTTATCCAGTACTGGATGATAACCAGTTTCCTCTTTCTCATAAACCCTTGTGCAACTCAGATATCCTTCAACTACACCGATTTTAGTCAAACAAACAATAACAAACCTGTAATCATCACAGGAAATGCTACTGTTTCAGGTTCAGTTATCCAACTCACGCCAGATAAAGTGGACAACTGGGGTCGAGCCACATATTTTGAACCCATGCTTCTTTGGGATAAGAAATCAGGAAAACTCGCCAACTTCACTACCAATTTCTCCTTTATCATCGATTCGCAAGGTAAAGACAGTTATTCAGATGGACTCACGTTTTTCCTCGCAAGCCCTAATTTCCCTCCACCTACTCCAACAGACGGCTCCGGTATTGGCCTTCTAAGTCGTGACCAACTGAATAACCCAAGTTTCTTAGTTGCAAATCAATTCGTTGCAGTGGAGTTCGATACTTTTCGAAATGATGAATGGGATCCACGAGATCCGGTTCGTGAACACGTTGGTATCAATATCAATGAAATGAAGTCTCAGAACTCTACACCATGGTATTGTACTATTAAGGAGAATAGAACATATAGTGCAAGTATAAATTATGATTCTAGTAATCAAAATTTTAGTGTCACCTTCACTGGATTCAATAATGATAGCTCCCCAATTCAACAACACCTTTCTTCTATCGTTAATTTGACAGAACACCTACCAGAATTTGTTGAATTTGGGTTTTCATCTTCAACAGGATTGATTTCTGAGTCACATATTCTTTGCTCGTGGTCTTTTGTATCGACATCACTTTTTATGATCCAACAACCACCACCACCACCACCACCAAACAAGACTAAAGACGACCGCAAGACAAAATTGGTGGCTGGCCTCAGCGTGGGTGCGTGCATTTTAATTAGTGGATTGGTGTTGGTTTGGCTTATGTATACGAGGAAGTGGTGTAGAGGCAAAGAGGAAGAGTTAGGCCTTGTTCTCTCCATGGATAATGAATTTGAACGAGGTACTGGAGCAAAGAAGTTTTCCTACAATGAATTACTTTCTGCAACAAATAACTTTGCAGAGGAAAATAAGCTTGGAGAAGGAGGGTTTGGTGGGGTTTATAAAGGATATTTAAGAGACTTGAATTCCCATGTTGCTATTAAGAGAGTTTCAAGGGGATCTACACAAGGACTAAAGGAGTATGCATCTGAGGTGAAGAGTATTAGTCGACTCAGGCATAGGAATTTAGTGCAACTAATTGGTTGGTGCCACGAGAAAAAAGATCTTCTACTCATTTATGAGTACATGTCAAATGGCAGTTTAGATTCGCATCTTTTCAAAGGTAAAAGCTTGTTAACATGGGTGGAGAGGTACAATATTGCTCGGGGCCTAGCATCAGCATTGCTATACTTGCATGAAGAATGGGAACAATGTGTGTTGCATAGGGACATAAAGTCAAGCAATGTCATGTTGGACTCAAATTTAAATGCAAAGCTTGGGGATTTTGGCCTAGCTAGGCTGGTCGACCATGAAAAAGGATCACAAACGACAGATTTGGCTGGAACCATGGGCTATATGGCCCCTGAATGTGTTATCTCGGGCAGGGCCAGCAAGGAGTCAGATGTATACAGTTTCGGGGTTGTAGCTTTGGAGATAGCTTGTGGAAGAAAACCCATTGATCCCATGGCCGAAGAAAATGAAATAAGTATGATAGAGTGGGTTTGGGATCTTTATGGAACTAGAAATCTTCTTAGGGCAGCTGACCCTAGATTGCGTGGAGATTTTGATGAGCAACAAATGGAGCGGTTGATGGTTGTTGGGCTATGGTGTGCTCATCCAGATTACATTGTCAGGCCTTCAATAAGGAAAGTCATTCATGTGCTTGATTTTGAAGCGGCGTTACCCATTCTTGAGCCAAAGATGCCTCTACCAACCTATCTTACCCCTCCCATTCTTGCATCTACATCTTCGGCTAATACTTCAGAAAAGCACAAATCTCAGTCGTCAAACCATGGTAGCAACACTGGTTCTTCACAATTAACAACATATTCTGCAACTTCTACTTAATTAACTTCTATGTATATTCGCACTTTGTTGATGCCACGTAAATTTATTGATCCTATGAATGTTACGCACTTAAGCTCTATGATTTACCGATTTGTTATCATAAATTTCAATATGTAATTCTCATGGCCGGCCCAGCCTTAAAGCGAGGTAAGCCGTCGCTTGAGGCCCCGGAAAATTGAAAAAAAAAAACTTATAAAACAAGGCCCCTGAGTTTAAAAAAGAGAAGCTCATAGGTTCCAGTTTAAAGAAACTTTGAGATAAGGATAAAGAAAAAAGAGAAGCCCAGCCTTCAATTTCATTTTTTCGTCTGCGTCTCAATTTACTTAAATCAATGCAGTCAATTGGATTTCTTATGTTTAAGAAAACTTCATGACTATGGTCATGCTATATCCCCGTGACTAAGCCCAGAACCACACATAGGCCGGTGGTAAGCCCTAGAAGAAACTAGTTTCTATGCCAACGTTTACCCCCATTGGCGAGGTCCAAAGCATAGTCAAATGGTTCAGATTCAATTTCATATCAGTCAATGTCAAAAGATCATATTCAATAAAATCACAGTTCGAACAATGTTTGGTTCTTTTCATAAAATTTCAGTCAATGTCAAAAGATCATATTCAATCAAATCACAATTCAAACAATATTTTCACAAAATTCAAAAAGTGCTTGATCCCAGTTGAAGACACAAAACTTTCTAAACAATCAACTAATTAAATCAAATATATTATAATATTCCAAAAATACAAAACTCTAATTCTTTTGTTTAAACCAATGTATCTAAAATAATTAAAATTAATAATTTGTACTGAAATGCAATGAATATTTAATAAATCAAAACATGGAGGTTTCAGCAAAATATAGTTAGTTAAGAAAATGTTACTTACCTCTATTAAGCAAGAAATCCTCTTTATCTCTTCTTTCCACAATTTATAAATCAATTCCTAAATCAATTGTACAGTGATCAAAATACATATTAAATAGTATAACTAGTAAGTAATAGTTGTAACACACATATACCACTGAAATCTCTTTAAACCAAATCAATTCCCAAATTCATTGGTTTCTAGTTCCTACGCAGTACATCCTAATTACAGAAGGCTTAGGATTTCTAAGATTTGTTGCTCCGCTCCTATCACGTCAATAGCCTATTAGTCTAATGGGTTTACATATCTTTTTTTTTCTCCTTTTATTTTATTTCTTCTCCTTTCTCTGCAAGTACAGGAAGCCAATGGCTGTACGATAATCTTCCTTATTTCACGTCAATAGAAGACTATCTTTTATTTCCTTCTTTTTTCTTTTTTTTTCACTATCAGATTGACTTGCATAGCTATCCATTCATCATGTCCTACTGCCAATAGCCAAACTACTTTTCTTCTTTAATTTGAATGACCACACCTAAGCCTATGTATTGTATATTTTAAAAACTCCTCATCTTCTATCAATAACCACACCTGACGCCAAAATAGTACTTTAAAAAAAAAACTTTTCATCACGTCAACAAGTGTGACGTGATCACATTTTCTTTTACACCTTTTGAAATCTGATTTCTTGCAATAAGATGTATTTGGTACAGTTTCCACCGAAATTGAGATAAGATCTATCTTATTATTTCTAGAGCTAGCCAATTCTGATATATATGTTGCTAATTAAAATCTACGTATCAAACTAAAATCTACTATCAATTACTAGCTAACAAAATCAATTCATATTTCAATGACAATTATTCTAAAGGAAAAATATTGAGACTCTCACCTTTATTGTCTTGTAGTTTCTCTTTTTTCCTTGAATCCTTCAAATTCTTGCCGTCAAAGAGTGTCTCTTGGTATTACAATAAGGTTTAGAAGTCTATTTATATTACTAGGGTTATAACCCATTTATTTTTATTCCTAAAAACTCCTAAAATAAATGATTTATTTACATTTTTACCCTACACTTGAAATTTACTAAATTACCCACTTAAAGAAAACTCTTTTTCTTTTTGAATCCTTTGGGACCGGGTATTACAAAAGCAGAGAAGAAACGGTAGCTGGAAAGAAGAAAGAAGAGAGAAAAAAGAGGAGAAACAGCTGGAAAGAGAACAGAAAGGAGAGAAGAGAGAGAAAAAGAAAAAGGAGAGATGTATGGGGGGCGGCACTATATGAAATAAAAGGGAAGAAAGGTACCAGAGAGAGGGAGGATTTTTTCGGCTTTTAGAGAGTAGCTAGAGAAAAGAAAGAAGAAAAAAACGGCACCAGTGGCTGGTTTTGGGAAGTTTTTCACCGGTTCTCTTGGTGTTCTTGCTCTTGAGCTCTACAGCTTGTGCTTGGAAGCATTTGTTCAGAATCCTTCTCATTTTATTTAAATTGGGGTTTTAGTTTTTATTCTTCTTTAAGGATGATTAGTTTATTTAATTGGAACACTTTGTTCTCAAATATGAGCACCTAATCACCTAGCTAAGGCTAGGGGTGATGCTTATAGCCAAAAAGTTGATGGTCCTCGATAATAACAGTGGAAGAAAATTTGACGTGCAAACAACATATAGCTATATTGCATATGTCTCCTTTAATTTCTTTCTCCCACTTCTCTATCTTTCTTTTACTTTTTTTTTTGGTTGCTAAGCAATATCGAATATCTGTTACATGTCACTTTCTCCATTTTAAACTTTTCTGTTGATTAATTTTCAAAGGAATCTATAGTGCAAATTAAGGAAAATTCAATCAATCAGTCAGGAAGAATGATGTCTTTAATTAAGAAGAATATCAGATGCTAGTCCCACATCACTATAGTAGGACAAGAAACTAATTTATGTTGTTAATTGAAATCACAAGGCTCCAAATTCATAGTGCCAGTAATAAGGATCAGATTCGTGTATATCCACAGAAAATGATATTGGTACTTAAAGTTAGAGAATATAAATTTGGTCTATGATCAATGTGCATAAAATCTATATCATTGGAGGAACCTCTCATTTAACTGCTTTTTTAACCACAAATTGTTACACAGTCAAAACACAGGAAAAAAATAGTAGAATCCAAACAAATCCTTCTAGATTTAGAAGCATCTTCTTCTGGACAACTCAAAATTTTATATTATGTTTTAATTTTGCAATTACCTTTTCTTTTTATTTAAAATAAGGTCCAAATCTTGTGCCCTTTTAGCACTGCCGGCTCCATTCATTAAGTCCAAACAAGCAAATGCTTGAGGCCTCAAGCAAGAAAAAAAAAATCCCATATAAAAAAGGCCCCACATTTAAAATAAAAATTAAATAAAATGCCTCACAAGTCCCACATTGCTTAGATAAAGAAGTTGTTCTACTATTTTGTATAAATAAAAGCTAATGTTAGAGTCTTCATTACTTAGGATTGGAGTTTTTTCTCCTCTCCTTCATGTGTAAATAGAACATCTTTATACATAATATTATAAGAAAGTCTATAATTTCTATAATAGAGCATATTCAAGACTTTCCTTTTCATTAAACTAAGCCGGCCCTGGTAATTCTTGTAGATCAACTATTCCTTATGCTAAAATTTGGTCTACTTTTCTGATAATGATGAGTATCTTATATTCTTTTTACCTCTACTTTGATTGTTAAAGTAGTGGAATGGGAGATAAGTCTTTATGAGTTCAAATCTTAAAAGAAAAAATAATAGCATATATACTATGTATGTCCCATAACTATAAAATTATGAATGGAATTGATGTATTTATGTATTTTGAGAGGTATATACACAAAATTTTGATACCACTAATGTGAAATTCTTTGTTTTAGTTAATATGAAGTAAATGGATTGAATCATTTAATTAGAGACAAATTGTGAATTTGTAGGTGGGGTAGAATGCAGTGATTGGTGGTATATTTAAATGAACTCATGACTTATATTTTGAGATGATGTTGTGTCTTGAGTTTAGTATGGATTATGATGACAAGAGATCTTATTTTAGAAGATAATGGTATTTTTAAAAAATAAAATTTTGTTGTAATATAATTAGGTATAATAAACTGTGGGTTCTATATTGGCATATTTTTAGGACCTATTTTAAATTTTATAGTACATAAGTCTTGGGTTATTGGACTAAATTTCTTATAAGTTAATCTTCTTCTTTTTTTATATACTTTTATGCAGCAAGGTTACAAGATTCAGTAGTTTCCTACAAAAGTTATATGTTGAAAATTGTCAAAGGTTAAGATTTTGATATTATAGATGTGATTTCATTATTAGAAGATTTCAGTGGTTCCAAGTTTTTTAACACTTTTACCTAGCTAAGCTTAGAGTAATCCGTTAGAAATTTTCAAATGTTTGACAAATTTATAGACATTGTCTTTTCCTGCTTTATACAACTGGAATTATAATTTTATATATGATGGTAGAACTATGAAGAACTGAATATGTTTAATGGGTTAAATGAAAATATCATTATGCTAGACTATAGTACCTAAAAGAAGATCTAATTCTTTTTTAAGCCAATATGATGATTTAGTGTGATTGGGGAAATCTATAAGAGTGATATTAAGGTAGCGTTTAGTTTGTTATTTAAGGTCTCTTTGAGAATTTCTGTATAGAAACCATGAAAAAAAATTTGTATATTATACTTCTCAAATCATAAATTAATGAATATATTACTTATGGTTGAGGTATAGATACAAGTTGCTTTCAAGAAAATGATGATAAATGACTTGTTAAGAAGAAACCTGTAGAGCTACTTATTGGAGGGATAGAATTATATGTACTCTAATGGATTTTTCTTTAATCTGATTGTGCTTATACTATTTAGGGTATGTACAAACTAATGAGAACATAAAACTTGCTCTAGTCATAAAATTTTCGTTAGTGGGCATAATTCTGAGAGCTTAATTTTGCAAGGAAGACTATGATCCACACATACCATTAAGGAGGCGTTTGGTTCGCTTGATCTTAGATTATACCGTAATGTAACATTCCTATAATCCTTGAATCATGGAATCACATCAAGGAAATGTTGGATTATGATGTTTGGTTCATTAATTACATCCCCTTCACATTCCAAGAATATAACATTCCAATGCTTGTTTGGTTTTATCACATTTCTAGGAATCATTACAATTTTTTATAATGAATTCCAAAAGTACCCTTGTGTATAACATATAATACCCTAACATTAATAAAATGACTAAAATATCCCTAAGACCTATAACTATTAAAAAAATCATATAATTATATAAATAAATAAATAAATCTTTCATATAACTATTAAAAAATAATTCATATAGCTATAAAAAAAAATTCATATAACTATAAAAATGACTAAAATACCCCTTAAGACCTATAACTATTAAAAAAAATCATATAATCTTAAAAAAAAAAATCATTTAATTATTAAAATGACTAAAATAACCCCTAATACCTATAACTATTAAAAGGAGGGTGGATAAAATTCATTAAACTAATTCTCAAAGTTACCTAAAAAAAATATTCTAAATTATAAGTTAGCAACTAAGTTATTCTAAAAATATAACTAATAGCTAGAATACACAGAAAGTGTCATTAATAGAAATGAATTGGTCTACAAACAGTTCCAATCTATTCATGTACTTAACTACAATATTAGAAAAGAGAGGGAAAGAGACAAAAGAAAGAAATAATGTCGGTTTTCATGAGTACACCAAGCAAAGCTTTACATAACTAAAGCCTCTTTTGAAGCAAGCTGTACACATACAACTTCTTGAAATGCCCTCCCAATGTGAAAAAATAATCAGTCTTGTTGCAATCAGCAGTAATAATCTCTCCAACTTTCACAATTTCGCAAAAATAAGCTCCTCATGTACTTTCATTCTTCTATCTGCCCCATCTGCCTCATGCTTAAAAGTTTCAGCAAGTTTTCTTCGTACTTTTAGTGGCTCCTTCATAAACTTAACCCATATTACTCAGGTTATCCACTAATTGCATAAACACATGATCACTTTTCTTTCCTTTCTTCCTCCTGGTTGATGTTGATGTTGAAGTACCAGATGGGTTTGCAAGTGAGTCATCAGTATCATACAAATCTTCATTCTCTTCAGCTTCCTCCCTGTCAACAGTTTGTGCCATATCAGAAGGGCCTTCTGCACTAGACCCAGTTGCTCTATCTTTCTCAAAAACATGAGCAAGATCATCATAGTGAGGGAACGACTTATTCCTTAAACCAACAGCACCAAGATGACCCTACAATATTGGTATGTTAACAAAAATTTAGCCCTCCCATGATTTTTTGTTGGGAACCTGCTGGCTACATAACTATAATACCTATTTCTTTGAACTAAGCTGAAGAACAAGCATCCATTCAAAGAGGCAAAACAATTTTCATATTCTTATGAATTGTTCTAATTACAGTAGTAACCTGCTCAATCTGTTCTAATACCTTTTTTTTTTTTTTCTTTTGTAAATTAATATTCGAATTGTTCTCAATCATATGATGACATTGTCAACACTGAGACCTCTGACACTCCACCTTCGGTCAGTCATGTAGAAAAAACTCAGGGGCACGAGTATGTCTCCTCTGTTAGAACTGTTGCCTTGTGGGTGAGCACCCTCTGGCTCCGAGCTTATTTTGATTTGTGTACTTTGGATCTATTGATTCTGTCATTATCGAGAGCAATTTAATTTTAGTTATTTAATTTTATTTTTTTTTTAGGTGTGCACTGCGGTGGCATTTGGCATTGGTTTAGGTTTGAAAGATGGCGTTGGCAAGGCCACAGAGTTTTTTGCTGGGTATGCTGAATTTTGCATTGTGGATGCTTTTCATCAAGTTCATAATAGATCTGCTAATGTTTGTTAATAAAGCTAATCTGTGCATGGATTACAAATCATGTTGGGCAAGTCCAATTAAGGAATTAATATTTCCAAAGCTAAAATCTATGCTTCTAGAGCTTTCATGTCTGCATAAGTACTATGACTATTTACGCTTAAATTTTCACTGGCAGCAACCTTTCTTTCTTTGGAAATTACAGTTCCTGTTCAAGTAATAAACATCAGCTCTTGGACTCTCTGATATGTGTTATCTGAGATTATTGTTTGTGATTAGGGCAGCTCTATGCAGTTCCAAACTCCTGGGCATTAATTTTAAATGTGAAGGTTATTTCAAAGCTCTCTATACTAGTACCTTTTAATTTTTAATGGAACATAAAAGAGAAAATAAGCCCCTTGGTGGTGAAGCTTGCTATTGATATGAGTCTTAATACTTCTGGAGGCCTCCATTTTTTATTTGTCAAGTCAGCCTTCCTCCCTCTACCTTTCTTTATGGTTCTTGGTTGGATATAGCACTAAGAGTCAAACTATACGAATTTGACTCAGTTTTGTTTTATCTTCTTTTTCTGCTAGCTTGAACTGAGTTTTATTTTTTACACTTGGATTATTTCCTTCACAATGACCATTATGGACTATTTGCAGGTATATATTGGAACAAAGTTTGTCAGTGGACAATCTATTTGTCTTTGTTCTGATATTCAAGTACTTCAAAGTGCCAATTATGTATCAGGTGATGCATAAACTCTCTCGATCTCTCTAATAAAATTTGAATTGTTTCACCTTATGGTCCTTGGGTTCTCAAATTTTATGTAATTTTTTTTTAATATTGTACCATTATATATCAACTCCTGGCAATGAGGAATTTCTATTTTCTGGAGGTATAGAATCAGGTACTTTCATATGGTATTGCTGGTGCAGTGGTCTTTCGTTTGACAATTATACTCCTTGGAGCGGCCACCCTTCAGGTAAGTTTCTAGTTGCTCCTGTTGCCTGCACACACTTGTACATTTGTTTTCGTGAGTGGCGTTTCTGATTCTACATGCTCTTGAAACTTTTGTCCTGTTGTTTTAGAGAATTTTTTAATAAGTAAATAATTTTATTGGAAAAGAAGAAGGGAAGGTCACATATGAGATGTCTAGTAACTTATAATGTTTGTGTTCATTTGATAGCTATTTACCAGTGAAGAAGATGACAGTGACTTATCCAACAACTTTGTGGTGAAGACATGCCAAAGAGTTATCCCTGTCACATGTAATGTTCTGCTGTGTATATTTTTTCCTTCTGATTTTTTAGTTGGACTATTTCGAGTTGGTTTCTATATGTTTTTCAAGGCTGGTACTCAATAGGGATCTTCTTACTTTTTGGGGCTGAGTCAAGGCTACTCCTAGCTCAATTTGAACTCTACTTGTGTAATTTGAACCTAGATTAGCCTAATCTGTAGCCTTACTTATAAATCTGGGTGGGTAACAATAGCTCTCTCCTTTTTCTTCTGTCATAATGTGAAATATTGTTTTGATAAGGACATTTTAGTCATTGGGGTATGTCTACTTTTCTTGCACTTTTTAAAGTAAGATCAGGCACCTCCATATTTGATTTTTACAATAGACATTCAACAAAGGACTGGTTGCATTGAATAGTTTATTTCCTCTCACAAATTTTATGCCACTAAGTTTTTATTGCCTCCTATAGACTAGAGAGCAAACACACAAACAATGTTGCTTCTCCTGTTTTTGACACACTTATAATCTGGAGCATGGCACTGGTAGTGCATCAATATTCTGTTCCTTCTTTAGTAGTTTAAAAGAAAAATATACCTATGATTGAAGCATTCTTTTGGCAGATTCAGAATGGAGCTTTCATGTCTTTTAATACATTAAAGCTGATTTGCTCTGCACTAATTGATCTTTCTGCTATAAAGTCTCACCACTTTTTGTTCCTTGCAGCTAATTATGATGGCAATCGATTTATAACTAGTCAGGGTGGTGTCTGGAAAGTAAGTAACATTAGTGTGTCATATATTCAGCATACAGAACATATCATTGTTTAACGCTGCATGGGAAGGGTTAAAACTTTTCTCTAGATCAGCAATTTTTTGTTTCTCAGAGATTTAAAGTTCTTTAACGTGTTAAATTAATTTTACTTGATTTCTAACAGGTGTCACACATTTTGGGCAGGCCACTCCTTTACTTCTCACGGTAGCAGTTATTGAGCTCAGTGACATAGCATTTGCAGTAGGTTTTCCCCATTCCTTAATAATGTCAGACATATACATATATTTTAGACACTGGCATTTGTGATGGAAATGTTGATATAATGCTTATTTTCTTTAGGTTGACTCAATACCTGCAGTCTTTGGTGTTACACGGGATCCTGTCATAGTTTTTACTTCTAATCTCTTTGCCATCTTAGGTAATTCTTGTTACTTTTGGTAATCCTGGCAAGTGCTAATTACTCATACTACTTACTGTACACTGTTTTTGTAACTTCAATATTGAAGTGATAAATTATGATTGGCATATGAGAAAGTGTGAAAGTTATTCTAGATTAATGTGTGGGAAAAAATTAATTAAAATACGGGGTTACAAATAGAAGGGGAAGCATAGTTGGTTTTTATCTTCACTTTACAATATTGCAGCTTAAAATACAGCTGGGTAAAAAAAATATCTACAAAATATCATATACATGTTCTATTAGGTTCTAACACATTCTAGGCACAAAAAAGGATCTATATATGTGAAGGGGAAAGCAACGTAAAGTGTGGTGGACAGAGAGATAGAAATTTGGAGAAAAGACTGGAGAGAGGGAATCTCTCATGGTGCTCGGAGAAAACATTTTATTGTATTTGTAGCTACACTCATATATTACAAATATGGATGTGGATGTAGGCAAATTGCCGAACCACCTAAAATTATGTGTTATGTATTCAAGCTCTATTTTATCATTCAAGAGTCCCCAACGGACTGAGATTCAACGTGCTGTGAGGTTTGATGCGGTTCCTATATTATCCGAAAAAATCCCACCTACAATTAATTACAGCTTGTCCTTCAAGTTTTGAAAAAATGTGTCAAAAAGTGTAGCTTGTAGTAGAAGTGGAACTCCTTAGTGTGTGTTTGGATCTTATTGGCACCTTTTCTATTGAATTCTTAGACGTGTTTCCGTGGTCAATTTCAAGTTGACAAGCTCACAAACGTGAATCCTTGTCACACCCTTGGCTTCTGTTTATTTTCCCGGGCTTTGAACCAATTTTTATGACTTTCAGCTTGATAGTGAGTTAAATAGACAGCTGAAACCGAACTTTTATTATTTTTGAACATGTTTGAGGATGGCATAGACATTCAGACCAAACAGTCACACACCTTTTATTTAGTGCCTTTACTCACAATGTTGGAATCCACATGTAGATGTCTGAATTTATATTGTATGTGGCTTGTTTTATGTGTGTTTAGTAGACATCTCATGTTACTTAGATTTGTGTTGGGTTATCATGGTTTAATATGCTTAGGCAATGTTATCATTATTAGCATTATTTTCAAGGCATTATTTGTTTATTCTTTGTCTAATTATAGGTTCTTTCTTTTTCATTGCAGGTACTTGATGGAAGTAAAGGAGGAAGCATATTACAACTAGACTCTGATATAGTTCTTTTTATTTTGGTTTATTAGTTTGTCATTTAGGAAACTTGAAACTATTGAATACTTTGTGACATGTAATTCCTTTTAGACAATGTTTCGTTTTGATATCAAATTGCATAAAAAAAGAAGGGATTTCAATTTGGTATTTGACATGTAAATCCTTTGGTATCCATATTCCTTTTTGATATATGAGAAAGGATTTCAATTTGGTATTGCATAATTGTGTTTATGTTTTGATTGGTGTAAAAGAGCTCATCCAATCTTCTCTAAAAAAAAAAAAAAATCAAATACTTATTTCAACAGTTATGAACTGTTGAAATATCTAAAGACAACATTTATCAACGGTTCAATGGCAGTCGATAAATGTAATAAGTATACTATTATCTACATTTTTTAAATATGTTTCAACAGTTTTAAACTAAGTTTCAACAGTTTTAAATTATGTTTCAACGTTTTCTAACCGTTGAAAAAGATGAAACACTTTTTTCCACGGTCCTAAAGCCCGTCAAAAAGTATTTTCGACATAGTTTGTTTCGACGGGTCTCAACAGTCACTTGAACTGTCAAAAATACTTTTTTCGTCAGTTTTTAGTACTTGTTTCAACGGTTCTAACCATTGAAAATAGCAAAATTTCTTATAGTGTTCCTTACTTAATACTATTATATATATATTAAAAATTAATTAAATTAATAGATACTGTCTGGTGTACTGTACCCATTTACGTTTGAGGTAGATTTTATAAAATTGTTATCAATACACCTCCACATGAAGACCTGGATTGTGCACCATGCCAGCAAGTAGTACATAAAAACATACAACAATCTAACCATAGTCAGTAAACCATTGAAGTCATTGGGACTGTAATTGCCACTTCAAATTCTTCAATACATAGTCAGCATCTACCATAGCCTGGAAATGAAGTATCCTACTCTCTTTGTAATACAAACAATGAGATTGGAAATGCTGGAACACAACAATGCAGGCCCTCAAGCCAATAGGATTATTTTAAAGCAAAGCAAAGGAACTTCTTTTGCAATTATTAATCACCAAAAATATCCCCATAAACCCTCTATATAAGATATAGCATGTGCTTCACTAACTTTAGCTCAAATACACATCATGGATTTCCCATGGAAAAAATAAAATAAAATAACCATTCTACTCAAAAATCTAAACACAAAGGACCAAGACTTTATTAACAGTCTTATCCCTATCCCGAGAACCTCTATTTGTGTGCAATTTTCATAATTCAATTCATTAGTTTCTTCTTAGGTGAGGCACTTTGCTAGATAAAGTTAGTTTTCTGGGGTTTTGGACTTTATGTTGTTTCTAAATTCTGAATCCTTGAACATAAGTTTTACATAATTATAATCACTAGTTTATCTTAAATGATCCTGCAGAAATGGTAGTAACTACAATAGCTATGTAACTGAAAGCAACCAAAATTCAAGGGAATTGTGGCCGAAGTAAGATTTAAATCAATCATTTCTTCAACTCATTCTATTCCATTTAAATTTAAATCTGTTACAACTTACAAATCTTTTCTGTGCTCAAACCCCACATGCATGCAGGTATGAATTGTTACAACTTACAAGACTCCACTAATCATTATAATTTTGTAAGCATTCACAGAGATAACCCAGTTTTTATAATAAATTTTAAAAAGAGAACCATTCAAGAGGAAGCGAACAAGAGTACCTAACCATTTTTAAAAATTCATATGTTAGCCCTGCATTTATATTTAATTCAAACTGAAAGTTCACTGTATCTTTCCACCAGTTCATCTAGTGGCCAAGCCTTTTATAAGGCCAGGGCCCATGTTATTAGCATATGAATACAAGAACCATGCAGCTGTTGTGTTGCAAAAATGAACCCTGCTCTATTATTATAGCAATTGGCTTAAAAATTCTAGAGAAGTATTAAAAGAAACTCATTAATATTTTCTGTTGCACTGGTGAAATGATTAGTACAAAAACACATGCATTATACAAAATCCAATTGAGAATCAGGGCAAATAAGCAGTAAAAAAAAAAAACCCACAAATCCAAGAAATTTGAAATATGCATATAACGGTAAAAATCACAAGAAACCCATAATTTTTTTTCCTTGCAGGACTCGTTTTGTTTGGCATCCAAGAAAGTAAAAGAAATATGATAAAGAGAGAAGCAGATCGGTACCTTACGCAAAGCCGGATAGATTTTCTCAAGAAACAAACAGAGGTTATGAACCCTAGAAATGAGAGAGTGATAGTAGTAATTAATTTCTAGTTTTCTTCTTGGAATCCAATCAGGATACAATGAAAATCTCACAAAGAAAATCACAAAAATACAATGTTTTATACAGAAAACGAAGGAAAGCAAAAAAAAAAAAATTTGAGAATCGAGAACTTACCAATGAAAGCTTCGGTGTTTGGAAGTTAGATGGCGATGATTCCGGTGAGACTCCGACGATCAAGCACCGTTGAAATCCGGATGATGAGCCATTGCTAGAGAGGGAGGCAGAGAGCCATATGCTAGAGAGAGAGGCAGAGACGGCTAGGGTTTTGAGAGTTTGAAAAAAATTATAACAGTGGCAAGTTTTGTAAATAAGAGTGATTGGGCTGGACAATTTTGTCAACTACATAAATTTTGTCCAAATTTGCACATCACGCGTGTTTTTTAAAAAATGGAAGGTGAGATTCTTCTAATGTAATAAGGTAATCTCATCACACTAATTTTGGATGATGTGATTACTTTTGTAATGTTACATTACGGATATTTAAACGAACCAAACACCGTGATATTCCATAATACGCTAATGTCATTACGATCACTGGTATATCACGCGAACCAAACGCCCCCTAAGTCTAAATTAACAATAGCAAAAAGAAAGAGCATAACACATCTTTGTTCTTATATTATGGGAGTGTTTTCATTTTGGACCTTTTATTTTCAAAAGTTTCATTTTGGTCACTGAGCTTTCAACTTATTTTCGTTTTTGGTCCTTGTTGTCATCTCAACGATGAAAAATGTTGACGTGACTAATAATTTGTATACATGACATTTAAATATAATAAAAAATTATTTAAATAATATTAAAAATTCCACATCAGCATTTAAATGATAAAAAATTTCCCATCAACAGTAAAAATATTTTCTCTACTTTTACGAAAAAACAATATTTTCTTTTATTTTCTCTCTGATCATCTCTCTCTCTCTCTCTCTCTCTCTCTCTCTCTCTTGAATCCAAAAACTAAGTTGATCGCGTGGATCATCTGGGAAGCTCCTTCATCTAAACTATTTGATAATTAACCAGCTAGGCAATACTGCCATCGTTGCACTATTTTAGATTTGGAGCATAGGTCTAGTGTATGAGCATTCTCAGCCCACTCAAACCGTATATTCAACACAAAAATGGCTATAAACCCCCAAAAACCATCCACACCAGACTAGTCATCGTTAATTTTTTTTTTTTTTTTTTTTTGACTTTTTTACAGTATCGAGCTACTGTTGCTCAACAATCCATAATTTTATCTTTTTTTATTCCCAACTTCTTTCTTAGCAGTCGTTCCCCTCTCTCTCCCTCACGCCATTTTCAGAAATCCCAAGCCATCATTTTCCTAGTATTTTCCTCATATTTCTCAGTGACCAAACAGGAAATGATTGAAATGAAAAAAAGAAAATGAAAATGAAGCCTGACCTTTTCTCCTTCGAAGTAAGCATTGATCTATGAGAAACCCAAGTAAGATCTACCAACAATCCATACATAGGAATAATCAACCAAGCCATGGGTGTTGTGGTTGAGAAAAAGGCGTGGTGTGGGTCTCGATCTCCGGAGGCTAGGACGAAACTCTTGCCGAGACTTGTGCTTGCTTCGTGGTCTCGATCTACGTCGTGGGTGGTGTGGGTGGCACCGGTGCAATGACAGCAATTGGAACTCAAGTCGGCTATAACAGATTGCATGTCTTCCTCTACTTCAACTGCCACTTCTCGAATCCGTCAACCACTCATCTGTTTGTGGAAGGCCGATCTCAATCAAGGAAAACTATGGGAGAAAGAAAAGCTTGGTACGGAGCTTGTAGTCGGCACCGAGAATCCGAATCTAAACCTACTCCTCCTTAGCGTTACTGTTATCAACCGCCTTCATAATTGAACCGGCGATACCGGGAATCAAGAGAACCGGGTCGAGATTCAGGTCCACGTACGGGGACCTCTATTTCCTCAGAAGCTTCAGCCACAGCTCCACCGATTGCATGATTTCCTCCAACATCATCATCATACGCAATCAAAGCTCCCTTTTCCCTTTTTAAATTAATTAAATCTGAATTTTGAGGTGCTTGTTGTTGGTTGGTTGTTGTTGTTGTTGGTAGGTTGTTGTTTTTGGTTGGTTGTTGTGGTGGTGGTGGTGGTGGTGGTGATGTTCCCGTGTTGATGATGGTGATGGCTTGATGAGAGAGGAGCTAAGATGAGAGAGAGAGTACACTAAACTAAATCTTAGATGTTCTTCAATTTTTAGAAAAAAAAAAAAATTTAACATGAAGTTAGATTCAAATTTCTTTATGTTTTATGTTTTTAGTTGTATCCATTAACGGAAAGGAGCAAGGTGGGTTACAGTTGCTAATGTTTTAAACCTTAAGTGGGTAAAGTGATAGTTTCAAATCACGGATAGGCAAAGTGAAACACGAGCAAACCATATCAGGATTTATTGTAATTATCAATATATATATATATATATATATATATATATATATATATATAAGAGAGAGAGAGAGAGAGAGAGAGAGAGAGAGAGAGAGAGAGAGAGAGAGAGTTTTTAAATAAAGATAGAGAGAGAAGACGAACAAATTAAGAAATGAAAACTAAGGAGAGAGAAAAATAATAAAAGCGAAAATAGGGGAGACAAAAAAATAAATAAATAAAAATCTAATTTTATTCATGACATGGAATTTTTTAATATTTTTAAAATAATTTTTAATCATAATTTAATGATATAGTAGCAATCTGTTAGTCACATAAGCAATTTTCATCACTGTGTTATCCACAATGACTAAAATGGAATCGGGTTGAAAACTCAAGGAACAAAATGAAATTTTTGAAAATAGAAGTACCAAAATGAAAGAACTTCCATAATATAGGACTAAAAATGTGTTTATGCCAAAAAAAAAAAAAAAAAAAAAAAAAAGGGGATCGAGAGTTCAGGTATAATTATTGAATGTCTAAGTAATAGATTCTGAATATTGGTGGATTTTGATGTTAAAGATTGATCGACAATTTATAGCATGAGAGGTATACATTGAGCATTTTTGGTTTTTGTCATGTGCTATTAGAAGTTTGAGTTCCTTAATAGTTTTGACATGATTGGAAGTTGTAACAACCCAGTATTTTTGTATTTTGAACATAGGTTAAGATGTTACCACGTAATTGTAGACTCATGAAAAATCTAATGACACTTGCAATAGTGGACACTGAAATCTTAAGATATTCTATAGGTTAATTAATTTTGTATTATTACAATGTGATTTTTTTTTATTTTTTTTTTAAAGTCAATATGAACTTAGTGGAGCTTACAATAGGGTGAGAATTGTAATTTATACCTTTTGTAGAATGCATAGGTTTGTGATATTATTTGGCTAAGGTTTTAATTCATATTATGATAGGATGTTGATCCTTTCGCTGAGTATGGACTAAAGTGGAATGAGATTATATTTAGAAAGCTAGTAGAATCTTTAAATTATGACTACGATGATCTATATTCAATTGTGGTACGCTAGGTTGGTATGAAATACTATAAGATTGAGGTTGTTAGGCTTGCTTCCAATACGGTAAGATTTTGGGCTCCTTTATTTAGTTGATCCCAAAAACTTTATGTTAAAAGTGGTTTGACACAATTTATGGATATTTCCCTTTCTAGCCAATGTACACTTGGAGATTTTAATTTTATATTCACTAGTATAATTATGAGGAACTCGATTTGTTTAATAGTTAAGCCTAAGTATCATCGTATTTGACTATCTAGAAGTTAGTAGTGATAAATTTGTTTAATTGCAAAGAATAGTTTATTTGATTGAGATATTCTATGACATGGACACTATATTAGTGCTCAGTTGCTTATCTATGAAAAAGCATATACTGATATCGTGAAATAGTTTAAAACTTATAAAAGAATAGAGACCTTCTTTAATCTTGAGTTATATATAATTAAATAGATGTCCGAATTTAGTAATTTATGATGAACCTTGAAATTGTGAATTTTCTTCCATTATGTGAGATGCCGCGTTGGTCACCTCTTCTTCTTAAGGGGTCGTTCGTATTCTTAAACCTTTTTAGGGTTAGGAACAGAGGAACAAAGAGTCGCCACTTGGTTTATTGGTCCAAAAACCATAAATATGACTTCATGCACAAAAAGACTAGTCTTGAGCTAGGTCCAGAGCTAAGGTATGTCTTGGGAAGGTGTTAGGCACCCAAAAACGCCCAACCTAATGGTTGGTCTTCCTCTATATTACTTGATATCTTTAAAAGAGTTTATTGAAGAATCTCTAATCATACAAAAGCACGTAAACCTAATTCTAGCACAATCAAGAGGCAAATAAAGCATGGCATAACGTTCATATTGATTTTGAATAAGGAACCTCACCTTGAATCCAGCTCTCACCAAGTTGTAGGGTTCATCCCCACAACAACATAGGTTATATTTCTAACCTAGAACACATGTTAACTAATGAACAAACAAACATGACATAGCTCATTGGAGCGTGATTAAATATGCAATTTAAATAATGATTTAGTTATTCTAATTAAACCTAGAAAACGGTAAAACAGAAAAACATTCATGGAGGTTGGTATGCCTTATTGAGAAGATCCATACCTAGCCTCTAGGGAGCTTGCAACAAGCTAATAGATTATAACCGGTCTCTTAAACTTGATCTCTTTGACAGAATTGTGTGCTAATCTTCAACAAGAAAGGCTTTGAACGCTTAGGTTTGTGATTGGAGTTTCGTGAGAAAGGAGTTATCCTTCTAGTACTTCAACTAGAGAATAACTACTTGTTCAAAAACTTTTCCTCACTACCTTCTTCTAGGTAGGGCTTTGCTCCTTTAAGACTACTTCTTCTCTCTTCTAATTTATGCTTCTACTTCAGTAGAGATTCACTACTCTAGGTCTTCCCACCTCTCTTTATTCTACTATATTAGTGCTTCTTGGTATTTTCAATGTTTCTGTGGAGACTCTCCAGGATGATCTGTTTGTGAGGTATGGGGCTCCTTTTATAGTGGTAAAGAGGCTAAGGTTTGCTTGAAGAAGGGGCAAACTGACCTGTTCTTGCAGGAAACAGCCAGTCCCTACGAATTAGGGTTTCTACCTGATGGTACTGGCGCATGCCTCTTTGGAGAGGCACACGCCTCTTCATTACAGACGTGCGCCTCATCCAATGGGGCACATGCCTCTTAGGTCAAAATGCAGCTTCTCGAACTCGTTTTCTAGAACTTTTCGGGTGGTTTTCAACACACATTCGTCTTATGAGAGATCTTGATTTATCATCATTGAGACCGGGGACCATGAGTATCAACCAATAAAAATTGGGGTGTCTACACATTGCAATTTTTGGAGACTCCTTTAGCTTTTTGATTTATTGAGACTAGTTATTGATGAATTATTAGATTATTTGGATTATTTTTGAAAAATAGGTCGTATAATTCTTATTCTTATACTATGATGGGTGAGAAAAGAAATTTTATAGATAGTTACAAAATAATGTGGGGGATGAATTAAGATGACTGAATTCCTATAAGTGGGGGATCGTGTTTGTAATACACGGCTCCGATGAAATTTCTTTTTAAAGGGGAAATTTAGTAATTTTGACATTGGGGTTAGTGCTATATATACTCTAAGTTAGAAACCCTAGTCGCCCTTAGACTTATTAGATTTTTCTGAATTAGATAATCGCAGAGAAAAGACTACCTAAGAGTTTTAGGGAGAGGTGGCTTAAAGGTTCTTGAGATTATTGATGTAAGCACCAGATAAATCCATTTATACTATTGATCTCGTGATTCAAACTAGTTAGACCACTGGATTAGTATTTGATTTTTGGGATACCTTTTTAGTAATTAAATTGATTATTATGAATTTTAGGTTATGTTAGAGTGTTTGTGGGGAGTCTAATGGTACTTATGTGTGGAATTCAAAGGACTTAAGGGTCATTGGTTCTACACAAGGGGTACGCGCTTTGTGGGAAAATCCATTGAGGGTTGCAAAGCCCAAGAAATGGCAGGCCCACAGAGACAAAGCCTTGAAGGAAGTGAAGGGAGGAGGGTTAGGCCCAAAATCTCAAGACTTCCAAAAATGACAATATTGAGTAATGCTCCAAGGTATCAAAGCCAGGTATGTCACAAAAAATGTGTTTTGGTATTGGGAGATAGCACACAACAGTCTCCCTCACAACATATTGTCTGCTTTGGTGGTCTTAGGCTTCCATCTCCCTAGGCCGTACCCCAGGCGAGACTTCCCCTTTCACTACCCTCATGGTTTTGTCCTTTTCTAGCGCAGCGAAACATTGCCCGGAAAGCGAATCCCCCATGTGTAGAACCAATGACCCTTAAGTCAATTGAATTCCACACATGAGTACCATTAGGCTAGCTTAGCCTAATGGTACTCATGTGTGGAATTCAATTGACTTAAGGGTCATTGGTTCTACACATGGAGGACGCGCTATGTGGGAAAATCCGTTGAGAGTTGCAAAGCCTAAGAAACGGCAGGCCCATAGAGACAAAGCCTTGAGGGAAGTGAAGGGAGGAGGGCTAGGCCTAGAATCTCAAGACTTTTAAAGAGGACAATATTGAGTAGTACTCCAGGGTATCAGAGCTAGAGATGTCACATTTACATTATTAAATGCCATACACGTTTGTTGACTGACTATTGGAAGATTTTAGAGTTGAGAACTTTCATGTTGTTGTAACATTTAATCAAGTTCTTTTTAACTATTGATTTATTGGAGTTTTAAACAAGATGGAATGTGAGCTATTGGAGTTATTTCATGGAGAATAGTCGAAAAAAGTTTTATTTTTATTGAAACCCTTTTAGAGAATAATTATTGAACTTTAATAAGGCCTAGCGTGTTTGTAAGGTGAATCCTTATAAGTGTGTGGTTATTATCATATGCCTCATATTTTGGGTTCGAGATGTGACAAAACTCATTTAAAATGACAAAAGGAAGCGAAATTGAGATGTCTTGATGGACCTATAATAACCCCAAGAAGCAAAACTACCATGCCATAATGATCTTTGTCAATGGAAGAAAAATATATATAGTACGGACAACTAGATAGGGAGATGGTATCAACTAATCGGTTAATATGTAATGGGATCATTTTGTTGCTCTTTTCTTATTGGTTGGTGTCTTTAATAACTCTAGAGGATTATGGTCAAATTAAATCTATAGACGTTGGCTTACTACGTGCACCAGTGTAAAAGTTACAAGCATGATTACAAACGGTTCCCTCTTCCTCATCCATCCTAAACAAGATGTGTAGTTTCTTGACAGTGAGTGTAGTAATCATATGACCAGAGATAAAAGGTTCTTAGTGAATGTTGATACTTCTATAACTTCTTATGTAAATTTAAAAAATGGTGTCTGCGTCCAATCAAAGGGAAGATGTACTATTGCCATAGTGACAAAGAAGGGAACAAAAATATCCTGGATGTGTTGCTTGTTCTGGATTTAGGCAACTCATGGAGAATAGCTATGCTCTTCACTTTGAAGGTGACTAATGCAAGATTTATGAGGGAGGAGAAGTCAAATTGTGGCAAAGATCAAGATGGACACAAATGTAAACGTTTCTTCACACATTTTCATAAAGTAAGTGGCTATGAAGATGGATATAGTTGATGAGTCATGGCTTTGGCATATAATACTTGGGCACTTGAACTTTCAAAGAAACTACAACAAAAGAACACAGTGATGGGTTGCCAACTATACAAGTGTAGACACCCCAATTTGTACCGATTGATACTCATGGTCCCCAGTCTCAGTGATGATAATTTAAGATCTCTCATATGACGAATGAACACCTGGAAAGTTCTAGAAAACGAGTTGAGAAGCTGCCTTTTGATCTAATAGGCGTGCGCCACTTTGGAGGTGGTGCACATCTGTAGTGAAGAGGTGTGTGCCTCTCCAAAGAGGTGTGCGCCAGGTAGAAACCCTAATTCGTGAGAATTGGCTGATTCCTGCAGGAACATGTTAGTTTATCCCTTCTTTAAGCAAACCCTAGCCCCTTTATCACTATAAAAGGAGCCTCATACCTCACAAACAAATCACCCCAGAGAGTCTCCACAAAAACACTGAAAATACCAAGAAGCCTGGTATAATAGATAGTAGCGAAGCTCTACTGAAGTAGAAGCCTAGAATAGGAGAGAGAGAGAGAGAAGTAGTCCCAGAGGAGCGAAGCCCTGCTTAGAAGAAGGTAGTGAGAAAGAGGTCTTGAGCAAGTAATGATTCTTTAGTTAAAGAATTAGAAAAATCACCCCTTTCTTATGAAAATCCAATTACAAACCTAGGTGTTCAAAGCCTTTCTTATTGAGGAATCAACACACACAAACCCCGTCAAAGAGATCAAGTCTGAGAGACCGGTGAATTGCTAGCTTGCAACAAGCTCCATAGAGGCAAGGTATGGATCTTCTCAATAGGCCATACCAACCTCCATAATTGTCTGTTCATAATACTGTTTTTAGTTTTAGTTAGAATAACTAGATCTTTGTTTAATTTGCATGCTTGATCACGCTCCAATGAGCTATATCATGTCTACTTGTTTGTTAATTCTAGGTTAGGAATATAACCTATTTATGTTGTTGTGGGTATGAAACCCATAACTTGGTGAGTGTTGGATGCAAGGTGAGGTTTCTTTCTTAACCTAAATTTTGATGTTATGCCATGTTATTGTTTGCCTTTTGAATGTTTAAAGATTCTTTAATAAACTTTTTCAAGATATCAAGTAATATAGAGGAAGGCCAACCATTAGGTTGGGCATTTCTTGGGTTCCTAAGATGTACTTTAGCTCCGGACCTAGCTCAAGACTAGTCATTTTATGCATAAAGTCATATTGATGGTTCTTGGACCAATAAACCAAGTGGTGACTTCTTATTCCTCTGTTCCTAAACCTAAAAAGGTTTGAGAATACGAACGACCCCTTAAAGAAGAAGATGTGACCAACGCGGCATCTCACAGTGGCGACTCCACTAGGGACAAGAGAAGCCTAACTTCTGCTATTACTTGATTATTCTTGAATTTGATTATTATTGAATCTAAATGCACACAAGCGCACGCTTTTTTAACCTAAGATACCCGACGGTACCAAACCTGCCAATCCTGAGTTCCAATCGTTCTGCAAGACGTAGGGTTGGTACTGTCACCTCACGGTCTATGTACCTTGGCTATGATGGGTTTGGTGCATAGTTAAGAATCAGTCTCTGAGCTAGTGTGTTTACATACTAGGAGAGACGCTCTTGTCGGAATAAGGGACCTTTGTGGAGTGATAAGGGCGAAACTTAGAATTTGCCACCTACACTAATGAAACCCTAGGGTTTATATCTTTAAGCACGGTCCAAAAGAATGCATGTGCTTGAGCATACTAGTTTGCATACATGACATGAAATCATGGGAGGTCTTCAAGTCTAAACAAAGTCATGGATGTTTGTAACTATAAACCCAATTTTCAAAAAGGATGGAAGGAATTTTTATCTCAAGACCAAGGGGTTTAAGTTACAATGAAGATGAATTATCGTATGCTTTAGAAGCTCTTTTTCAAAATCAAGGAAGAAAATTTATTTTTTGTTAAAACCTAGCTAAAAGCATATGGTAATCCATCAATGAAAGGATTGAAAAGAGTGTGAGAGCTAAAAGCCAAAACTTTTCTGGAAGTTCATGAGAAAACTCATAATGAATTGTGATAAGAGAGCATTGTAAATGAGTTGCTCATGAAGGAAAGAAATTTAACATAATGTGATGCATTGGGCCTTGACAATAATGAAGATCAAACTCAAAACACCACAATGCGCTTGGCATGAGTCACTAAGGTCTTTTATTCACAAAACCATCAAGTGTAGAAGTTGATAAAAACATTTTGTTCTCTCTAAAGCCATCATTGCACCAAAGAAGAGCAACAAACACATACCCAGCTTCGCCTGGACAAGATCTCCATCGAACCAGCCATCTAAAGAAAGGAGAAGATACCGGAGCACCAGTCATCATGTCTGAATCAGTCATCGAAGGATACCTTAGGGAGTTCTTTGAAAGACTCACCAAAATAGAGGAAGCTCAAAAGAGGAACTCCCGAATAGAGGATGAAGAACGAAGGAATGAAGAAGAAAAGGCGAAGGTCGTAATCGAACGCAACAAGGAGTTCATCGAAAGTTTCAAAGAGAAGATGGAGCTCATGCAAAAGGCACTCCAAAAGACCCAAGGGGTTGATGATTATCTCACCACCATGGGAGGTATCACTAGAGAAGAGTCTTTGCAATTGCCGCCAAAGTTTTCCATACCAAAAGCTGATAGGTTCACTGGAGTGGGTGATCCTAAACAACACTTGAGGCAATATCTGAATTTTGTCAAGATCAAAGGACTCAATGAACAACAAGTCCTTCAAGCTTTCCCGTTATAACTGGCCGGATCGGCATCGAACTGGTATTACGCCTTGAATGTGGGACAAACCAAGAATTGGTAAATCTCTTCATTAATCAATTCTCATACAATACCATGATCGACGTCACCCTACGTGATCTAGAGACAACTCGTCAAAAAGAGAATGAGACATTCTCTGAATTACTCGTAAGGTGGAGGTCTAAAACTTCGAATATGATGAATAGGCCAAAAGAGAAGGATCAAGTCAATATGGTCATGAAAGGACTTCTGCCAGTTTATTACAATCGAATGTTTGCATCACCCATCATGGATTTCGAGCAACTATGCAATAGTGGGATGAGAATTGAAGATGCCATAGACAATGTGCAACTTGACAAGAGGGAAGGAAAGATCTCCATTGCTCCCAAGACACCGAATGTTCAACCCAACATCAATGTTGTTCAACCAAATCAATATCAATATCAACATCCTCCTCAATACCAGAATGCATATCCGAATCTGTCAAGGCAAGGCCCAAAACTTAAGAGGCACTTTGATCCATTGGGGACACCATTATCCAATGTCTTCAAGCACATGTGCAAGAGAGGTCATCTTAAGCCTCTGGATCCAACTCCATATCCCAACCCTCTCCTAAAGAATTGGAATACGAATTTGTATTGCCTTTTCCATCAAAGAACAGGGCATAGTACCGACGAGTGTACTTGACTGAAGCATGAGATTCAAGATCTCATCGACAATGATGTCATCCCAAAGCTTAAGTTATCTCGAAGGAGAAAAAGAAGCCCATAGCACTAGCTGGTATGTGGAAGACATTACCGAAAATTGAAGAGGCGCGTCACTTGACAGGAGGAGGAAGGCACTTCAAGCCTGCTTATCTAGAAGAAGATTATCTTGGGCGAGACCCACCACATGCGAGAGAAGCCAATAAGGCCAAAGCTCCTTAAAGAGACAAAAGAAGACAGAGTTCTAGCTCAATTGAAGAAGACTCAAGCTAGCATCTTAATCTGGAGGGTTGATAATGGCTTCACAAAAGCATAGAGATGCCATACTGGAAGCTCTGGCTAGGAAAGAAGTGCCTATGGACACCACACCGGAGCAAGTACTGTCTATCATGGGCATGACCACCGATGAATTCGCCATCATCTTCACTACCAAAGATTTGCCACCCAAAGGAGGAGATCACAATAGAGCTCTCTATGTAACTATAGATTGCCTAGGTTCCAAAGTGCCAAAAATGTTGGTTGATAATGGATCTTCGATCAACGTATGCCCGATGCGCACTGCCACCAAGATACGGTTGACCAAAGGACAATTATCACCTTCAAGCCTCACAGTTCGAGCTTATGATGAAAGTATCTGAGGAGTCATTGGAACTTTTGAAGCCGAATGTTAGATAGGACCGATAAGCTCATCAGTGCTATTCCATGTCCTTGAGATCACTACATCTTATAATCTGCTGTTGGGAAGAGCCTGGATGCATCCTATAGGAAATGTGCCTTCTACGGTTCATCAAAAGTTCAAGCTACCATGGAAAGGAGGAGTCCTCACTATTCTGGGTGATGGAGAGATTAATGCAGCTGTGTGAGACATCAAAAGCAACAATGATATACAACTGCGAGACTTTGAAGTGATGAAGACTTCAAGCATGGTCATCGCCTCCATAATGAAGAAAATGGACTATCAGTTAGGCGTAGGATTGGGTAAGTTCAACCAAGGAATCAAGAAGCTCCTTGAAGTCTATAGTCAAAGTGCCAAGTGCAAGTATGGCTTAGGATACAAAGAAGAAATGGGAGAGATGCTCAAGAACAAGCCACTCTGAATGAGAATTTTGTCAAGCCCGGAGAAGACTTCCCATATTGCGGATTTCCAGAGCCTAGAGGAGGCAAGCCAGGGTTTGAGATCTTCTTCAAGGCTCAGCTGACTTTAGAAGACAAAGCTTCTATGGAAGATAAAGAATGGATGAAGCAAATGGATCCTGAAAGCTATGAAGATGTTCGTCCAAGAGGGTTTCCGTGTTTCATGTTGAAGAAGAGCTCAAGGAAGATCCTGTTGCCATGATCATGCCATTGGATGGAAGCACTAGCATTTGGTCATTCGAAAACAATTTTCTTGATGTAGTTTTTAATAGTTTTGAGTCTATCAGTCGTGTTTCCAATTATCCAGTTAATGAAATGAACTTGAATTTTGATTACATGCATGTGTTCTCTGGCAATGAAGCTTTAAATATTGAAAGTATTTTAAATGATGAACATTTAATTAATGAAGAAGATGAAGCTAAAATCAAACCAATTGAAAATGAAACTCTTAAAATTAACTTAGGCACTTTAGAGAATCCTAAAAAATTCAAGATTGGTTCGACACTATTACCAGAAGAAACAAGAAGAGCTCACTAGGCTTCTTAAAGAATTTCCGGAAGTATTTGCATGGTTGTACGAAGATATGCCTGGGATCGACCCTGATATTGTGCAACACCGAATACCGACTCTCCTAGAGATCAAGCCAGTCAAGCAAAAGCTGCGTCGCATGAAGCTCAAATGGATGTTGAAGATCAAAGAAGAAGTGATCAAACAGTTGAAAGCCAGATTCATCAAGGTAGTTAGTTAAAGTGATTGGGTAGCTAACATAGTCCCTGTACCCAAGAAGGACGGAAAAGTCAAAATGTGCGTAGATTTCAAAGATTTAAATAGAGCATGTCTGAAGGATGACTTTCCTTTACCACACATCGACGTGTTAGTAGAAAACATTGCAGGAAGTGCATTGATGTCCTTTAAGGACAGTTTCTCAGGATATAACCAAATTCTGATGGCTCCCGAAGACATGAAGAAGACGTCATTCATGACAGAATGGGAGATCTACTTTTGGGCTGAAGAATGTCGACGCAACGTACCAGAGGATGGCTACAGCTTTACTACATGATATGATCCACAAAGAAGTGGAAGTGTATATGGAGTATATGATCGTCAAATCTGTCACTAAGGGTGAGCACATCACCAACTTAAGAAAGTTCTTTGAAAGGATAAAGAAATACAAGCTGAGGCTTAACCTGAACAAGTGTACCTTCAGAGTCACTGCTGGAAGATTACTAGGCCACATGGTCAGTAGTAGGGGTATCGAAGTGGACCCAATCAAAATCAAAGCTATACTGGAGATACCACCGCCTAAGACAGAAAAAGAAATAAGAGGATTTCTAGGCAGATTACAATACATCAGTAGATTCATAGCGAGGCTAACTACTACATGTGAACCAATTTTCAAGTTGCTTAAGAAAGGAGAATCTAAGGAATGGACAAAAAATTGTCAAAAGGTCTTTGAAGCAGTCAAGGAATACTTGTCCAACCCACCAGTTTTGGCACCACCAAAGCTGAGGAGGCCATTGAACCTTTACCTCTCAGTCATTGAAGACGCACTAGGAAGCATGTTGGCTCAAGAAAGATGAAGACAAGCAAAGAACATGCGATATACTATCTGAGCAAGAGATTGAAGGACTATGAGACCCGATACATAGCGATAGAAGAAGTCGTGTTTTGCCTTGGTCTGGGCAGTGCAAAAGCTCAGGCACATCCTGTTAGCACACCAAGTGCTGGTGGTTGCCAGAATGGACACACTGAAGTACCTCTTCAAGAAGCCCGCTCTCACCGGGAAGTTGTCAAGACAGCTCATCTTACTGGCAGAGTTTGATTTGACATATGTAGCCAAGAATACTATCAAAGGAAGGGTGATTGTCGAGCATTGCGCTGGTCACCCTGTAGGTGAAGATGATCTCGACGATGATTTCCCAGATGAAGATGTCCTGAATATAGAAGAAAAAACTACATGGAAGATATACTTTGATGGAGCTTCTAATCAACATGGATATGGAGTAGGAGTTCTCCTAATAGCACCAGATGGAGTGCACATACCGCTGTCAGCCAAGTTGAACTTTGTGGCTACCAACAATGTTGCAGAGTATAAAGCATGCACAGTAGGCCTCGAAGCACTCTTGGCTATTGATGTGAAAGAAGTAGAGATCTATGGAAATTCTGGATTAGTGTTAGCGCAAGCTCAGAGAATATGGAAGACGAAGGAAGAGCACCTAAAGCCTTACCAAGCTTATCTCGAGCAAGTATGTCAGAAGTTTACCAAGATTGAGTCCACATATGTGCCTAAATCTCAGAATCAATTCGAGATACGTTAGCCACATTGGCATCCTTGGTGCAAATACCTGAGAACACATTTGTGCGACCAATAGAGATCAAGAGAATAGAAGTCCCAGCACATGAAAGAGAAGTCTGCATGCTAGATGACGAGATCAATGATGGGAAACCATGGTACTATGACATCCACAACTTTGTAGAAGACAAGGTATATCCAAAAGGAGCAGACAGAAAAGATAGAAGAGCGCTAAGGTTGCTAGCCACCCAATACATACTATGTGGTGGTGTTCTATATCGAAGATTATACGAAGGAGTACACTTGAGATGTGTTGATAAAGAAGAAGTAGAAAAGCTTATCAAAGAAGTTTAATAAGGGGTGTGCGGATCACACATGAATGGGCGAATGCTCGCTAAGAAGATCATGAGATTAGGATTCTACTGGATCACCATGGAAGTAGACTACATAGAGCACGTGAAGAAATGTCATCAATGTCAAATCCACTCCAATCTGAATCATCTTCCGCAGAAGGAGCTGTACAACATGATGTCGCCATGGCCATTTTCAGTATGGGGTATCAACAACATTGGGAAGATCACTCCCAAAGCATCAAACGAGCATGAGTTCATCTTAGTGGCTATTGACTACTTCACCAAGTGGGTGGAAGTTGCATCATTCTCGATATTGAAAGCCAAGCATGTGGCCAGATTCATAGAGAGCAACATCATATGCCGTTACAGAGTCCCTCATGAGAGCATCTCAGACAAAGGTATACACTTTGAAGACGAAGTCCAGAGAATTCTGTAGAAGTATGGTGTCAAGCATCACAAGTCATCTCCGTATCGACCACAAACCAATGGAGCTGTAGAGTCAGCTAACAAGAATGTGAAGGTCATTCTAGAGAAGACTATTGAAAGGTATCGAGACTGGGCGGACAAGCTACCATTTGCACTATGGGGGTACCGCACTTCTATTCGGACATCTTCTGGGATGACACCGTATTCACTTGTTTATGGTATGGAAGTTGTCCTACCGACGGAGATAGAAGCGGAATCTCTAAGGATAATTCTAGACTCTCAAATTCCATAGGCGGAATGGGTGAAAGCTCGAAATGAACAGCTAATTCTCACAGATGAAAATAGGTTAAAATCTTTATACCATGTACAAGGGTATCAGAGAAGAATGGACCGAGCATTCAACAAGAAAGTGAAGCCAAGGAACCTAAAAGAAGGGGATCTAGTCCTTAAAGAACTCAGAGCACTAGTGTTTGATCCAAAAGGAAAGTTCAAACCTAATTGGGCCGGACCCTATCATCAGAACTTTGTTTTCAGGTGGAGCAGCCAAGTTAATGGACATGGATGGGAAAGAGCTATTTCAACCACTTAATCTTGATATATTGTGTAAGTATTACGTGTAAAAAAAAAAAATCCCCGTTAAGTTGAAAACTTGAAAAAATAGCTTAAGCAAAAATTAGTGTGAAATAACAAGACCATGGGTGTGGTGAAAACTTGAAAGAGCATCACAAGTAAAAATATGGCAAAAGCAGATATAGAAATTCTCATTAATAAGCAAAAGTTAATTACAAAATGTGAGATTTAAACTACATCTCCCTTATTAATTGAAAGTACTGAATTTAAAAGACTTAAAGTAAATAAAGCTAAATTGCCAAGGATTACATGGTGGGATCATTATACTTAGTTCTTTTCATATTTGTACTCCCTTCACTTTCATCTCCTGAGGAATTAAGAAGACCCATGGCCTTGCTCCTCTCTCTGTCAATATAAGCAGCATCATCAAAAGCCCTACAGATATCTTCTTCAAGCCAAATGGCATATGGATGATCTAGGTACACAGAGCATGTCTCCATGAAGTCCATGATCCTTAAGCGCCTCACCCAAGTACTAGCCAAACGATCCAAGAAGTGATAGGTCCAAGTGTCAACATGGCATGGTTTCACTTCTTTCAGGATGGATTGAATGCAACCCCACTGACGCTTGATGCGTGAAGGATAGTAGAAAGAAGCCTTTTGCATGGTAGCTAACATAACAACACCTCTTTCAAAGGTATCAATGGTCACATTACGGATCTCCCACCATCCAAAGGACCAAACAATGTCCTTAAGTTTGATACTCTCAGCAACTTCAGTGAATTTTCTCGCAATAGGGAAGAGGTCCACCAAGCTCCTATGACGATAATGACAAGGTTGGTAATCCAGAGGATGCTTCTCAGGAGTAGTAATCAAAGTAAAGTGCTCATACAGCCAGATCTGCAAGAAGAAAACAGATGGTCAAAACATAAAAAGGCTTAAGAGATAAGTTGAAAAGAGAAGGAAATCATACCTAGAGAAGTAAAGGGCTCTCTTGGAAGTAAGGACACATGCCTTCTTTCAACTCATCGAGACCATTCAACTTCTCTCCTAGGATCACAGGGACAGTATTTTCTCTATCCATGCGGCCAATCGCATCAAGGACCACGACATCAACTTCAGAAAAATCACCAGTTAAGAAGAAGCCAGCAACAACAGCTATAGCCAATGCTTCAGGATAGCATTCTTCATCTACAGCTTCGGAAAATTGATCCACTAAGGCATGGAGATCAAAGCCATCAATCTCATGTTATATTTGTTTGTTCAAACAAGTTCAAATAAATGCAAGAAATTGTATTCAGAAGCCAGAAGATAAAGTGCCAAACCGAGGGCACAAGTGTTTAAAAAACTATACATACGAAGGTTTTGTGAATAAAAATAATAAAATTGTTCTAGAAGGAGAGCAAATAAGGAAAAAAAAAAATCATGCATCAGCATCAACCATATATTCCTCTCTGAGCTACAGGTGCACCATCATCATCATCACTATTAGTCTCAGTGGCATCCAGATCAACTTGAGCGCCTCTACTACTGCTGCCTGGTGGCCTAGAAAAGAGTTCTCGAGACAAGTCTGTCATCATGGTCTTCATGTTTCCATACAACTGAAACATGTAGTTCAAGTCCGCATGGGTGGCCTAAAAGACAGCATCAACAAGAAGAGTCAGTTGCAAGAATACAAGGCAATGCAAAGACTATTTGAAGATCAAGATAGAAGACTTACAGGGCGAGCGTCCTTGAGAACAGGATATCCCAAGACATTAGTGTGTCTAGTGATCGTTGTCTCACGAAGACTACCATTAGCCTGATAAAGAGGAACATACTAAGAGGGAAGGATGATATCTGCTGGACCCATAGAGTCAGCTAAGACAGACCTACTCATAAAGGGGATATCAGCAGGAGCTTGCAAAGAAATCAATTGAATACAAGCATGAATTGAAGAATCAAACATAAAAAGACTCTGAGTTGAAGAACAAGAATACTGAGATCTTACCACAGGAAGAGGGAACAAAGTAGGCATGGGTGATTGCTGGTACTCCTCAAAGTCACCATCCTTGTCCAGTCGATCCAAAAGAGGGATGCCCGACCACCAGAGAAGGATGACTTCATCAGGTGCCTCATAGGGAAAAAGAGTGAATAGCAGTGGAGGCATGGGCACCAAATCCTCATTTTCGCCCAGCTGGTGAGCCACTCTTTCGGCCATGTAAAGGGCACAAACCCCTGGTCCCTCGAAGAGGCGAGAAAATTAAGCTAAGCTATAGGCCCTTTTATCAACAACGAGGGAGCCCACTCTCTCAATGCCTACCCAGGCTTTCCAATTGACCTACATAAGAGAAGAATCCATGTCAGAATCTCTCACACAAGGGGTTCAAAATTCAGAAGGTGTTGGAAAAAACACATACCTGCTCGGGGGCCAGGCCATCAAAGAACTCCCACAGACGCTCTTTCTAATGAGTTCTAGGCTTCCTAGATAAAGCATGGGTGAAGTATTAAAGGGCCCAGCTCTGTAATGAATGGAATAGAAGATGTGTTAGTACATTGAAAGCAAATGCATAATGAGACAAAAAGAATGAAAAAGGTAGAGAAAATACCTGCCAGATCTTCAAGGACCAACAAATGAAGTAGTGGCTATTTCAGAGACGGCATCAAAGCTTGTATAGAGGTTGGCTAAGGCCACCCCACCCAAGTTGTATTGGGCAATCTACTGGAAGTCAACCAACAAGTGCAACCACCTCACTAGAACGGTCTGAGAGGTGTTGCAATCTAGGGTTGTACCAATAAGGTACAAAAGAAAGGCTCTCGCCATCCGGGTTGCTCCCACAATAGTAGTCTGAGGAGCCTCAAAGAAAGCATGCAGAAGGTTAGGGAGGTTGGCAGAAATCACTCCCAAATCTACACCCAAATACTCCCTATTTGGTCGAAGACGTGTTGGAAAGGCACTGAAGGTAGGGATGACTCCATCAATCCTCAAACCAGTCAGCTGATACACGTCGTATCGCATGATCGTCATCTCCACACCAACCATGTGGAATGTGCGGGTGGTGCCCCATCACCTCTCAGCCAAGGCACAAAGGAGAGTCTTCTTGGCGGAATCAATAGGCTGTGTTTCTACGAAATATTTGAAGCCAGCCGTTTCCACATAAGATCGGGTCAAAGAGTTGAGCTAGCCTAGCCCACCATTTGAGAACCTAAGTGGGGTGGCCTTGGGACATGAAGGTGCAAGGATGCTACACAAAAGAAAGAGACATGAATCAATAAGAAAGCAGAAGAAATCATAGAAAAAAGTAGAAGAAAGCACATAAAATAGAGAAAATAGAAGAAAAATACATTGAAAAGGATTATGTTGGGTCAAACAGGCGCACAGCTCTCCCAAACAGGTGCACGCCTGTAGTGAAGGAGCGTACGTCACTCAGAAGCGAGCGCATGCCCTAAATTTGAAATCCAAAACCCTAACAGGCGCACGCCACTCCCTGTGAGGTGCACGCCAGCCAGAAAGAGGTGCACGCCTAGTTCCAGGTGGCGCACACCACTCTACCCAAATCGCGACTCCAATCAGGTTTTTCCAACCATTTCCCAACCAAAAATCAATTTTTCAACATCTAGCCTAATGTGTTTTGTCCTTATGCTAGTATGGAAGCATTACATGAAGTTTTGAGGCCTAAAACTAACATTTGAGGATGCAAATCAAAGGAAATTTGAAAAGTAAAGGTTTTGATGATTTACCTCACCGTTTCACGCCCGATGTGAAAGATGCTCCTCGGGCCGAAAAAGGATCGTGATGTTCTCTCCGTGAGCAAGATGCGGCGCCCACTGATTCAAGGTAAAGCAATCGTCCACCAGATACAAGTCCATAACCGTTACGTTACTTGAGGAACTCGCACTACTGTGACCTCGAGAACTCGATCATCTAGACATAATGAAGAATGAGAAGGATTTGGTGTTCTTGGAAGGAAAAAGCACTGAAAAATGCTCTGAAAACGGAAGAAAATTGAAGAAAATGAAAAGGCGCGAATGAAGAATTCGAAAACCTCTCGGAATATGTAATAGAAGCCAAAGAGGCACACGCCTCTTCACTATAGGCACACGCCTACCCCTCAAAAAAGAAAAAGAAGAAAAAAAAAGTCCAAGATGGAAGCATCTCCAATTCAGAAGTGTCTCAAAATAATCAAAAGGATGGAAGCATCTCCGAGCCAGAAGCATCTCAAAATAATCAAAATGATGGAAGCATCTCCAAATTAGAAGTGTCTCAGATAATCAACTAAAGGTCTAAAGATGGAAGCATCTCCAAGCCAGAAGTGTCTCAGAATGATAGAAGTGTCTCCAAGGTAGAAACATCTTCAAGACAGAAGTGTCTTAAGAAGGAATCTCAAACGAGTAAGTACAAAGATACCCTCGTCGACAAAGGTAAGGGAAAGGTACGTGTTCCGTCTTATCTGTAGCGTGCATACATCATGTCTCCTCCGAGAGAATTTTCATGGACTTCGCCCTTAGTGGCTTCCTTTTTATTTTCCCCAGTGGATTTTCATCATGTCTCCTCCGAGAGAATTTTCATGGACTTCGCCCTCAGTGGCTTCCTTTTTATTTTCCCCAGCGGATTTTCATCATGTCTCATCCGAGAGAATTTTCATGCATTTCACCCTCAGCGGTTTCCTTCCTATTTTTCCCAGAGGAATTATACATGTCTCTTCGAGAGGGAACCACAGATTTTGCCTTCAACGGCTTTACATTTTGCATTTCCCCAGAGGATTTATACTGTGTCTCTTCGAGAAGGAACCACAGATTTTGCCTTCAATGGCTTTACATTTTCATCTCCCTAGAGGATTTATACTTGTGTCTCTTCGAGAGGGAACCACAGATTTTGCCTTCAACGGTTTTACATTTTGCATTTCCTAAGAGGATTTACACCGTGTCTCTTCGAGAGAGAACCACAGTGATGGGTTGCCAACTATACAAGTGTAGACACCCCAATTTGTACTAGTTGATACTCATGGTCCTCGGTCTCAGTGATGATAATTTAAGATCTCTTATATGACGAATGTACATCTGGAAAGTTCTAGAAAACGAGTTAAGAAGCTGTTTTTGACCTAATAGGCGTGCGCCCCTTTGTAGGTGGCGCACGTCTGTAGTGAAGAGGCGTGCGCCAATGCCGTTAGGCAGAAACCCTAATTTGTGGGAATTGGTTGATTCCTGCGAGAATAGGCTAGTTTTCCCTTTCTTCAAGCAAACCCTAACCCCTTTATCACTATAAAAGGAGCCTCATACCTCACAAACAAATCATTCCAGAGAGTTTCCACAAAAACACTAAAAATATCAAAAAGCCTGGTATAATAGAGAGTAGCGAAGCTCTATTGAAGTAGAAGCCTAGAATATGAGAGAGAGAGAGAAGTAGTCTTAGAGGAGCGAAGCCCTACCTAAAGGAAGGTAGTGAGCAAGAGTTCTTGAGCAAGTAGTAATTCTTTAGTTGAAGAACTAGAAGAATAACCCATTTTTCACGAAACTCCAATCACAAACCTAAGCGTTCAAAGTCTTTCTTGTTGAGGATCAACACACACAAACCCTGTCAAAGAGATCAAGTCTGAAAGACCGATGCAAGGTGAGGTTTCTTTCTTAACCAAAATATTGATGTTATGCCATGTTATTGTTTGCCTCTTGATTGTGCAAGATCTAGGTTTACGTGCTTTTTGAATGTTTAGAGATTCTTTAATAAACTTTTTCAAGATATCAAGTAATATAGTGGAAGGACAACCATTAGGTTGGGCGTTTCTTGGGTGCCTAACACCTTCCCAAGACATACCTTAATTAACTCCGGACCTAGCTCAAGTCTAGTCTTTTTGTGCATGAAGTCATATTGATGGTTCTTGGACCGATAAACCAAGTGGCGACTCTTTGTTCCTCTGTTCCTAATCCTAAAAAGGTTTGAGAATACGAACGACCCCTTAAAGAAGAAGAGGTGACCAATGCGGCATCTCACAACAAGATGTGAAAGAAATTTGTGAAGGTTGTGCACTTGGAAAGCATCACCAAGATTTATTTCTAAAAGAGAAGGCATGGAGGGCTAAAGCACCATTGGTGCTTGTTCATACCGATGTGTGTGGGCCAATGAAGAGGTAAAGTGAGCCAACCTTGTACATCAAGAGACAAGGTAAATATGGTATTCTTATTGTATCTCTTTATATTGATGACTTGGTGTTTTTCAGTAGTGATGAAAAAATGATTGATGATTTTAAAAAAGAGATGATGAAATAATATGAAATGAGTGATTTGATCCGTTTGCATTACTTCTTGGGTATTGAAATTTATCAAAATGGAGAAGGTGTTTTTATTTGCCAAACGAAGTATGCAAAGACTTTTCTTGAAAAATTTAAAATGAAGAATTTTAAGTTTGTTGCCACTCCCATCGTTGTGAATAAAAAATTATTGAAACATGATGGAAGAAAAGAAGTAGATGCAACTCTTTATAGAATATTTGTTGAGATCTTATTGTATTAATTTGACGGCTACAAGACCAAATATCATGTATGTGACAAGCGTATTGTCTCGTTTTATGCACAAGCCAAGCCAAAGACGCTAGGGCAGCCAAGAGAGTGTTGAGATATGTTCAAAGTACTCTTGATTTTAGAATTTTGTATGAGAATAATATTTGAGACAAAGTTGCTTGGATTTTGTGATAGCGATTGGCTAGATGTGTGTTGATATGAGAAAAACTTCCAGATATGCATTTTCTCTTAGCTCTGGTACATTTTCATGGGCATCAAAGAAGCAACAAATGATAGCTCAATCTACCGCCAAGGCTAAGTATATTTCAGCATCATTGGCAACTTCACAAGCAATGTGGCTAAGGATAATTTTAGAAGATGTTGGTGAGAAGCTAGCAAAAAGAAGCTACTCCAATTTTGTGTGAAAACAAATCCACCATTACTATGACAAAGAATCCTAATCATATTGCCATCAAGCATATCACATCATTAGAGAGGTCGTGGCAGAGATGATGAGATTCAACTAAAGCATATATTCCAAGACTAACCAAAGCTCTTCCAAGAGATAAATTTTATTATTTAAGAGAAATGCTGGTTGTCACACAACAATGCATTAAGGGAGAGTGTTAAAAATCAATGCTTGTTGTTTTCTTTGAATGTGGTGGTTTTCCATGTATTTTAAACTTATGTCCTTTATGGTCATTTACTTGCATGTATCTAGTTGGGTGCATAATGGACAAGTGCAAGGACTGTCCTTTATATTTGAAAAATATTTTCTTGCACTTGGAGAAGTCATCAATTGGATGAATTAATGAAAAAGAAGGAAAAATTACGACCCTTTCTCTCTCTCCCTTTGTTCAAAATATAGTTGCTGTCTCCTTAGAAAAAATTATCTCTTATAGCATAATCTTAGAAAAACTCATTAAAATGATCATTGTGCCCCGTCGATTAATCCAAAGCCAACAATTTATACCCAATTTGCAAAGAAGATAAATTGCCACGCAATGAAAGATGGATGACTTTATAATTCATTTTATTATTTTCCTTCTAAAAAATTGCTTATTCATCATTACAGAGTTTTAGGTCATAGTTGGAAATGCTTAGTAAGGCCTCTCCCCAATGTAGTTACCAGGGGGATCATAGTTGCAACCAATGAATGTCCCTCCACTCTTGCACCGAACTTTAGCACATCCTAGACGAACCGATTTGCGCCAAACCACCTGAGTATAGTGCAAGCACGTCCCACCAACACAAGAGTTGGAGTTGTAGTCATAGTCATAGTGTGGCTTCTCGCCTACCCACATATTCACCGCATCCGTGGCTTTCAGGTCACCGCTACCCCATGCAATGTTTTCACCGTAAGGACCACCGGAGTGCACAAGTTTGCAATCACCAATACGCTGATTAGCATAGTTCTGTGCATATGCTGCTACTTTATTATCCCAGGTCAGAGGTGGAACACCCACTTTTGCACGGGCCGCATTTTGGGCATTGAGGTAGTCTTCTTGGGAGTCTTGGGCATGGGAGCGATGGACTAGGGTTAAGCCCAAGAGAAAAATAAGAGCTAGTGAATAGTGATATCTTACACAAACCCATAGTTTTTTTTTTTTATAAGTACAAACCCATAGTGGTAACCTACAATATTGCAAAGCAAAAATATTGAGTGATTGATGGAATACTGTATACGAGGTGGAGGGGGGTATTTATAGGATATAGTTTGAAAAATTGATGAACTTTCTATTTTTTGAATAGATGTAAAACGTTTAAAGTACAACGTGTAAAACGTTGGAGGAACGAGAAGGACCAAAACACCCTTGGATTGTATTGCTAAAGAGAGAATAAGAATAAGCGTTTATTATCTTTAAATTACTTTGAGAATTAAAATACTTCTTTTGAAATGTATTTGGTATATTTTACCTTTTTCTCAAAAAAGAAAAAAAAAAAAGGATTTGGGATTATAAATAAGAAACCTTCATTCATTTCCTTTATTAATTTACTTATTATAAAAGGAAAACAATCAGATTACAATTTGTGACAACTTTGTTCAATTTCATTTTCTTAATCATTTGCTAAATTTATTATTTTGTATACCCTTTTTGAGGTGGGTTCAAGATTATAATTAGTCAACGTCATCCATTACTTTGCTTTATTAATTTAATTAGAAAGAAATAAATCTTTTTTTGCTAAATTAGAAAGAAATAAATCAGAATAAAGATTTTAACAACTTTGATAAAATTCATTTCCTCAATCCTTTGTTAAATGCATTATTTTTCATGAAATGTTATTTTCAGATAGACTGAGGGTAGATATCAACCCTAAGAGGTAGCTCAATTGGTCCGGTCTTGGGTGTGCTCCCCAATGATCACTAGTTCGAGTCTCCTCAAGGCCACCTACCCAAGGCAAAGCCTTGCGTCTATCGTGGTACACGTGCTAGTAGGGTGTTGCGTGTCCCCCTGGGATTAGTCGAGGTGCGCGTATCTACGGAACGCTGGCCCGGACACCCAAGGTTATCAAAAAAAAAAAAAAAGAGGGTAGATATCAGTGCTTTAAAAAGTCAAACTGTACGTTTGTACCCTTTTTTTTCTTTTGAGAATCTCGTTAAAATTTAATATTTCCAAATTCAAAAAATATTTTATCATCTTGTTTTCATTATTCAAGTAGATTTAAAAGATAAATATATTGATGTGGCCTAAAATAGCACTCTGGCCCGAAAAATGTTTTTCAGATTTCATCTATACTATAATGTAAAATCAAAACTTTTTTTATTTTTTGTTGACCTCATAATATTGCGCTACATAACCTGGTCCCACAATTTTACACCTTATTATTTTAATATATGTTTGTTAATTGAATTTAAATTTTATTCTATAATTAAACATCTCATTAGAATCTTGACACATTATATTTTCTTTAATAGAAATAATATATTGTTTCATATATATAAACACAATCATATTAGAATCTTAACACATTATATTTTCTTTAATAGAAATAATATATTGTTCCATATATATAAACACAATCATAATAAATGCCTAATACTATAATATATTTATATATAAACACAATAATAATAAATTTCTTTTAATAATTATCAATTTTCATATTTAGAAAAAATATAAAAGACAGAAAAAATCATATTTAGACCAATAATTCTTTAGATTACATTTTATATAATTTTATTATACATCGCACATGTTTGCAACTAGTTCAATTTGTATTTTCATGGCTTCCACTCATTCTCTGAAGTAGAATAGTCCTTGGTACGGGAAACTCTTATCACCTGTCCTTAGTGGTGTAGCCAGAATTTTTTTTCAGTGGGGTCATTCAATTCATTGTCAAGGATTAAATCGACGCAACACCCAACCATTGTTCGTTTACGTTTGTGATTAAGAGGTTGATGATAAAGACCTTTTTTGCATATGTGCACTTCTAATTTCATCTTAATCTTTAGGAAGATACTCTAGCTTATTTTTTATTTTTTTTCGTAATCCTGGATCCGTTGAAAGAGTATTCAAGTTTATACGATTTTGCTTTGATGAATGATTATTGGCATGAGTTTCTTAGATAGGAGATGAATATTGTGACACAATTGATTTTTTTTTTTTCTTCAATAATTTATCTATGGTATTAGTGGCTTTATTGGATTAACTTGACCTATAAAAAAACTAAAATAAAAAAACAATGACTTATAAACCCAATTACCTTTTTCACTAAGATTATGGATGAAAAGTTTCTTCAAATTAGACCATATATACTACAACTTTCTAGAAATTGTACCATAATAATAGCCATAAAAAAAAAATTACTTTGAACTGAAATTATAATTAGAAAACCTAATCATAGAGAAAATTAAAATGAATAAATTATATATCCAAAAAATAGCAGTAAAAAGAAACATATTACTTGAAGACTTGAAGTCTAACAATTAATAAGTATAAATTAGTGATATATGAGTATAAGACTAAAAGAATAAACCCTAGCTACAGGCCAAAGTCGCAGACTAAAAGAGAAGTTAGGGAGAGAAGAGATATAGAATTAAGACTTGAAAGTGAGAAAGAGACACTACTTAGGAAATAGAGTGTGCTGAAACTATAAAATAAAATACATATCACATATAAGATTATTACATAACTTTAGAAATATTGACCCCTCATCTTTAGTTTTTTATTTTTTTTAGTGGTGTCAACTTCTAAAATATCCCAATTTTTTTATATAAACATACCTATGTTAGAAAGGAAAATTTAATTTGAATGGGGTCAATTGACCCCACTAAAGTACACCTGGCCCTGCCCGTCCTAATACCTATGGGATTCATTTGAATTAAAGGAAGAAGCATATATATTGCTATTATTATTCTTAGATTAATGAAATTCCATTCGAATTTCTGTCTTAACTCTTGACCTTGACTTCATACAAGAATATATTTGGTACGGACTCTCTAGAAACCAATGGAGGTAGCAAACATTTTAATTTTGAAATTTAAGTAATCTAGTAAAATCATAATTAGTAACACACTATTTGTGGAATTTTTTTATTTTTATATTTCGATAGTTTAGGGAGAGGGAGATTTGAACCCTAGTTCTTTTCATAAAGAAAACCAATTAATACTAGTTAAGTTATAATGCTATTCGTTATTTATGGAATATATATGATAGAGAATCCATGATTACACATGCATTAGTTCAAGGTTTTAAAAATTCTGCATAGAAATGGAAATGATAAAAAAAGAAAAAAATGTAAAGAGAAATACATATGGATATATTATGGATTTGAATGAATAATTGAGGACTAAAAAAGACAAGTATATATGTTAACTCATCATTTTTATATTCCAATTTAGAAAAAATATGATTTTTTATTTTATTTTAGTATAATATCATAAAATATTATTAAAGATCAAATTATTAAGTATTTAATATATTTAGAATTTGTAAAAAAAAAAAATTGTAGTCTATCAAGAAAATGACACCGTTTGATTACGAACCAGTTTGTAACTTACTACAATCCACTACGTGGCAACTCATTAGACTATTCACGTGCACTTTTAGTCATATGACATTTAATGAGTTGTATGACTTGTTTAAATAATACATATGGATGGTCTTATGTGTAGACACCCCATTTTGTACCTACAAAAATGCAGAATCCCTGGTCTCGATGACAATACTATATTGTCTATTACAATGCAACTTCGAACAATGAGCACGAGAAGAAGGTTTGGAAAGGCCCACAAGCTCAAAACCAAAGCCCAAATCTAAACCTAGAGAGCGTATGCTTTTTTTCAAGTGGCATATGCATCTTCAAAAATTCATACGCCACTCAAACACGCTCCACTTAAGGCTGAGCGCCTTGAAAAGGTGTACGTCGCTTTGAAGCTGCATACGGAGCAGTCAAGGCAGCGTACACCACTTTGAGACATATCCCACATATCGCTTGTTTTTCCATACGAGAGTATCAACCAACCATGTGGGGAGTTGACGGAGGTGACAGGGGTCAACTAGGGTTGAGAATTTCTGGCCATGCCTACCCTCACCCTCCATTTTCACTATATATACACCCCCATTTCACTATTTCAAGAGGCTGAAAAATCTCTACTTAAAAACTAGCCAAAACTATAGTCAATTTACCCCATAGCCTTTGGTTAGATAAATTTCTTGAGAAATTGGTTATTTTTCTTGAGTTCTAGAACCAAGAAGACCAGTCTCTTTCTCAAGAGGCCAAACATACCATTCCCCTTTCCAAATACTCTTCTCAAATCAAACAATGAAGTTATGATAAGCAAAAAACCGAGAGACCGGTTAAGAAAAGCTTCCTACAACTAGGTAGGCAAGAGGTGAAGAAATGGATCTTCTTGATAGTCCATTCTCTCCACCTTGAATCTTTCCCCTTTCTGTTTATTTCTTGTTATTTTAGTCAAATAATGGTTAAAATCATTTATTTTGATTAATATTGATTCAAAATTTCATTTCCCGTGCATAAACCTAGGGTTCTGGACAGAGGAGCATACGCCACTCTTAGTGAGCGTACGTTGCTTTGGAAGTGGCGTACACCGCTTCAACCAGAAATCCTAATTCTCCTTTCTTTTTCTTTTTCTTTTTTTTTCCTTGTATATTTGCTTACTTTTGTTGCATGTTTATGACTTTTTGCCACGATTACGATGAAACTCATAGATTTGAACTTTCAAGCTCTAGAAACCCTAGGGTTTCACATAGAGTTGATGAAGTAAACCCAAGGATTAAGTTGAGCATTTTTTTTTTTGTTGTTCATTATTCATTATACATTCAAAAGACCCCATGAAGAGTCTTCCATTCAAACACCTATCCAAGATTCCTATATCTTGTGTGAGGGTGATAGAAAGGACTCTAGGATTACATAAAAATCATTCATGCATTTTCTAACTTAGGTCCAATGATGGGTCTCCATTCAAATGCTTATCCGAAACCCTCGGGGTTTTGTGTAAAGGCAATAGAATAGACCCTATGACCACGTTAATAATAAGTTCTTCATTCTTCAAATCCGATGATGAACCTCAATTCTCATAAAGACGTCAAGTCTCTAATCCTAATGGGGAATCAATGAGAAAGGTTTTAGGATGGTGAATAATTCGTTCCATGCTTACGTTCTCACTTGATGCCATGTTTTCAATGCACAATCCCATGTCAATATTCTCTTTTCACGTCATTCAAATCCATATACTAAATTATGTGTTGATATGTCTCCCATAAATATGCTCCCTCATAACATGATCCTTATAATATATGCCTAATATATTTCATGTTATAATCTTTCATTATCTGTATATTGCTCTATACATCCTCCTGCATAATATTTCTTGCTTGTGTGCTTTATTACTTTGATATAACTGTCCCTGCATGGTTAGGGGTCTACAAAACGAATGCAATGTCAGTTAAGTTCCGATAAGTAATACAAACGAAGGCCAATCGAAAGGTTAGGCGTAGTCTTGGGTGCCTAACACCTTCCCAAGACCGTACCTAAGCATCCGGACCTAGTCCGCGGCTAGTACCTTTATGCGATGGATGTCTAAATAGGTTCTCGGACCTAAACACGGGGTGGCGACTCCTTATTCTCCGCCCTAGTCCCTGAGGCTATTTGGCGTATTCTTGGGCCCACGTGTTAAGTTGGGCCCACACTGGGCAAACCCTGATCCACCACCTTACAAGTGGTTCATTTACCTCCTATTCAAAAGGGAGAGATAATCAAAACCAAGAGATCCCCCGGGGAAGGCCTCAGTCGAGATGATGGAGGGAGCCGGGGGGGGGACGCTCACAGTGGCGAACTCGCAGCCGCTTCACATTATGAGTTGCCACGTAGTGGTTTGTAGCAAAACTCTATTCTCAAGAAAAAATAATTTTTTGTTGTTTTTGCTCAGTATGTGTGTATATGATGACATTAAAATCTAATAGTTGAAAATATAGAAAATATTGGTGATAAAAAAAATGAAAAAAAAAAATCATTAATAAGAATATAAAGACGTTTATGTTCATATAAATAGTAATATTCACATGAAACAAGAAAATATTGATTTTATTTTATTCTCATATATAATAACAAAACCTAGTACAATAAGCAATTACCAGGCTGAAAATTTAATTAATTTGAGGTATCATAATATGTTTAATACATGTTTTATAAATTTAATTATAAAAAACATGTGTCTTAGATTATTTATTTTTTTTTTTTTTGTGTTTTGTAAGGTAATGATTTTTTTTTTTCTTTTTTAAAAATATTGTTAGCCTCAAGGTTTCAATAATTATTAATTGGCTAATTAATCCAAGGACATTCATGTAGTTTTGATGATAACCATGATTTTAAGTTGTTCATTAATGATATTTTCATATGAACTAATGATTTATGTTTTAAAGCTTAATTTTGACTATTGATTTAATTGGACCAAGATGGCCAATTCAAATATCAAGCAAATGCAAAGTTGACAAGTTGCAAATTCATTGAAGATCAAAGTCATCAAGACTCAAGACAAAGAAATCAAGCTCAAAGACAATGATCCGAGACATATGAGAAGTAAGAGTTAGGTTTTGTAAAGTTTATTAAGATTTGATCTTTAAGGCTCAACTTTAAAACCAACTTCAATTGAAAAATCTCTTAAAGTTTTCAAAGACAAACTTGATTGGTTGAAATTCAAATATAAGACAACCATATCAATTGAAAAATCTCTTAAAGTTTTCAAAGACAAACTTGATTGGTTGAAATTCAAATATAAGACAACCATATCAATTGAAAAATCTCTTAAAGTTTTCAAAGACAACTTGATTGGTTGAAATTCAAATATAAGACAACCATATCAATTGAAAAATCTCTTAAAGTTTTCAAAGACAAACTTGATTGGTTGAAATTCAAATATAAGACAACCATATCAATTGAAAAATCTCTTAAAGTTTTCAAAGACAACTTGATTGGTTGAAATTCAAATATAAGACAACCATATCAATTGAAAAATCTCTTAAAGTTTTCAAAGAAAGCAACTTGATTGAAATTCACATGCAAGACAACCATATCAATTATGGTTGAAAAATCTTAAGAAGAAAAGTTTTCAAAGAAAGCAAATTGATTGATTGAAAATCAAGAAGAATGCAAGACAACATGATGGCTATAAATACTACCCTTTCTTCATTTCTAAACACCAAGCATACAAGAGAAATCAAAGATAGAAAAGATAACATCTTATACATCAATCCATCCTTCTCAAGCTTATATTTTCATATCATTCAAAATCCTTGATTGAAAATTTCTCTAAACACTTTTTGAGCCATATTGATCAAATCCTTGATATACTATTAGAGTGAGCATATTGTGTACAATTACTCTTTGAGAGAGCCTTATCTTGTACAACAAATACTTTGTTGAAACCTGTGAGTATTTTGTTAGGGTTTTGGTATAAATCCTAAGGAGTGAAAAGGATTTTTCACTCGGTGGTTACTCTTCACTGTGTAAGGAAGATTTGTAACGGTTTTATCTTCACCCGAAAGAAGATTGTCAAATAGTGGATTTGGGGAATCCTCAAGAAGTGTTCTTGAGGCGGGGACGTAGGCACGGAAGCCGAACCTCGATAACAATCATCGTGTTTGATTTTCTCTCTCTCTATCTCTTACATATTTAATTGCTTATATATATACTTGTGCTTGATTTCATATCATATCTATATTGCAATTGAATTGTGATCAAACATTTGCTAAATCAACATTTGCTATTTGAAGATAGTTTTTAATTCCGCATTTAAATCGAAAAAGTTTGCCTCAACCTAAATCACCCCCCCTCTTAGGTTGATATTTGGGTAACAATTGGTATCAGAGCCAAGGCTCTACATATAGATTTAACAATCTTAGAGTTAAGATCATGGCAAACACACCTAGACCTCAAATGCTTGAAGGTCAATCTACTCATAGACCACCTCTATTCATTGGTAGTGATTATGGCTATTGGAAAAATAGAATGATCATGTATATTAAGGGTCAAGACTATCATGTTTGGAGAATCATTGCAAATGGTCCTCATATTCCCACAAAAACTGTGGAAGGAGCAACCTTAGCAAAATTAGAAAGTGAATGGAATGAGGCTGATGTAAGACTCATTGAATTAAATTGTAAAGCTATGAGTACTTTATATTGTGCTCTTGACCCAATTGAATACAATAGAGTCTCGGGTTGTGACTCGGCTAAAGAAATTTGGGACAAACTTGAAGTTACTTATGAAGGAACTAATCAAGTTAAGGAATCTAAAATGAACATGCTTGTCCATGAATATGAATTGTTTGTTATGAAGAAAGATGAAAATATTAGTGAAATGTCTACTAGGTTTACTAATATTGTGAATAGCTTGAAGGCCCTTGGAAAAATTTATACTAACCAAGAAAATGTGAGAAAAATTCTCAGGTCATTACCAAAGAGATGGGAAGCAAAGATGACAGCAATTTCTGAAGCTAGAGATCTTAAGGTGTTGACCTTAGAGGAACTATTCGGATCACTTATGACGTATGAGCTTGAAATGAATAGTAAAGTGGAGGAAGAAGAAGTCAAACCAAAGAAAAACTTCGCCCTCAAATCCTCTCATCATGACCACGACAATAGTGAAGAGGAAAGAGATGAAGAAGAAGAAATTGCCCTGATGACTAGAAACTTCAAAAAGTTCTTAAAGAAGAAAAAGGGGTTTGGAAGAAGATTCCCTAAGAAAGGAGAAAATAAAGGAGAATCAAGCAAAACTGAAACTCCTACCTGCTACAAATGCAAGAAGCAGGGGCATTACAAAAATGAGTGTCCTCAAGTAAACAAAGAGAAAATGAAGTACAAAAAGAAAGCTCTAAAGGTAACTTGGGATGACTCCGATGAAAGTGATTCGGATAACAACTCAAGTGACAATGAAGTGGCAAATCTTTGTCTTTTGGGATACATAAATGAATCCAACATAAGTGAGGATGAGCACGCGAGCTTTTGTCCGCTAGCATTTAATGACGATGAAAGCGCCACCGAAGATCTTTGCTTAATGGCACATGGAGATGAGGTAACTTCTAAACTTAATTCTTTAGAAGATGAATCTTATAGCTATGATGAATTACAAAATGCTTTTGAAGAATTAGGTTGAAGAATTTGAGAAGAAATGTTTTGAAAAATAAAGTTTTTAAAAAGAAAGTCACATCTCTTTCAAATGAATTAAATGATTTGAAAAACAAAAATGAAATTCTAGAAAAACAAATTAATTCTTTGAATGATAAAAATCTGTCTTTTAGAAGAAGAAATAGTTAAGTTTAAAATTAAGCCACAAAACTTTATTGAGAAAATGAAAGCAAATGATGTGGAAACATCATCACAAATTGTTCACGATTCAAATCTTTTGATTAATGAAAATAAAGAACTAAAACTCAAGGTTGAAAACCTAACCAAAATTTTGACTAACTTTACAAATGGAAAGAAAAATTTGGATAATTTGTTGGGTAGTCAAAGATGTGTTTTTGACAAAGCGGGTATTGGATATAACCCGAAAATAAAAGAAAAACATTATCAAAAATTTTTTATTAATGAAAATCTCTTGAAATCTCCCATATGTAAACATTGTGGAAAAATAGGGCATAATATTCATACATGTCCCATGAAAAATAAGATTTGGATTATTAAAGGAACCACACCACCAACTAACCCAAGAGGACCCAAGAAGATTTGGGTACCAAAGAAAGTTACTTAAATTTGTTTTGTAGGTATGCTTGATATCCAAATCTATCAAGGACAAGTGGTTTCTTGACAGTGGATGTTCAAGGCATATGACAGGTGACAAAAACAAGTTCACTTCTCTTACTCTAAAAGATGGAGGAAATGTCAAATTCGGTGATAACTCAAAAGGAAAGATCATCGGTATAGGTAATATTGGTAAAACACATTCTCTTGTTATTGAAGATGTTCTCTTGGTTGATGGTTTGAAACATAACTTGCTAAGTATTAGCCAATTGTGTGATAAAGGCTATAATGTAATATTTAAATCAATCATGTGCATTATAGTAAATGAAATTGATAATCAAGTTTTATTTGTGGCATTTAGAAATGAGAATGTCTACACTATTGATTTTGATAATATGACTTCAAAAGAATCAATTTGCCTTGCTGCCATAAATGAAAATAGTTGGTTGTGGCATAGAAGATTAGGACATGTCAATATGGAATTACTCTCAAAATTGTCTAAACTTGATTTAGTAAAAGGCTTGCCGGTTACTAAATTTGTTAAAGATAAAATATGTGATGCATGTCAACTAGGTAAACAAACTAAGTCATCTTTTAAGAAAAAGAAAGTTATTTCTACTTCAAGACCTCTAGAATTATTGCATATGGATTTATTTGGTCCTATTAGAACCGCTAGCTTAAGTGGCAAATTGTATGCATTTGTAATTGTTGATGATTACTCTCGCTATACATGGGTATTATTTCTTGCTCACAAAAATGAAGCTCATAAAGCATTTGTTAAACATTGTAGAAGAATTCAAAATGAAAAAGGTTATACAATTAACAATGTTAGAAGTGATAGAGGTAGAGAATTTGATAATCAAGATATTGAACTATATTGTGATCAAAATGGTTTTGGACACAATTTCTCGGCACCTCGTACTCCTCAACAAAATGGAGTAGTAGAACGTAAAAATAGATCACTTCAAGAAATGTCTAGAACTATGCTTAATGAACATAATTTACCTCAATACTTCTTGGGCAGAAGCTGTTAACACCGCTTGCTATGTTATAAATAGAACCATCATTAGAAACACTTTAAATAAAACTCCTTATGAACTATGGAATAATCGAAAACCTAACATTGGATATTTCAAAGTTTTTGGATGTAAGTGCTTTGTATTGAATGATAGAGATAATCTTGGAAAATTCGATGCTAAATCCGATGAAGGTATATTCCTTGGTTATTCTACAAATAGTAAAGCATATAGAGTGTTCAATAAACGAACCATGGTTGTTGATGAATCTATGCATGTTGTTTTTGATGAAACTAATCCATTCCATATCAAAAATAATTGTGATGATGAGCCAATTTCTCTTGAAAATAAAGCTAGTTCATCTAACCAAGTTGATTCAAGTGAAAAAGTCAAAGATCAAGTGGATGAACCAAAAGATGAAGAAAAAGCGCTTCCTCCAACCAACAATGAAGAATTACCAAAAAGTTGGAACGTAGTCCATAGTCATCCTAAAGAATTGATCATTGGTGAAATTGAACATGGAGTAAGCACAAGATCAAAGCTCAAGGACATCTGCAACAACATGGCGTTTCTCTCACAAATTGAACCAAAGAACATAAATGAAGCTATTGAAGATGAATCATGGATCTTGGCAATGCAAGAAGAGCTAAACCAATTTGAAAGAAACAAGGTATGGACTCTTGCACCTAGACCCAAGGACCACTCCGTCATTGGTACAAAATGGGTATTCCGAAACAAAAAGGATGAAGAAGGTATAATAGTAAGGAACAAAGCAAGGTTAGTCGCTCAAGGTTATAATCAAGAGGAAGGTATTGATTATGGAGAGACTTATGCTCCAGTTGCTAGATTAGAAGCTATACGCATGTTACTTGCTTTTGCATGTTTTAAAAATTTTAAATTATTTCAAATGGATGTCAAAAGTGCCTTTTTAAATGGTTTTATTGCCGAAGAAGTTTATGTAGAACAACCTCCTGGATTTGAAAATCATGAATTTCCAAACCACGTTTTTAAATTATCAAAAGCTTTATATGGTTTAAAACAAGCTCCAAGAGCTTGGTATGAACGACTAAGTGGTTTCCTTATTGAAAAGGGTTTTACACGTGGAAAACTTGACACAACATTATTTCTAATGTTTGATGGAAAAGACATGCTTATTGTGCAAATCTATGTTGATGATATTATATTTGGTTCTACTAATGAAAACTTGTGCAAAGAATTCTCTAAGACTATGCAGGATGAATTCGAAATGAGTATGATGGGTGAGCTAAAATTCTTTCTCGGACTTCAAATAAAGCAAACCGAAGATGGGATATTCTTAAATCAATCCAAATATGTCATAGACTTACTAAAAAGATTTGGATTGACAAATGCTAAAGCATATGGAACTCCCATGAGTCCTTCAACAAAGCTTGACAAAGATGAGAAAGGTAAACCGGTGGACGTTAAGCTATATCGAGGTATGATTGGTAGTTTACTTTATTTAACCGCAAGTAGACCCGATATAATGTTTAGTGTATGTCTTTGCGCCCGATTTCAATCCTGTCCTAAAGAATCACACTTAATTGCAGTCAAACGAATATTTCGATATTTGCTTGGAACCATTGATTTAGGATTATGGTACCCTAAGTCAAATTCATTTGACTTAATAAGCTACACGGATGCGGATTTTGCTGGTTGCAAAATTGATCGCAAAAGCACTAGTGGTACTTGTCACTTTCTAGGACACTCACTAGTATCATGGTTTAGTAAAAAGCAAAATTCTGTGGCCTTATCAACGGCGGAAGCCGAATATGTAGCGGCCGGTAGTTGTTGTGCTCAATCTCTCTACATAAAACAACAACTAGAGGATTTTAAAATTCTTTTTGATCATATTCCCATAAGGTGTGATAACACAAGTGCCATAAGTTTAAGTAAAAATCCTATCCAACACTCTCGCACAAAGCACATTGAAATTAGATACCATTTTATAAGAGATCATGTGCAAAAAGGGGACATTGAACTTGAATTTGTGAGCACCGATAGTCAATGGGCGGATATTCTCACGAAACCTCTCATTGAAGAACGATTTTGCACAATTCGACGTGAAATAGGTATGGCTAGATACGTTGATATCAAATAAGCTTAAATTTATTATCCTTCTCTTTGATTCAACTATGTTAAATCTATATATACCTTAAGAATTGAATATAAAATGATTTTATGCATATCATGTTCATAAAATTGTTCATTTTATATCTTCCTAGTTATATTGTTTGAACATTAAATTATATGCCCAGTTCTATGTATATTTGCGTATATGTTCATGCATAAAATAAGAAATAAAACTCATCATTTAAACAAACTTGAGTTTATTAAAAAGAAAGCCATAAAGGAGAAGTCACCACAAAAGGAAAAACCACTACACTTCCCACTACATTTATTTGGGGATAGAGCGAGAAGTCAATTCCTTCACCTCAGCTAGTAGCTTCTCGTACTGCTTCTGCAGCTTATTAGTGGTCTTGCTCTGCTCTGTGGACCGGATTACCAAATCATCGGCATAAGAATCCACGAGCGCCTTCAGCCTTTTGTTCTCCTCCTTGACCTCCCCTACTTTCTTCTTACTCTCCTTCAGCAACCTTTGTAAAATGGTGACTTGAGAACGCAGCGTTTTCACTTCCATATTCCTAACATGAAGACGACGTCCCATGTTAGAAACAGTGGCAGTACACTGAATCGTGAGTGCCAATGATTCATTTATTATTTGTGGGTCAGTCCTCCCAGCTAAAACCTTTGCATCCTCCGGAGTACAAAGACCGGCAGCTACTGCGGTGGCAGTCTCACCATTCAATATCACTGAATCAGTTACTGACACAGGGCCATTAATTGAAAGGAAGTAAGGACGCCAGACTTCTGGCATCACACTAGGTGTATCATTTAGATTAATTGTTTCTGGTTTGTTTTGAGAAGAAGAAGGAAGCCATTCTAGAAAATCTAATAAGAGATTAAGCTAAAAGTTTGAAAATGATGAAGTTCATCGAAAATTAGTGTGTGTTAAATAAACCTCAGATTTTTGAACACCAGCCTGTACCTATCACCCGACTCCCGAGATTTTTCTTCAAAATTCAACGTTCAAATCTCGAGATTTAACGTATACGGAAATATCACTGACTCAGAACTCGATGCGTCGACAAGATCTTTTTTCTGAAAAAGCAGAAATTTTTTTTCAAACTTCCTGATTTATCGGTGTCTATGGCGTGCGTAATTGGATAAGTCAGACACGTAGCGTCTTCTGAACCATTCATTCACACTTACGACACGTAGCAAAATCTGAACCATTCATTCACACTTATGACACGTAGCAAAATCTGAACCATTCCTTCAAACAGCGCGTCTGTCCTATAAATTCGCTTCACCTCTCCACTACATACTCACACCTCTCAGATAATATTTTCTCTCATTCTTTAGATAACACTCTAAGAGGATGCAGCATCATTTAGAGATTCATAAAATCAAATACTTGATCTTCTCAGATAGAAGCAAAATTATTATTGATCAAGTTTCCACGAAGCAAGATTATTATTGATCATGCTTCTCGGTTGAAGTACCTCTCTCATACACCAGGTTGATGGGAAGATCTTTGGCATACACTCCAAATATATCTTCCTCATCAAAATCATCCCGTTCATACAACTGTTGATACACCTCAAGCTTTGTATGACAGAAGAGAGAGAGTACGTAATATATGGGCATCATCCCATGTCCTTCCCGGATTGCTTAAATCATCAGCATCTTAGGCATACGGCAATATTCAACCGAACCCCCAATCCAACCAAACCACTAGGATGAAGAATCTTACAAATATGAATGTATTTGTTTTATTTCTTTGTACCAAATAGGAGAAATATGTTATATTAGTTAGTTGTTCTATGTTTGAACTAAATCAAAGGAGAAATAAATTTTTTTTGGTTGTTTAAAATGTTGAATGATGCTTTGGAGATATTGAATATAATATTTATTTTTGATGATGCCAAGGGGGAGAAAGATATGACATTTTTTTTATCTATTAATGAATTATCATATCTATTGGTGAATTATCATATCTTGCAATAATTGGCAAAAATACGCATATATATTGATTGCTTGATAATACTTAAATGACAAATTGATCTATGCATAAAGATAGGGGGAGATTTAAAAATCTCTAATATAAAGATATGCATTATTTTAGGGGGAGCTTTTCAAGAAAAGCTTCAAAATCATAAATCGTATAAAAATATCATATCATATGTGTCATCATCAAAAAGGGGGAGATTGTTAGCCTCAAGGTTTCAATAATTATTAATTGGCTAATTAATCCAAGGACATTCATGTAGTTTTGATGATAACCATGATTTTAAGTTGTTCATTAATGATATTTTCATATGAACTAATGATTTATGTTTTAAAGCTTAATTTTGACTATTGATTTAATTGGACCAAGATGGCCAATTCAAATATCAAGCAAATGCAAAGTTGACAAGTTGCAAATTCATTGAAGATCAAAGTCATCAAGACTCAAGACAAAGAAATCAAGCTCAAAGACAATGATCCGAGACATATGAGAAGTAAGAGTTAGGTTTTGTAAAGTTTATTAAGATTTGATCTTTAAGGCTCAACTTTAAAACCAACTTCAATTGAAAAATCTCTTAAAGTTTTCAAAGACAAACTTGATTGGTTGAAATTCAAATATAAGACAACCATATCAATTGAAAAATCTCTTAAAGTTTTCAAAGACAACTTGATTGGTTGAAATTCAAATATAAGACAACCATATCAATTGAAAAATCTCTTAAAGTTTTCAAAGACAAACTTGATTGGTTGAAATTCAAATATAAGACAACCATATCAATTGAAAAATCTCTTAAAGTTTTCAAAGACAACTTGATTGGTTGAAATTCAAATATAAGACAACCATATCAATTGAAAAATCTCTTAAAGTTTTCAAAGACAACTTGATTGGTTGAAATTCAAATATAAGACAACCATATCAATTGAAAAATCTCTTAAAGTTTTCAAAGACAAACTTGATTGGTTGAAATTCAAATATAAGACAACCATATCAATTGAAAAATCTCTTAAAGTCTTCAAAGACAAACTTAATTGATTGAAATTCACATGCAAGACAACCATATCAATTATGGTTGAAAAATCTTAAGAAGAAAAGTTTTCAAAGAAAGCAACTTGATTGAAATTCACATGCAAGACAACCATATCAATTATGGTTGAAAAATCTTAAGAAGAAAAGTTTTCAAAGAAAGCAAATTGATTGATTGAAAATCAAGAAGAATGCAAGACAACATGATGGCTATAAATACTACCCTTTCTTCATTTCTAAACATCAAGCATACAAGAGAAATCAAAGATAGAAAAGATAACATCTTATACATCAATCCATCCTTCTCAAGCTTATATTTTCATATCATTCAAAATCCTTGATTGAAAATTTCTCTAAACACTTTTTGAGCCATATTGATCAAATCCTTGATATACTATTAGAGTGAGCATATTGTGTACAATTACTCTTTGAGAGAGCCTTATCTTGTACAACAAATACTTTGTTGAAACCTGTGAGTATTTTGTTAGGGTTTTGGTATAAATCCTAAGGAGTGAAAAGGATTTTTCACTCGGTGGTTACTCTTCACTGTGTAAGGAAGATTTGTAACGGTTTTATCTTCACCCGAAAGAAGATTGTCAAATAGTGGATTTGGGGAATCCTCAAGAAGTGTTCTTGAGGCGGGGACGTAGGCACGGAAGCCGAACCTCGATAACAATCATCGTGTTTGATTTTCTCTCTCTCTATCTCTTACATATTTAATTGCTTATATATATACTTGTGCTTGATTTCATATCATATCTATAATGCAATTGAATTGTGATCAAACATTTGCTAAATCAACATTTGCTATTTGAAGATAGTTTTTAATTCCGCATTTAAATCGAAAAAGTTTGCCTCAACCTAAATCACCCCCCCCTCTTAGGTTGATATTTGGGTAACACATTGTTTTCTAACCTCCCGGATGTTAATGTTTGATTGACGTTGTCTCCTTTTTTTTATTTTCTATCATATTGCACAAAAGTCGTACTCCTCTTTCACGTAAACCAGTAGTGATTCTTTATTCTGTATCAAAGTCATCAAAACACTTTTTCTTTTTTTCCTGCAAAATATTTAACAATTGTTTGAAGAAAGGCTTTTTTTCCATGAGCAGAGTAAGTGTTATGCATTGTTTTCTAACCTTCCAGATGTTAATGTTTGATTGATGTTGTCTCCTCTTTTTTATTTTCTATCATATTGCACAAAAGTCGTACCCCTCTTTCACGTAAACCAGTAGTGATTCTTCATTCTGTATCAAAGTCATCAAGACACTTTTTTTTTTTTTTTTTTCCTGCAAAATATTTGACAATTGTTTGAAGAAAGGCTTTTTTTCCATCAACAGAGTAAGTGTTATACATTGTTTTCTAACCTTCCGGATGTTAATGTTTGATTGATGTTGTCTCCTCTTTTTTATTTACTATCATATTGCACAAAAGTCATACCCCTCTTTCATGTAAACCAGTAGTGATTCTTCATTTTGTTTCAAAGTCTACAAGACCTTGATTTGTTCACCATTTATGCATTGGGCATTATATTCTTCTTTGCACCGTCATTTTCATGTAATTAAGGCTATGTGGAATTGTCCAAATTCTAAGTGGCCTAAACCTTTTAGGTGCTACCCAATGGCACAATGGCATCTTTGTTTGCCTACAAACTGTTTGATAGTTGTGTTAATTTTGGGTCATCTAATTGTGTTAAGTTAATGGCACAATGGAATCTTTGTTTGCCTACAAACTATTTGATAATTGTGTTGAGTTTGGAGCATCCAAACTCCAAACCAATTGGTTTGGTGTAGAGACGCCGCCAATGGCATCTTTGTTTGCCTGCATACTATTTGATAATCGTGTTACTTTTGGCGCATTTAATTGTGTTAAGTTTGAAGCTTCCAACCTCAAAATCAATTGGAACTGAATGGAGAGACCTAAGATCTTATATTTAGGGATTTAAGGTTTTAATTGCCCAATGTGGAACTTTTTAACTCTCAACAAATTGTTTGATTTCACAAATTTTGCATAAGCAGAGCAAGTGCTTCTCTTTTTCCTTCAGTTTCTTTAGTACTTATGAAAACATCCATGCTCAAGATTGACATAGTTATTGATCTCCTCAGGAGGGCTTGAAAATATATAAAGTCTTTAGATTGTCTATAAGCATGAAGTAGTGCCACCTCCTAAAGTATACACAATGACTTGCAATCATCAATAATAGTGATGTGAGTTTGAGCAGCATGATTACCTTGGCGTCAAGCTTAATTTCAATTCAAATTGGGCCTTCTTGAAATTCTAAGAATTCATGTTAAGCCCACCTCAGGTCGGTTTGATAAAGTTTGATGTCTAAGACGAAAACTTTAAGTGGTGCCTTTTTTATATTTAAATAATATTGATTTTACTTTCTATATTATAGTTTTTTATTTAAAAACTATTCTTCTTGCTTTTTGAGATTTTTAAAATTAGTAATTAGGTTTTTCTAACATCTGTTTTTGCATTATACATCTAAGATGTAATTTATTCTTTCTATTCATCTTTTGTCACAAGAAAGTAAAATAGGTCCAAAAAATTAGTTGTTAGCTATATTGAGCACTTGGAAATTTGCCTACAATCTTGGCATTTAACCCTTGAAATGATTAGATCTTAGATTTAAGACAGTAGAATTCAGCATAATGGATACATGCCCTTCTATGCGGTTGCTAGAAAGATTGATTATTTCAATGTTCCCAATTCCAAGACCAACTTGGAGCCTTGCCTGAAATTTCTCTTTCAGTACTGTTAATTAAGCAATGAGCCTTGTCAGGAGGTCAGAAAATGAGAGTATACATGCAATACACAGCCAGAATTCATGTTGAGGACATTTGTCAGGAACTAAGGGCTCATGATTGAGTAAAATCTCATGTATGTGCTCTTAATGACATGATTGCTGGCAAGACGGGCATTGAGGCTCTTGAAAGTAGTGGTGAGAATTCAAGCTATATTTCGTGGGCAGCGGGTAAGGAAGCAAGCTGCTGTTACACTGAGATGCATGCAGGCTCTTGTTTGGGTTCAAGCTCGAGTAAGGGTATGGTGTGTGAGTGAGGATGTCCCCAGAAGGGCTAGCTGTACAAAAATTGTGGGATGAACAGAACATTGCAACCTTGCTGATCACATCAAGCAGGTTGTTGCATCATAAGCTATTTCAATGGTATTCTAGATTGTATAATATAGTATTACTCTTGAGGATGTCATTAGTCATTAGTGAATCTGTGATGTTAACTATTTATCAATATTGTGTATCTTGACAATTCTCAGTAAGGATGGTGTCATAGTCCGGGAACCATGATGAAGTTAGAGCAAAGCTACAAATGAGGCAAGAAGCCAAGAAGGATTGTCAAGAGGGAGAGAGCAATTGCCTACTCCCACTCTCAACAGGTAATGAAACTGAGAGGACCCAATTAAGTAGCCTAGTTAAAGCTTCCTGGAAAGAGATTCATGTATATCAATTGGAATTTAAACCTTTTAGTCTTTGATTATGTTGAATTTCTTGCTTTCAGCAATCAAGATTGACTACTAGTTCAAATCCAAGAACCAACAAGCCATTGACTTCTCTCAACTCTCAAGCACCATAGGCCAAATCAGAACAGCTCAGGATGTAGCTGGTTAGAATGCCAGATTGATGGAAGAAATCCATACTGAGAACTAACTCCATTTTCTAGGAATAACATCGATCACGACCTGGATTTCAGCTACCTTTTACGGTTGGTTAAATTAATGGCCATCTTCCACCCCAAGTTTCTGATCTTTATATGATGAGAGTTGTGTATTGTTAAAGATCAAGTCAAAGACCTATCTACAACAGCAGATACACACGAAGTAGATAGTGATAAAGCTCTAACTTTATCTTGTGCTACAAATGTTGATAACAATCAGATTAAATAGGAGCTATTAGAATCTGACTTAATCTCAATAACCTGTTGTGGTTATCATTGTATTATCAGTATAAATATATTCCAATACCTTGACCTGATTTAGGCAAGGCAGAGCATTCATTCTTTTTTTTTTTGCTAATTGAATTTTCATTAAACAGAAACAGCAAGACACAAGAAATATTAAACTGGGAGATTTTTAGAGAAATAAACTCACATGTATCAACTTCATCCTCATCTACATCTCCAATCAACACAAACCTCTAATCACAATATTACTCCAATTGTATCCACTAACACTCTCATTCCAATTCTAGTATCAACTTCATCCTCATCTACATCTCCAATTCTAGTAACACTCTCATTCCAATTCTAGTATCCAATAACACTCTCATGGTGGAAACAGTAGTAGGGGAAAGGAATATCCCTACACCCAACTATTTTAACAATCTATTATAACCTTTTTTTATTTCAAAAAAAAAAAAAAAAACTTGGTCTTATTCTATGTACTTTCATCAAATAACTTTGTTCAATGTTACTATTTATTTTACTTTTCAATTCTAATTATATTAATAAAATATTTACTTTAATTAAATATAATTTTTTATTAACCTGTACATCAAATGAGCATAATATAAATATTAGAAAAAAAATTATAATGTATCTGCGGTGAATGTTGGCATTCCTCTTTGCTTCAAAAGCTCTATAAAACCATGTCATGTTCATAATATAAAGTACACTATTTCTTATCAATTTAAGTTTTTTTTGTTAAGATATCGTGAATTCATGACGGTATGCTTTCAGATATTACATGATGTAAAATGTTGTAACTTAAGAATGCAAAGATTATGGTTTATGTTCAGCTTAACAAATCAGTTAAAGCTGCTGCTGTATTTATATTAATGTACAAAGTTTGAGTTCTACAAGAGTTTTGAAGTGGATGTTTATCATACAACCACAATAGAGATAACTACAACAAGGTAAGTTCCTAATTTATAGGAAGATGATTTATATTGGTATTCTCTTTGCCGTGATCTTCTTTGTCAGTAGAGTTGGAGTTCAAGTGGTCTTTATTCTTAACACTCCCCCTCAAGTCCAACGGTATGGGAAGGACGTTGAGCTTGGAACGCAAGTAAGTAAACCGTGGGGAAGACAGAGGTTTGGTTAAAAGATCCGCAAGTTGGTCTCGGGTGGAAACAAATCGAACCAAAAGAGATTTGGAAGCCACCATGTCACGAACAAAATGAAAATCAATTTCAATGTGTTTGGTTCTTGCATGAAAAACCGGATTTGTGGAGAGATATGTGGCGCCAATGTTGTCACACCAAAGAACTGGTGGGGATGCGCATGATTGTCCAAGTTCGTGCAGAAGAGATTGGAGCCATTTCACTTCAGCAGCAGCATTTGCTAGAGCTTTGTACTCAGCTTCAGTGCTGGAACGAGCAACTGTGACTTGCTTTTTGCAACTCCAGGAAATGAGATTGGTGCCCAAGAAGATACAATAACTACCTGTAGAGCGACGATCATCGCGAGAGCCAGCCCAATCTGCATCAGAAAAGGCTTGGATTACTGGGGCAGAGTTACGAGAAATGTGAAGACCGAAGTGAATGGTCTGCTTCAAATAACGCAAGAGTCGCTTGACGGACTGCCAATGAAGAAGCGTGGGCTTTTGCATAAATTGAGATAATTTGTTGACAGGGAAAGCAATGTCAGGTCGTGTGAGACCCAAATATTGAAGAGCGCCCACAGTGCTTCTGTAGAGAGTGTGATCAGGGAACGGTTCACCGTCAAAGGCGGAGAGACTGGTAGTGGATGCCATGGGGGTAGTAATGGGTTTGGCTTCATTCATTTTGGTTCGAATGAGCAGATCCATGATGTATCGTTGTTGAGATAGAAGAATGCCATGGGGAGTGGACAAGACTTCAATACCCAAAAAGAAATTAAGTGAGCCCAAGTCTTTAACAGCAAAGTCATGGGTAAGTGAGGTGAGTAGATCATCAATTGCCGAGGGTTGTGATGAAGTGATGATAATATCATCAACGTAAATCAAGATGAACATTGTGAGAGACCTATGCTTGTAAATGAACAAGGAAGAGTCTGAACGAGACCCATGAAAACCCAATTCCAAAAGTTTGGTACTGAGTCGGGAGAACCAAGCCCGTGGAGCTTGTTTTAACCCATAGATAGCTCTTTGTAACTTACAGACATGATGTGGATAAATGGGATGTTGATATCCTGGGGGTTGAGACATAAATACCTCTTCGGAAAGAGTACCGTGAAGAAATGCATTCTTGTATATCAATTTGACGAAGTGACCAGCCAGAAGAAATAGCAATAGAAAGTACAGTGCGTACCGTAGTGGGCTTGATCACGGGGCTGTATGTCTCGTCATAATCAACTCCAGACTGTTGATGGAAGCCCTTTGCAACCAGCCGAGCTTTGTGTCCGTTCAACGGAGCCATCAGCTTTGCGTTTCACCCGAAAAACCCACTTACAGCCAATGATGTTCTGGGATGGATGTGGGGGAACCAGAGTCCAGGTGTGATTCTGTAACAGAGCATCAAATTCTAGGTTCATTGCTTGGCGCCATTCACGGCTTTTGGAAGCCACGGTGTAACATGTTGGTTTGGGATCGGAGAGAGAGCTGTGAGCAACGGCAAGAAGTGCCTTGGGCAGGGGGTACCGCACGGTGCCATCTGTGGGGAGTCTTGGCTTGGTGATGAAGTTCTTGGACCGTGTGATCATGGGATGAGGTGTAGGGATGGCTGCAGGGGTTTGGGAATTTTCTGGAAGTTCAGTGACTGTTGCTGGTTGGAGAAGATGACTTTGGGAAATATCAGGAGCTGTGGGCTCCGTTTGGAGTGAGGTAATGGGCTCGGTTTGGGTGGATGTAGTGGGCTCTGTTTGTGTGTTTGTAAGAGGCTCATGGGGGTGTGTTTGTGGAGGCCCATGTGGGATTTGTTGGGTAGGGTCATTGAGAGTGGCTGGTGTGGGGTCACGGGCTTGGGATGTTATGGGATAGGCCCGTATGTTTATGGGTGCTGGAGCTGAGTTATTAGTAAGTGATCTGGCCTGCAAAGAAAATAATGGAGACGGCCCAAGGAGAGATATGGACTGATCAGAAAATGTAGAGGATGGAGAAGAATTTTTTTGAGAAAATGGAAACAAATTTTCAAGAAAGATGACATCACGTGAGATGTAGAGACGACCAGTGGGGATGTGAAGACATTTGTAGCCACGATGAAGAAGACTATAACCCAAAAACACACATTGTAGAGAACGGGGTTGAAGTTTATGAGAATTATATGGCCTAAGATTGGGCCAACAAGCACACCCAAAGGTTTTGAGAAATAAATAATCAGGGGCACTGTGAAACAATTTTTCAAAAGGAGATTTATTTTGAATAATAGGTGTAGGAAGGCGGTTAATAAGATAGCATGCAGTTTGAAAGGCATCATCCCAATATCGAAGAGGCATGTGAGCATGGGAGAGGAGAGAGAGACCAGTTTCAACAATGTGACGATGTTTGCGCTCAATAGGAGCCTTGTTGTTGATGAGTGTGAGGACAGGATACACGGTGAACAATGCCACATTTTTGGAAAAAAGTTGAGATGGAGCGATACTCGCCTCCCCAATCAGATTGAACAGATTTAATTTTGGAATTAAAAAATCTCTCAACATATTTTTGAAATTGAAGAAAAATATTAAATGCATCACTCTTTTTTGTCATGGGATATAACCAAGTGTAACGACTCGAAGCATCTAAAAAGGAAACATAATATTTAAAACCATGTTGAGAACAAATTGGAGATGGTCCCCAAACATCAGTAAAAATTAAATCTAGGGGACAGTGATATTGGGAAGGAGATGGAGAAAAAGATAGTTGCTTGCTTTTGGAACTAAGACATGCAAAACAAAAATTTTCATTGGAATTTTTATTTGAAGTTGGAATTACAGGAAGACCAAAACGAGAAATAATCCTAGAGACAGTACGAAGGGCAGGATGCCCAAGCCTTAAATGCCATTGATTAGGAGACACGCGTTCACCAACAAATGCTGTAGGAGAACGAAGATTTTTATTTGATGTGTAGGATTTATTGATGCGAAATGGAAAGGGATAGAGTCCATGTCTACTCGGGCCGTGCAGCAAAAGTTTCCCCGTTGCCTGATCCTTCACATTGAAAAAATTGGGGTGAAGTTCAACAAAAGTATGAGTATCAGTAGTAAATTTTTGGACAGACAACAAGTTTTGGGAAATTTGGGGAACATGCAGAACATCATGTAATTTAAAGGAAGAATTAGGAGAAAGAAGTTGGGTGGTCCCAACATGATTTATAGGAAGGCCTTTACCATTGCCCACACGTATTTGCTCTTGACCGAGATACTCATCAGCACGAACATTCAGGTTCGCAAGATCAGCTGTGAGGTGATGAGTTGCTCCAGAATCAGCATACCAGTTTTCTTCAACAGGAGGTTGAGGCGTCGCAAGAAGAGCCTGCATGTTGGAATCACTGGTGTACGAGTTATCAAACCGATGATAACAATTTAAGGCCATGTGGCCAAACTTACCACAGACTTGGCAGGTGGGTCGAGATCCATTGGTGAAGGAGCCACGACCGCGACCACGACCACGATTGGTCCGTTGGCCAGAAGAAGAGTTACGGCCAGAGTGAGAGGTATTAGAAAATCTCCCACCACGATTGCCACGAGAAGAGGAGACGCCACGGCTGGCAAAGTGTGCGCCAGCAAGGGTTAAGTCTACCTTTGGTTGGGCTTGAGCCATACGGATTTCATGAGAAAGGAGATGTCCATAGAGAGCTTCAATAGAGAGAAGATCGGTGCGCATTTGAACTGTGGTGACAAAGGATTCAAATTCGGAACCAAGACCAGCGAGAAGGAAAGAGATCTGTTCTTCGTCAGTGAGGGGTTTGTTAATCGCGGCAAGTGTGGCAATAAGACCGGTAAATTTGTGAAAGTAATCAGCTATAGATGAATCTCCTTTCTTCAAAGTGGAGAGCTGATAGTGAATGTTCATCACACGAGCCCATGAATAGGCGGAGAACATTCGTTCGAGAGTGAGCCAAATTTCTCTCGAGGTTGTGCACTGAACAACATAAGCTAAAATATTTTCTGATAAGGAGGAG
>OU015767.1:10822776-10894958 GCA_907173295.1 Fagus sylvatica
AAACACTTGTGCCCTCGGTTTGGCACTTTATCTTCTGGCTTCTGAATACAATTTCTTGCATTTATTTGAACTTGTTTGAACAAACAAATATAACATGAGATTGATGGCTTTGATCTCCATGCCTTAGTGGATCAATTTTCCGAAGCTGTAGATGAAGAATGCTATCCTGAAGCATTGGCTATAGCTGTTGTTGCTGGCTTCTTCTTAACTGGTGATTTTTCTGAAGTTGATGTCGTGGTCCTTGATGCGATTGGCCGCATGGATAGAGAAAATACTGTCCCTGTGATTCCTAGGAGAGAAGTTGAATGGTCTCGATGAGTTGAAAGAAGGCATGTGTCCTTACTTCCAAGAGAGCCCTTTACTTCTCTAGGTATGATTTCCTTCTCTTTTCAACTTATCTCTTAAGCCTTTTTATGTTTTGACCATCTGTTTTCTTCTTGCAGATCTGGCTGTATGAGCACTTTACTTTGATTACTACTCCTGAGAAGCATCCTCTGGATTACCAACCTTGTCATTATCGTCATAGGAGCTTGGTGGACCTCTTCCCTATTGCGAGAAAATTCACTGAAGTTGCTGAGAGTATCAAACTTAAGGACATTGTTTGGTCCTTTGGATGGTGGGAGATCCGTAATGTGACCATTGATACCTTTGAAAGAGGTGTTGTTATGTTAGCTACCATGCAAAAGGCTTCTTTCTACTATCCTTCACGCATCAAGCGTCAGTGGGGTTGCATTCAATCCATCCTGAAAGAAGTGAAACCATGCCATGTTGACACTTGGACCTATCACTTCTTGGATCGTTTGGCTAGTACTTGGGTGAGGCGCTTAAGGATCATGGACTTCATGGAGACATGCTCTGTGTACCTAGATCATCCATATGCCATTTGGCTTGAAGAAGATATCTGTAGGGCTTTTGATGATGCTGCTTATATTGACAGAGAGAGGAGCAAGGCCATGGGTCTTCTTAATTCCTCAGGAGATGAAAGTGAAGGGAGTACAAATATGAAAAGAACTAAGTATAATGATCCCACCATGTAATCCTTGGCAATTTAGCTTTATTTACTTTAAGTCTTTTAAATTCAGTACTTTCAATTAATAAGGGAGATGTAGTTTAAATCTCACATTTTGTAATTAACTTTTGCTTATTAATGAGAATTTCTATATCTGCTTTTGCCATATTTTTACTTGTGATGCTCTTTCAAGTTTTCACCACACCCATGGTCTTGTTATTTCACACTAATTTTTGCTTAAGCTATTTTTTCAAGTTTTCAACTTAACGGGGATTTTTTTTTTTTACACGTAATACTTACACAATATATCAAGATTAAGTGGTTGAAATAGCTCTTTCCCATCCATGTCCATTAACTTGGCTGCTCCACCTGAAAACAAAGTTCTGATGATAGGGTCCGGCCCAATTAGGTTTGAACTTTCCTTTTGGATCAAACACTAGTGCTCTGAGTTCTTTAAGGACTAGATCCCCTTCTTTTAGGTTCCTTGGCTTCACTTTCTTGTTGAATGCTCGGTCCATTCTTCTCTGATACCCTTGTACATGGTATAAAGATTTTAACCTATTTTCATCTGTGAGAATTAGCTGTTCATTTCGAGCTTTCACCCATTCCGCCTATGGAATTTGAGAGTCTAGAATTATCCTTAGAGATTCTGCTTCTATCTCCGTCGGTAGGACAACTTCCATACCATAAACAAGTGAATACGATGTCATCCCAGAAGATGTCCGAATAGAAGTGCGGTACCCTCATAGTGCAAATGGTAGCTTGTCCACCCAGTCTCGATACCTTTCAATAGTCTTCTCTAGAATGACCTTCACATTCTTGTTAGCTGACTCTACAGCTCCATTGGTTTGTGGTCGATACGGAGATGACTTGTGATGCTTGACACCATACTTCTACAGAATTCTCTGGACTTCGTCTTCAAAGTGTATACCTTTGTCTGAGATGCTCTCATGAGGGACTCTGTAACGGCATATGATGTTGCTCTCTATGAATCTGGCCACATGCTTGGCTTTCAATATCGAGAATGATGCAACTTCCACCCACTTGGTGAAGTAGTCAATAGCCACTAAGATGAACTCATGCTCGTTTGATGCTTTGGGAGTGATCTTCCCAATGTTGTTGATACCCCATACTGAAAATGGCCATGGCGACATCATGTTGTACAGCTCCTTCTGCGGAAGATGATTCAGATTGGAGTGGATTTGACATTGATGACATTTCTTCACGTGCTCTATGTAGTCTACTTCCATGGTGATCCAGTAGAATCCTAATCTCATGATCTTCTTAGCGAGCATTCGCCCATTCATGTGTGATCCGCACACCCCTTATTAAACTTCTTTGATAAGCTTTTCTGCTTCTTCTTTATCAACACATCTCAAGTGTACTCCTTCGTATAATCTTCGATATAGAACACCACCACATAGTATGTATTGGGTGGCTAGCAACCTTAGCGCTCTTCTATCTTTTCTGTCTGCTCCTTTTGGATATACCTTGTCTTCTACAAAGTTGTGGATGTCATAGTACCATGGCTTCCCATCATTGATCTCGTCATCTAGCACGCAGACTTCTCTTTCATGTGCTGGGACTTCTATTCTCTTGATCTCTATTGATCGCACAAATGTGTTCTCAGGTATTTGCACCAAGGATGCCAATGTGGCTAACGTATCTCGAATTGATTCTAAGATTTAGGCACATATGTGTACTCAATCTTGGTAAACTTCTGACATACTCACTCGAGATAAGCTTGGTAAGGCTTTAGGTGCTCTTCCTTCATCTTCCATATTCTCTGAGCTTGCGCTAACACTAATCCAGAATTTCCATAGATCTCTACTTCTTTCACACCAATAGCCAAGAGTGCTTCGAGGCCTACTGTGCATGCTTTATACTCTGCAACATTGTTGGTAGCCACAAAGTTCAACTTGGCTGACAGCGGTATGTGCACTCTATCTGGTGCTATTAGGAGAACTCCTACTCCATATCCATGTTGATTAGAATCTCCATCAAAGTATATCTTCCATGTAGTTTTTTCTTCTATGTTTAGGACGTCTTCATCTGGGAAATCATCGTTGAGATCATCTTCACCTACAGGGTGACCAGCGCAATGCTCGACAATCACCCTTCCTTTGATAGTATTCTTGGCTACATATGTCAAATCAAACTTTGCCAGTAAGATGAGCTGTCTTGACAACTTCCCGGTGAGAGCGGGCTTCTTGAAGAGGTACTTCAGTGTGTCCATTCTGGCAACCACCAGCACTTGGTGTGCTAACAGGATGTGCCTGAGCTTCTGCACTGCCCAGACCAAGGCAAAACACGACTTCTTTATCGCTATGTATCGGGTCTCATAGTCCTTCAATCTCTTGCTCAGATAGTATATCGCATGTTCTTTCTTGTCTTCATCTTTTTGAGCCAACATGCTTCCTAGTGCGTCTTCAATGACTGAGAGGTAAAGGTTCAATGGCCTCCTCAGCTTTGGTGGTGCCAAAACTGGTGGGTTGGACAAGTATTCCTTGACTGCTTCAAAGACCTTTTGACAATTTTTTGTCCATTCCTTAGATTCTCCTTTCTTAAGCAACTTGAAAATTGGTTCACATGTAGTAGTTAGCCTCGCTATGAATCTACTGATGTATTGTAATCTGCCTAGAAATCCTCTTATTTCTTTTTCTGTCTTAGGCGGTGGTATCTCCAGTATAGCTTTGATTTTGATTGGGTCCACTTCGATACCCCTACTACTGACCATGTGGCCTAGTAATCTTCCAGCAGTGACTCTGAAGGTACACTTGTTCAGGTTAAGCCTCAGCTTGTATTTCTTTATCCTTTCAAAGAACTTTCTTAAGTTGGTGATGTGCTCACCCTTAGTGACAGATTTGACGATCATATACTCCATATACACTTCCACTTCTTTGTGGATCATATCATGTAGTAAAGCTGTAGCCATCCTCTGGTACGTTGCGTCGACATTCTTCAGCCCGAAAGTAGATCTCCCATTCTGTCATGAATGTCGTCTTCTTCATGTCTTCGGGAGCCATCAGAATTTGGTTATATCCTGAGAAACTGTCCATAAAGGACATCAATGCACTTCCTGCAATGTTTTCTACTAACACGTCAATGTGTGGTAAAGGAAAGTCATCCTTCGGACATGCTCTATTTAAATCTTTGAAATCTACGCACATTTTGACTTTTCCATCCTTCTTGGGAACAGGGACTACGTTAGCTACCCAATCAGTTTAACTGACTACCTTGATGAATCCGGCTTTCAACTGTTTGATCACTTCTTCTTTGATCTTCAACATCCATTTGAGCTTCATGCGACACAGCTTTTGCTTGACTGGCTTGATCTCTAGGAGAGTCGGTATACGGTGTTGCACAATATCAGGGTCGATCCCAGGCATATCTTCGTACAACCATGCAAATACTTCCGGAAATTCTTTAAGAAGCCTAGTGAGCTCTTCTTGTTTTTCTGGTAATAGTGTCGAACCAATCTTGAATTTTTTAGGATTCTCTAAAGTGCCCAAGTTAATTTTAAGAGTTTCATTTTCAATTGGTTTGATTTTAGCTTCATCTTCTTCATTAATTAAATGTTCATCATTTAAAATACTTTCAATATTTAAAGCTTCATTGCCAGAGAACACATGCATGTAATCAAAATTCAAGTTCATTTCATTAACTGGATAATTGGAAACACGACTGATAGACTCAAAACTATTAAAAACTACATCAAGAAAATTGTTTTTGAATGACCAAATGCTAGTGCTTCCATCCAATGGCATGATCATGGCAACAGGATCTTCCTTGAGCTCTTCTTCAACATGAAACACGGAACCCTCTTGGACGAACATCTTCATAGCTTTAGGATCCATTTGCTTCATCCATTCTTTATCTTCCATAGAAGCTTTGTCTTCTAAAGTCAGCTGAGCCTTGAAGAAGATCTCAAACCCTGGCTTGCCTCCTCTAGGCTCTGGAAATCCGCAATATGGGAAGTCTTCTCCGGGCTTGACAAAATTCTCATTCAGAGTGGCTTGTTCTTGAGCATCTCTCCCATTTCTTCTTTGTATCCTAAGCCATACTTGCACTTGGCACTTTGACTATAGACTTCAAGGAGCTTCTTGATTCCTTGGTTGAACTTACCCAATCCTACGCCTAACTGATAGTCCATTTTCTTCATTATGGAGGCGATGACCATGCTTGAAGTCTTCATCACTTCAAAGTCTCGCAGTTGTATATCATTGTTGCTTTTGATGTCTCACACAGCTGCATTAATCTCTCCATCACCCAGAATAGTGAGGACTCCTCCTTTCCATGGTAGCTTGAACTTTTGATGAACCATAGAAGGCACATTTCCTATAGGATGCATCCAGCCTCTTCCCAACAGCAGATTATAAGATGTAGTGATCTCAAGAACATGGAATAGCACTGATGAGCTTACCGGTCCTATCTGACATTCGGCTTCAAAAGTTCCAATGACTCCTCGGATACTTTCATCATAAGCTCGAACTGTGAGGCTTGAAGGTGATAATTGTCCTTTGGTCAACCGTATCTTGGTGGCAGTGCGCATCGGGCATACGTTGATCGAAGATCCATTATCAACCAACATTTTTGGCACTTTGGAACCTAGGCAATCTATAGTTACATAGAGAGCTCTATTGTGATCTCCTCCTTTGGGTGGCAAATCTTTGGTAGTGAAGATGATGGCGAATTCATCGGTGGTCATGCCCATGATAGACAGTACTTGCTCCGGTGTGGTGTCCATAGGCACTTCTTTCCTAGCCAGAGCTTCCAGTATGGCATCTCTATGCTTTTGTGAAGCCATTATCAACCTCCAGATTAAGATGCTAGCTTGAGTCTTCTTCAATTGAGCTAGAACTCTGTCTTCTTTTGTCTCTTTAAGAGCTTTGGCCTTATTGGCTTCTCTCGCATGTGGTGGGTCTCGCCCAAGATAATCTTCTTCTAGATAAGCAGGCTTGAAGTGCCTTCCTCCTCCTGTCAAGTGACGCGCCTCTTCAATTTTGGTAATGTCTTCCACATACCAGCTAGTGCTATGGGCTTCTTTTTCTCCTTCGAGATAAGCTTAAGCTTTGGGATGACATCATTGTCGATGAGATCTTGAATCTCATGCTTCAGTCAAGTACACTCGTCGGTACTATGCCCTGTTCTTTGATGGAAAAGGCAATACAAATTCGTATTCCAATTCTTTAGGAGAGGGTTGGGATATGGAGTTGGATCCAGAGGCTTAAGATGACCTCTCTTGCACATGTGCTTGAAGACATTGGATAATGGTGTCCCCAATGGATCAAAGTGCCTCTTAAGTTTTAGGGCCTTGCCTTGACAGATTCGGATATGCATTCTGGTATTGAGGAGGATGTTGATATTGATATTGATTTGGTTGAACAACATTGATGTTGGGTTGAACATTCGGTGTCTTGGGAGCAATGGAGATCTTTCCTTCCCTCTTGTCAAGTTGCACATTGTCTATGGCATCTTCAATTCTCATCCCACTATTGCATAGTTGCTCGAAATCCATGATGGGTGATGCAAACATTCGATTGTAATAAACTGGCAGAAGTCCTTTCATGACCATATTGACTTGATCCTTCTCTTTTGGCCTATTCATCATATTCGAAGTTTTAGACCTCCACCTTACGAGTAATTCAGAGAATGTCTCATTCTCTCTTTGACGAGTTATCTCTAGATCACATAGGGTGACGTCGATCATGGTATTGTATGAGAATTGATTAATGAAGAGATTTACCAACTCTCCCTAATTCTTGGTTTGTCCCACATTCAAGGCGTAATACCAGTTCGATGCCGATCCGGCCAGTTATAACGGGAAAGCTTGAAGGACTTGTTGTTCATTGAGTCCTTTGATCTTGACAAAATTCAGATATTGCCTCAAGTGTTGTTTAGGATCACCCACTCTAGTGAACCTATCAGCTTTTGGTATGGAAAACTTTGGCGGCAATTACAAAGACTCTTCTCTAGTGATACCTCCCATGGTGGTGAGATAGTCATCAACCCCTTGGGTCTTTTGGAGTGCCTTTTGCATGAGCTTCATCTTCTCTTTGAAACTTTCGATGAACTCCTTGTTGCGTTCGATTACGGCCTTCGCCTTTTCTTCTTCATTCCTTCGTTCTTCATCCTCCATTCGGGAGTTCCTCTTTTGAGCTTCCTCTATTTTGGTGAGTCTTTCAAAGAACTCCCTAAGGTATCCTTCGATGACTGATTCAGACATGATGACTGGTGCTCCGGTATCTTCTCCTTTCTTTAGATGGCTGGTTGATGGAGATCTTGTCCAGGCGAAGCTGGGTATGTGTTTGTTGCTCTTCTTTGGTGCAATGATGGCTTTAGAGAGAACAAAATGTTTTTATCAACTTCTACACTTGATGGTTTTGTGAATAAAAGACCTTAGTGACTCATGCCAAGCGCATTGTGGTGTTTTGAGTTTGATCTTCATTATTGTCAAGGCCCAATGCATCACATTATGTTAAATTTCTTTCCTTCATGAGCAACTCATTTACAATGCTCTCTTATCACAATTCATTATGAGTTTTCTCATGAACTTCCAGAAAAGTTTTGGCTTTTAGCTCTCACACTCTTTTCAATCCTTTCATTGATGGATTACCATATGCTTTTAGCTAGGTTTTAACAAAAAATAAATTTTCTTCCTTGATTTTGAAAAAGAGCTTCTAAAGCATACGATAATTCATCTTCATTGTAACTTAAACCCCTTGGTCTTGAGATAAAAATTCCTTCCATCCTTTTTGAAAATTGGGTTTATAGTTACAAACATCCATGACTTTGTTTAGACTTGAAGACCTCCCATGATTTCATGTCATGTATGCAAACTAGTATGCTCAAGCACATGCATTCTTTTGGACCGTGCTTAAAGATATAAACCCTAGGGTTTCATTAATGTAGGTGGCAAATTCTAAGTTTCGCCCTTATCACTCCACAAAGGTCCCTTATTCCGACAAGAGCATCTCTCCTAGTATGTAAACACACTAGCTCAGAGACTGATTCTTAACTATGCACCAAACCCATCATAGCCAAGGTACATAGACCGTGAGGTGACAGTACCAACCCTACGTCTTGCAGAACGATTGGAACTCAGGATTGGCAGGTTTGGTACCGTCGGGTATCTTAGGTTAAAAAAGCGTGCGCTTGTGTGCATTTAGATTCAATAATAATCAAATTCAAGAATAATCAAGTAATAGCAGAAGTTAGGCTTCTCTTGTCCCTAGTGGAGTCGCCACTGTGAGATGCCGCGTTGGTCACATCTTCTTCTTTAAGGGGTCGTTCGTATTCTCAAACCTTTTTAGGTTTAGGAACAGAGGAATAAGAAGTCACCACTTGGTTTATTGGTCCAAGAACCATCAATATGACTTTATGCATAAAATGACTAGTCTTGAGCTAGGTCCGGAGCTAAAGTACATCTTAGGAACCCAAGAAATGCCCAACCTAATGGTTGGCCTTCCTCTATATTACTTGATATCTTGAAAAAGTTTATTAAAGAATCTTTAAACATTCAAAAGGCAAACAATAACATGGCATAACATCAAAATTTAAGTTAAGAAAGAAACCTCACCTTGCATCCAACACTCACCAAGTTATGGGTTTCATACCCACAACAACATAAATAGGTTATATTCCTAACCTAGAATTAACAAACAAGTAGACATGATATAGCTCATTGGAGCGTGATCAAGCATGCAATTAAACAAAGATCTAGTTATTCTAACTAAAACTAAAAACAGTATTATGAACAGACGATTATGGAGGTTGGTATGGCCTATTGAGAAGACCCATACCTTGCCTCTATGGAGCTTGTTGCAAGCTAGCAATTCACCGGTCTCTCAGAATTGATCTCTTTGACGGGGTTTGTGTGTGTTGATTCCCCAATAAGAAAGGCTTTGAACGCCTAGGTTTGTGATTGGATTTTCGTAAGAAAGGGGTTATTTTTCTAATTCTTTAACTAAAGAATCATTACTTTCTCAAGACCTCTTTCTCACTACCTTCTTCTAAGCAGGGCTTCGCTCCTTTGGGACTACTTCTCTCTCTCTCTCCTATTCTAGGCTTCTACTTCAGTAGAGCTTCGCTACTCTCTATTATACCAGGCTTCTTGGTTTTTTCAGTGTTTCTGTGGAGACTCTCTAGGGTGATTTGTTTGTGAGGTATGAGGCTCCTTTTATAGTGATAAAGGGGCTAGGGTTTGCTTAAAGAAGGGATAAACTAACATGTTCCTGCAGGAATCAGCCAATTCTCACGAATTAGGGTTTCTACCTGGCGCACACCTCTTTGGAGAGGCACACACCTCTTCACTACAGATGTGCACCACCTCCAAAGTGGCGCACGCCTATTAGATCAAAAGGCAGCTTCTCAACTCGTTTTCTAGAACTTTCCAGGTGTTCATTCGTCATATGAGAGATCTTAAATTATCATCACTGAGACTGGGGACCATGAGTATCAATCGGTACAAATTGGGGTGTCTACACTTGTATAGTTGGCAACCCATCACTGTGTTCTTTTGTTGTAGTTTCTTTGAAAGTTCAAGTGCCCAAGTATTATATGCCAAAGCCATGACTCATCAACTATATCCATCTTCATAGCCACTTACTTTATGAAAATGTGTGAAGAAACGTTTACATTTGTGTCCATCTTGATCTTTGCCACAATTTGACTTCTCCTCCCTCATAAATCTTGCATTAGTCACCTTCAAAGTGAAGAGCATAGCTATTCTCCATGAGTTGCCTAAATCCAGAACAAGCAACACATCCAGGATATTTTTGTTCCCTTCTTTGTCACTATGGCAATAGTACATCTTCCCTTTGATTGGACGCAGACACCATTTTTTAAATTTACATAAGAAGTTATAGAAGTATCAACATTCACTAAGAACCTTTTATCTCTGGTCATATGATTACTACACTCACTGTCAAGAAACTACACATCTTGTTTAGGATGGATGAGGAAGAGGGAACCGTTTGTAATCATGCTTGTAACTTTTACACTGGTGCACGTAGTAAGCCAACGTCTATAGATTTAATTTGACCATAATCCTCTAGAGTTATTAAAGACACCAACCAATAAGAAAAGAGCAACAAAATGATCCCATTACATATTAACCGATTAGTTGTGTAGGTGGGATTTTTTTTTGTAATACGGAAAAACTAATTAACACTAAGTAGAATGGTAGTTCCCGTGCATGAACCGAACAGAAATGGTTGATCCGAACAGAATATGGACCTTGAACCTGCAAGATAAACAAAAACGAATGCTTAGAAGGTCTTGGTTAACCCAGTGGGGGTTAACCTATGGTCCTCCGATGATTTTGTCAGTGATCCCATACTTAAGTAAGCAATGCAGTGATAAACCTCTCCTTTTTACTAAACTGTATTTCTCAGAAAATGTAGTAAGTCTGGAACCCCTTATTTTTTGTTGATTCTTCTATATATATACCTTTTTTCTCTTTTTTAAAATATCTTATTCCTTTCTTCTTTTATCCTCTTCCTCCTTCTTTCTTTTCAGAGCATTAATGCTCTCTGTTTTACAGCCCATTTTACTCAAAATAATCCTGACATTAACTTGATATTTTGATCAGCATTTAATGCAATAGATGGGCTTTAATCTCACTTTAAATTTATTATTTTATAATAATGATATTTTGATCCGTTCTTAATATAACATTCTAGAATAGTCCTTTATATCTTTTTTTTTTAAACTCCAACCTTCAATTTAAGTATCAGACCGAACCGAACATATCTGTCGTGTAAGGTCTGTTCGGTAAAATACCGAACACGTAATATTAAGTTCACAACCATATTATCCGAATATATTTTTCCCCTCCAATTACCCCCTGATTTCGGCTCCTTCATATGCATAATGAAGGAGTCGGAATCAATAGCGCGTTTCTCCAAAAACAAATTTAACACGCCACCTCTGACTCGCGCCTTTCCAAGAAAAACTGAAACGGCGGGGCTTTTGGGGGGAAAAGTTTACTTATCTTTCAAAACCCCAAATCATTACCCACCCCTCTGAATTCCTCAACGTCCTATCCCTCTCTCTTTCCTCTTGCGATCATCTTCTCCAAGCTTCCCGACGTTCTCTGCCACAATCTCTAGTAACGCTATCGCGTAAGTTTTCTTTCCCATTTTTAAGTTTGTTATATTTCCAAAATTCCTTAGCTTGATAGTATGGCTGGAGTCCAATCTAGGTCTAGGGCGAGCAAATTGGCTCGGTTAGTAAACTCCGAAGAGAGTATGGCTAGGTTTAGGGAATTGTACAGAGTCCCCTTGTCTATTCGTTTAGCATATTATAATATTAAGGATTTTCCGGTGATTAATAGGGATGAGATTATACTGCCAGTAATGGCAGTAGTCGAGGGTGGAGTGAGGTTTCCACTCCACCCTTTGCTCTTAAATTTTCTGCAAATTGTCAATGCTACCCCCTCTCAAGTGTCTGTCAATTCTTTCCGAATAATCATGGGAGTAGTAGCCCTAAACCATCTTTTGGGGATAAATCTGAGGGTTGGGGAAATCCTAAAAGTTTATCAGTATATGTGTCCGGGAGAAGAGTCCAAAACTCTGTGTTACCTCAAAGCCAAAAACGTCCACCAAAAGTTAGTAAATGGCCTCCCGGACACCAACAAAGGGTACGACAAGGACTACTTGAGAGTCTCGGGTGATTGGTACACGGAGTCCAAATGCCGAAGCTCGTTCGGGTACCCAGGTTAGGAATTTGCGCCCTAACAACCATATTTAGAATAGCCGACCAAACTTTATTAAATAACCGAACAGATTTTCATTATATGTTACTTTATTTACTATTATCTGCCTTGTCTGCTTTATTAATTTATAAATACGTTTGGCGCTTTCACAGATCCGTCCCGACTGGCATTGTACGAGGGTCAAGCAGACTCCGAACTGGTGAAGAGGGTCCTTTCGACCAACATTTACGTAGATCAGAGGGGAGAGCCTCGTTCGGCACCTCTACTTTTGAGATACGAGCCCCAGATAAGGTCTTTTCTTGAAGGCCCGACAGTTCCAAGGTCCCAAGAAGTCCGAGTGGAGACCCCGTTCCAGTTTTGGCTGTTCCAGCAGACACTTCAAATTTACGTGAAGATCCAGAGTTCATCCTAGTCGGCCAAGTTTCTGAAATGGCTCCGCCGATCAATCCGTTCGAGTTAATGGGCAAAGCTACTGGTGGGAGCTCCTCCGGAACAGCTAAGGGAAAAGGCAAAGGCCGAGGCAAGGGGGCTGGAAAGAAAAGCGCAAAGGCTGTCTCGGAGTCTTCCTCGTCCGAACAGACCACGCGGGTCATGCCCGAAGAACTTCCCCCACCACTTCCCATTGTCCACGAGATTGACGAATCTGACCATGGAGAGGACCTAGCCCCTCCAAAGAAGAAAGGAAGAAGTGAGGTTCCTCCAATGCCAGCCGAAGGTACTTCGGCCAGCTTTGAACCGTGGGTGCCTACCCTGCTGTTCGGTGATGGTCCGATCTCCGTCCACAACACAGTCTTGGACGAAACGGAGCCGGACCTTTCGGCCCATGTTGCTCATGGTTTGGCCCGAGCAGCTTGTCTGCCCGGAGATATGAACCAGTGGGATAGCATGAACTTCGGCCAGATCTTCCGTCACGCCACCAGGGGATTGATGATGGTAAGGAAACACTTGTTTTATCTCTTAATAGTTTTCGCAAATCATTATTTTTGTGTTGTAACTTCTCTTTTGTCCATTCAGGCTACCCAAGGCGTTCTTGCGATGGAGTCGAGGGTCCTTAAAATGACCGACGAGCTTCAGAAGAAGAGTGCCGACTACAAAAGACTGGAGGATCAACACTTCATCAATATCAATTTGATGAAGGAGGCCGAAGACCGGGCCCGAGCTGAAGAGGAAAGCAGGAAGAAGGCCGAGGCTGAGCTGACCGAACTGAGGGAGAAGATCAGGAAGGTGGAATCTGAGTGCCTCGCCACTTTAGGAAAGGCCCGAGAAGAAGGATTGGTGGAGGGGAAGATTGAAGGGAAGAAGTTGGGGCATGAATCAGCCATGGAGGAGGCGAGGACCCAATTCCGAATGGTGTTTAACACCGGTTTTAGGCGGGGGTGGAAATCTGCCCTGATTAAAACCGAACAGCCGGAAACGTCCGAGTTATTCCTCCGATCAAATACCCCCCGGAAACGTCTGAGTTATTCCTTCGATCAAATACCCCCATTCCGTACCCCGAGGAGGGCCTGAGGAACTCCGAAGACGAAGCCAAAGAAGAAGGAGAGGAAGAAGAAGAAGATGATGAGGAGGGAGGAGGAGCACTGGGAAGTGTCACAGAGGGTTCACAACCTGCTCCAACCGAAGGGGCAGAGGATGCTCCCGGTTCCTCGGCATAGTTTATAATTCATTTTTTGTCTGATATGTAATGAACTGACAATATTTGTCTTAGGTTAAGTTTGTTTTACTTTTCTTAGGGTTTTCTCCTTAATCAAACATTCAAACTTTGGAGAATTCCTTATATATGTATTTTTTGGGCATGTAACCTAATGTTTAAATGTTTTAAGTTTTAGTTCGTTATCTTATGCTAGTAAATTGCTCCTTATATCGTATGATACTTTAAAAATGAAACACTTGTAAAGGAAGAACTCCACACTAACACGTCTTTCCTGAAATAACTCCGAACTAATACGAACACATATTTTTGAAATAACCCCGAACTAATGTGCGCATATAGTTCAGTCCTTATAGTTCCCCTATTTCTACACATAAATAATGATAAGAGAAAAAATACCTTAATACATCCAGAAGAGTCAGCTTCTTCTCTAACATAGCCAATTCGATACTTCCTGTAAAATTATAAACCTGAACAACATATTTCTGAACCTAATATTTGGGTATTTTCTCCAAATAACAAAGTTCTTCTACACAATTATCTTTGGATATAGGATGCTCAACCACTCCCCTAGAAGTGTTAAGTTCCTTCCGAACAACCTTTTTTTTTATATTAATAGGATGCTTAACCACTCCCCCAGAAGTGTTAAGTTCCTTTTGGAACAACCTTTTTGATATTTTTAGGATGCTTAACCACTCCCCCAGAAGTGTTAAGTTCCTACCGAACAACCTTTTTTGATATTTTTAGGATGCTTAACCACTCCCCCAGAAGTGTTAAGTTCCTACCGAACAACCTTTTTTGATATTTTTAGGATGCTTAACCACTCCCCCAGAAGTGTTAAGTTCCTACCGAACAACCTTTTTTGATATTTTTAGGATGCTTAACCACTCCCCCAGAAGTGTTAAGTTCCTACCGAACAACAGTTATTTGGATAGGATGCTCATATATTAACATGCAATGATAAGTTTTATCCAAAATGGTTGTATAAATAATACACAATGTTAATAATACCTCCGTTTTACTATTTAATTTTATTCAAAAGAAATATTTTTTGAGATTACATACATTCCAAGGCCTGGGGATTGGCTTTCCCTCCATATCTTCCAACCTGTATGCTCCTACACCAGTAAATGAAGTTACCTTATAGGGTCCTTCCCAGTTCGGTCCGAGCTTACCATCATTCGGATTTCGGGTGTTGGTTACCACCTTGCGTAATACCAGATTATTAACATGAAAGCTCTTGGGCCTGATATTCCTGTCGTACCCCCTTTTCATCTGACGCTGATAGGAAGTCAACCTAATAGCAGCTATGTCTCTCCTTTCTTCCACCAAATTGAGATCTTTTCTGAGGTTATCTTCGTTCTGTTCGGCATCGAATTCTGTTGTTCGGGTAGTAGGGAGGCCGACCTCTAGTGGGATAACAGCTTCCACACCATATGCCAAAGCAAACGGAGTTTCTCCGGTCGACCTCCAGTGAGTTGTTCGGTGAGTCCATAACACACTCGGAAGCTCTTCAACCCATTTACCCTTCGCTTCCTCTAATCTCTTCTTGATTCCATCAAGAATCACCTTGTTCGATACTTCGGCCTGTCCATTTGCTTGAGGATAGCCAGGTGTAGAGAAAAAATTCTTTATTCCCAATTCCGAACAGAATCCTTTAAAAACCTTGCCTTCAAATTGAGTTCCATTATCCGATATCACCGCCCAGGGTATTCCAAATCAGGTGACTACATTCCTCCAGAGGAAACGTTTAGCATCCGTGTCCCGAATATGGGCCAATGGCTCAGCTTCCACCCATTTTGTAAAGTAATCTGTGGCCACAATTAAAAATTTCTTATTTCCTAGCGCTCGAGGCAGAGGTCCCACAATATCAATTCCCCACTGAGCAAAGGGCCAGGGACTGGATAAAGGATTAAACTCCCGAGCAGGTTGATGGATTTTTGGAGCAAATCGTTGACATTTATCACACGCCTTTACGTACCGAACAGCATCACTCTGCATATAAGGCCACCAGTAACCCTGTGACATTGCTCGGTGAGCCAATGACCGACCTCCAGTATGGCTTCCACAGATACCCTCATGAATTTCATAAAGCAGATTATTAACCAAATCTGGGTGAACGCAGAGCAAATAGGGCCCCGAAAAGGATCTTTTGTAGAGGCTACCCTCCTTAGATAGCCAATAACCTGGGGCCTTCCTCTTAATAATATCAGCTTCTTTCTGATCTTCTGGCAACTGATTATTCTGCAAATATGCTACCAACGGGTCCATCCAACTCGCCACTGGTCTTGTGATATTAAGAATATCCAACTCAACATTCTGAGAGCTCGGAGAATTCAAGACTTCCACTGCCACTGTTCTTTCCATGTTTGTTTCCTTGGCCGTGGCTAACTTGGCTAGAATATCCGCATGAGAGTTGTGCTCCCTTCCAATCTGTTCTACCTGAATAAATTCAAATGCAGATAATGAACTTTTAACAGCTCGGAGATATGATGCCATTCGCTCATCCCGAGCTTGATACTCCCCCGAAATCTGATTGACCACTAACTGTGAATCGCAGAATACCCGCAACCGGTCTACCCCCAATCTTCTAGCGGATTTCAATCCGATCAGCAATGCTTCGTATTCGGATTCATTGTTTGATGCCAAAAAATTTAGTCTCACTGCCTACTCCATAATCAATCCTTCTAGGGAAATTAGCACTACTCCTGCTCCTGACCCCATGACATTTGATGCACCATCTACAAACAACTTCCACTCGGTAGGGACCAAGTTGGTCTCCAATCCCAGAGGACTGGTCGGCTCGTGTTCCGAATCTTTCCCCTGAAACTCTGCCACAAAATCTGCTAAGACTTGTCCCTTAATTGAAATTCTCGGCTTATACTCCACTCCGAGAGATCCGAGCTGTACTCCCCATCTGGTGATCCTTCCGGAGAAATCCGAACACTGCAGCAAAGCCTTGAGAGGTAAATCTGTCAGTACGGTTACCGTAGTAGCTTGGAAATACTGTGGAAGTTTCTTCGCCGCTCGAACTAAAGCCAGAGCAGCCTTCTCAAGCGGAAAATACCTAGACTCTGCTTCAGTCATGGTCTTGCTTATAAAAAAGATTGGTCTCTGATAATCGGGTGTTTCCCGAACGAGAACTGCACTCACCGCATGTTCGGACACCGCTAAATAAAGATAAAGTGGTTCTCCCGGAGAAGGAATGGATAAACAAGGCGGTGATGAAAGATAAGCCTTTATACCCTGAAAAGCGGCCGAGCAATCTTCATCCCATAAAAAATTTCTTTTCATCCTTAACAGCTGAAAGAAAGGACGGCACTTGTCAGCCGATCGAGAGATGAACCGACCTAGAGCAGCTATCATGCCGGTTAGGCATTGCACTTGTTTAGTGTTTTTGGGTTCCTCAAGGCTTATCAATGTAGAGATCTGATCCGGATTAGCTTCAATCCCCCTACTACTGATGATGTGACCCAAGAACTTCCCTGATCGTACACCGAACAGACATTTTGAGGCATTAAGGCGTAATTCGTCCCTTCGGAGAATCTCAAAGACTTCTCTCAAATGAGCTAAATGATCCTCCCTTCTGACACTCTTTACTAACATATCATCGATATAGACTTCCATGGTCTTTCCGATCTGACTTCCGAACATGGTGGTCATCATCCTCTGGTAGGTAGCTTCTGCATTTTTCAATCCAAACGGCATCACCTTGTAGCAGTACGCCCCCCAGGGAGTAATAAAAGCTGTTTTCTCTTGATCGGACAAAGTCATTGGAATTTGATGATATCCCTGAAACGCATCCAGAAAACTCATCCGATCATGTCCGGCTGCAGAGTCAACTAGCTGATCTATTCTTGGCAGGGGAAAATGATCTTTCAGACAAACTTTATTCAGGTCGGTGAAGTCAACACAGACTCTCCACTTCCCATTCTTCTTCTGCACCATAACTGTGTTTGATAACCAAGTCGGATATAGAACTGGCCGAATTACCTCTGCGGCCAATAATCTTCTGACCTCCTCCATAATTATCTCCGATCTCTCAGGAGCTAGTTTTCGATGCCTTTGTTGTACGGGCTTAGCATCGGGAGGTATAGCCAGGGAGTGACATGCAAGGCTGGGTGATACCCCCGGGGTGTCATAAACCGACCAGGCGAATATGTCTCGGAATTCTCGTAGTAAGGTTATCAACTCATCTTTGTCAGGGAGAGATAGATTTATACCAACCTGAAAATAAAGTTCGGGCTCAGATGGGTCAAAGTGTACCTTTTTGGCCTCTTCTTGTTTGGCGCTTTCCCCTTCCACAGTCCCCGGTGACTATAATTGTCATAATACTCCTGCTGGATTTGCCTTCCCCGGATTGCTCTTCTTAGCGGCTACCAAAACACACTGCTTGGCCATTACTTGATCACCGTTTATTTCCATCACACCATCCTTAGTAGGAAATCTCAACTTCTGATGCAAGGTGGAAGGAATAGCCTTCATTTTATGCAACCAACTTCTCCCCATAATGGCATTATAAGGTGATGGGGCCTGAACCACTATGAACTCTGTTTTAAGGTTGATCGGTCCCGCCAGCACTGGAAGGGTTGTTTTTCCCAATGGAATTGTTGATTCTCCTGAAAAACCGAAGACCGGAGAACTGAATTCGGACAGGTCAGACTTTCCTAGACCCAATTTTTCATAGAGCTCCTGATACATTACTTCGGCGAAACTTCCCTGGTCCACTAAAACCCTTTTAACATCGTAATTCCCAATACGAAGCGTTATAACAAGAGGATCATTATGGGGCAGCTGAACATCATGTAGGTCACTATCAGAAAATGAGATAGTCCCATTAACAGACAAGACATGAGCTTCCGAACAAAGTCTGTGCACCAAATGAGCAGAATCCAAAATCCCATAACTCTGTCTGAGGTGAAAGGCTTTCTGAAGATCCGACCGATAAGAGGCCGGGTTAATAGATGTGCACAAAGGACTAAGTATCACATGTATTACACCTGTGGGGGTTGTTCCCGAGCTTCCTGGTCGGTCCTCACTCTGCTTCGTCCTTTCCTGTTCGGTCAAGCTGAGATTCACATACTCACTCACATGTCCATCAGATACCAGCTGTTCCAAGAGAGATTTGAACTTGTAACAATTTTCAGTGAGATGACCCCGTTCACGGTGATAGGAACACATGGGTCTTTGATTCCGAGTTGTGGGATCGCCGGGCAGTTTTGGTGGCCAGACAAAGAAAGGCTCTGCTTTAATCTTCTCTAGAATCCGATAGATCGGCTCTTTGAACACTATGCTGTGTGCTTTGAATGATGGAGCAACGAAGTTACTTGGCACTGTTGCAACTCTGGGAACCTTGTTCGTCTGAGCAGGTGATTTAAAGTTTGGTTGCCGAACAGGAGCTTCAGTTTTAGCTGCGTTGTTGTTGCCCTTATCCTCTTCCAACCTTATAAACTGCTCTATCCGAGACATCAACTTTTTCATGTTGCTGGGAGGGCGTTTAGTCAGAGACTGACGCAGACCAGAATCAACAGGCAAGCCCAGTTTGAAGGTTGGAACAGCTACATCTTCTCCGCAACCATCTATCTCATTATAAGTCTTCGAATACCTGGCTGCATAATTTTTTATTGATTCATTATGGCCTAATTTCATAGTCGTGAGAGCATCCATACCTTTGGGTTTCGACTGTTCGTTATGAACCTTCCAACAAATGCTTCGGCCATTTGATCCCAAGATGAGATTGTACCTCGGTCAATCTGATTGAACCAACGCAGGGCAACTTCTCCCAAACTGGACGGGAACAGTTTACACATGAGGGCATCGTTGTGCCGAGATAAAGCCATTCTCTGGTGGTAATGACCTATGTGGGCAATGGGGTCTGTTCGACCATTGTACATCTCAAATCCAGGTGCTGTATATCTTGGTGGTAGCTTAGCACGTTCTATTTCCTCGGAGAAGGGTGACGAGGAGATTTGATCAAGTGCTTTCCAAACAGCCCCTTGTTTTCCCCGGTTGCCTCTTCTTTTTGGTATCTTGGGAGGCAAAGCATCTCTTCCTAGGTGTTGGCTGAGGCCCTTGCTAGGAGGCTTCGAATGAATAGAGCCAGGGTTTTTCCTTGTTGGGGATGGTATTTCTGCCTTCGATTCAGGGTGTGCGTTTGAGAACGCTTCAGAATCTTCTTGGTTGTTTTTCTCACGTCCTCTCCTCGGCCTTTCTTTTGCTGGAGTCTTGTCTCTAACCCGCCTCTTCAGACTGCTTATCTGCCGTTGGAGTCCAACTATGATACTTTGACTATCTTGGGTTGGGGACCTCGATGAGGATGAAGTATTTGGATTATTCTTAACTGATCTTTGACTTTCCAAATTTTGACTGGGATTGGTGTGAGTATGAGGGAAGGTTAAGGTCGATGATGGTGTATGGTGGGAGGGTCTATAAGATGACCCCGAGGAGGACCCCTCGAAATGAGAGGGACCTTCTGATTGGTTGGATGAAAGTGGAGGGAAGGCAGGCCCTGAACGTGCCATCTAAAATCAAATTTGAAAATATCTTAGTGTTAAGAAGTTTTTTCCTACAGACGGCGCCAATTGTAGGTGGGATTTTTTTTTGTAATACGGAAAAACTAATTAACACTAAGTAGAATGGTAGTTCCTGTGCATGAACCGAACATAAATGGTTGATCCGAACAGAATATGGACCTTGAACCTGCAAGATAAACAAAAACGAATGCTTAGAAGGTCTTGGTTAACCCAGTGGGGGTTAACCTATGGTCCTCCGATGATTTTGTCAGTGATCCCATACTTAAGTAAGCAATGCAGCGATAAACCTCTCCTTTTTACTAAACTGTATTTCTCAGAAAATGTAGTAAGTCTGGAACCCCTTATTTTTTGTTGATTCTTCTATATATATACCTTTTTTCTCTTTTTTAAAATATCTTATTCCTTTCTTCTTTTATCCTCTTCCTCCTTCTTTCTTTTCAGAGCATTAATGCTCTCTGTTTTACAGCCCATTTTACTCAAAATAATCCTGACATTAACTTGATATTTTGATCAGCATTTAATGCAATAGATGGGCTTTAATCTCACTTTAAATTTATTATTTTATAATAATGATATTTTGATCCGTTCTTAATATAACATTCTAGAATAGTCCTTTATATCTTTTTTTTTTAAACTCCAACCTTCAATTTAAGTATCAGACCGAACCGAACATATCTGTCGTGTAAGGTCTGTTCGGTAAAATACCGAACACGTAATATTAAGTTCACAACCATATTATCCGAATAGATTTTTCCCCTCCAAGTTGATACCATCTCCCTATCTAGTTGTCCGTACTATATATATTTTTCTTCCATTGACAAAGATCATTATGGCATGGTAGTTTTGCTTCTTGGGGTTATTATAGGTCCATCAAGACATCTCAATTTCGCTTCCTTTTGTCATTTTTAAATGAGTTTTGTCACATCTCGAACCCAAAATATGAGGCATATGATAATAACCACACACTTATAAGGATTCACCTTACAAACACGCTAGGCCTTATTAAAGTTCAATAATTATTCTCTAAAAGGGTTTCAATAAAAATAAAACTTTTATCGACTATTCTCCATGAAATAACTCCAATAGCTCACATTCCATCTTGTTTAAAACTCCAATAAATCAATAGTTAAAAAGAACTTGATTAAATGTTACAACAACATGAAAGTTCTCAACTCTAAAATCTTCCAATAGTCAGTCAACAAACGTGTATGGCATTTAATAATGTAAATGTGACATCTCTAGCTCTGATACCCTGGAGTACTACTCAATATTGTCCTCTTTAAAAGTCTTGAGATTCTAGGCCTAGCCCTCCTCCCTTCACTTCCCTCAAGGCTTTGTCTCTATGGGCCTGCCGTTTCTTGGGCTTTGCAACTCTCAACGGATTTTCCCACAAAGCGCGTCCTCGATGTGTAGAACCAATGACCCTTAAGTCAATTGAATTCCACACATGAGTACCATTAGGCTAGCTTAGCCTAATGGTACTCATGTGTGGAATTCAATTGACTTAAGGGTCATTGGTTCTACACATGGGGGATTCGCTTTCCAGGCAATGTTTCGCTGCGCTAGAAAAGGACAAAACCATGAGGGTAGTGAAAGGGGAAGTCTCGCCTGGGGTACGGCCTAGGGAGATGGAAGCCTAAGACCACCAAAGCAGACAATATGTTGTGAGGGAGACTGTTGTGTGCTATCTCCCAATACCAAAACACATTTTTTGTGACATACCTGGCTTTGATACCTTGGAGCATTACTCAATATTGTCATTTTTGGAAGTCTTGAGATTTTGGGCCTAACCCTCCTCCCTTCACTTCCTTCAAGGCTTTGTCTCTGTGGGCCTGCCATTTCTTGGGCTTTGCAACCCTCAATGGATTTTCCCACAAAGCGCGTACCCCTTGTGTAGAACCAATGACCCTTAAGTCCTTTGAATTCCACACATAAGTACCATTAGACTCCCCACAAACACTCTAACATAACCTAAAATTCATAATAATCAATTTAATTACTAAAAAGGTATCCCAAAAATCAAATACTAATCCAGTGGTCTAACTAGTTTGAATCACGAGATCAATAGTATAAATGGATTTATCTGGTGCTTACATCAATAATCTCAAGAACCTTTAAGCCACCTCTCCCTAAAACTCTTAGGTAGTCTTTTCTCTGCGATTATCTAATTCAGAAAAATCTAATAAGTCTAAGGGCGACTAGGGTTTCTAACTTAGAGTATATATAGCACTAACCCCAATGTCAAAATTACTAAATTTCCCCTTTAAAAAGAAATTTCATCTGAGCCGTGTATTACAAACACGATCCCCCACTTATAGGAATTCAGTCATCTTAATTCATCCCCCACATTATTTTGTAACTATCTATAAAATTTCTTTTCTCACCCATCATAGTATAAGAATAAGAATTATACGACCTATTTTTCAAAAATAATCCAAATAATCTAATAATTCATCAATAACTAGTCTCAATAAATCAAAAAGCTAAAGGAGTCTCCAAAAATTGCAATGTGTAGACACCCCAATTTTTACCGGTTGATACTCATGGTCCCCGGTCTCAATGATGATAAATCAAGATCTCTCATAAGACGAATGTGTGTTGAAAACCACCCGAAAAGTTCTAGAAAACGAGTTCGAGAAGCTGCATTTTGACCTAAGAGGCATGTGCCCCATTGGATGAGGCGCACGTCTGTAATGAAGAGGCGTGTGCCTCTCCAAAGAGGCATGCGCCAGTACCATCAGGTAGAAACCCTAATTCGTAGGGACTGGCTGTTTCCTACAGGAACAGGTCAGTTTGCCCCTTCTTCAAGCAAACCTTAGCCTCTTTACCATTATAAAAGGAGCCCCATACCTCACAAACAGATCATCCTGGAGAGTCTCCACAAAAACATTGAAAATACCAAGAAGCACTAATATAGTAGAATAAAGAGAGGTGGGAAGACCTAGAGTAGTGAATCTCTACTGAAGTAGAAGCATAAATTAGAAGAGAGAAGAAGTAGTCTTAAAGGAGCAAAGCCCTGCCTAGAAGAAGGTAGTGAGGAAAAGTTTTTGAACAAGTAGTTATTCTCTAGTTGAAGTACTAGAAGGATAACTCCTTTCTCACGAAACTCCAATCACAAACCTAAGCGTTCAAAGCCTTTCTTGTTGAAGATTAGCACACAATTCTGTCAAAGAGATCAAGTTTAAGAGACCGGTTATAATCTATTAGCTTGTTGCAAGCTCCCTAGAGGCTAGGTATGGATCTTCTCAATAAGGCATACCAACCTCCATGAATGTTTTTCTGTTTTACCGTTTTCTAGGTTTAATTAGAATAACTAAATCATTATTTAAATTGCATATTTAATCACGCTCCAATGAGCTATGTCATGTTTGTTTGTTCATTAGTTAACATGTGTTCTAGGTTAGAAATATAACCTATGTTGTTGTGGGGATGAACCCTACAACTTGGTGAGAGCTGGATTCAAGGTGAGGTTCCTTATTCAAAATCAATATGAACGTTATGCCATGCTTTATTTGCCTCTTGATTGTGCTAGAATTAGGTTTACGTGCTTTTGTATGATTAGAGATTCTTCAATAAACTCTTTTAAAGATATCAAGTAATATAGAGGAAGACCAACCATTAGGTTGGGCGTTTTTGGGTGCCTAACACCTTCCCAAGACATACCTTAGCTCCGGACCTAGCTCAAGACTAGTCTTTTTATGCATGAAGTCATATTTATGGTTTTTGGACCAATAAACCAAGTGGCGACTCTTTGTTCCTCTGCTCCTAACCCTAAAAAGATTTAAGAATACGAATGACCCCTTAAGAAGAAGAGGTGACCAACGCGGCATCTCACATAATGGAAGAAAATTCACAATTTCAAGGTTCATCATAAATTACTAAATTCGGACATCTATTTAATTATATATAACTCAAGATTAAAGAAGGTCTCTATTCTTTTATAAGTTTTAAACTATTTCACGATATCAGTATATGCTTTTTCATAGATAAGCAACTGAGCACTAATATAGTGTCCATGTCATAGAATATCTCAATCAAATAAACTATTCTTTGCAATTAAACAAATTTATCACTACTAACTTCTAGATAGTCAAATACGATGATACTTAGGCTTAACTATTAAACAAATCGAGTTCCTCATAATTATACTAGTGAATATAAAATTAAAATCTCCAAGTGTACATTGGCTAGAAAGGGAAATATCCATAAATTGTGTCAAACCACTTTTAACATAAAGTTTTTGGGATCAACTAAATAAAGGAGCCCAAAATCTTACCGTATTGGAAGCAAGCCTAACAACCTCAATCTTATAGTATTTCATACCAACCTAGCGTACCACAATTGAATATAGATCATCGTAGTCATAATTTAAAGATTCTACTAGCTTTCTAAATATAATCTCATTCCACTTTAGTCCATACTCAGCGAAAGGATCAACATCCTATCATAATATGAATTAAAACCTTAGCCAAATAATATCACAAACCTATGCATTCTACAAAAGGTATAAATTACAATTCTCACCCTATTGTAAGCTCCACTAAGTTCATATTGACTTTAAAAAAAAAATAAAAAAAAATCACATTGTAATAATACAAAATTAATTAACCTATAGAATATCTTAAGATTTCAGTGTCCACTATTGCAAGTGTCATTAGATTTTTCATGAGTCTACAATTACGTGGTAACATCTTAACCTATGTTCAAAATACAAAAATACTGGGTTGTTACAACTTCCAATCATGTCAAAACTATTAAGGAACTCAAACTTCTAATAGCACATGACAAAAACCAAAAATGCTCAATGTATACCTCTCATGCTATAAATTGTCGATCAATCTTTAACATCAAAATCCACCAATATTCAGAATCTATTACTTAGACATTCAATAATTATACCTGAACTCTCGATCCCCTTTTTTTTTTTTTTTTTTTTTTTTTTGGCATAAACACATTTTTAGTCCTATATTATGGAAGTTCTTTCATTTTGGTACTTATATTTTCAAAAATTTCATTTTGTTCCTTGAGTTTTCAACCCGATTCCATTTTAGTCATTGTGGATAACACAGTGATGAAAATTGCTTATGTGACTAACAGATTGCTACTGTATCATTAAATTATGATTAAAAATTATTTTAAAAATATTAAAAAATTCCATGTCATGAATAAAATTAGATTTTTATTTATTTATTTTTTTGTCTCCCCTATTTTCGCTTTTATTATTTTTCTCTCTCCTTAGTTTTCATTTCTTAATTTGTTCGTCTTCTCTCTCTATCTTTATTTAAAAATCTCTCTCTCTCTCTCTCTCTCTCTCTCTCTCTCTCTCTCTCTCTCTCTCTCTCTCTCTCTCTCTCTCTCTCTCTTATATATATATATATATATATATATATATATATATATATATATATTGGGATAATTACAATAAATCCTGATATGGTTTGCTCGTGTTTCACTTTGCCTATCCGTGATTTGAAACTATCACTTTACCCACTTAAGGTTTAAAACATTAGCAACTGTAACCCACCTTGCTCCTTTCCGTTAATGGATACAACTAAAAACATAAAACATAAAGAAATTTGAATCTAACTTCATGTTAAATTTTTTTTTTTTTCTAAAAATTGAAGAACATCTAAGATTTAGTTTAGTGTACTCTCTCTCTCATCTTAGCTCCTCTCTCATCAAGCCATCACCATCATCAACACGGGAACATCACCACCACCACCACCACCACCACAACAACCAACCAAAAACAACAACCTACCAACAACAACAACAACCAACCAACAACAAGCACCTCAAAATTCAGATTTAATTAATTTAAAAAGGGAAAAGGGAGCTTTGATTGCGTATGACGATTCTGTTGGAGGAAATCATGCAATCGGTGGAGCTGTGGCTGAAGCTTATGAGGAAATAGAGGTCCCCGTACGTGGACCTGAATCTCGACCCGGTTCTCTTGATTCCCGGTATCGCCGGTTCGATTATGAAGGCGGTTGATAACAGTAACGCTAAGGAGGAGCAGGTTTAGATTCAGATTCTCGGTGCCGACTACAAGCTCCGTACCAAGCTTTTCTTTCTCCCATAGTTTTCCTTGATTGAGATCGGCCTTCCACAAACAGATGAGTGGTTGACGGATTCGAGAAGTGGCAGTTGAAGTAGAGGAAGACATGCAATCTGTTATAGCCGACTTGAGTTTCAATTGCTGTCATTGCACCGGTGCCACCCACACCACCCACGGCGTAGATCGAGACCACGAAGCAAGCACAAGTCTCGGCAAGAGTTTCGTCCTAGCCTCCGGAGATCGAGACCCACACCACGCCTTTTTCTCAACCACAACACCCATGGCTTGGTTGATTATTCCTATGTATGGATTGTTGGTAGATCTTACTTGGGTTTCTCATAGATCAATGCTTACTTCGAAGGAGAAAAGGTCAGGCTTCATTTTCATTTTCTTTTTTTCATTTCAATCATTTCCTGTTTGGTCACTGAGAAATATGAGGAAAATACTAGGAAAATGATGGCTTGGGATTTCTGAAAATGGCGTGAGGGAGAGAGAGGGGAACGACTGCTAAGAAAGAAGTTGGGAATAAAAAAAGATAAAATTATGGATTGTTGAGCAACAGTAGCTCGATACTGTAAAAAAGTCAAAAAAAAAAAAAAAAAAAAATTAACGATGACTAGTCTGGTGTGGATGGTTTTTGGGGGTTTATAGCCATTTTTGTGTTGAATATACGGTTTGAGTGGGCTGAGAATGCTCATACACTAGACCTATGCTCCAAATCTAAAATAGTGCAACGATGGCAGTATTGCCTAGCTGGTTAATTATCAAATAGTTTAGATGAAGGAGAGATGATCCACGCGATCAACTTAGTTTTTGGATTCAAGAGAGAGAGAGAGAGAGAGAGAGAGAGAGAGATGATCAGAGAGAAAATAAAAGAAAATATTGTTTTTTCGTAAAAGTAGAGAAAATATTTTTACTGTTGATGGGAAATTTTTTATCATTTAAATGCTGATGTGGAATTTTTAATATTATTTAAATAATTTTTTATTATATTTAAATGTCATGTATACAAATTATTAGTCACGTCAACATTTTTCATCGTTGAGATGACAACAAGGACCAAAAACGAAAATAAGTTGAAAGCTCAGTGACCAAAATGAAACTTTTGAAAATAAAAGGTCCAAAATGAAAACACTCCCATAATATAAGAACAAAGATGTGTTATGCTCTTTCTTTTTGCTATTGTTAATTTAGACTTAGGGGGCGTTTGGTTCGCGTGATATACCAGTGATCGTAATGACATTAGCGTATTATGGAATATCACGGTGTTTGGTTCGTTTAAATATCCGTAATGTAACATTACAAAAGTAATCACATCATCCAAAATTAGTGTGATGAGATTACCTTATTACATTAGAAGAATCTCACCTTCCATTTTTTAAAAAACACGCGTGATGTGCAAATTTGGACAAAATTTATGTAGTTGACAAAATTGTCCAGCCCAATCACTCTTATTTACAAAACTTGCCACTGTTATAATTTTTTTCAAACTCTCAAAACCCTAGCCGTCTCTGCCTCTCTCTCTAGCATATGGCTCTCTGCCTCCCTCTCTAGCAATGGCTCATCATCCGGTTTCAACGGTGCTTGATCGTCGGAGTCTCACCGGAATCATCGCCATCTAACTTCCAAACACCGAAGCTTTCATTGGTAAGTTCTCGATTCTCAAATTTTTTTTTGCTTTCCTTCGTTTTTTGTATAAAACATTGTATTTTTGTGATTTTCTTTGTGAGATTTTCATTGTATTCTGATTGGATTCCAAGAAGAAAACTAGAAATTAATTACTACTATCACTCTCTCATTTCTAGGGTTCATAACCTCTGTTTGTTTCTTGAGAAAATCTATCCGGCTTTGCGTAAGGTACCGATCTGCTTCTCTCTTTATCATATTTCTTTTACTTTCTTGGATGCCAAACAAAACGAGTCCTGCAAGGAAAAAAAATTATGGGTTTCTTGTGATTTTTACCATTATATGCATATTTCAAATTTCTTGGATTTGTGGGTTTTTTTTTTTTACTGCTTATTTGCCCTGATTCTCAATTGGATTTTGTATAATGCATGTGTTTTTGTACTAATCATTTCACCAGTGCAACAGAAAATATTAATGAGTTTCTTTTAATACTTCTCTAGAATTTTTAAGCCAATTGCTATAATAATAGAGCAGGGTTCATTTTTGCAACACAACAGCTGCATGGTTCTTGTATTCATATGCTAATAACATGGGCCCTGGCCTTATAAAAGGCTTGGCCACTAGATGAACTGGTGGAAAGATACAGTGAACTTTCAGTTTGAATTAAATATAAATGCAGGGCTAACATATGAATTTTTAAAAATGGTTAGGTACTCTTGTTCGCTTCCTCTTGAATGGTTCTCTTTTTAAAATTTATTATAAAAACTGGGTTATCTCTGTGAATGCTTACAAAATTATAATGATTAGTGGAGTCTTGTAAGTTGTAACAATTCATACCTGCATGCATGTGGGGTTTGAGCACAGAAAAGATTTGTAAGTTGTAACAGATTTAAATTTAAATGGAATAGAATGAGTTGAAGAAATGATTGATTTAAATCTTACTTCGGCCACAATTCCCTTGAATTTTGGTTGCTTTCAGTTACATAGCTATTGTAGTTACTACCATTTCTGCAGGATCATTTAAGATAAACTAGTGATTATAATTATGTAAAACTTATGTTCAAGGATTCAGAATTTAGAAACAACATAAAGTCCAAAACCCCAGAAAACTAACTTTATCTAGCAAAGTGCCTCACCTAAGAAGAAACTAATGAATTGAATTATGAAAATTGCACACAAATAGAGGTTCTCGGGATAGGGATAAGACTGTTAATAAAGTCTTGGTCCTTTGTGTTTAGATTTTTGAGTAGAATGGTTATTTTATTTTATTTTTTCCATGGGAAATCCATGATGTGTATTTGAGCTAAAGTTAGTGAAGCACATGCTATATCTTATATAGAGGGTTTATGGGGATATTTTTGGTGATTAATAATTGCAAAAGAAGTTCCTTTGCTTTGCTTTAAAATAATCCTATTGGCTTGAGGGCCTGCATTGTTGTGTTCCAGCATTTCCAATCTCATTGTTTGTATTACAAAGAGAGTAGGATACTTCATTTCCAGGCTATGGTAGATGCTGACTATGTATTGAAGAATTTGAAGTGGCAATTACAGTCCCAATGACTTCAATGGTTTACTGACTATGGTTAGATTGTTGTATGTTTTTATGTACTACTTGCTGGCATGGTGCACAATCCAGGTCTTCATGTGGAGGTGTATTGATAACAATTTTATAAAATCTACCTCAAACGTAAATGGGTACAGTACACCAGACAGTATCTATTAATTTAATTAATTTTTAATATATATATAATAGTATTAAGTAAGGAACACTATAAGAAATTTTGCTATTTTCAATGGTTAGAACCGTTGAAACAAGTACTAAAAACTGACGAAAAAAGTATTTTTGACGGTTCAAGTGACTGTTGAGACCCGTCGAAACAAACTATGTCGAAAATACTTTTTGACGGGCTTTAGGACCGTGGAAAAAAGTGCTTCATCTTTTTCAACGGTTAGGAAACGTTGAAACATAATTTAAAACTGTTGAAACTTAGTTTAAAACTGTTGAAACATATTTAAAAAATGTAGATAATAGTATACTTATTACCTTTATCGACTGCCATTGAACCGTTGATAAATGTTGTCTTTAGATATTTCAACAGTTCATAACTGTTGAAATAAGTATTTGATTTTTTTTTTTTTTTAGAGAAGATTGGATGAGCTCTTTTACACCAATCAAAACATAAACACAATTATGCAATACCAAATTGAAATCCTTTCTCATATATCAAAAAGGAATATGGATACCAAAGGATTTACATGTCAAATACCAAATTGAAATCCCTTCTTTTTTTATGCAATTTGATATCAAAACGAAACATTGTCTAAAAGGAATTACAAAAAATGTCACAAAGTATTCAATAGTTTCAAGTTTCCTAAATGACAAACTAATAAACCAAAATAAAAAGAACTATATCAGAGTCTAGTTGTAATATGCTTCCTCCTTTACTTCCATCAAGTACCTGCAATGAAAAAGAAAGAACCTATAATTAGACAAAGAATAAACAAATAATGCCTTGAAAATAATGCTAATAATGATAACATTGCCTAAGCATATTAAACCATGATAACCCAACACAGTTTGGAATCTAAGTAACATGAGATGTCTACTAAACACACATAAAACAAGCCACATACAATATAAATTCAGACATCTACATGTGGATTCCAACATTGTGAGTAAAGGCACTAAATAAAAGGTGTGTGACTGTTTGGTCTGAATGTCTAGAAACTGCCATCCTCAAACATGTTCAAAAATAATAAAAGTTCGGTTTCAGCTGTCTATTTAACTCACTATCAAGCTGAAAGTCATAAAAATTGGTTCAAAGCCCGGGAAAATAAACAGAAGCCAAGGGTGTGACAAGGATTCACGTTTGTGAGCTTGTCAACTTGAAATTGACCACTTTAGGAAACACGTCTAAGAATTCAATAGAAAAGGTGCCAATAAGATCCAAACACACACTAAGGAGTTCCACTTCTACTACAAGCTACACTTTTTGACACATTTTTTCAAAACTTGAAGGACAAGCTGTAATTAATCTAGAATAACTTTCACACTTTCTCATATGCCAATCATAATTTATCACTTCAATATTGAAGTTACAAAAACAGTGTACAGTAAGTAGTATGAGTAATTAGCACTTGCCAGGACTACCAAAAGTAACAAGAATTACCTAAGATGGCAAAGAGATTAGAAGTAAAAACTATGACAGGATCCCGTGTAACACCAAAGACTGCAGGTATTGAGTCAACCTAAAGAAAATAAGCATTATATCAACATTTCCATCACAAATGCCAGTGTCTAAAATATATGTATATGTCTGACATTATTAAGGAATGGGGAAAACCTACTGCAAATGCTATGTCACTGAGCTCAATAACTGCTACCGTGAGAAGTAAAGGAGTGGCCTGCCCAAAATGTGTGACACCTGTTAGAAATCAAGTAAAATTAATTTAACACGTTAAAGAACTTTAAATCTCTGAGAAACAAAAAATTGCTGATCTAGAGAAAAGTTTTAACCCTTCCCATGCAGCGTTAAACAATGATATGTTCTGTATGCTGAATATATGACACACTAATGTTACTTACTTTCCAGACACCACCCTGACTAGTTATAAATCGATTGCCATCATAATTAGCTGCAAGGAACAAAAAGTGGTGAGACTTTATAGCAGAAAGATCAATTAGTGCAGAGCAAATCAGCTTTAATGTATTAAAAGACATGAAAGCTCCATTCTGAATCTGCCAAAAGAATGCTTCAATCATAGGTATATTTTTCTTTTAAACTACTAAAGAAGGAACAGAATATTGATGCAGTACCAGTGCCATGCTCCAGATTATAAGTGTGTCAAAAACAGGAGAAGCAACATTGTTTGTGTGTTTGCTCTCTAGTCTATAGGAGGCAATAAAAACTTAGTGGCGTAAAATTTGTGAGAGGAAATAAACTATTCAATGCAACCAGTCCTTTGTTGAATGTCTATTGTAAAAATCAAATATGGAGGTGCCTGATCTTACTTTAAAAAGTGCAAGAAAAGTAGACATACCCCAATGACTAAAATGTCCTTATCAAAACAATATTTCACATTATGACAGAAGAAAAAGGAGAGAGCTATTGTTACCCACCCAGATTTATAAGTAAGGCTACAGATTAGGCTAATCTAGGTTCAAATTACACAAGTAGAGTTCAAATTGAGCTAGGAGTAGCCTTGACTCAGCCCCAAAAAGTAAGAAGATCCCTATTGAGTACCAGCCTTGAAAAACATATAGAAACCAACTCGAAATAGTCCAACTAAAAAATCAGAAGGAAAAAAAATACACAGCAGAACATTACATGTGACAGGGATAACTCTTTGGCATGTCTTCACCACAAAGTTGTTGGATAAGTCACTGTCATCTTCTTCACTGGTAAATAGCTATCAAATGAACACAAACATTATAAGTTACTAGACATCTCATATGTGACCTTCCCTTCTTCTTTTCCAATAAAATTATTTACTTATTAAAAAATTCTACAAGAATCAGCATAAAAGATCACAAGCAGAAGAACAATTTATCAGGAATATGAACAACAAGGGACTATCATATAATGGCAGATCCAAGTACCCAAAAAAAAAGAATAGAATCAGAAACGCCACTCACGAAAACAAATGTACAAGTGTGTGCAGGCAACAGGAGCAACTAGAAACTTACCTGAAGGGTGGCCGCTCCAAGGAGTATAATTGTCAAACGAAAGACCACTGCACCAGCAATACCATATGAAAGTACCTGATTCTATACCTCCAGAAAATAGAAATTCCTCATTGCCAGGAGTTGATATATAATGGTACAATATTAAAAAAAAATTACATAAAATTTGAGAACCCAAGGACCATAAGGTGAAACAATTCAAATTTTATTAGAGAGATCGAGAGAGTTTATGCATCACCTGATACATAATTGGCACTTTGAAGTACTTGAATATCAGAACAAAGACAAATAGATTGTCCACTGACAAACTTTGTTCCAATATATACCTGCAAATAGTCCATAATGGTCATTGTGAAGGAAATAATCCAAGTGTAAAAAATAAAACTCAGTTCAAGCTAGCAGAAAAAGAAGATAAAACAAAACTGAGTCAAATTCGTATAGTTTGACTCTTAGTGCTATATCCAACCAAGAACCATAAAGAAAGGTAGAGGGAGGAAGGCTGACTTGACAAATAAAAAATGGAGGCCTCCAGAAGAATTAAGACTCATATCAATAGCAAGCTTCACCACCAAGGGGCTTATTTTCTCTTTTATGTTCCATTAAAAATTAAAAGGTACTAGTATAGAGAGCTTTGAAATAACCTTCACATTTAAAATTAATGCCCAGGAGTTTGGAACTGCATAGAGCTGCCCTAATCACAAACAATAATCTCAGATAACACATATCAGAGAGTCCAAGAGCTGATGTTTATTACTTGAACAGGAACTGTAATTTCCAAAGAAAGAAAGGTTGCTGCCAGAGAAAATTTAAGCGTAAATAGTCATAGTACTTATGCAGACATGAAAGCTCTAGAAGCATAGATTTTAGCTTTGGAAATATTAATTCCTTAATTGGACTTGCCCAACATGATTTGTAATCCATGCACAGATATTAGCTTTATTAACAAACATTAGCAGATCTATTATGAACTTGATGAAAAGCATCCACAATGCAAAATTCAGCATACCCAGCAAAAAACTCTGTGGCCTTGCCAACGCCATCTTTCAAACCTAAACCAATGCCAAATGCCACCGCAGTGCACACCTATAAAAAAAATAAAATTAAATAACTAAAATTAAATTGCTCTCGATAATGACAGAATCAATAGATCCAAAGTACACAAATCAAAATAAGCTCGGAGCCAGAGGGTGCTCACCCACAAGGCAACAGTTCTAACAGAGGAGACATACTCGTGCCCCTGAGTTTTTTCTACATGACTGACCGAAGGTGGAGTGTCAGAGGTCTCAGTGTTGACAATGTCATCATATGATTGAGAACAATTCGAATATTAATTTACAAAAGAAAAAAAAAAAATAGGTATTAGAACAGATTGAGCAGGTTACTACTGTAATTAGAACAATTCATAAGAATATGAAAATTGTTTTGCCTCTTTGAATGGATGCTTGTTCTTCAGCTTAGTTCAAAGAAATAGGTATTATAGTTAGGCCAAATTACATATTGCACCCTCTATGTTTGGTCAAAGTTCAATTCAGTCCTCTATGTTTTGACCATTTCAATTCAGTCCTCTAAGTTTCATTTCGTTTCAATTGATTGTTTTCTGTTAAATCTTCTTAACAACCGTTAGTTTTATTTTTTTAAATTAGATTTTCGGGTTTTTCAATCAAAACTAATCTAACCCGAACCCAATTAAATCCGTTCCCCACCCAGATTTCTTAAACCCGATTAACACAAACTACCACAGTAAAAAAAAAAACCCCAGCCTCATTCATTCGAAAATCCCCAATTCCCAAATCCCTAAATTCCCAAAATCAAACTCCTGCAAATTCCGAGCATCACCAGCCGAGAGAGATCATGAGCTTGAGTACCGTGTGAGAGAGTATCACGAGCTGGGCAGCGAGGAACCTACGGAGCTCCATGAGCGAACCAAGCCCGAGTGAGAGAGATCGAGAACCACGAGCCTTGCGAGGAAACTCCATCGACGAGTGGAACCCGAGTAGAACGGAGAGGAACCTGCACAAAATCTGAGCTGAGCGACGCTGTGAAGCAAGGAAGTCTGAAACTCCAAAAGCTGACGTTAATTTCCTCTCTGTTTCCGCCTCCTAAATACCCAGACGAAACGACAACGTTTCACCCCCCGATTCTTTTCTCACTCCACAAGCACTCCACCCCCATCTGGTACTTCATCTCTCTCTTTCGAACTTTATATCTTTTGTGCTTCTATGGTTGGAATTTCACGAATCTTTGGGTGTGTTTCTGTCCGATTGTTCTTGAATCTTGATGACTAGTCAACGTTCCAATTTCTAGGGTTTTTTTTTTTTTTGTTTTGAATTTTCAATATCTTGCTTTCTTTCAATGAAGAAAATGGATTAATTCCGACTAGAGAATCAGGGAATGGAAAATTAAATTCAATTTAGAACATTGCTAAACTTGCCTCAATTGCTTGTATAGTCCTCTTTTTGGTTGCTTGCTGAGAATCTGAAATTTATAATATAGTTTCTGCTTCTTATTGACCAAATTGTATAGGTTTGTTAGTGGTGGGCAATGAAAATTTACATCTCTGGTCAATCTCATGTTTATGTGCAAGTCAATTTTTACTCTGTTGTTTGAGGAATTTTTTTAACTCACTAAATTTATAGGGTATAGGTTTGGTAATTTTATAATGTTTACCTGTTTTGGCTACTGAATTGGTATAGCAGCAGTGATTATAAATTAATACAAGTAAATCAAGTTTTTTTCCTTTTATTTTTTTTCCTGCTGAGTAAATTTGCATCTGATTTCTTTAATCTTAACTTTCATTTTTGATTTTATTATGTTTTTTTTCAGTGGCATGATCTGAAGTATGGATATAGAATCTTATATGATGCAACAAGTAGTTTTTGTTCTTTAGGGTCATATTACATGCTTGTTTGATGAAATTCTAGGTACTGATTTTTCAAGTGCTATATCCCTAATCTTGGTTATTTCACATTTCAAAATTCAGTGTTTTTGATTTGAACAAATTTTTAAAGTTATGACTTGTACATACCAACTTTTGTAATTTAACTGTTTACTGTTTATTTGTTTATTTTGTAGAAAGGGACTGGTTGTGGTTACTTTGCATGGTATAATCCAGATGGAGGTTTTGTCCTTGAATCTCTCTCATTCGGAGGAAATGATCAAGGTGAAAGACACCCTTATTGCTAATTTGAAGAAGACAATTTGCAAGTTAGAAGAGGAAAAGCACGAGAATGCAACTAAAATAATGAAAAGAAGGAAGAAGACTAATATGTGGTGTTTTGTAGGCACTTTTGTTTTTTTTGTTTTCTTGTTGTATAGTTGGTCTATCCAAAAGGATAATATATATGAACAAGGAAACTAAGAAAACTGTATCCAGTAGAGAAATTTATTTTTTTATTTTTTATTTTTACGAGTGGAGATTGTTGTGCTCAATTTAGAATATAGGTTTTGAAAAGATTAGTAGAGGCTTTTAAGATTGGTGTTGTCTAATAGAGCCTCCCCACTTTTTTGCTGTCTGTAATTTTTCGGTTGGAAATGAGTTGGTAGGTCCTTGTGCTTTATTGTTTTGCTTTCTCTTTTTGCATACCTGATATACACATATGTTGTATAATTTTTCTTTGGTATTAAATCTGTAATGGTATTGGAACTTACTTGTTATTGCAAGAGTGACTCATGTGTCTACTCCTTTAAAGCCTTGCTAGGAATCTAGCCCTTTAAAGCCTGAGGAATCTATTTAGATTATAATGCTCTTCGAGTGTTTGAATTGAGTTGGTGATGGTCTAACTGTTTGAGGGTTGTATTTATTATCAAAATAATAATTCACACAAGAAAAATGTAATAAACAAAATTGTTTATGATAGGGAAATGATGTATATAAACAAAATATTGAGGCTTTTGGTTCTGTAATTTGTTAGAAAATATAACTCAGGAGAAAGAAATGTTGTATACATCTCTGTTGGACCCAACCTGCTCAGAGAATCAATTGCAAAATTAAAAGTAATTTCAAAATTCAGTACTTGCTTTCAAAGACCAAAGTATTTGGATTTTAGTGGATAACTTTTACAAATATTATTCCTTTTTTGGTAATTTCTGTTTCATTTACCAACTTCCACTCCACCGCCTTTATTTCTGTGTCATGTCCAATTCCCCACCACTCAATGCCATTCATTCCTTTCTCTGCTCTTGTACACTTGAAATTTCTTAAATATTTTTGTCACATATTAATGCATAGAATTTTACTTTAGTCACATATTTTTCACAGGCTTGCTGCAGTATCCATATTCAGATGATCACTCCATATTCAATAATTCTGAAAATAATTTCTGGGCAAGGATCATGATGAAGTCTTTGTGGATCTCCATACAGGTGGTGCCAACAATATGCCCAAATTTGTTAGCACTATAAGCGCTTTTAATGTTTACTGTTTACATGGTGATATATAACTAGATGTAAGTTTTATTTAATATAAAAAAAGAACCTTAGAAAGACCTTCACTAATTATATATCTTATAATTAAGTTTCAAAATACACCAATCAATATGCCAAAAGATTGATCAGTGGTCATGGCTTTGCAATATACCTGTAATATCATTACATAATCCAACTTTATTTACATAATCTACTAGCAAGAAGAGAATGTAATAGCAAGCTATTAAGTTTCAAAATACACCAATCAATATGCCAAAAGATTGATCAGTGGTCATGGCTTTGCAATATACCTGTAATATCATTACATAATCCAACTTTATTTACATAATCTACTAGCAAGAAGAGAATGTAATAGCAAGCTATTAAGTTTCAAAATACACCAATCAATATGCCAAAAGATTGATCAGTGGTCATGGCTTTGCAATATACCTATAATATCATTACATAATCCAACTTTATTTACATAATCTACCACTATTACATCATCACTACATAATATCATTGTTTGTCCCTTGAACTTTGGACCCCATAAATGTCAGTCCTTGATCTTGTATCTTCTAAACTAGTTGCAGGTGCTGAAGAGTTGTAAGCTGCTGGACTACCCAATATCTAAACCATAGTAATAAAGGATATTTGAGTTAGCACCGTTTATAATAATAAACCTGGAAATTGTTCAAAAAGAAAAACATACTAACATTGCTCTGTTGACTACTCATGCCAATTGGTACCCTAAAACCCATAGGAATTCTCCTCTGTGTTAGCTGCCTGCATTACAAATAAACAAGTTATATACAAGGCAAGTTATAAAAAGCTAACAAAAAAAGAGTTAAATAACAACTTACCCCCCTTTTTCCATTTCCTTTATCACTTGATGCCATATTCTTCTTTCCCTTTGCTCTTGTCTCATCTTGCACTACACTAGCTGGTATCTTGAAGCCCATAAAGTTCACATCTGTGCTGCCTGCCTGCATTACAAAAAAGAAAAAAGAAAAAAAAGTTAAATACAAGGAAAGTTTTAACAAGTTACCAAAAAACAAGTATAATAACAACTTACCCTCTTTTTGCCATTTCCCTTATTACTTGATGCCACATTCTTCCTACCCTTTTCCCTTGCCTCAGTTTGCCCTACACCAGCAGGCATTGTTTGCTTTTTCTTGCATGATCTCTTGTTGTGTCCAACTTGGTGACATTGACCACATTTCAAAGAGTTTTGATTCCTTTTCAATTTATGGGAGTTTTGATGCTCATCAGGATCTTTTCTTCTGTGCATCCTTTTTGGTCTCCCAGGTTGTCTTCTGTGTATAGGAGGAAGTACTGGATCTCCAGCAGCTATTGGCCAGAAATCAGGTCCATTGCAAGGTTGAATAAGGTGTGAATATACTTTCAGATATGTCTTCTTCTTAAAATAGTCATCTACATAATCCTCAGCATTATGTCCCTTGTATGATATTGCACGAACAGCATGCTTGCAAGGTATCCCAGTCAAATCCCATTTGTTGCAAGCACATGATTTCTTCACTATATCAACTATATATTTCTTCCCATCACTAGTCACCTCATACCTATTTCCCCCTCCCCATTTTGGCGTGCAACCCTTGCTTTCCGCCTTACATTTTTGTAGTTTCTCTTGGATTCTTGGACAAATTGGGCCTTGATACTTTAGCATTGCATCTCTATTCTTCTGGATTCTAGTCATAAGGTATCTTCTAATGGTTTCAAGCATGGTGATGATAGGCTTTGTTCTTGCATTCACAATCTTAGAATTAAAGGTCTCACAAAGGTTGTTTAGAAGCATGTCACACTTAGGGTAATGGGGGAATGCATGTCTAGCCCACTGGGGTAAGAGATTGCCCCGCAAACAATCATGAGCAGGCTTGCTTACTGCTTCCATCTCCCTCATAAATGCATCAAATTCTTGGAGTGTTGATGCCCTTGCTGCCCCCCACATCAAGTCCTTCAATTTTTTACCCTTGTGATTCTTTTTGAAGTTTGCAAACAAGTGTCTAACACAAAAACGATGGTATGAACCTTGCATCACTTTTTTTACTGCAGGTACTAATCCTTTTTGCTGGTCTGAAACAAAACACCACCCAGTACCAATATCACCAACCAAATTCTCCAAAAACCATGTCCAAGTTTCCCCACTTTCTGCCTCAGCAACTGCATAGGCAATTGGGTACATACCCTCGTTTCCATCTACTCCCACTGCTGCTAAAAGCTGTCCAGCAACTGCACCCTTCAAATGACAGGCATCCAAACCAATTATAGGTCTACAACCAGCCAAAAATCCCTTCTTGCATCCATCTAAGCACACATATAACCTCTTAAACTGTTGTCCAGGTACATGGACATCTACCTTAGCTGTTGTACCAGGGTTGGTTCTCATTAACTCCTCACAATAATCTCTTACCCTCCTGTATTGTTCAAGGTATGACCCTTCAATCAATACCTTAGCATATTGTTTGGCTCTATAAGCCTTGGAGCGAGATAACTCCACTTCATGATCCTTCATAACCTTACCAATCAACTCATCAAGTTCCATATCAGGATTTATTCTAAAATGATCAACATACTTCTTTGCAACCCATCTTGAAGAAACTGCTCTACTATGAAAAGCTCTACTACATGTGTGAACACTTTCAAATGAATTAATTTGGAAACTCTCACCATCATCACCCCTACCTGCAAATAACTTCCAAGGACAACCCTCCACACACCGCACCCTCACTTTCCACCTCTCATTCTTAGTGAACCTTAACCCAAATCCATGCTTTAACCTATAAGCAAAGACAGCCTCCTTTAACTCAATGTTATCCCTGAAATACATACCAAGTGTGAAGACTGGATCATCCAAATCTGTGGCCCTAAAGTCGGGGTATATATGATGTGGCTCATCATCAGAATTGTTTGGGGAGTTTAGTTGGTCAGAGGATCCATAATCAGATCCAATAGGTATGTCATCTATTGGATCTATAGAAATGATTGGATATAGAGAGTTAGGGTAATGTTGATGTGAGGGCTGGCTAGGGTAATGTGGCTGTGAGGGCTGGCTAGGATAATGTGGCTGTGAGGGCTGATTGTGTATAGGGACATCATATAGTCTCTCAAAAGGCACATCATCAGAATCTGAGTCAAGAAACATGTTATTATCATCATTCACATGCTCACACACATCACTCCCATTGTCTACATATCCACTACAACCAGCACCATCATCATTAAGCCTAATACCTACATCATCATCATCACTCCTATCACTAAAATCCCTAATTACAATGGGTTTATCCATTGATAGTGGGTTAGGGGTCTCATGCTCAACATATACATCTACCTTAGGATTCAATGGTGTAAGACACTTGGACATTTCTATAATGTGACTATCAGTGGATAAATATCTCAATCCATCACTCAAATCACACCCAGGAATTACATAGTAAAACTGCATGTAATTATAAACCCCCAACTCCTTACACATGGTCTCAATCTCTTGAACAGAAAACAAATCAATTTCCATGTTGTCATACACCAACACTGTCCCACCAATATACTTCCTCCTACCCGAGTGACCATCCATAATTCCATTATAATGCAGCACAAGAGTAAAATAATCCAAAGTCATCTGCACTCCGAAAAAGACAAGAAATATAATCAACAAGATTAAGTAGTAACCACTATTAGCATTTTTATTTGCAAAGTAAAAAATTGATGTACAAACCAATCTCAAAAAAGGCACACATCAGACAACAACATGTGGGGTCCATTTTATTTGAAGGAATCAATAGGCATGTGACAATGTCCAGCAAAAGACAAACATCAAATTCATTAATGGCAATAAATTATTAAACCTAACACTAAAAAAAATCCAGCATAGACATTCCTAAACAGCAAACCCAAACAGCAAACTTTAACAAAAACCACAACACAACTTTCTCGGCTTCCTAGGTTCAAAACAGCAAACCCAAACAGAAAACTTTAACAAAAACCACAACCCAAACATTCTCGGCTTTCTCGGTTCAAAACAGCAAACCCAAACTTCAAAACAGCAAACCACATTCTCGGCTCTCTCAGTTTTGAAAGGTTTGAGATTGGACAGAAACACACCCAAAAGATATGAAGTTCGAAAGAGAGAGATGAAGTACCAGATGGGGGTGGAGTGCTTGTGGAGTGAGGAAAGAATCGGGGGGTGAAACGTTGTCGTTTCGTCTTGGGTATTTAGGAGGCGGAAACAGAGAGGAAATTAACGTCAGCTTTTGGAGTTTCAGACTTCCTTGCTTCACAGCGTCGCTCAGCTCAGATTTTGTGCAGATTCCTCTCCGTTCTACTCGGGTTCCACTCGTCGATGGAGTTTCCTCACAAGGCTCGTGGTTCTCGATCTCTCCCACTCGGGCTTGGTTCGCTCATGGAGCTCCGTAGGTTCCTCGCTGCCCAGCTCGTGATACTCTCTCACACGGTACTCAAGCTCATGATCTCTCTCGGCTGGTGATGCTCGGAATTTGCAGGAGTTTGATTTTGGGAATTTAGGGATTTGGGAATTGGGGATTTTCGAATGAATGAGGCTGGGGTTTTTTTTTTACTGTGGTAGTTTGTGTTAATCGGGTTTAAGAAATCTGGGTGGGGAACAGATTTAATTGGGTTCGGGTTAGATTAGTTTTGATTGAAAAAACCCGAAAATCTAATTTAAAAAAATAAAACTAACGGCTGTTAAGAAGATTTAACAGAAAACAATCAATTGAAACGAAATGAAACTTAGAGGACTGAATTGAAATGGTCAAAACATAGAGGACTGATTTGAACTTTGACCAAACATAGAGGGTGCAATATGTAATTTGGCCTTATAGTTATGTAGCCAGCAGGTTCCCAACAAAAAATCATGGGAGGGCTAAATTTTTGTTAACATACCAATATTGTAGGGTCATCTTGGTGCTGTTGGTTTAAGGAATAAGTCGTTCCCTCACTATGATGATCTTGCTCATGTTTTTGAGAAAGATAGAGCAACTGGGTCTAGTGCAGAAGGCCCTTCTGATATGGCGCAAACTGTTGACAAGGGGAAGCTGAAGAGAATGAAGATTTGTATGATACTGATGACTCACTTGCAAACCCATCTGGTACTTCAACATCAACATCAACCAGGAGGAAGAAAGGAAAGAAAAGTGATCATGTGTTTATGCAATTAGTGGATAACCTGAGTAATATGGGTTAAGTTTATGAAGGAGCCACTAAAAGTACGAAGAAAACTTGCTGAAACTTTTAAGCATGAGGCAGATGGGGCAGATAGAAGAATGAAAGTACATGAGGAGCTTATTTTTGCGAAATTGTGAAAGTTGGAGAGATTATTACTGCTGATTGCAACAAGACTGATTATTTTTTCACATTGGGAGGGCATTTCAAGAAGTTGTATGTGTACAGCTTGCTTCAAAAGAGGCTTTAGTTATGTAAAGCTTTGCTTGGTGTACTCATAAAAACCGACATTATTTCTTTTTTTGTCTCTTTCCCTCTCTTTTCTAATATTGTAGTTAAGTACATGAATAGATTGGAACTGTTTGTAGACTAATTCATTTCTATTAATGACATTTCTGTGTATTCTAGCTATTAGTTATATTTTTAGAATAACTTAGTTGCTAACTTATAATTTAGAATATTTTTTTTAGGTAACTTTGAGAATTAGTTTAATGAATTTTATCCACCCTCCTTTTAATAGTTATAGGTATTAGGGGTTATTTTAGTCATTTTAATAATTAAATGATTTTTTTTTTTAAGATTATATGATTTTTTTTAATAGTTATAGGTCTTAAGGGGTATTTTAGTCATTTTTATAGTTATATGAATTTTTTTTTATAGCTATATGAATTATTTTTTAATAGTTATATGAAAGATTTATTTATTTATTTATATAATTATATGATTTTTTTAATAGTTATAGGTCTTAGGGATATTTTAGTCATTTTATTAATGTTAGGGTATTATATGTTATACACAAGGGTACTTTTGGAATTCATTATAAAAAATTGTAATGATTCCTAGAAATGTGATAAAACCAAACAAGCATTGGAATGTTATATTCTTGGAATGTGAAGGGGATGTAATTAATGAACCAAACATCATAATCCAACATTTCCTTGATGTGATTCCATGATTCAAGGATTATAGGAATGTTACATTACGGTATAATCTAAGATCAAGCGAACCAAACGCCTCCTTAATGGTATGTGTGGATCATAGTCTTCCTTGCAAAATTAAGCTCTCAGAATTATGCCCACTAACGAAAATTTTATGACTAGAGCAAGTTTTATGTTCTCATTAGTTTGTACATACCCTAAATAGTATAAGCACAATCAGATTAAAGAAAAATCCATTAGAGTACATATAATTCTATCCCTCCAATAAGTAGCTCTACAGGTTTCTTCTTAACAAGTCATTTATCATCATTTTCTTGAAAGCAACTTGTATCTATACCTCAACCATAAGTAATATATTCATTAATTTATGATTTGAGAAGTATAATATACAAATTTTTTTTCATGGTTTCTATACAGAAATTCTCAAAGAGACCTTAAATAACAAACTAAACGCTACCTTAATATCACTCTTATAGATTTCCCCAATCACACTAAATCATCATATTGGCTTAAAAAAGAATTAGATCTTCTTTTAGGTACTATAGTCTAGCATAATGATATTTTCATTTAACCCATTAAACATATTCAGTTCTTCATAGTTCTACCATCATATATAAAATTATAATTCCAGTTGTATAAAGCAGGAAAAGACAATGTCTATAAATTTGTCAAACATTTGAAAATTTCTAACGGATTACTCTAAGCTTAGCTAGGTAAAAGTGTTAAAAAACTTGGAACCACTGAAATCTTCTAATAATGAAATCACATCTATAATATCAAAATCTTAACCTTTGACAATTTTCAACATATAACTTTTGTAGGAAACTACTGAATCTTGTAACCTTGCTGCATAAAAGTATATAAAAAAAGAAGAAGATTAACTTATAAGAAATTTAGTCCAATAACCCAAGACTTATGTACTATAAAATTTAAAATAGGTCCTAAAAATATGCCAATATAGAACCCACAGTTTATTATACCTAATTATATTACAACAATTTATTTTTTAAAAATACCATTATCTTCTAAAATAAGATCTCTTGTCATCATAATCCATACTAAACTCAAGACACAACATCATCTCAAAATATAAGTCATGAGTTCATTTAAATATACCACCAATCACTGCATTCTACCCCACCTACAAATTCACAATTTGTCTCTAATTAAATGATTCAATCCATTTACTTCATATTAACTAAAACAAAGAATTTCACATTAGTGGTATCAAAATTTTGTGTATATACCTCTCAAAATACATAAATACATCAATTCCATTCATAATTTTATAGTTATGGGACATACATAGTATATATGCTATTATTTTTTCTTTTAAGATTTGAACTCATAAAGACTTATCTCCCATTCCACTACTTTAACAATCAAAGTAGAGGTAAAAAGAATATAAGATACTCATCATTATCAGAAAAGTAGACCAAATTTTAGCATAAGGAATAGTTGATCTACAAGAATTACCAGGGCCGGCTTAGTTTAATAAAAAGGAAAGTCTCTATTATAGAAATTATAGACTTTCTTATAATATTATGTATAAAGATGTTCTATTTACACATGAAGGGAGGAGAAAAAACTCCAATCCTAAGTAATGAAGACTCTAACATTAGCTTTTATTTATACAAAATAGTAGAACAACTTCTTTATCTAAGCAATGTGGGACTTGTGAGGCATTTTATTTAATTTTATTTTAAATGTGGGGCCTTTTTTATATGGGATTTTTTTTTTCTTGCTTGAGGCCTCAAGCATTTGCTTGTTTGACTTAATGAATGAGCCGGCAGTGCTAAAAGGGCACAAGATTTGGACCTTATTTTAAATAAAAAGAAAAGGTAATTGCAAAATTAAAACATAATATAAAATTTTGAGTTGTCCAGAAGAAGATGCTTCTAAATCTAGAAGGATTTGTTTGGATTCTACTATTTTTTTCCTGTGTTTTGACTGTGTAACAATTTGTGGTTAAAAAAGCAGTTAAATGAGAGGTTCCTCCAATGATATAGATTTTATGCACATTGATCATAGACCAAATTTATATTCTCTAACTTTAAGTACCAATATCATTTTCTGTGGATATACACGAATCTGATCCTTATTACTGGCACTATGAATTTGGAGCCTTGTGATTTCAATTAACAACATAAATTAGTTTCTTGTCCTACTATAGTGATGTGGGACTAGCATCTGATATTCTTCTTAATTAAAGACATCATTCTTCCTGACTGATTGATTGAATTTTCCTTAATTTGCACTATAGATTCCTTTGAAAATTAATCAACAGAAAAGTTTAAAATGGAGAAAGTGACATGTAACAGATATTCGATATTGCTTAGCAACCAAAAAAAAAAAGAGAGAGAAGTGGGAGAAAGAAATTAAAGGAGACATATGCAATATAGCTATATGTTGTTTGCACGTCAAATTTTCTTCCACTGTTATTATCGAGGACCATCAACTTTTTGGCTATAAGCATCACCCCTAGCCTTAGCTAGGTGATTAGGTGCTCATATTTGAGAACAAAGTGTTCCAATTAAATAAACTAATCATCCTTAAAGAAGAATAAAAACTAATAAAAATAAAACCCCAATTTAAATAAAATGAGAAGGATTCTGAACAAATGCTTCCAAGCACAAGCTGTAGAGCTCAAGAGCAAGAACACCAAGAGAACCGGTGAAAAACTTCCCAAAACCAGCAACTGGTGCCGTTTTTTTCTTCTTTCTTTTCTCTAGCTACTCTCTAAAAGCCGAAAAAATCCTCCCTCTCTCTGGTACCTTTCTTCCCTTTTATTTCATATAGTGCCGCCCCCCATACATCTCTCCTTTTTCTTTTTCTCTCTCTTCTCTCCTTTCTGTTCTCTTTCCAGCTGTTTCTTCTCTTTTTTCTCTCTTCTTTCTTCTTTCCAGCTGCCGTTTCTTCTCTGCTTTTTCTCTCTTCTTCTTCTTTTCTTTTTCTCCACTAGTGCCACCCATACATCTCTTCTTTTTCTTTTCTTTTTCTCCACTAGTGCTGCCCATACATCTCTCCTTTTTCTTTTCTTTTTCTCCACTAGTGCTGCCCATACATCTCTCCTTTTTCTTTTCTTTTTCTCCACTAGTGCTGCCCCCCATACTACTCTCTTTCTTTTTCTTTTCATTTTCTCCACTAGTGCTGCCTACTTTTCTCTTTATGTGCACAACACATTGAGTTTCTCCTTTGCTTGGTGGTTCCTAGTTTGACAAAATGAGCATTTCTCTTTAATGGCTCTGAAGGTGCCTTTAAATTATGACGCTGCTTTTGAGCAAAACAAAGTTGGAATAGCTGGAATATTTTGAGACAAACGGAGTTTAAAATATGCATCAATCAATTAAATATATATAAATGAGGCATGAAGAATTTTTATTGAAATAATACACGTAAAGTAATATTTTTCATGCTATGCAATGGTGTGAAAGAATTATCATAATTTACGTGTAATTGACAAGTAAATGCAAGAAAATTCCATTAAAGCCATATAAAAATAAGGTTAATGAGTCATTATTTATAACTCATCAATTGCTGATTGCTTGATTCATAGAAAAAAGATGGGTTTCTCGATTTTATCAGTGATATATATTTGATCAAAATAAAATGACTAAAATTCATAGGCCATTCAAAACCCATCTCAACCATTTCGTTAATTATATATGGTCCAAAAAAATTTAATAAAAAAATCTAGATTCACTCACAAAGATAATGCAAAAAGTGCTGATCTAAATTATAGATCACTCATAGTTATGTGGATGATAATTCTGTTATATAACAAAGTACGTTTCGACAAAAAGTACACAAATGTCAAGAATTTGCAGGGCTGGTATTAATTGCATGTTGATTAAATATTGTGAGAGGAAAAAAAAAAAACAAAAAAAAAAACAAAACAAAAAATTTTCCACAAATTAAGCGCAGGAAAGTTTTGAAGGAAATTTAATAGATTGAATAATTAGACTTTGCTTAGAAGCTTGTCAGCCATTTAGGCCGGCCCAATTATTTTGGGAGTCTCAAGCGAAAGTTCAAATTGGGCTTTTGATCATTCAATACTAAATTAAATTAATATTTTTATTGATATTTCATTATTCTCGCTAATTATTGATCACATCTACATTTTGACATCCAAAAACTTTGTGGATCTCAGCAAAAAGAAAAGGTAATAGATTTAAAAAATAATAATAATAATATATGATTCAAGTGAAAAACAAAAAAAATATTTGATGCTTATCAGAAAAAAGTGAAAAACAAAAAAACCAATTAAATTAAAAAAGGTTAAACAAGTCAATTGACAACGTGGGAGGTGAGGGGCTCTAGAATAGAAAAAAGGTGGGAGGGATTGTGCTGGCAAAAAAAAGGTGAGGTGGGAGGCTCTAGAAATGTTGGGGCAACGGAAGCTTTTGACACTACTTAGTTAGGCCAAATTACCGTCTATGTGTGAATTAAATTAAATAACCTTCCAAGCAATAGAGAGATAAATAATCACGCAATAATCAAGAAAATCAACCACACAAGAACACGCCAAATTTACGTGGAAAACCCTCCAGTGTAGAGGGAAAAACCACGGGGCAAATCCGATCAATCCACTATAATAAAATAGAGATTACAACACTCAAGTTTATGCCCAAACTTGAGTTCACAATAAATTGAGAAATCACTCTCTAGAAATAAATACAATCTCACCACAAAAAAACTGGAACCCAGTGAAACCAATAACGTAGTAAGATGTCCCTTGAATACTTCAACTCTCTGTGGTTGTAGCACCCAAAACCCCTCCTAGAGAAACCCCCAATTTATCTCCTTGTGTGTGTCTTGAACCAAAGAAAAAACCCTCACTTTTTTTCTTTCTCACTAGTGCCGCACAGTGCACTGCTCAACCTCTCTTTTCTGATACAAAAGCACGCACACACACGTTGCTTTTTATACATGAACCTGCCGCCTCACTTACTCCTATTTCTTATAGAATTGGAGACTGCTTTTTCTTACACTACAAGACAAGCCCTTTATGGGCTTTATTATTGAGTGTGGGCTGGCACCAAAAGGTGCGGTGCACCCAACAATCTCCCCCTCCAGCCCACTGAGGAAGGAGATCTTCATTCCAACTCTTTAGTTAGAATTCATGCCGGCTGACCCGGCACAAAGCTCAAGCTTCTCTTTCGGCACAACCTTGGTCAACATGTCAGCTGGATTCTTGTCTGTGTGAATCTTTCTTAATTGCATCAACTGTTGATCAACAATTAGTCTGAGCCAATGGTATCTCACATCAATGTGCTTCGTTCGTGAATGGTACGTAGAATTCTTGCTCAAGTCTAGTGCACTTTGACTGTCACAATGGACTACATACTCGTCTTGCTTCAAACCCAAGTCTTGGAGAAACCGTTTCATCCAAAGCATCTCTTTCCCTGCTTCGGTCGCTGCAATATACTCAGCCTCAGTTGTAGATAAAGCGACACACTTTTGTAGTTTAGACTGCCATGATACAGCTCCCCCTGCAAAAGTAAATAAGAACCCTGAAGTAGATTTCCTACCATCAAGATCACCTGCCATATCTGCATCTGTATAACCCTCCAAAACTGGTTTAGAGCTACCAAAACTCAAGCACGACTTTGAGCTACCTCTCAAATACCTGAAGATCCACTTCACTGCTTCCCAGTGCTCTTTGCCTGGATTAACCATGAACCTGCTGACTACACCAACTGCATGAGCAATGTCTGGCCGTGTGCAAACCATGGCATACATCAAACTCCCAACTGCAGAGGAATAAGGAATTGATGCCATGTTTTCTTTCTCTTTATTTGATGAAGGACATGATTTCTTGCTTAGTTTGAAGTGACCACCAAGAGGTGTACTGACTGGCTTGGCATGCTTCATGTTGAACCTCTCAAGTACACGTTCAACATACTTCTCTTGTGATAACCATAATTTCTTGGCTTTCCTGTCACGTAGAATCTGCATACCCAAAATTTGTCTAGCTGGACCCAAGTCTTTCATATCAAATGACTTAAACAGCTCCTTCTTCAAACTACCAACCATATTAGCATCTTGTCCTACTATCAACATATCATCTACATATAACAGAAGGATGATAAACTTACCATTAGGAAATTGTCTGACATACACACAATGATCTGCATCTGTCCTTGTGTACCCTTGACCCACCATGAATGAGTCAAACTTCTTGTACCACTGTCTTGGAGCCTGCTTTAAGCCATACAGACTCTTCTTCAATCTGCAAACCTTGTGTTCTTTCCCTTTTGCTTCAAATCCCTCTGGCTGAACCATGTAGATTTCTTCCTCCAAGTCACCATGGAGAAAAGCAGTCTTTACATCCATTTGTTCAAGCTCAAGATCCAAACTAGCTGTTAATCCCAAAATAACTCGAATAGAACTCATTTTGACCACTGGAGAGAAAATCTCATCAAAATCGATCCCTTGTTTCTGATTGAAACCCTTGACCACCAATCGAGCTTTGTATTTCACTAGCTTCTCACCATCTTTCTTTAGCTTGAACACCCATTTGTTTCTCAATGCCTTCTTGCCTTTAGGAAGTTCAACTAACTCATAAGTATTATTCTTGTGCAAAGAATTCATCTCTTCATGCATAGCCTCCATCCAGCTCTGCTTGTCCTTATGAGACTGTACTTCCTGAAAGCTCTCTGGCTCCCCCTCATCAGTAATCAAAACATACTCAGAAGTGGAGTATCTAGTTGATGGATGACGCTCCCGTGTAGACCTCCTAACCTGAGGTTCTTCCATCTCTGGTGGAATGGGCTGCTCCCCCTGCTCAACACCCTCTATATCTATTGCATCATCACCATCAACTCCTGCTGGCTCATCACCATAATTCTCTACTTGCACCTCTTCTATATCTGTGGCAATATTTGAGGATGAAGAGGTAGGTGTAAGGTCAGAAACACCTTCAACAGTAGACTTTGACTTCTCAGATTTCTCAAAATCTTTAATATTTTCATTCTCTCATGAAAAACCACATCTCGACTTCTGATCATCTTCTTTTTCTTAGGATCCCATAGCTTGTAACCAAATTCTGCATCTCCATATCCAACGAATATGCAAGGAGTGGCTTTATCATCAAGCTTTAATCTCTGTTCCTTAGGCACATGTGCAAATGTCTTGCACCCAAATACCTTCAAGTGTGCGTAGGAAGCATCCTCTCCTGTCCACACTCTCTCTGGAATATCAAAATCCAATGGAACTGATGGAGACCGATTAATTAGGTAGCACGCAGTTTGTACAGCTTCAGCCCAGAATGACTTAGGTAGTTTAGCCATTCTTAACATGCATCTGACCTTCTCAACAATAGTGCGGTTTATCCTCTCTGCCACACCGTTGTGTTGTGGGGTACCAGGAACTGTCTTCTCATGTCTAATGCCATACTCTGAGCAGTAATTTTCAAATTCATTAGACGTGTATTCACCTCCATTGTCAGTACGAAGGCACTTCAAAGACTTCCCTTTCTCTCTTTCCACCATGGCATGGAATTTCTTGAAGAGCTGAAATACCTGGTCTTTTGTTTTCAAAACATACACCCACACCTTTCGTGAAGCATCATCAATAAATGTAACAAAATATCTATTGCCACCTAAGGACTCCACCTCAATGGGACCACATACATCAGAATAAACCAAATCTAACACATTGGATTTTCTAGTAGATGATCTACGAAATGATACTCTATGTTGTTTGCCAAATAAACAATAGTCACAAGAATTTAGTGGCATACCTTTGGCAAATGGAATGAGAGACTTCTTTGCCAAAATCTGCAACCCTTTTTCACTCATGTGAGCCAGCCGCCTATGCCACAAATCAGGCGTAGAATCATCTTGAGCTGCATTTACCACGTCCCTGCATAACTTTACTTGAGTCTTGTAAAGTGTGCAACAAATCTTCCCTCTGGCAAACACCAACGATCCTTTAAAGAGTTTCCATTTACCGTTGCCTAAATGGCTTTCATAACCTTCTTTATCCAAAACACTAACAGAGATCAAATTCAGGCGCATATCTGGAATGTGTCTCACATCCTTCAATTTTAAGGTGTATCCAGTATTGGTCTCAACACAAATATCACCAATTCCCACTATGTCAGCATAACTTTTATTCCCCATCTTTACTCTGCCTAAGTTTCCTGCTTTGTACGAAGTAAAGAACTCCCTTCTTGGAGTGACATGGTAGGAAGCTGCTGAGTCAATCACCCACTCATCATAAGGATCTGCAACATGACAACACTCATCCTCTCCTATAGAAAGTACCACCACATCTTCATCTGACGAAACAGCTGTGGTATTATGATCATCCGCCTTTTTCTGATTTGTCTCCTCTTTCTGCTTATTTTTCCAAGCCTTGCAATTTCTTTTTATATGACCCTCTTTGTCGCAGTAGAAACACTTGACTTTTCCTTTTGTCTGTGACTGACTTCTGGATTTATCCGCGCCCTTTAGAATTTCTATCCCTTACTCCTCCCCCTGTTCTCTGTGACAAGAGCCTGTGCATCATCCTTGCCCATGTCCTTTCTTCTAGTTTCTTCATTGAACAAACTGTCCTTGACCATCGCAAGTTGTAACACACCATTCGGAGCAGAGTTACTAAGTGACACTACCAAAGTCTCCCAACTGTCAGGCAAAGAGCTCAGAAGCAATAATGCTTGCAATTCGTCATCTACCACTAGATTCATTCTAGTCAATTGATTAACCAAGTCTTGGAACTCGCTTAGATGCTCGGCAACGGATCTTCCCTCTTTAAGCTTTAAATGCGCAAGCTTTCTAATTGCAAAAGCTTTATTTTGAGCAGTCTTCCTCTCATAAAGACTTTCCAATTTTTTCCAAAGAGTGTCGGCTTTTGTCTCCTGAGATACATGATGAAACACACTAACTTCAATGCATTGTCTGATACAACCAATGGTTTTTCTATGCATCTTGGCCCACTCTTTGTCCGGCATACTGCTTGGCTTGGCACTATCACCCTCGATAGGGTCATGCAAATCCTTACAATAAAGGACGTCCTCCATCATCGGCTTCCATATTGAATAATTTGATGCCGAGAGTTTAATCATAGTACCTGACGTATATTCCATTTAATTCAACACTAGACAACCACGCCCAAATAACCTTGGGCTCTGATACCACTTGTTGGGGCAACGGAAGCTTTTGACACTACTTAGTTAGGCCAAATTACCGTCTATGTGTGAATTAAATTAAATAACCTTCCAAGCAATAGAGAGATAAATAATCACGCAATAATCAAGAAAATCAACCACACAAGAACACGCCAAATTTACGTGGAAAACCCTCCAGTGTAGAGGGAAAAACCACAGGGGCAAATCCGATCAATCCACTATAATAAAATAGAGATTACAACACTCAAGTTTATGCCCAAACTTGAGTTCACAATAAATTGAGAAATCACTCTCTAGGAATAAATACAATCTCACCACAAAAAAACTGGAACCCAGTGAAACCAATAACGTAGTAAGATGTCCCTTGAATACTTCAACTCTCTGTGGTTGTAGCACCCAAAACCCCTCCTAGAGAAACCCCCAATTTATCTCCTTGTGTGTGTCTTGAACCAAAGAAAAAACCCTCACTTTTTTTCTTTCTCACTAGTGCCGCACAGTGCACTGTTCAACCTCTCTTTTCTGATACAAAAGCACGCACACACACGTTGCTTTTTATACATGAACTTGCCGCCTCACTTACTCCTATTTCTTATAGAATTGGAGACTGCTTTTTCTTGCACTACAAGACAAGCCCTTTATGGGCTTTATTATTGAGTGTGGGCTGGCACCAAAAGGTGCGGTGCACCCAACAAGAAACACATCTTTGAATGATTTATTTTAAAAAAGAGAAGGAGAGAAAGAAAAGAAAAGAAGGAGATAGAGAGAAAATACAAGAAGTGGACGTAAAATAAGATGACAGCTTTGTGACTGTGTTGTGCTGTATTATGAGACCCAGACGAAAAAATGAAATTGAAGGCTGGGCTTCTCTTTTTTCTTTATCCTTATCTTAAAGTTTCTTTAAACTGGAGCCTATGAGCTTCTCTTTTTTAAACTCGGGGGCCTTATTTTATAAGTTTTTTTTTTTCAATTTTCCGGGGCCTCAAGCGACGGCTTCCCTCGCTTTAAGGCTGGGCCGGCCATGAGAATTACATATTGAAATTTATGATAACAAATCGGTAAATCATAGAGCTTAAGTGCGTAACATTCATAGGATCAATAAATTTACGTGGCATCAACAAAGTGCGAATATACATAGAAGTTAATTAAGTAGAAGTTGCAGAATATGTTGTTAATTGTGAAGAACCAGTGTTGCTACCATGGTTTGACGACTGAGATTTGTGCTTTTCTGAAGTATTAGCCGAAGATGTAGATGCAAGAATGGGAGGGGTAAGATAGGTTGGTAGAGGCATCTTTGGCTCAAGAATGGGTAACGCCGCTTCAAAATCAAGCACATGAATGACTTTCCTTATTGAAGGCCTGACAATGTAATCTGGATGAGCACACCATAGCCCAACAACCATCAACCGCTCCATTTGTTGCTCATCAAAATCTCCACGCAATCTAGGGTCAGCTGCCCTAAGAAGATTTCTAGTTCCATAAAGATCCCAAACCCACTCTATCATACTTATTTCATTTTCTTCGGCCATGGGATCAATGGGTTTTCTTCCACAAGCTATCTCCAAAGCTACAACCCCGAAACTGTATACATCTGACTCCTTGCTGGCCCTGCCCGAGATAACACATTCAGGGGCCATATAGCCCATGGTTCCAGCCAAATCTGTCGTTTGTGATCCTTTTTCATGGTCCACCAGCCTAGATAGGCCAAAATCCCCAAGCTTTGCATTTAAATTTGAGTCCAACATGACATTGCTTGACTTTATGTCCCTATGCAACACACATTGTTCCCATTCTTCATGCAAGTATAGCAATGCTGATGCTAGGCCCCGAGCAATATTGTACCTCTCCACCCATGTTAACAAGCTTTTACCTTTGAAAAGATGAAAAGATGCGAATCTAAACTGCCATTTGACATGTACTCATAAATGAGTAGAAGATCTTTTTTCTCATGGCACCAACCAATTAGTTGCACTAAATTCCTATGCCTTAGTCGACTAATACTCTTCACCTCAGATGCATACTCCTTTAGTCCTTGTGTAGATCCCCTTGAAACTCTCTTAATAGCAACATGGGAATTCAAGTCTCTTAAATATCCTTTATAAACCCCACCAAACCCTCCTTCTCCAAGCTTATTTTCCTCTGCAAAGTTATTTGTCGCAGAAAGTAATTCATTGTAGGAAAACTTCTTTGCTCCAGTACCTCGTTCAAATTCATTATTCATGGAGAGAACAAGGCCTAACTCTTCCTCTTTGCCTCTACACCACTTCCTCGTATACATAAGCCAAACCAACACCATCCACCACTAATTAAAATGCACGCACCCACGCTGAGGCCAGCCACCAATTTTGTCTTGCGGTCGTCTTTAGTCTTGTTTGGTGGTTGCGATACAAAAGACCACGAGCAAAGAAAATGTGACTCAGAAATCAATCCTGTTGAAGACGAAAACCCAAATTCAACAATTTCTGGTAGGTGTTCTGTCAAATTAATGATAGAAGAAAGGTGTTGTTGAATCGGGGAGCCATCATTATTGAATCCAGTGAAGTTAACACTAAAATTTTGAATACTAAAATCATAATTTATACTTACAACGTATGCTTTGTTCTCCTTAATAGAAGAATACCATGGCGTTGAGTTCTGAGACGTTATGTTGTTGATATTGATGAATGGTGTGATTCGCTATTTCGCTATCATAGGGGTTGGAAGGATAGGATAGATAGTTACCAAAGAGGATGAATCAGAGAGCGGGAATTACGAGGATGTACGTAGAGGAGTATGACTTGACGATTGGTTGGAGTATGAGGTAAAAAACATGTACGTGGATTGTGTTCACATTTTAACACATGGTAAACAAGTACTAGAGTTTAGAGGGTTGACAATTTCACTATTCCGATCCACAAGAACCGGGCGAAAAGAGATATTTCATCATTTCATTTATCCTTATCTCTCTAACTGTGTTACTCGGATTGTATATTTCTTTTCTTTTTTTTTATATATAAAATAAAATGATTATTTAGGGTTCTTAAAATGATTTTATAATTGTCAAAAAATATTGGGAAAAAAAACTTTATAATTGAGTCTCTAAGATTTAAATCCCTAATTTAAAGCACGGTTTAAAATGAGTGAATTCAATTTTATCATATCAACAATAATTATAGTTAACGTTTTTTAAAATATTGATGATAAGACCAAATTTAATAGATTAGAAATCTTATGATGAAGTTTAGGCCTCATTTTTGTGTTCTCTAGCAAAGTGGCGCATTCCCATTCACCAACCCACCAAAGCAATATATATACATTCCAAAATACTGACCAGCTCACACAGACTTTATCTTTTTGTCTCATGAACACCTTAATCCTTAGGGCAGGGCCCCCTTCCTCTCATTTAGAATTAATAGCACCGTGAGTCCATGACTGAGCACTCCAGGCAGTACATCTCTCATAGAAAACTAACCATCCACAACTTATCAAGTTAGAATGACGACACTTCAAAGCGTGGGTTTTCACGAGAGTATCTAAGTTTGGATCTTGTGGTTTTTGTAGGGTAGAAGTTTGATTCAGTATTTCCTGTCCAGATTCTTGGAACTGACACATACATGAATTTGGCAGTGATCATGTGAGCTATTGTCTTTTAAGTTGAAAATCGAAACAACATTAAGTTAACAATAATTTTATTTTGTCTTTTCTCCAATGAAATTCAAGTATGTATTGTCTTTTCAACTTATATTGTTTTCAACAATCATTTCAAATTGTAAAGGACGTAAAGGAGGTGAACAACCATTTACATTAGTGGAGAACTTCAATTGGAAATTCATTTTCAAGTCTACCACGACTGGAAAATTTAATTACTATATTTTTGCCTTTCCTAAAAATTGTCATGTATACAAATTTGTTAGAATATTTTAAATGATACGAAAATATTTAGTTAAAATCTGTAAGTAAAAGAATATCATTTTATCTTTAACCTCTTAATTATACTTTAATCTTTATATATATATATATATATATATATATATATTTAAAATATTCTAACAAATTTGTATACATGACAATTTTTAGGAAAGGCAAAAATATAGTAATTAAATTTTCCAGTCGTGGTAGACTTGGAAATGAATTTCCAATTGAAGTCCTCCACTAATGTAAATGGTAGTTCACCTCCTTTACGTCCTCTACAATTTGAAATGATTGTTGAAAACAATATAAGTTGAAAATCGAAACAACATAAAATCAACAATAATTTTATTTTGTCTTTTCTCCAATGAAATTCAAGTATGTATTGTCTTTTCAACTTATATTGTTTTCAACAATCATTTCAAATTGTAGAGGACGTAAAGGAGGTGAACTACCATTTACATTAGTGGAGGACTTCAATTGGAAATTCATTTCCAAGTCTACCACGACTGGAAAATTTAATTACTATATTTTTGCCTTTCCTAAAAATTGTCATGTATACAAATTTGTTAGAATATTTTAAATGATACGAAAATATTTAGTTAAAATCTGTAAGTAAAAGAATATCATTTTATCTTTAACCTCTTAATTATACTTTAATCTATATATATATATATATATAACCCTTCTTTACTTATGTTTCCATTTAATTTTTTTTAATAAATTTAAAATTTCCTCTAAGAGTGGTATTAATTGCTATCTTTAAACCTTCTGACAATTTATTACCACTTATCACTCTCTATCTTCCAATTATTTCTCTCCTCATTTATTCCAATTAAATATTTATTATTTTTTGCCTTACCATATTTTCTCTCTTTTCCAATTATTTCTCTCCACATTTATTCCAAATTTCCAATTGATTATTTATTATTTTTTGCCTTCCCCTCTTTTTTCTCTCTCCAACGTTTCTTTCCCCTTGCTTCCAATTATTTCTCTCCTCAAACTCCTATTTCCATAACAATTCACGCCAGAATATGCCTCCTAATGTTTTTCCTATTTTAATTCCTTCCCATCTATGATTATCCTTATCTGTAGGGATTTTGTTAATTCAACAATGAATAATTATTTTTTCCTTTTTTATTTAAAACAAAGTCAATCAACAGTTTTTTTTTTTTTTTTTTAAACCCTTCTTTACTTATGTTTCCATTTATTTTTTTTTTTTTTTACAAGAGTTACACTTTTTTAGACTGTTAATTACTATTAAATCTGACGGTTAAGAAACACTAATGGCTGTGTCATCATTTTAAATTAATTAGTGATTTAACAACATTAAATGTCTTTAGCTTCCATCATCCTCTCTCTCTCTCCAAAATCTTTGCAAATATGGCACACATTTTTGTAAAATTCTTAAATAAGATATACTTGTATATATAAATGATCCCAAAATTTAAAAAATAAAAATAAAAAATTTAAGTATGTATACTTATGCCTTCCGATTTCCAAACAAAATTGTTATACATTTAAAATAAAATATCATGTTTAAAAGAAAGTATAAGGTTTCCTTATATCCATTTAAATACAATCCCAATAAATAAAGTTGTATTAAATTAATTGAAAATTAATAAAATATAATGAACATATTTTCTCAAATATTTAAAAGGAATATATATAGTATATACAAAGAAAAAAAATACTTATATATAATCACCAAATTTTTTATTCAGCTCTTTGTAGGCTGCAACCTTTGTTCTTACAAACCTCTGTCAAAAAACAAAACTCTGTCAAAAACCAAAAACCAAATTAAAGAATTTTTATATTTTATTGAATATTTTAACGAAGAGACCTTCAAGGACATGCGGCTCTCTTACTGTAATATGTTTTTATATAACATCCCAAGTAAGGCTACAATTCTAGCAAAGGTCAAAGACCTACAACTGACACAGTAATTCCTAAAATTAAGGAATTGTAATTCCTTAATAATAGGTATATATATATTGGAATAAAATGGTATACGGTTGAAATATTTGATTGAAGCTGATTAAGTAATTTAGTCCAGTAATAATAGGGATGCTAATATAGTTCCTTAACATAACTTAAACTTATAGGTTTTACCGAGAAAACAAACAAAAGATGCAGAGAATTTCGGTAAGCAAGGAAGAAAAGGATTTTGGAGAGAGAAGGTGATGGAGGCTAAAGACATTTAATGCTGTTAAATCACTAATTAATTCAAAATGATGACATGGCCATTAGTGTTTTTTAACCGTCAGATTTAATAGAAATCAACGGTTTAAAAAACCCATCTCATATATATATATATATATTAGTCAAGATCGCTAATTTTATCACTTTTATTTCAATCTAATTAATAATAAAATTAGCTATTATATCATCACAGTTCAATGTTCTCATTTTAAACTTTAGTACATAAACAATATCATCAATTAAGCCCATCACAAATTATATATTTCGCGCATCGCGCAGGTCTGCGACTAGTGTAACATAAATTTCTGACATCATCTAATACTGTCAAATAGGGTTAAATGATGTAAGAAACTATTCCGTTAAGTAGCACAGTTTTCAAATAATGTAGGACTCATCTATACTATAATGTAAAACCGAAACTTTTTGACTTTTGGTTTACCTCATAATATTGTGCCACCTAAGCTTTTAAGTTCTCACAATTTTACATATATATTTAATATATATATATATAATTTTTATTTGAATTTAAATTTTATTCTAATTAATTATATCTTGACATATATATTTGACATATTATATTTTCTTTAATAGAAATAATATATTATTCCATATATATAAACACAATCATAATAAATGCCTAATACTATAATATATTTTATATATAAAAACAATAATAATAAATGTCTTTTAATAATTATCAATTTTCATATTTAGATAAAATATAAAAGACAATAAAAATCATAGTTAGATCAATAATTTTTTAGATTTAATTTTAATTCCAATAATTTTTTAGATTTAATTTTAATTCATTTTTGTGCATCGCACGGGTTTGCGACTAATTAGAAATATAATTTTAAATTATTAATCACATTAATTATCAGGTTGATTTGTAATGGTTTTTTTTTTTTTTATAAACTTGATAATAACTTTAACAATTTTACTTTAAAAAATATCAAAAAAAATATTCATGATATAGGAAAATATCTGACCTCTTCCTATATCACAGATATTTTTTAATCAAAACCGTGGGTGATTCTCCTTATTCAAAATAGATTTTAATTCATAGGTAGTAAATGTAAATGGGCAGTTGTTGCAATCAATAAAAAGACAGTTGAAGAGTAGAACAAGAAACCGCCCATTGTCCATTCCATTTATTTCTGTACCATGCAATAGTAATGGTGCATGCTGAGCAATAGTGGTGGTGCAGAGAAAATAGGGATGGTGCAACTGCCTGTGTTTCTCTGCAATCAATGTTTGCAGGCTGGGAGAAAGTAAGACTGAGTTATATTCAGCATTTAAAAAAAAGTAAGCAATTAAAGTTGTGAGGGAGAGTTTGTACGAGACTGGAATTATGTGGCAGTGGCTAGCATTGTTTAGAGACGACTTCGAAGTTTGCAATTGGGTAAGCAGCTAGCAGGACCGGTTGCTTTTGAAATGATGGAAACATGTAATTGCTCACATGGTTTGGCTGGCAATTTGGAGATTAATAATACCAATGAAATAAATACTCTTCAGAGAATGGTTGAGATGTTTACGGATGTTTGAAAACGATGGATGGTGAATTTAAGCGAGGTAGGTCTGTCGGTAGAAGATTATCTATACTATAATGTAAAACCGAAACTTTTTGACTTTTGGTTGACTTCATCATGTTGCGCTACATAAGCTTTTAAAATCTCACAATTTTACACCTCATTATTTTAATATATATTTTCTAATTGAATTTAAATTTTATTCTATTATTAAACCTTCCATTAGAATTTTGACACATCATATTTTCTTTAATATAAGAATATATTATTTCCATATATAAAACACAATCATAATTAATGTCTAATACTAACATATATTCCATATATAAACACAATATAAATATCTTTTAATAATAATCATAATTATCAATTTTCATCAAGATTTTTAGAGTTCCTTTTTTTTTTCTTATGTATTTCATTTAATTTTGTTGCTGGCAATGGAGAAAGATGGATGGATTTGTTATAATGAAACCATGTGAGCTTGAAATGAGTTATGAAAATTATTTAGGTTTGATCATATAATCATGTGCCCATGTATTTATTTGTCTTTCTTCTTATTTTAAGTATCCTTTATTTTATTTTTGGATAGAAACATGATCCATATGGTAAATATAAACATGAATCATGTTTTATAAAAATTGGACTATATTCAACTTATGCCAAAAGAAAAATTACATTATATTAAATTTTAATTATCCTATAGTAAATACTTTCTTAGTTATTTTTTTAAACCAAAAAGTAGGATCTATCCTAAATCCGATTCGTAAAGTCTCTTTATCGATCTTGCCTACAACATTTTGAACTACCAAAAAAAAAAAAAAAAAACATATTCAACAAAAAAGTAAAAGGAATCAAAATTAATTTAGATTTTATTTTCAATAATTTTCCTGTGCATCGCACAAGTTTGCGACTAGTATATCAATTAAAAGCTAAGAAAAACAGTGAGAGAAAGATGACTACTTGATTAGCCTATGCCCTACGGGTTCGTTGTTTTTGTACCGTAAATAAAGTGAGATAAAGATGAGATGTAGAATGACAATAGTGAGTGAGTTTTTGTTCACATATACATCTGAGAATAAATAGGATAAAAAAAAATTAGACATAGTTATCTTTTTTGATAAAAAAAATTAGACATAGTTATCAATATATAAGATGAGGACATCTTTATCATTGTATTTGTAGGTAAAATTATTGTATGGGTTATATGTTTTGCTTAGATAAGAAAAGATATACTATAATAACAGCAAAATATAAATAAATAAAGTATGTATATGTCCAAAGAGGAAAAATAAATAAAAATAAAGCATGTATATGCAAAAGAAAAAAAAAAAATTAACGAAATCTTTATAATATTTTCTTTAGCAAGACCATCAAACTCATACCATGTGTATATGTATACACATTAAAGAAATTTTTGTATATTTTATTTTCTTTTTTTGAAGTGTTTGAGACTTTTAAAAAATAAAAATAAAAAATTTCTGCATTAACATAGATACACACATTTAAGGAAATTTTGTATATTTTATTTTCTTTAAAACAGTTTTTTTTTTTTTTTTTTTTTTTTTTTTTTTTTTTTTTTTTTTCTGAAGTGTTTGAGACTTTAAAAAAATAAAAATAAAAAAAGTTTCTGCATTAAAAGAGATGAGAACCTGACATTTTTCTTTCCTACACTAACAAAAGGTTGCAGAGCAATTTATTTGTTTTCTATGCAATAACAAAGAACCGGAAAATCCATATTTCTCTAACTTTGGGTCCCACACTATTTGAAAACTGTGCTGCATAACGGAAAAGTTTCTAATGCCATTTAACATTATTTGATAACATGAACAATATTAAATGATGTCAGAAAACTAAAACAAAAAATGATGAGAAATATGGATAAACTTTCGCACAGGAACAAAGTGAGAGAAAGATCAACGATGCATGATGGGAACACTGAGTGAGCTATACATCTCCTAATAGAATAAAAAATTAGACATTTCTTATTTTGCTCAATTAGATATAGTTATGATAAAGATGAGGACACCTCTACAATATCGTAGGTAAAATTATTGGATGTTGTATGTTTTGTTAGTTAGGAAAAGATTTTTTATTTTATTTGTTTTAATAAATAAAAGATTTCATTAACTTAAATAGAACGCATTACATCGTTCCAAAAGACATCTCTCACCACCTGTGGCATGTATTCATTATTACAAACTACAAACTTGGATTGGGAAGCATACTTTGCTAACATATGAGCAACAAGATTGCCATCCCGCTTAATCCAACCAGACTTACAACTAGAAAAGGAACCAACAAGACACAAATTAAAGCATCATTGATTAGTGCAGCAATGTCCCTAAAATCATTAGAACTACTCAATAAAGCATCAATTATTGCATCACCTTCCACTATAATCTTCTTCATACCAGTGTTTTCAGCCAATTGAAGTGCCCACACAAATGCAGAGGACTCTGCAAACAGAAACAATGCATCTTCTGCCATTGGTAAGACTATCAATCAAGGGTGGCCCTAGGTATTTGTAAGGTGTGCGGTCGCTTTAGGCCTCATCCCAAATTTTTTTTAAAGCTCTTATAATTTTGAAAGACTTAAAAAAAATAAATTGATAATATAACCTTATACAAAAATATAAAATTTTTTATTTTTTTTACGTTTATTAGATAGAAGACTCTTTTTTTGTATTGCTCTAGGTCCCATAATTCTCAGGGTTGGCCTTGCTATCAATCTCATATATACTGTTAACTTTAGAGAGAGAGAGAGAGGCACAAATAGACAGAGAATAATCTGTGTATTGAATATTCTGATTAAACATATATAGCTAAAAGAATATATATAGGCCTAAACTAGGGACAATATGGTAAATACATAGGAAACCCTAGACTAGTATAATAACAATGGTATATACATATGCTAACATCCTCCCTCAAACTCAAGGTGGTCTGACAGAAGCCATCTTGGGTTTGGAAATAAGATCACGAAAACGACCAGAAGGAAAAGTCTTCGTAAAGATATCAGCAGTCTGATTAGAAGAGCTAACTGGAAGAAGATGCAGGATGCCAGTAGACAGATGATGACACACAAGATGACAATCAATCTCAATATGCTTGGTGCGCTCATGGAAAATATCATTATGCACAATCTGAATAGCACTACGGTTGTCACAATGTATGACAGTCGGTGAAGAATGTGTAAGACCCATATCTTCCAACAGCTAGCGAAGATCAAGAAGTTCAAAAGTAGTATCAGCCAGAGCACGATACTCTGCCTCAGTGCTAGAGCGAGACACAATATGTTGTTTCTTACTGCGCCAAGAAATAAGAGAGTCTCCCAAAAAGAAACAAAATCCAGTAGTAGAGTGGCAGTTAGTAGAATCCCCGGCCTAATTAGCATCGGAATAAGCACAGAGATTAAGGGTGGAGTGAGCAGAGAAGTGAAGTCCATGAAACATAGTACCCTTGATATAGCGAAGAATGTGAATCACTGCAGCATAGTGTGTAGAGTGGGGAGCAGACAAGAATTGACTCACCAAATGAACAGCATGAGCAATATCAGGGCGGGTGACAGTAAGATAGACTAAGTTGCCAACAAGCTGATGATAGAGAGTGGCATCACTGAGAGGTATGCCATCCAAGGGAGTAAGGCGAGCATTCATCTCAAGGGGTATAGAGACAACTTTAGTGTCAATAAGGCCAACATGAGATAACAAGTCAGAGGCATACTTAGCATAAGAGAGATAATAACCAGTGGAATTAGAAGAGACCTCAAGGCCTAGGAAGTAGCTCAGATGACCAAGATCCTTTATTTCAAATTGTTGGTGGAGAAATAGCTTGAAATAAAAAATGCCAGAGTGATCATCCCCAGTAATGATTATGTCATCAACATATAGTAGAAGAAGAATCATACCTTTATCAGATCGGCGGATAAATAATGTTGTATCATGGGAACTGGATGAGAAGCCAAACTGATGTACAATACTGCTAAACTTGGCAAACCAAGCTCGAGGAGCTTGCTTAAGACCATAAAGAGCGCGATGAAGAAGGCAAACTTTGTCAAGATAGTCTGAATAACCTGGAGGTGTCTGCATATAGACTTCTTCAGTGAGATCACCATTTAAAAAAGCATTCTCAACATCCATCTGAAAAAGAGGCCACTGATGAACTGCAGCAATAGCAAGAAGACTGCGAAGCGAGGTAATACGAGCAACAAAGGCAAAAGTCTCCTCATAGTCAATCCCATATTCCTAAGCATATCCCTTGGCAACAAGACGAGCCTTATACCGTTCAATAGAGCCATCAGATTTGGTCTTGATCTTGTAAACCTATTTGCAACCAATGGCAGATTTACCATGAAGCAAATCAACCAAGTCCCAAGTATGAGTCTTTTCCAAAGCCTGAAGTTCCTCTGTCATTGCTTGTTGCCAAAGAGGGTTAGTATAGGCCTCACGATAGGTGTGAGGCTCATGAAGGGAAAGTACAGCTGAAAAACAAGAATAATCACGCAAATGAGCAGGAGGTGCTCTTACCCAGTCAGAGCGATGAAGGGGGAGGAGAGGAGTCTGATCAGTGACAGGATCCACGGGCGGTGCAGGTTCTTGGGGTGAAGCCGGAGAGTCAGCAAAAGGGAGGTCAGGAGTCTGATCAAGGACAGGATTCACAGCTAGTGGAGGTGCTAGAGGAGAAACTAGAGAATCAGCAGGAGATATAGGAAGAATTGCAGAAGGGTCTGGAGAGGTATCATGAGGAAACAAAGGTAGTGATGGATTAGTAAAAGGAAGGGGTGGAACAAGTTGTAAACTTGGAAAGGGAATTAAACATGGTGTGTTCCTAAAAAACAACGTGACGAGAAATGCGAAGACGTTGAGAGATAGGGTCCTAACAACGATAACCTTTGTTTTCTTGGGTATGGGATTGAACACAAAGGTTATCGTTGTTGGGACCCTATCTCTCAAAAACAACATAGACAAGATCGAGGTTCTAATTTGGAATGTTCGTGCGGCTGAAGTAAAACAAAGCATGCACAACCAAAGACGCGAAGAGAATAATATGAAGCTGGAGTACCATAGAGACGTTCAAAGGGAGTCACATTTTGAAGAGCTGAGGATGGAAGACAGTTGATGGTATAGACAGCAGTGAGGGCGACTTCCCCCAAAAAACGTTCAGGACATGAAGCAGAAATAAGGAAAGCCCTAACAGAGTCAAGTATGTGGCAGTGTTTGCATTCAGCCCTACCATTTTGCTGAGATGTTCCTGCACAGGAACGCTGAATAATGGTGCCTTGTGTGTGAATGAAATCAAGGAATTGAGAGTCTCTATATTCCATGGCATTATCAGTGCGGAAGATTTTAATGGTTTTTGAAAATTGTGGAGATCATTTGGGCAAAGGTGTGATAGATTTGAGCTAATTCAGAGCGATTATGCATAAGGTAAATCCATGTATATCGAGAAAAATCATAAAAAAATATGCCAAATTATTTAGATCCACCTACAGTGGCAGTAGGACTAGGTCCCCAAATATCAAAGTGAATCAAATCAAAAGAGGTATGAGAAAAAGAGTCACTATTATTAAAAGATAAGGCTGGTTGTTTGGCCAACTGACACGATACACAGTCAACTAAATCATGTTTGACTTGACCCAAGAAACCACTAAAGACTAAAGAGCGAAGTTTTTGAACAGACACATGACCTAAACGTAAATGCCAAAGACTCAAAGGAAAAACAGAAGCAGTATGAGCAACCTGAGACGGAGGGGGTGTCGGGGTGGAAGGTAGGTGGAGTGAAGTGAGCTCGAACATCCGTCCCACTCTACGGCCTGTCCCAAGAACTTGATTCGTCCGAGGATCCTGCACACGACAACCAGAAGAACCAAACCACAAGTCATAACCAAGTTCACATAATTGACCAACAGAGATGAGATTAAGAGTGAGGTTGGGAATAAGATATGTGTCAGAGAAAGACAGTATAGGAGTGGAAACAGAACCAGTATGGCTGACAGAAATGTACGAGCCATTAGCAGTTTGAATAAGAGGAGCATGAGTAGTAAGAATAACAGAAGAAAATAACTGAGAATCGGGAGACATATGATTACAACAGGCAGAATTAAAATACCAAGTGTTACCTAAGACAGCAGAGGAAACCTTACCAAAAGTAGATATAAATTGTTTGACCATGGAAAAGTCCAATGGTCTTAACTCACTAACCGAAATAGATGAGAGAGAGGGAGTAGAGAGTGATGCTTTAGCAGCAGCAACAACAAAAGGATTACCAAGCCTTGGAAGAGTTCTTGAGTGACCTGGCTTGGGAGGCTTAGTTGGGCAGTTGTAGACAATATGACCAATCTTGTGACAATACAGACATTGGACGTAGGGCATTCAAACAAAAGATGTCTCTGTTTATAACAATTTTTACAGTATTTCGAACCATTCCTAGATGAGGAAGAAAGACGAGCAACAATAACAGTCTTGGGAAGTTCAGTTTTATCCATTAAAGATGAATAAGGAATATAGAAAATACCTGAAAAACAAAACAAATAAAAAATAATAATGGGTAAGCTTTTCTTTTCTTTTTCTTTTTTTTCACAAGCTAGGGCTGACGTCAGCAAGATGTAGGGCTGACCTCAACAGCTCACAGAACATGCAGGTCGCGGGTCATGGGGCGCTTCATGGGTCGGGTCACGGGAGGGCAGATCGGGTCAAGGCGGGTTCTGAGGTTTTTTTTTTTTTTTTTTTTTTTTTTTTTTTTTTTTTTTTTTTTTTTTTTTTTTTTCCGCGAACTACCGCTGGAGCGTGGCGCGTCGGAGCTCCGTTGGCCACGAAATTTTGGGGTTTTGTAGATCGGAGAGTGTTCTATCTAGTGGTGTTAACCATTTGTTAATCAGAGAGGTATAGTGATGGCGAGAGGACAGAAAAGCCATGGACCACCGAGAGACGTTGGTGGCGCGTGGTGGAACGTCTAGTGGTTTCTGATGCTGGAATTCAAGATGGTTGTCGTGAGGTGATGGGCGAAGTCTATGGTTGGTGATACACAAAAAATAGATATGCGAGAGATAATGAAAAACAAAAGAGACCCACGGCTGGCTTGGGGGATTTCAAGAGGGACAGAGTGGACACGTAGACCACTAGGTTTATGGCTCTGATACCATGTTAACTTTAGAGAGAGAGAGAGAGAGGCACAAACAGACAGAGAATAATCTGTGTATTGAATATTCTGATTAAACATGTACAGCTAAGAGAATATATATAGACTTAAACTAGGGACAGTATAGTAAATACATAGGAAACCCTAGACTAGTATAATAACAATGGTATATACATATGCTAACATATACCATGTGTATAAATTAAAATAAATTTGCATATGTTATTTGGGAAAAAAAAATATCACCACAAATCATAATCCATTCTTTTAAAAAATAAAATATACCTTTATTACTTTGAAAATCTGCTTCTTCCATGCTTGTATTTTGTGCTTCATAGAAAAAAAAAAATGAAAAGGTAGTGTAGACTAGATTTTGCAAGGGTTAATATTATTTTTCTTGAGCTGTTTGAGACTTATTTTTAAAATAAAAAATAAAAAACCTGCATTAACATTAGTAGAGAGACGAGAGAACATACACTTTTTTTTTTTTGTTTTCCCTGCACTAACAGAGGGCCCTAGTAGACCAAGATTTTTCTTTTTGTTTCATGTGCAATAATAAAGAACCCCAAACCCGTACGCTAAGGCTATCCATCTTTCTCTAAAAAAGATTCTTAGTTTTTACTTGATATGGTCCCCACATTTAAAATAGTGTTGCTTAACAGAGTAGCTTTAATAATGATGTTTAACTCAACTTGAAGACATTGATGCTTTGAATTGATGTAAGAAATTATGCTACATGTTGTTGTTGTGTTGTTTAGTAAGTAAGGAGAAGGATTGGTTGTTCCATTTGGGAGAGCTGTTTGAAAAAGAGGGTTTTTAAAAATAGTGATTTCAAACTGAGCGTTTTGGAATCACAATTTTGAAAATCACAATTAAGCGTTTTGTTAAATTATGAAAAAGTGCAGTTTCTATTAATTAAGCGTTTGGATAATGTTAGTTTAAAACTGCTGTTTCTGGTACAAATGACCAAAAAGGACTTAACTATACTATTAAGGTTATCTTGTCATTTAAAAAAGAAATAAAAAAAATGCAGTCAATATTTCAAAGTGTTATAATAAAATTATAATGAAACTAGTAATAAATTCATACACAACAATACATTAAATAAATTAAAATATTTCATTCAAAATACTATATAACCAATAATATCCATATGTTTCATAAAAAAATAACATCCATATGAATTAATACGTTAAACCAAAAAAATTCCAACCAATACATAAGAAAATATTCCACAATAAAAATAGTAAAAATATTTTTTATAACCCACAAATGGATCGAGCTATGTTGTCACGAATAATTTTCATCTCTTCATCTTGTATATTCTCCATGTTTTCTTGAGCACTACGATGTGTTTCACCAGCATTGCTTTCATCCCACTTAAATCCCTCGTCTTCTCTATCATGTATTCTAATAAAATTATGCAAGACACAAGTAGCAACTACAATATTTCTTTGGTCCTCAATGTCATAAGATGGCATTTGCCTCAAAATTCTCCATCTATTCTTCCACACTCCAAAAGTTCGCTCAATCACACTTCTGAGTGATGAGTGAACATAGTTAAATCTTTCTTCTATCTTATTCCCTCGACCAGATCGTCGAAAATCTGGAAGATGGTATTTCTCTCCTTTATATGGTGTCAAATATCCTATCCTTAAGGGGTATCCAGCATCAACCAAATAATATTTTCCTAGACAAAAAATAATAAAATAAAAAAAATGAAATACATACATAAAAATATCCAAGAATATACAAGATATAAAATACTATATACCTGGTGGTGGTTTTGGAAAGTTAACAGAATTTTTACGGATAGAATCTAAGAAAATACGCGTATCATGTGCCGCACCTTCCCATCCAGCCATAACAAATGTGAAAAGTAAATCAAAATCACATGCCGCCAGTCACATTTTGAGTTGGTACTACCCTTTCTTCCCATGGTATGGAATTTTTTTGTCTTTCAATAACTACTTGGATATGTGTACCATCAATGGCACCAATACAATCCTAAAATAAAATACAAATATTAGCTATTTGGAAAATCCTTAGATTAAAAAGGATAAGCTAAATCTTAAAAATATTACCAATGGATGAGAATAAGTACCTTAAAATGTGGCCAGTACAATTGACTGTTTTGTATATGTGTTGGAACTGCACTAAAAGTAGGGTCAGAAGGTTTGAGGACATCCATTGACATTATGTTAAGGCATTTCAAAACTTTGTGAAAATGCCTATGTATAGTCTCGCCAGAATGTTGGAATCTTTCTTGAACCACTCTATTACAATGTCCATGTCCAAGAATCATCAAACATATACCTACTGACTCTTCCAGTCTAATACACTTTGTATACTAAAGTCTATATGTATGTTGTAGAACATTGCACAATTGAGAGAAAACATGTGGCTTCATTCTAAAATTCTCGTGACATAGTGATTCATTACCAATCAAACAATGCAGTAACCACATAGAGCCAATTTGTTCAGAATCTCTACAAGGTTGTTTATCAATGTATTTGGTATAATATGTCATAGCTGTTAGCCTCAAGGTTTCAATAATTATTAATTGGCTAATTAATCCAAGGACATTCATGTAGTTTTGATGATAACCATGATTTTAAGTTGTTCATTAATGATATTTTCATATGAACTAATGATTTATGTTTTAAAGCTTAATTTTGACTATTGATTTAATTGGACCAAGATGGCCAATTCAAATATCAAGCAAATGCAAAGTTGATAAGTTGCAAATTCATTGAAGATGAAAGTCATCAAGACTCAAGACAAAGAAATCAAGCTCAAAGACAATGATCCGAGACATATGAGAAGTAAGAGTTAGGTTTTGTAAAGTTTATTAAGATTTGATCTTTAAGGCTCAACTTTAAAACCAACTTCAATTGAAAAATCTCTTAAAGTTTTCAAAGACAAACTTGATTGGTTGAAATTCAAATGTAAGACAACCATATCAATTGAAAAATCTCTTAAAGTTTTCAAAGACAAATTTGATTGGTTGAAATTCAAATATAAGACAACCATATCAATTGAAAAATCTCTTAAAGTTTTCAAAGACAAACTTGATTGGTTGAAATTCAAATATAAGACAACCATATCAATTGAAAAATCTCTTAAAGTCTTCAAAGACAACTTGAATTGATTGAAATTCACATGCAAGACAACCATATCAATTATGGTTGAAAAATCTTAAGAAGAAAAGTTTTCAAAGAAAACAAATTGATTGATTGAAAATCAAGAAGAATGCAAGACAACATGATGGCTATAAATACTACCCTTTCTTCATTTCTAAACATCAAGCATACAAGAGAAATCAAAGATAGAAAAGATAACATCTTATACATCAATCCATCCTTCTCAAGCTTATATTTTCATATCATTCAAAATCCTTGATTGAAAATTTCTCTAAACACTTTTTGAGCCATATTGATCAAATCCTTGATATACTATTAGAGTGAGCATATTGTGTACAATTACTCTTTGAGAGAGCCTTATCTTGTACAACAAATACTTTGTTGAAACCATTGAGTGTTTTTGTTAGGGTTTTGGTATAAATCCTAAGTAGTGAAAAGGATTTTTCACTGGGTGGTTACTCTTCACCTTGTAAGGAAGATTTGTGGGTCTTGGTATAAATCCTAAGAGTGAAAAGGATTTTTCACTCGGTGGTTACTCTTCACCGTATAAAGAAGATTTGTAACGGTTTTGATCTTCACCCGAAAGAAGATTGTCAAATTAGTGAATTTGGGAATCCTCGAGAAGTGATCTTGAGGCGGGGACGTAGGCGGGGAAGCCGAACCTCGATAACAATCACTGTGTTTGATTTTCTCTATCTCTATCTCTTACTTATTCAATTGCTTATATATGCTTGTGTTTGATTTTCTATCATATCTTATTGCAATTGAATTGTGTTCTTAAATTTGTTTTTGCTAATTGAAAATAGTTTTTAATTCCGCATTTAAATCGAAAAAGTTTGCCTCAACCTAAATCACCCCCCCTCTTAGGTTGATATTTGGGTAACAATTGGTATCAGAGCCAAGGCTCTACATATAGATTTAACAATCTTAGAGTTAAGATCATGGCAAACACATCTAGACCTCAAATGGTTGAAGGTCAATCTACAAATAGACCACCCTTGTTCATAGTAGTGATTATAGTTATTGGAAAACTAGAATGACTACGTACATTAAAGGTCAAGATTATCTCATATGGAAAATCATTGTAAATGGTCCTCATGTTCCTACTAAAATAGTAGAAGAACAAGAAATACCCAAACAAGAAACTGAATGGGATGAAAATGATGTCAAACTCATTGAATTAAATTATAAAGCTATGAATTGTTTATATTGTGCGTTTGACTCAAAGGAATTTGATGAAATTTCAAGTTGTAATTCAGCTAAAGAAATTTGGGAAAGACTTGAAGCTACATATGAAGAAGCAAGTCAAGAATCAAAGATGAGCATGCTTGTTCATGATCACAAATTGCCTCAAATAGAGAAAGATGAATGTACAAGCATTAGCCCTCAAACATCCAACGATGAAGAAGATTCTACCGAAGCTTTTTGCTTAATGGCATATGAAGATGAGGTAACTTCTAAACTTAATTCTTTAGAAGATGAATCTTATAGCTATGATGAATTACAAAATGCTTTTGAAGAATTGGTTGAAGAATTTGAGAAGAAAGAATGTTTTGAAAAATAAAGTTTTTAAAAAGAAAGTCACATCTCTTTCAAACGAATTAGATGATTTCAAAAGCAAAAATGAAATTTTAGAAAAACAAATTATTTCTTTAAATGATAAAAATCTATCTTTAGAAAAAGAAATAATTAAGTTGAAAATTGAATCACAAAGCTTCATTGAGAAAATGAAAGCAAAAGATGTGGAAACATCATCACAAATAGCTTATGATTCAAATCTCTTAGTAAATGAAAATAAAGAATTAAAACTCAAAGTTGAAAACTTAAACAAAATTTTGACTAACTTTACAAATGGAAAGAAAAATTTGGATAATTTGTTAGGTAGTCAAAGATGTGTTTTTGACAAAGCGGGTATTGGATATAACCCGAAAATAAAAGAAAAACACTATCAAAAATTTTTCATTAATGAAAACTTCTTGAAATCTCCCATATGTAAACATTGTGGAAAATTAGGGCATAATATTCATACATGTCCCATGAAAAATATGATTTGGGTAGTCAAAGGAACTACTCCTCCAAAAGCTAACCCTAGTGGACCCAAGAAAATTTGGGTACCAAAGAAGGTTATTTGAAGTTGTCTTGTAGGTGTGCTTGATATCCATATCTACCAAAGATAAGTGGTTTCTCAATAATGGATGTTCAAGGCATATGATGGATGATAAAAATAAGTTTACTTCTCTTACTCTAAAAGATGGAGGAAATGTCAAATTCGGTGATAACTCAAAAGGAAAGATCATCGGTATAGGTAATATTGGTAAAACACATTCTCTTGTTAT
>OU015767.1:10895058-10957936 GCA_907173295.1 Fagus sylvatica
AAAAGTAATAGAAACTAACAAATCACATGTTTAAAAGGACAAAGGAATTTAACCAAACACATGGCATGCAACAATAACAAAAATCAATCAAGAAAAACAGCAAACACACCTTAGGAAGTCTGAATTCTAAATTAAATTTACTAAGGCTTACATTCACCCAAATTTAAAAATAGAACACCAAAACATAATGTAAACAAATGTAATACTCCAACAACTAACCTGCTTCCATGCGTTTGGGTTCCACATTTGACCAAAATAAATAAAACGAACAGCTCCTAAAAAGTAAATTGCAGTAGTAGATTCTCTACAAAGATATATAGGCACCTGTGGGTGGAATTTGAATGATTTAGTAGACACCCAACCATTAAATGAAAGAGAAATGATTTTGATGGAGGGTTCCATGGGGATAGAGAGAGTCAGAGGCATAAGGGAATTTGGGTGTCTTGATGGTAGGTTCACATGTTTGAAACGGTTTAAGCATCTGAAGAAGAAAGAAAGTTAAGAAAGATGGAAATTAAAAGGACTGAATTAATAATCAATTAGATTAAATAAGGAGAGGAAGAACCGTTAAACATAGCGTTAGAGGAGGAGTCTGTATTTAATGAAAAAAGAAGGAAACGTTAGTTAGCTAGGAGATGAGGAGTCTAGAGATAGCTGGGAGATGAGGAGTCTAGAGAGAGAGAAAAGAGATAGGACAAACATGAAAGAGAAGGAATTAAAAAGGGGATAAAAATTGAGTGGAGCTGAGTTGAAATGGAATTATAAGGAAAGAGTAAGTATGATGTGGCAGGTTTTGGGAACATGTTTTATTTACATATAAAGGAATCATGCTATATGTTCAGATTTCAATAGTTATATTATGCCTTACAAGTTATCAGATATTATGTTCATCAGTATGAAACATATATGTTCAAGAAACTCATGAAATCATTTTAGCATGAACTGTTTATACGCAAGTCATATCCACAAAGATTTTTCTGTTTATCATGCATTCATGCATACTATTAAATCTTCATGTCACGCCTCCCTTACTGAGCAAAGTGGGTTGCTCAGATTGCAGGAATATTCATAATGCAACCAAGAGTCTCAGAGGAGGAGCAAATGGAGGAGCAATATTTGTATCTAGATCTAGTATTAGATGTTTTGAGTTTTGTGTATATAAAGCAGAAATGATGTATATGTTTAAATAGTCTTCCGCTGTATTAGAGTTATTATGTCCACATATTGATGTATTTTGTATAAACAGTTATAGATGCTCTGACTACTATCACTTCCTTTAGGTGGACTAATATACCCATTCGTTTGTAAAGAAGTATGTTTATAGTATTGGGAGTTCCCAACCCAAGAAGAAGTTAAGGAATCAGGATAAGAGAAAAGAAAAAGAAAGAAGAAAAAAATTTATACTCCTTTTGGTTGGTTCGTGTTAATATCAGGCACAGGCTTGGTATTAGCATGCTGGTCCGACTCTGAATCATATTACGGATTTGGGTCATGACAGACGTGGTATCAGAGCAATAGGAAGTGATCTTTAGAAGTTAGGCTTGAACTTGAGAACTATAGCAAGATAGAAGGGTAGTCGGGATGTAGGACTTTGTTTGCTTAATGATGATGTATCATTTGTTTGATGAGTGATTACTTTCTACATGCTAGCATGATTTTGATTTTGATTTTACCATTCTATAACATGCCTAACATGAGATGGGATATCAAGCTTAGTAATTATAAGATTTTATAGTAATTACTTGAGAAATATCATGTTTTATGAGATGTAAGCTAATAGTTTTGTTATTTCTCAAAAATTTAATGAAGCTGTGAAAAGAAACTAGATTTTGAATGATAGAATTGTTGTGGTTTTGAAAAGTTAAAATGTAAAGTATTTTAACAAAGATATATATATTTATTTTCTAAAATATATATTGTCGACCTCCCTAATGTTAGTTTGAATTGGATTTGTCGAACCCTGTTGGCCACGTGTGGTCCGGTAAATTTTGATCATCTAACCTTAGTGGGTATGACATGAAGTTTTAACTATGATATGTATATGACCCTATTTTGGTCAGATAATTTGTTAACCCCGTTGAGCTCCCGTGTGGTTGAACAAATTTTAGACCCTATAAAAAGTAAAAAATAAAAAGGGTTTTTCACATGCCGAAGACTAAAACATTTAGATATTATTTTCCTAAAGACATTTCTAGAAGGTAAGATTTAGTCAAATGATTTTTCAAGAGATTTCCTTAGATGAAGATGTGTAATGTCCTCTTTTGGACTATGAGAAAGGATATGTAGAGTAAGTTTGCTACACATCTATGCTAACCTATGCATTGTTAATTTTCGCTTTCTATATGGAAACTTGGTTGCGAATTGATGTATGAGAATATGTATATAGTTAGTTTCTGAAGTAATTTTATTAGCATAGTTATTGTTGAAGCTTGTAAGCTAGATTGCTTCAACTAACCTCAACACACGAACTAAATTATAACTCTTGAAAGTTAGAAGACAAGACTATGGTTACAACTTATTATAGGTGGTCGTGGCACCTCGGTGCTATGACGATAGACAGGTAGGATCCAAGAAAGGACCAAATATATATGATTAAGGAAAATCTCCTTCCTAGTGAGATAAAAACATATAGTTTTAAGGTTGATAACCTATCAAGAGTAAGATAATAACCTTAAGACAAATACAAGTTGTTGAGAAACTAAACTTAGAGGCGATTGTTTTCAACAAACCAAAAGTTTAAGCTAAATCAATGTTGTCGATGGTGACAAGGAATATGTCAAGATTAGTCCTTAGTGCATATACACTATGAGTAGTGATTCGTTGAATACCTGAGAGACTATGAAACTTCTCTTTATTACCTTGAGGAAGGAAAACAGTTAAGCATAATGCTCATGACCTATCAAGGAATAGAAGTAACACTTAACCCTGAGGTTTAGAGTAGTCTAGTCATAGCTTGAAAGTCTTAAATGAATCCATAAAGAGTTAGGTTACCCCTTATTATGAAATGGAAACCACTTGATTTCCGTTGTATGAAAACCTAAATTAATTGTGTCATGTTGAAAAATGATGGCATTTGAGGTTATGTGATGTGTCAACTCATAGAGGAGTTTAGACAGAGTATTGTTCTAAAGTAATAAGAGTAAGAAACAAAGAACCCATGAGGAGTTAGAACTTGCCAAATAAACTTTCTAAAAGTATGTGTCCTAGAGGTAGCTATGGATAGCAATTCAACGACCTAGATTCTTATTCAACCAAAGTCAAAAGTGTATTCAATTAAAAAGTTTGACGCCACTTGCACTAGTTGCCTGCTATGTAAGGTGTGTTCGCACATTAAGACTTTCGATTAAAGTAGTACCCTTACGACAAATGCAAGTTGTTTTAGAGGTTATAGATAACTTATATTGTCATTAATGATAGAGAATATATCAAAGAGTGGAGGTAACATATAATCCTAAAGTGAGGGTCTAAATCAGTTGTACCACTTTAAGAAAATGTGAGATTTAGAGTTAAATTTGTCAGGTAAGAAAGCAGAGGAGCACAGTGAAAGCTATGTAACCTTTAGGCTGAATTTAGAAAATGTTACTCTAAGTTTATAAAGGGTAAAAACACAGTGTATTGAGGAGTTTAAAGACATGTTGAAGTAATAGAAACCCCATGAGGTATATGCGTCTTACGTGTTGGTTGATGCCTATCCAATATAAACTAAGGATACAACTGTGGAGTTAAGTCATAGGTGAGAATAAATGATTTCAATTTTCAGGGACAAAAATTTTATAAGGAGGGGAGATTGTGATGCCCCGCACCACTTAATGGTTTAATTAATTATATTGGTTCGAAACTAATAAAGGATTATAAGTTTAATAAATTTATGTGGTAAGTAAATTTAATTTGGATTATCACTACACTACATTATTATGTACACATTAGTAATGAAAATGGATATAGTTTAATTATAACCAAACTATAATAAGGCATCAAGGTAGTTAATAGATTACAAGAGGGGCAAAATGGTCATTTCATACCTAGTTTTGAAGTCCAATAGAAACTAACCATTTGGAAAAGCTTTACACTTACCCTCCCATGCATAAGGACACATGGCAAGCACTAATAACACATCCCCTCTCCTATATTGGCCGGCCATGCATTGCACTCATTTCATTTCATTTTTTTTTCAAGAAGAAAGAAAGGAAAAGAGAGAGAGAAGCTCTCCTCCTTCTGCTGGCCGAAAACCCCTTGGAGGAAAAACCTCCATAGTTGCTCTCCTTCAAGCTTCCCTCCATCAAGAAAAGGATAGCTCTTGTTAGGGCTTATATTCCCAACCTTTAGAAGGTAAATTCCTCAAATTCTCTAGGGTTCCATGGAGTTTAATTGGGGGTTTAAACTGAAATTTCATGCATGTGATAGATTAGGTGAAATCTTAGCTTTTCATGTATGTTTTGAAATGGGTATAGTTGAAATTGTTGGTTGATCTTCATGATTCTTACACTTTGAGTTATGGGTTTGTAGAAATATGATTTTGGGTTAAGGAAAATGAATTTTTATGGACATGCATGTGGGATTTGAAGTGGTAGTTGCTGGAATTTTTATTGGGTATGAAGTTTGGGTGATTCCATGTTGGTCTCTTACAATTGATGACGGAATTGTTGTTATATGTGGATTTATATGGCTTGTATGTTCTGTGTGTGATGGATTACATTGATGTTTGACTTGATTTGGTACTGCATGTGTTGGATTTAGGAGGATTGCTGGCTAATGGTTGATGAGTTTTAAGTTTCTAGAGGAAAACGCAACCTGTCTCTGCTTCCTGTAGTGAACAGTAAGTTGCACGAAATTCTGAGAGTTTTCTAAACTAGGAATGAGGAAACGGTTTTCTCTAGGGTAATCTATCATATGTCTAGGTTATGTATATGAAACTTCATAGAAAAATATTGAGTTTTGATAATTATTTGTTATTTTACAAGAAAACTGTACAAATCTGTCAATTTGACAGATTCTGTGTTTGTCAGTTAGAAATTTCAAAATAAATCCAATACTTGGAATTTGGGTGATTGGAATAATTTTCTGGAACCCTAGGATGTATATGTTCTTGATGGAATTAGCTTCATGTGATTTTAGTAAAAAATGAATTGCGGGTACAGATTTAAAATCACCTTCAAGACTGTGCTGACAGATTTGGGTATACTAGTTTAGATTATTTTTAGTAAATTCTAGTTTTATTATTTAGCCTGGAAAATTTTATGTCATGTGATAGATATATTTTTGGTGGTATCTGTAAAGTTTCAGGAAATTAGGATTTGTTTTGATAGTGAAAATGATGCTTGGAATTTGTGTTCACCTTCCTGAAGTAGGCTGTTTGACAGATTTGAGTGTACTGACTTCTGATAATTTTAATGAAATGTATAAGAACTAACGTGAGCCTGAAATTTAGAGACATATACTAAACATATATAGGTATTCCCCCATAAAATATCATGATATTAGTACACATTTTGGTTGGTCATATGAGGCTTAGAAGTGGGCTGTATAGCAGGGGATATGTTACAGCAACTTGTAAATCATGGATTTTTGGAGAATTGTTTCTTGATATTGGTTGATTGATTTAAGTTGGATTTTCTTGTGTGCATAGTATTTAGTATTTAGTATTTATATTATATGAGTGAATTTTGTATGCCTTGTTTCTACTCCTTAGTACACCGTTTTCAGCCGGGTGACTATGGTTGCTATAGCAGAATGTTGTGTGTTGATTGTTAATTTCCACGTTGGTTGAACTTAATGTTTTGAATATGATTTTGGGGTTTAGTAAGGGTTTAGTAAAGATTTGTTAAGTTAAATTAAGCGAATTATGGTCATAAGTGTTGATTAGTCTATTATGAGCTAAGGTTGGCATTAAGTTGAAACTAAGATTAAGTTAAAGTTAACTTAACTCATATACTTGATTTAGGATAATCAAGGGAGGATAGGTGAAGTGATTTGCTTGAGACTCTTGGAATCCAGCTTTTGGATTGAGGTAAGGGAATGTGCCATGAAAATTTAATAGTCCATGTTTTAAGAATATATCTATATATGTTTTATCAATGCTTTCAGTAAACTCAGTTTGATACTTGTTTATAAAGAAAATGTGCATTGATTTAGAAACAGTTTTGAATTGGTACAGTTAACGCAGATTTTAGAAGCAAGCTGTGGATATGCTATGAATTTGGGCTTAGTAAGGTAAGAAAGAGATTGAAAAATAAACTAGCATGATATATTTTATGAACACCTAAAACTGTTTTCAGTGTGAGGGTCTTGTGACAGCAGGAAGGCCTCGAGGGGTTTTATTCCTTGTAGACCGGCAACAAGTAAGGCCATGAGGGGTTGTATTCCCTGTAGACTGGTAGCAAGAAGGTCACGAGGGGTTTCATACCTGTAGACTGGCAAGCAGGAAGGTCACGAGGGGTTTTCATACCCTGTAGACTAACAAGCAGGAAGACCACGAGGGGTTTCATACCTTGTAGACTGGTAAGCAGGAAGGCCATGAGGGGATAGTTTCCCTGTAAACATGGCACAAGTAAAGTTACATGGGGCTAAGTCTTAAAGATATAGCACAGTTACATATTCCATATAATTTTACTATATTATGCAATAGTATGAGATAGGTTTCTCTTCAGAACAGTTTAAGGGAACATGTTTTATTTACATATAAAGGAATCATGTTATATGTTCAGATTTCAACAGTTATATTATGCCTTACAAGTTATCAGATATTATGTTCATCAGTATGAAACATATATGTTCAAGAAACTCATGAAATCATTTTAGCATGAATTGTTTATACGCAAGTCATATCCACAAAGATTTTTCTGTTTATCATGCATTCATGCATACTGTTAAATCTTCATGTCACGCCTCCCTTACTGAGCAAAGTGGGTTGCTTAGATTGCAGGAACATTCCATAATGCAGCCAAGAGTCTCAGCATGGAGGAGCAAATATATTTGTATCTAGAACTAGTATTAGATGTTTTGAGTTTTGTGTATATAAAGCAGAAGTGATGTATATGTTTAAATAGTCTTCCGTTGTATTAGAGTTATTATGTCCACATATTGATGTATTTTGTATAAACAGTTATAGATGTTTTGACTACTATCACTTCCTTTAGGTGGACTAGTATACTCATTCATTTGTAAAGGAGTATGTTTATAGTATTGGGAGTTCCCAACCCAAGAAGAAGTTAAGGAATCAGGATAAGAGAAAAGAAAAGAAAGAAGAAAAAAATTTATACTCCTTTTGGTTGGTTCGTGTTAATATCAGGCACAGGCTTGGTATTAGCATGCCGGTCCGACTCCGAATCATATTACGGATTTGGGTCGTGACAAAGGGTATGATGGTGCTAGCAATATGAGAGGTGCATGGAATGGATTACAAGCATTGTTTCTCAAAGATTGTCCATATGCATACTATGTACATTGTTTTGCTCATCAACTACAATTAGCATTAGTTGCGGCTGCTAAAGATGTGCCTGATGTTTGGAAATTTTTTTCAAAGTTGAATTCTATTGTAAACCTTGTTGGTGTTTCTCCCAAGCGTCATATGGAGTTAAAAAAATATTAAAGCAACTGAGTTAGCAGATATGTTAGCTTCTGGAGAACTTGCAACAGGTAAAGGGGCTAATTAAAGTCGTTCTTTGCAACGACCAGGAGCTACTCGTTAGGGCTCCCATTTTGGTGTTGTTAGTAAGTTGATTGAAATGATTACTGTAGCTTAGACAGTTCTTGAAAGTATATCTAAGAATGGACTGAATAACAATATACGTGAGGAAGCTAATGGTGCTTATCATTCAACAAAATCATTTAAATTTTGTTTTCTCTTGTTTTTGTTGAATGAAGTTGGAGGAGAAATAATTTGATGCTGACCGAACCGCAATTCAAAATAAGGGATTTAGTTAAATCTGAGAATTATAGTTCGGCTATGACCGAGCAGATCCGTCGTTTTCAGTCCGTTTCAAATCAAACCTCTGTTCGGCCAAATCAGCTTGAACCATACTGACACAAACCAGGATTAATTTGGGACCCAGTATTTAATATCTAAAATATCTAAAGCAAGTTGCATTAAATGCCTCATCTGACATAAACTCTAAAATTGGGGGCTGAGAACTGATATCTACTTTATCACCCATCAATACACAGAATATCTAGGCAAAAAGTGTTGAATACGTCTAAAACTTTGAACCCAGAATCAAACAATAATAAGCGGTGATGATAATCATTCAGTAAAAATTGGTAGAACCCACGTTTTGATAAGAAATATATAAAACAAGTTGCTTAAATATCTCTGATTAATGACAGAGTTAATTTATTAGGAAAGGGAATAAGTAAATAGAGGGGAAATATTTTGGTTAAATCAGAACTCAAACTCGAAATCAGGAGCTCATAACTAAATCATATGGATTTATGGTTTGATCATAGCTGAGCTACTCCATTGTGCTCGAATAGTATCCAGCCAAGTATCTGTTCGGACTAGTCAAATATTGTTCGGTCAGATCGGAAATAAGCCAAAACTCTATTAAAATCCATCATTCAAAGCCCAAAATATCTAAGGCTAGGGGCATTAAATTCACCTCCTGACATAAACTCTACATTACAGGCTAAGAACTGATGTTTGCTTTACAAAACCATCGATGTATAATATTTCTGGACTAAGGAGTCTTGAATACGAGATAGAATTTTGAATCATGATAAAAGAGAGGATGGATAACAAAATCACTGATTAAAGATTGACAGAACATAGGTCCTGGAAAAAGAAACGAGAACAAGCAACCTAAATATCCCTGTTAAAATGACAGAGGAAAATTATTGGGAAGGGGGACAAGTAAATATCCTAGAAATATCCCATATCAGAAGCAAGCATAAATAAAAGGAGAGGCAACAGTCTAAGAGGGACGTGCATTTTTTACCCATGAAAATTCTCTTAGCTCTGTTTATTAAAGTCTCGATCGTTTTTCGATCCATAAACTGACTAAGGCATCGGAGAACCAAAGGCCAACCCCACTGGTTGACCAAGGTTCTAACGATACTCTTACATTGTAATTGTTTCTTACTGCAGGATTCAATGATTCTGTTCGGACAAACCTCCCGGGGATTATCCTTTTGTCTTTGAGTTAGCTTTTCTAACTATTACATTTTATGTTCCGACAATTGGCGCCATCTGTGGGGAAAGCTTTCTTAAAGATAAAAGCCTGAGGACTCGAGAGGTTCACTAAAATGTCTAGAATGCCGTCGTCCTCACGACGTCGCCACTCTGTGCCCCAGGAGCCAACAAACTCTGCCCAAAAAGTTTCTTTTGGGACGTCGTACAGGCCTTCTCGGCGCACTGAGGTATCATATGAAACTATGGATGGAGCCACAGCCAGTGAAACTTCAGTCATGGCCCTATTACAGCACCCTGACCCCAACGAGGGATTGGTTAGGAGAGCGGATCAAGGGGCTCAAGTCATAGCCCCATTACAGCACACTCACCCCAACGATGGATCGGTCAGAAGAGCAGATCAAGGGGCAACATCAAAAAAGATTGGCTCGAACAAATCGGGCAGGAAAAATGTTTGGCGCAGCCTAAACTACCCGCACGCGACATCACGAACCGAAGACAGTGCAATAATTATTTCGAGGTTGCGTCGAGAAATCCTTGATCTGAAGCAAGGAGGTAGAAGTCCATCCACAGCAAAAGAAAGGCCGAGGAACAGGGTAAATGCTTCAAAGCGAAGAAACCTTGGGCATGACTCGCGTTGCGGGGATTTTTTTGAGACTTCCTAGTCCTAGTCAGAACCAAGATCATTAACGCTCCAACCAAATCCCAAACAATCCCCAGAGTCCGGAGGGCATTCACGGACTCGCCCACCTCTCCACGTTGGAAACGGTCAGCAGACAAAGGAACATGCCTCCAAAAAGACTGCTCGTCCAGGAGGGCAACACGTAGTCTGGAGAGCTCTTGATTTGGTGTTATCCTCTCCTTTTTCTAGACAAATAGAAAGAGCCAAACTGCCTGAGAGATACACGGCTCCGCGTTTTAAGATATATGATGGCAGATCAGACCCAGTGGCCCACATAGGTCGTTATCAGCAGAGTATGGCCTTATCTCGCTTTAACGACCCCCTCATGTGCCGACTCTTCCCATCGAGCCTTGGTGAAGTCGCACTAAAGTGGTTTAATCAGCTCGGCAGAAGAACAGTCAACTCATGGATCGAAATGGCCAAGGCGTTTGTGGCGCGGTTCATCTCCAATAGTCGGAAGACTAAGGAGATGGATGCCCTTCTAACCATGAAGCTCCAAAGCAATGAGACTATCAAAGAATACTCAATTAGATTTTGGGAAACATACAATGATATTGATAGGTGTGACGAAAAGGTGGCTGTTAGAACATTCAAGCTAGGCCTGCCTCCTGATACGGGCTTGCGTCAATCTCTTACCAAGCGCCCCTCCCCAACTGTCATGAAACTGATGCACAAAATTGATCAATTTATTCGCGTCGAGGAGGACGGCGGTGGAGCCACGTTAGTCCAGACAGACACCTAGCCAAAAGCTATCGCACCAAAGCCGTCTGCTCGGTCCAGTCCTGCTGTGAAAAACCTGTCCGGTCTGACGGATTTTGCTGTACCTTCTTTTCAGGCCTTCGAGACGGTCTTTAAGGAACTGATCTACAAGCTCATAGAAAAGATTAAAAGGGAACCTTTCTTCGTTTGGCCTTCAAAGCTGATTGGAAACCCAGACTTGAGAGACGCAAAACTCTACTGCAATTATCATAAAGACACGGGTCATATGACCGAGAACTGCCACAAGCTGAAAGTCCATTTAGAACATCTAGCGACGGCAAGGCATCTTGATCAATACATTGATACAAAGCTCACTAAAAAGAAGGGACCAAGTATAACAACCCAGCAACTAAACTCTTCGGGCACGATAGCAGCTGGAGTAATCCATGTCATTCATGATCCACTGTGCTCTATAGTCTCTACTAGGTCCTATAGATCCCAGATGTAGAAGGCGGCTCACCTCAGAAGATCCTTCTCCGTAATAAATTCCGTTCATCTTGCCCCAATGTGTTCGGTAAGTGGAGGGGGTATGGAGCAGGTGATCTCCTTTTCGGACAGTGATTTGAAAGACGTCCAGCTGCCCCACAATGACCCACTGGTGGTCACTCTGAGGATAGGGAACTACGATGTTGAAAGAGTACTCATAGACCAGGGAAGCTTTGCAGAAGTGATGTATCAAGATCTTTACGCGAAGCTTGGCATGGGTGAAGCCGAACTATCCAGCTTCGCGTCCCCCATATTCGGTTTTTCAGGAGAGCCTGTCGTACCATTGGGGAAAGCCGTTCTGCCAGTTTTAGCTGGCCCAGTCATCCTTCAAATGGAGTTTATAGTAGTCAAAGCTTCGTTGCCCTATAACGCCATAATAGGGCGTGATTGGTTACATAGAATGAGGGCAATCCCCTCTACACTTCATCAAAAGTTAAGATTCCCAATGAAAGACTGGATCATGGAGCTGAGTGGGGATCAGGTCACAGCAAAACAATGTGTTTTGACTGCGGTCAAATGGAAGGATGTAAAAGAGGCAAAAAAACCCAGAGGCTCATGACAATCACAGTCCCAAGAGCCTGAAGATGGAGAAGTTGTAATGACCGAACAACCTGAAAAGGTATTCTTCGATCCTTTTAATCCTGAACAATTCTTTTTGGTCGATTCAAAATTGTCTGCGGTAGATAGAGAACAATTACTTCAAGTCCTGATCAGCAATCGGGACGTCTTTGCTTCGTTGGTCTACGATGCACCGGGTGTATCTCTCGAGCTGGCGTGTCATTCATTGAATATTGGGTTCGAACATAGGCCGATAGTTCAGAAACGGCGGAAGTTGGCCCCAGAGAGGGCCACTACAGTTCTTAAGGAAGTGGGAGGCCTTCTGGCATCTGGAGCAATCTGAGAAATACAGTACCCAATGTGGCTCTCAAACACGGTGGTGGTAAAAAAGAAAAATGGAAAATGGAGGGTTTGTATTGACTTCACTGATTTGAACAAAGCTTGCCCGAAAGACCCTTTTCCACTTCCCCGAATAGATCAACTGGTGGATTCGGCCTCGGGACATGCTCAGCTGAGTTTCTTGGATGCATTTCAAGGCTACCATCAAATCCCAATGAATGATGCCGATCAAGACAAGACCACTTTTATCACACCAAAAGGGACATATTGCTACAAGATGATGCCATTTGGTCTGAAAAATGCAGGGGCAACCTACGAGAGAATGGTCACCAAAATGTTCAGGCACATGAGAGGGAAGACAGTGGAGGTCTACATAGACGACATGCTCGTCAAAAGTCTCTGAGAGGAAAACCATGTAGCCAACCTACTGCAAGTATTTAACATCTTAAAGGAAAGTCGCCTACGTCTCAATACGTCCAAATGTACCTTTGGTGTGAGTTCAGGCAAATTTTTGGGTCATATCGTGAGCAGAAGAGGAATAGAGCCCAATCCGGACCAGATTGCTGCCCTTGTAGACTCAGCAGAACCCAGAAACATTAAACAAGTACAACGCCTGACTAGTATGGTTGCCGCTCTCGGCCGCTTTATCTCAAGGTCGGCAGACAAATGCAAGTCTTTCTTCCGACTTTTGGGGAAAATGAGTAAATTTCTATGGAAGGAGGAGTGTTCGGTCACGTTTCAGGGGATCAAGACTTATTTATCAACTCCTCCATGCCTTTCAATTCCCAATCAGGGAGAATCACTGTTTTTGTATTTGGCAGTGTCTGATCATGCCGTGAGTGCTGTTTTGGTTCGGGAACTCGGGCAAGAACAGTAGCCAGTCTTCTTCGTCAGTAAGGCGATGGACGAAACCTAGTTGAGGTACCTGCCTCTTGAAAAAGCAGCTTTGGCAGTGCTCCAGGCGGCCAAAAAACTGCCTCACTATTTCCAGTCCAACAAGGTCACAGTATTAAGTGATCTTCCACTCAAAATGCTATTACAACGGTCTGATTTTTTGGGAAGGATCACTAAATAGGGGGTGTATCTGGGATCACTCGGTGTAGAATACAAGCCTCGGACAGCAATCAAGGGGCAAGTTTTGGCAGAATTTTTAGCCGAATTCCAATATGATCGAAAAAGTCCGCCTTCGATAATATTAGCCGAAGCTCAGCTCGATTTAGTTACAGAAAGATGGGAGTTATTCGTCGATGGAGCATCAAATTCCAAAGGTTCGGGGGCAGGAGTTGTGTTAGTTTCCCCAGAAGGATTGGTTCTCAAGCAGGCTGTTCGGTTAAAGTTTTTGGCTTCCAACAATGAAGCCGAGTATGAAGCGTTACTCATCGGTCTCAGAACGGCAAAAAGACTTGGTGCTTGCCATCTCCAGGTATTTTGTGAATTGCAACTCGTCGCTAATCAAATTTCAGGGGAATATCAGGCCAGGGACGAAAGAATGTCGGCCTATCTCGCTGCTGTTCGGTTTCTTTTGGCCAATTTTGAGTCAATCCACGTGGCCCAAATCGGAAAAGAACATAACTCCCACGCAGATATTTTGGCTAAACTAGCCACAGCGTTAGAGTCAGACATACAGCGGACAGTTTTTATAGAAACGTTGGACCGACTAAGCTTCCAGAATCAGGGGATATCTATACGCTCCATCAGCAATCAACCAAGCTGGATGGACCCTATTCTGAGCTATCTTGTGGACAACAAACTACCCGAAGACAGAAAAGAAGCCAAAATGATCAAACGTAAAGCTCCGAAATATTGGGTTTCCAAAAAGGGGTTACTATATAGGCGGTCATTCACTGGAGCATATCTGTGATGTGTACATCCGGAGATGATACAGAACTTCCTCTTCGAAATACACGAGGGAATTTGCGGAAGTCATACAGGGGGAAGATCGCTGGCTCACAGGGCGATATCTCAGGGATATTGGTGGCCGTACATGCAGACCGATGCCTTGAAATATGTTCGGGAATGTGATAAATGTCAGAGGTTTGCTCCCATGATCCACCAACCAGCAAGAGAGTTAAATCCTTTATCTAGCCCATGACCCTTTGCACAGTGGGGATTAGACATAGTAGGACCACTTCCTCGGGCTCCCAGAAATAAGAAATTCTTGATAACCGCGACAGACTATTTCACCAAATGGATTGAGGCCGAGCCACTCTCCAATATCAGAGACGTTGATACTAAACGCTTCTTTTGGAAAAACGTTATTACACGTTTTGGCATACCTTGGGATGCAATATCAGATAATGGCACACAGTTTGAAAGCAGACTTTTCAAGGGATTTTGTTCGGACCTTGGTATTAAAAACTGCTTTTCCTCACCTGGCTACCCACAATCCAACAGGCAAGCTGAAGCTTCCAATAAAATCATACTAAATGGGATAAAGAGAAAATTAGAAGAAGCTAAGGGAAAATGGGTGGAAGAACTCCCGAGCGTATTGTGGACGCACAGAACGATGGGTAGGAAATCCACCGATGAGACACCCTTTGCCCTGGGTTATGGAGTGGAAGCAGTCATTCCCTTGGAGGTCGGCATCCGAACCACCCGAACAATAGACTTCGCAGTGGAAACCAATAAGGATAATCTACGGAAAGATCTGGATTTTTCGGAAGAAAGACAGGATCTAGCCCCAGTTCGGTTGGCGTCTTATCAGCAACAGATAAAGAGAGAGCATGACAGAAACATCAACCATAGAGTATTCCGAATTGGGGACTTGGTTCTGAGGAAAGTTATGGCAAATACCAGAAAGCCGAATGAAGGGAAGCTCGGCACGAACTGGGAAGGACCCTACAAGGTGGTATCTTTGGCAGGGGCAGGATCTTATAGATTAGAGGATCTGGAAGGAAAACCTATCCCCAGACCCTGAAACACTTATAATTTAAGGAAGTACTTCTTTTGAAAAAGTTTTAAATTCAAATAAAATGTATAAACTGCGGCAATTGTGTTTACCTTCGAATTTTCAGGTCCGAATAACATTACTACCTCTAGGGGGTGAATAAAGGAAGGAATTTCAAACCGTATATCAATCCGAACAACATTACTACCTCTAGGGGGGTGAGTAAATGAAGGAATTTCAAACCGTATATCAAACCGAACAACATTACTACCTCTAGGGGGGTGAGTAAAGGAAGGAATTTCAAACCGTATATCAAACCGAACAACATTACTACCTCTAGGGGGTGAGTAAAGGAAGGAATTTCAAACCATATATCAAACCGAACAACATTACTACCTCTGGGGGGGTTGAGTAAAGGAAGGAATTTCAAACCATATATCAAACCGAATAACATTACTACCTCTGGGGGTGTGTGTAAAGGAAGGAATTTCAAATCATATATCAAATCGAACAACATTACTACCTCTAGAGGGGTGAGTAAAGGAAGGAGTTTCAAACCCTATTTCAAAACCTGCAAATTACCATTTCTAGGGAGGTGAGGAAAGAAACGAATTTCAGACCCTATTTCAAAACCCAAAAAATTACTATCTCTAGGTAGGTGAGTAAAGAAATTCTAAGTCCGAACAAGTTTAACGCACCAAAGAGGTGGATAACGTAAGGAATATCAGGACCAGACTAGACTACCACCAAGAAGATCAATCAGGGGATTTCAGCCGAACAAATGCTTTGTTTTAAGAAGGGGAAAGGAACGCATAAGGTTAGTATTGAAATAACTGTTGCTTTTAGAAATTATTTAAACCTTTGACATAACAAACCTTATTATTCATTTTCGTATGCTTATTTGTGTGATTGATTTGTATTTAACTTAGAGCGGTTTTGGCTTATTGTCAGAATAAAGATAAACAAATCATTCACATCAGGTGACTGGATTAATTAATCCAAATCAGGTAGAAAGTCCAGGAGGCATTTTAACGAAGATCCAGTCGACCGGATGCTGAGCCAGGCGACTGGATTCACGCGAAACCAGTTTTGAAGAAAGCCCATTTGTGTTTTAAAGCTCTCCCAATTCAAGGCCCATTGGACCCAATTTGTTTAGGGTCTGAAGTTGGAATTAGAGAGAAGGAATTAGGGTTCTTAATAGGTTTAGACTACTTAGTTTAGAGATTAGACAGACTTACCCTCTCTCTCTCTCTCCTCCAAGCTTAGGTTTTCACTCCCATGGCTGCCTAAGCTTCTTGCTAGAGCTAGGGGCTATGTTTCGTTCGTAACGGTATGATTACTTTGTAATCCCTTTGGTTTTTATTGTTTAATTACATTTGATTGTTGAATATTTGATGCCTATTGATGTATGTTTTATTCTATACTTTCTATAAGTTCAATCATGTCTTTCTTATTATTAAGGGGAATATTTCATGATTTCAATTAGGTATCGTGATTTATAAAATTAAAAGGTTTTTCTAAATATTACTCTAGCCATTTTATTTTCTCCGGTTATAAAGTGTTTCTGAGTTCTTTTAGTTCAACCAGATCGAAAGGTCTTTAAAATAAAACAATCAATTGTATATTGTTTCTTAGAATAAGGTTTTAACGGGATTAGAAGGGAATCATACTGATATAGAGAAACACCCTGAAACGCTAATGCTTTTTTACATATTAAATTTCTATAAAACAAATCCATTTTACCCTTATAGACAGTTATTTACATTGTCTTTTGGAAACATAAACTCCCTGAGTATCAAAAACCCCTTTCTCTGTACTGCAAAGTACCGCTTATTATTGAGCGACATCAATTTTTGGCACCGTTGCCAAGGAGTTTCGGCTTATTCAAGAGACAATTCCGTAGGACAAGGTTACCGGTGGATCACTCTATTGGTAATTTCGTTTCATTCTCTCTTAATTCTATTTTTCTTTTATTTATTTTCTTTTATTTGTTTATTTTGTTGCTTTGATTTTCTTTTTTTTGTTTTACTGTGCATGAGCATTTGGGTTAAAAACAGTAAAGGTAGATTGGAAACTTCTGAGCCATTCTTTGGAAGTCTTTTTTATACATCCACAAACTCACCCACATCTTCCATCATGGCTAGGAGGACCATGTATGAGCTGTTACATCCTACTCAGAGCTTCATCCCTTCGTGTATCATGTTCCCTCCAAATGCACCTCATGTGGGGATAAAACTAGGGCTGCTTGCCATACTTCCAAATTTCAAGGGATTGGAGAATGAGAATCCCTATGTGCATGTGAGAGCTTTTGAAGAGGTAATTGGTAGCTGCTTTGCACAAAATGTGATTGAGTTAAGGTTCTTTCCATTCTCTCTTAAGGACAAGGCTAAAAAGGTTGGTTGTACACATTAAAGCCTAGGTCTATAGGAAATTGGGGGGAGATGACCCAAGAGTTCTACAAAAAAATTTTCCCTCCCCACAAATTAAGTTCAACAAGTAAAGAGGAAGATCTCTAGTTTTGTCCAAGGAAATGAAGAGACACTATTCATGGCTTGGGAAAGGTTCAACAAGTAAACATGGATATGACACTTGAAGGTTGATTAATTATTTCTATGAGGGACTCCAACCTAGAGACCGCTAGTTTGTTCAAGTTGCATGTGGAGGTGGATTCTTACAGAAGGAGCCTGAAGATACTATAGACTACTTGGATGAGATAGATGAGAATTCAAACACATGGAATTGAGCAAATCCCTTGGATTCCATTAGCTGGAATAGGAGTAGTACTACCACATCTGGTGGTAGTGTTTTCAGACTAAGGGAAGAGGACAACATGAGTGCCAAGATCAATCTGTTGACTAAGAAGATAGAAGCACTCAAGCTGAAGAGAAGTAGAGGTGTCAATGCTGTTTATAGAGAGGAGCCTATGGAGGAATGTCGGATTTGTCAAGAGATTGACCACACCACAAGTGCCTGTAAGCCATTGTCTCAGTTCCTAAATGTGCCTGAAGAACAAGTGTGTGCATTCAACCAATACCGTCCAAATAATTCTTCATATTCGAACAATTATAACCCAAATATGAGAAATCATCCATATTTGAGTTATAAGAGTGACAATGTGTTGAATCCAACTGGTCCAAGGAACTTTTACACTTCTCATACCACTTCATCACCATCTAAACCACCTTTGGAAGATGTGCTTTACACTTTCATACAGAAACAAGGTGAACAAAACCAAAGGTTTGAGTCCATGTTTACAAGAATAGATGAAGAGATGAGAGAGACCAAGAGCCAAGTAGCTAGACTCACAGAGGTATTGAGTAAGATTGGAAGAGGGAAACTTCTTTCCCAAACTCGACCCAATCCCAATAATCAGAGTTTAAAGGTTGTCAGCACAGACAAGTTTAAGGAAGTCAAGTTTGTTACCATTTTGAGGAGTGGTAATGAAATTGGAAAGGGTGCTCCTAAAGCTAATGAGAAATCCAAGGAGACCCCAGTTGAAACGGATGAGAGTGGGATAGCTAAATCCAATGACATTGAAAAATGTCCATTCCTTGCACCATTCCCACAGTCCTTGAAATTACCCATGAATTTGGATGTCACCAGTGAGATTTTGGAGCATTTGCATCAAGTTAAGGTTAACTTGCCTTTATTGCATATCATCAAGCAAATGCCACTTTATGCCAAGGTAATTAAGGACTTATGTACTTTCAAGAGAAAGCATCATGTGAAGAAGATCGCATTCTTGACAAAATAGGTAAGTGCAATCATCCAACACAAGGTCCCACCAAAGTATAAGGATTCAGGCTATCCTATAATCTTTTGTACTATTGGAGATTACATGATTAAGCATGCATTGCTAGATCTTGGGCCAGTGTAAATTTACTTCCTTTCTCTGTGTATTTCAACTCGGGTTAGGTGAGTTAAAACCTTCCTTTGTTACGTTACAGTTAGCAGACCGCTCTGTAAAGAAGCCAAGGGGGGTGGTTGAGGATGTCTTGGTAAAAGTTGATAATTTCTATTATCCTATTGATTTTTTCATTTTGGACATTGACCCTACTTTACATCCTCGTGCTAATATTCCTATCATCTTGGGTAGATCTTTCCTTGCCACAACTAATGCTTTGATTAATTGTAGGAATGGAAGAATGAAGATAACCTTTGGTTCTATGACTATGGAACTAAATATTTGCAATGTGAACCCACAACAATTGGTGGATGAAGAGTGTGAATATGTGAACCTCATTGAGGCAACACCTCAAGAAGATTTTAATAAAAATTGTTTTGCTGACTCTTTTAAAACTCCTCTTGTTCATTCTATTGCTTCTAATGAGTTAACTCTTGATGTTAAAATATCTGACTTTACTTCTTTGTTGGATTCTTCGCAGATTTTGGAAGAAAAACAAGTAGTGGTAGTTGAGAAGCCTCCAAGAAGTAAGAAGAAGTCCCTACATGCATATTCAGATGCACCAAAGTTAGAGTTGAAGCAACCACCAAAAGATTTACCATGTGCATCCATTAAACCACATGCCATTTCCACTGTGGAAGTTCCTTCAAAGATGAGTGTGGATCAAGAAATTGAGAAGAAAGATGAAAAAACCAAGTTCTTTGAGAGACACATAATGAAGAGGAAAGCACTTCAAGATACAAGACTTTCAAAGAAATTGCTAAACAATTCCAAAGGAGTCGCTTTGCATGTTGCCAGGTTGAAGAGTGCCAAAGGAAGAAACTATTCCTTTGGAGGATCCCGTTCAGGGGGAAGAATTGATTTTTCTGTTTCTACCTTGTAATTGTATAATAGTTAGTTTATTTATTTATTTATTTTTGTTTTTGTTTTCTTTTGTTTTTTATTTTGGATATCTAACCATTTTGCAGGAAAAAGCTTGAGGAGTTCGTCATAATATCAGGTGCTTTCTTTCCTTTTCCCTTGTACTTTCATTGAAAGACTTGTATCTCGTTCTCACATACATTTGTTTGAACATTGAGGACAATGTCAACTTTAAGTTGGGGGGAGTATTGATTGTCTGTTTGATTGTTTAATGAACTTTGTGTTGTTTCTTGTTGATAACTTAGAAACCATTTGTTTTCATATTTAAAAAAATAAAATAAAATAAAAATAAATGTTTGGTTTGCAATGATGTTTTTGATTTGTTGGAAAAGAATGCTATATTCACATGCATCATTGTTATCTTTGAAAATCTAGTTGAACTCTGAAATTTGGTTTGAAATCATTAGTGAGCTTAAGAATATGAACACATGATTAATTGATTGAGATATTTGAACATGGCCATCTATTGCTTGTTTTTTAGTATTGAGTCTTACACTTGTACACCTTAAACTAAGCACTAGCACACTAACATGTAATCTATAGGAATGAAATATGCATCCAATTGTTACTAAATTAAAAGTGGTTGACTTGTTAGTTGAAAAAAAAAAAAAAAAAAAAAGAAATAACTAACCATGAGAGCCTATGTCAAAAGAGGTAAACAATTCACATGATTGAGATATGAGTGACTAGTTTAGCTTTGTAGCCTTTTTTACTCGAGTAAGTAAACTTTTAGGAGTGTCTCTACACTTAGTGCCCCTTAAGCCAACTAGTTCAGGAGTAATTGGTCTAACACTTGTTACATGGGTCAATTAGAAAGTTAATAGAGTTAGACATTGCACAGTCCTCATACACAAAAAAAAAAAGTTTGTATGCCTTGGCTGGTTCTTCTAATGAGAATTCCCTTGTCCTTAATCATTATGTTGGAAAGATATTGAAGCCCCATGATTCTAAGTTATTTCACTTCACACATCAAGGAACTTGTGTAGCTTTTAATACTTAATTTTAAGTGATTGTGACCTAGTTAGAATTTCTAAAGATTTGAAATTGAGGTTGACTTGTTTAAGCTTCCTAATGATTGAAAACCATTGTTTGTGTGATACTTTATTCTCATTTGATAGCATGATGTTGTATGTGTTTACTATGAATCAAGACTAAGCATTTGATAGTATTTGTGGGTATCACTTCTGGTAAACCCTCACGAGACTATAACTCGTCCACTAGGGACACCTAGGGGTTTAAAGGCTTCTTGCATATGCTAAATGCAATCGAGAGTGTCAGTGAAAGTGGCTTTTTTAGTTTGCTTTGATTTATGTTTTATTATTTTCATTGTTTTTAGTTTTCTAGGGATTAGCAAAATTCAGGTTGGCGGATGTAATAAGTCATGAAATATGACTTATTTACATGCAGTTTAGAGAGATTCTATTGGGATTGTGGTGCATTACAGGTCTAATTACACTTAAATGGATGTTTGTTGTTCAATTTTTTGAATTACATGACTTATGTATTTGAGTGTATTAATTTAATCCCTTAGATGTTAATTTGGGCTATGCTTGATTGCAAGTACAAGCTGGATCAGATTGGAGTTAGATAGCACAAGTTGGAAGGAGTTGAAGAGAAGAAAAGAGGTGCTGGACCACAATCCAGCAGACTGGATTCTAAGGAAGAAACTCTAGACTTCAATTCTTGAAGAATCCAGTCGATTGGATGGTGATCTAGGCGACTGGATTAATTAATCCAAATTAGGCAGAAAGTTCAGGAGGAATTTTAACGAAGATCCAGTCGACAGGATGCTGAGTTAGGTGACAGGATTGGCACGAAGCCAGTTTTGAAGAAAACCCATTTGTGTTTTAAATCTCTCCCAATTCAAGGCCCATTGGACCAATTTGTTTAGGGTCTGGAGTTCGAATTAGAGAGAAGGAATTAGGGTTCTGAATAGGTTTAGACTACACAATTTAGAGATTAGACAAACTTACCCTCTCTCTTTGCTCCAAGCTTAGGTTTCACTCCCATGGTCGCCTAAGTTTCTTGCTAGGGCTAGGGGCTATGTTTCCTTTATAACGATATGATTACTTTGTACTCCCTTTGGTTTTTATTGTTTAATTACATTTGATTGTTGAATATTTGATGCCTATTAGTGTATGTTTTATTCCGTACTTTCTATAAGTTCAATCATGTTTTTCTTATTATTAAGGGGAATATTTCATGGTTTCAATTAGGTATCGTGATTTATAAAATTAAAAGGTTTTTCTAAATATTACTCTAGCCATTTTATTTTCTCCGGTTATAAAGTGTTCCTAAGTTCTTTTATTTCAATTAGATCAAAAGGTCTTTAAAGCAAAACAATCAATTGTATATTGTTTCTTAGAACAAGGTTTTTAACAAGATTACAAGGGAATCATACTGGTATAGAGAAACACTCTAAAACCCTAGTGCCTTTTCACATATTAAATTTCTCTAAAACAAATCCATTTTACCCTTATAAACAGTTAGTTACATTGTCTTTTGGAAACACAAACTCCCTGAGGATCGACAACCCCTTTCTCTGTACTGCAAAGTACCGCTTATTATTGAGCGACATCAATGGACCACGGACCTTGACTGAAAGTGATGCTGCCTCACACGATGGAGCAACTGGTCCAACGAATCTGAAGGAGGTAGCGATGGCGTTGCTCGCGCAAATAAGGTTCTCCAAATGCTCCACAAAATATCAACCACCACAGAGTTTCATGTTTTGGAAATAGGATTGGTTTGGGCATGTTGGGAGCAAGAGAAGATAATGAAAAAGATAGGTGCAAGGAAAATGCAATCGTCATTGCTAGAGAGATCGTTGATATTGGTGAAGTTATTGAGAGCCGAAAAGAGGAAGTCTCTCCCTGAATATGTCAGGCACAAAATCGAAAAAAAGGGAATAAGAAAAACCAAATTAAAAATAAATAAATAAATGAATAAAAAGATAAACTGAGCTTTGACCTCTAAACATATGAGAGCTCAAAAACTTATATGTTAAAATTTAAGAAGTCAACAAAAAGTCTAAATGCTATGCTTTTACATTGTAGAAGATTTGTTGGTGCTTATGCCACTTTCTAAATCCAGAAAAGGTTTTGTATATTTTCAATGTGAGACAAGTAATCAAAGACATACTCATTTCTATATTACAATCTATAACAAATTTACAACATCTCCCACATAGATTGCGATATTAAGTGTTTAGACAAATAATCATATCTAGAAATTTCTTTTGATTTAAACCTTCAATTAACTTAAGCATTTCAAATTCCTGACTAAGTCAATGGTGGCCTTAACTTAAATCAAGACTATATGTATAAGAAACGGAAATACCACACACATGAATTCATCCAACTTAAGTGAAAATTCATAGTTTTAATTTCACTTATCCAAATGTTCCATTCTGGTTTTTCATGAACATTTATTAAAGTAAATCTTAAAATTTTATCAGAAATTTCATTTCTTTTGTTTATATATGTGGATTTTAATTGATGTCTCTGTTACTTAAGACATTTAAAGAATATCATGAACTTCATTAAACACTCATTCTCAATTTAAGGTAGAAATCCACATTTCCTAAAACGGGTTTTTCACAATAAATCATATATTTCAGTGCTATGTGAGCCACATAACTGTAACTTGTTATTATTTTTTAAACATTAAAATTATTTTGTAAATAATGTAAGGTTGGGTTCCCATTACAGGTGACTATTACACAAAAGGTTTTAAAATCATTCCACTAGATGTAGTTTTCACTAATATCTAGAGAGTCCCTTAGTGAATGGATCCGCCAGGCTTTTATTTGACATACACAATGGTAATAATACCATCTACTATTAATTTTTTGACATATTCATATCTCAAGCTAATATGTTATAAACTTTACTATGCGCCCTAGAGATAATAGCTTCACTCTCGCAAGGTAAAGAAATGGTTGGCATGGTTGTGACCACAATTTTATATCCACCAACAAATTTTTTAGCCATTTTTTTCTTTTTGCTCGCAACTAACAAGGTTATAAATTCAGATTCTATTGTGGAATGTGAAATACATGTCTATTTCATACACAATGATAAGAATACCATCAGACGTTGCCTTGTTATCACTTGCACTAGTTATCAAACTAGCATCCGTATATCCTTCTAGAACTGATGGAAAATTGGTACAATACAATCTTACTCCAATTGTTCTTTTGAGATACCCCAAAGACTACCAATTGCTTTATAATGCTCTGCACATAGAATTTTTTATATATCTAGAATGTTTGCAAACAACAAAGGAAATATCGAGTCTTGTGTCATGCATTGCATGTATTAAACAACCAATTGTACCAGCATATTAAGCAACTGCTCTTCCAGAATTTTCAGTTAAATTAAGTGAAGAATAATATAGGGTACTCGCTTTTTTAATTCTTTAGTGTTTAACCCGATAAACTAAGTTTAGTAAGAAGCAAAATGAACATATGTCAAGGCAAGCAAGTAAGAAAGGAATGTTTGATATCAACAAAAAGCAAAAAAAAAAAAGGGAGATATTAAGTAAGATGAGAGTCCATTAAGGCTGGAAAGCCAAACAAGAGACTTGAACAAAAAGCGTCTACGCAAAGGATCAATTTGCAAGGAAAGGAAAAAGTGCCAAGTGAGCAAAAGACATGTAGGGAAAAGATACCAATTCTGAGGCAAGGAACGAGTAAATGGGAAATCTCTTCTAATGTTTGTAAGTAGTTTACATTTGGGGAAACATTAAAGGGGAATTTCGAACCTTTTATATCACTCATTTCATAACCTAAACCCGACTTACATTATAACTTAAGAATAAAGACCTCCTTGAAGCCTTCCTAGCTTTAGGCACATCAACAATTCTTGTGATTCTTTTTTTTTTTGGATTAGAAATGCTCCAGGTAGTTAAGCCCCACTAGCTAGTATGCAATCTCAAAAGGACACATTTTTCAATTTCTTTGTTTGTTCTCAGTAAATGTCATCAATTATCCAAAGAGTATCTTCCACATTCTTTGATTGTCTTAAAAGGATTTAATCTCACAATACTAAATGGAAGAAGCAATGTTGTTTACATGAATTTAATGACCACTCTCAAATACCCTGTTTTTCCAAAATGTTTGTTCAAAAGATTGCCTCTTGCTTGTTTGAAAAGGAAAATATATATGATTTGCTCAAAATGGACAAGAAGCACCGCAATGCACCAAATGTTTTGGTACATGCCCATTTTTTAACCAACACTTGGATGGGCCTTCAATAAAATATTTGGGCTCAATTAAATATTTAATAAATTAGCTCAATAAGCCCAACCCATTTAAATACCTTATACAGCACCCAATAAATCATCTGGGCCTATTATGAAAGGGTTTCGGCATTGTTCACAAGCCCAAAGGAAACCCACCTAAAGCCCATGGCCCGAAATATGCTTATAATATAATTATTGGGTCTAAATACTATTGGGTTCATTGAGGAAAACAGCTGGAGCCCAAGTACTAATCAGCCCAGCACTTGGATAGCTGAAGACAGCTTGTCCGTGGGCCCCATGAAGTCATAAACTGAAGCTCACAAGAAATGTGCTGTATATCTACTACTGGTGGAGCCCACATCATGTCTGATTTTGCTAAAAAAGAGAGGAATAGCAGCATGCCATCCTCTCAAACGTGACAAGAGCAACTAGTCTACCATTTTCAAACTACTCCAGCATCTCCAACTCATTTCAGCTCTCCATTCCACCGGAAACCATGAGTTATGGTACTGTTCATGTAGCAGACTTTTGCATAACAGCTCAAAGACTATTGGAAGCAGCCAAGATGCATTGGAAATGGGGAAATGTGATAAAAAATCAACAACCCATGCCCATTCCGGTCCCAAAAGGACTTAGGGAGTAACTCCACGGCCCAGACCCGTGAGGATGCTACTCTCCTTATGTTGTTCTGACTCGAGGAGTGTGGTTTGGTGGAGGGGAGTGAGTCCTGAGATTTTGGCAACCATTGAACTGTTATCATTAGGTCTGTTGGGAGGCACAATGATTGGTTTATGGAAGCCAAGGTGACTAGAGACATGCATAGACCTGACTTGTCATAGAAAACCAACCAACTAAGCATAAAAGGACTCTGAAAAAGCCATTTTAGAGGAGAAGAGGGCCTTACCCTGACATTAGGGAAGGACCATAATCATTTTTACTTATGAAATACTCTCTTTGACAAAACATATCATAGAGGGTTAATCTTGGAAATCAAAAGGCTTAAAGGAAGCCATAATCTCGGTTTTCCATGAGTTTAAGCCACCCTAATCACTCCTATAAATAGGATTGATTGCATTCTTAATGCAACAACACAACCATATTGATCAGTAATAAGATCAGAACATCAAACACACAAAAAAGGCTTTCTCCAAGAAACCCATTAGTTCACTTCTAGGATTCTTCAAGGGAGGATCCCGAGAAATAGGTGTTTTAAGGTCATCTTCAACTTAGAAACACCAATCTAAACCCAGAAATACAATCCCACCTGAAAAGATTAGGATTCATCACTTAACCCATTATATTCCCCAGAAAACCCCCCTGGCAAATGTCTGTGTTAAAATCCTGGAACGACCTGTTATGATTATAATGTCTTTCCATCACTGATTTAGCTCCATAAAAGACCTAAACACGTCTTTCTCTCACCCTCATGCATGTCTCATTGGGGCTAATTCTCTCCCACCAAGTCAATTCTCTGTTTTAGTCTCAATAAGCTTATTATCAATCACAGACCTTGTGGCAAATGTCAGCAGAAGTGCAGAGAACACATGTTTTAACCATTTTGATTAAGATTATTCTATTTCAAACCCGACCCAGCTAAGGAACAGTGAGAGGCTCGGCCTAATAACTGTTCTTTGGGCTTTTATTGGCAATATCACGTTGATGTCCCATTATCCCTTGGGCCGAACTTTGGGCTCTCGGTTGAGTTTTGGGTTCAACTACCCCTCATCTCAAGACTCAAGTCCACGTCGTGATCACCCTCGGCACGCCACGTGACACTATCACAAAAACACCCCTCACATTTCTGGCAACTCCACTAGGGAGTCGAGATCAACACTTCCAAGAAGAAAGCTAGAGCTCAAGAATCATGCCTCCTAAGCTCCGACAAAGAAGAAGAAGTCTAAGGGAAATCTCAGTCCATACGGAACATTCCCAAGCTAAATCTGCAGCCAACGTACAAGGACAAGATCCACCACAACCACCTCCAAGTGATCCAAACCGGGAGGTACTGCCAACAAATCTAATGCTGGAACTGATACAGAGCTTGCAGCAAAACCAAAGTGAGTTGGCAGAAGCTATCAAACAGCTCAAAGAAAAGGATGTTGGTACCAAGACCCTTCCTCAAAATGAAGGAGGAAACCAGGAAAAGCCTCATCAAGACTCGGGTTCACACGAAAAGGAAACTACTTTTGTGACAATGTCCGATGTGGCGAACCTACTCAAACAAGATAGAGAGAAGAATCCAAAGGAGCCTCGACTTTTTGTACAAAAGCCTCCCTATCCTACTGAGTTGTTGAAGCAGCCTTACCCCGAGAAATATATTGTTCCATCTTTCTCACATTTTGATGGCCGAAAAGGGAGTGCTCTTGTACACATTAGCAAGTTCATAGACTCAATGAGGGCTTACACCGGCAATGGTGATCTATGCCTTCATGAATTCTCAAAGTCTCTAGATGATAGAGCTTACACATGGTACACCACCTTGCCTCCCGGGTCTGTGAAGGTGTGGGAAGATATGGTCAAGCTGTTTTGTGGAAAATATTTCCAAGCGGAGGAAAAGATTACCCTCGTTAACCTCCATACTACAAAACAAGCAAGTGGGGAAGACTTGCTCCGCTACATACATCGCTTTCGCGATATATCCTTGGATTGCTATGCCAATTCTGAAAAAGGCGAGCTAGTGGGAGTTTGTATAGATAATATGCTGCCAGAGTTCTGAGTTCACCTCGAGAACCACGAAATCTCAAGGTCTGCGCAGCTTCTCCAAAAGGCTCAGAAAACAGCATTATCAGTCAAGCCTCACACCAAGAAACCTAAAGAAAAGAAAAGCCAACCACAAGTTCTTACGGTGTCCACCGTAAACAATAAGCGAAAGAAGTCATCCAAAAGATCTTTTGAGGAACCACCGCCTTCAGTTCCTTGCACCTTGGAAGAAATGATGGCTATCCTTAACAAATGGGTATCAGATGGCGTTGTCAAGCTCCCGAAAGTTTCAAAGAAGGCAACCGAGGAGGACAAGAAAAATCCAAAATTTTGCCACTTCCACCAATATGTTCATCACTCTACAACAGATTGTTGGACTCTCCGAAGAAAATTCCATGAGAAGATTCAAGATGGAACCTTGGAACTCCCTCAAACAAAAAAAAAGGTACATACTGATCCCTTCCTCAAGCATAAAGATAGAGCTGTAGTTTCGATTGTCATTCATGCAAGTGCTAGTGATGCAGACATGGACGAGCCTGTTGTTGCAAGTTCTGCCATGACACCTGCAGCCATCAAGACCTTGCAGAGGAATCCCAGGTTTCGGTCTCTCTTCAATCAGCTGGGGTTGAATCCAAAAGCTCGTACAGTAGCTACTAAGGCCATTATGGCCATAGCAGCAGATTCCGAAGCTCACTGCTTCACAGCAGAAACCCATGCCAGCCGAGCTTTTCTGGAAACAACCAATGCAATAACATTTACAGATGAAGATATGGAGGTTCAGTATCCAAATCACCGACGTCCTCTCTACCTCTCAGCCATAATCAATGAAGTGCAAGTGAGGCATGCTTTGGTAGACACCGGCTCTTACATCAACCTCATTCCCCTAAGCACTATCCAAGCAGCAGAAATCTCTCAAAAGAAGATCCAAGGGGCACCTATGGAGATAAAAGGTTTTGGTGGTGTTGGTGAGTACATTAAGGGGCACATTCAACTTGTTCTAAAGGTTGGTCCCATTGTAGCTTTGACACAGTTTCATGTTGTGGATTCCGTGGTTCCCTACCAGATATTATTGGAAAGACCTTGGCTGCACAAACACCGGCTCATTCCCTCCACCTACCACTAATGTGTGAAAGGGAGGCTCAACGGAAAGCCCATCTGAATAGCCACCAACCCTACGCCTTTTGACCAATCCGAGTTCCATTTTGTTGAGGCAGCCCTATATGATGAAGTTACTCTAGCAGGGGAAGCATCACTTGCTAAACCAGTTGGAATTCCACTGCCCAAATGGGAAGAAATAAAGGATGCTCCTGAGATAGACTTGAGAGATCTGCTGGAACGGAAGAAGAAGCGCAAGGCAGAAGCTAGTACCAGCAAGAGTCAGCCACAATGTGTGCGTGTCTGTTTACAGGATGGGCGCACTATTTACCGCTTATGAAGGTGTGCGAGGGCCAATTATCCCCAACAAGAGGCCCCCAAACCAGAAGAGGGAACCTTACAGCCCTTATGTTTCGCAGTGAATGAAGCAGACGTTCTAGAATCTACAAATACAGCAGAAACTGCCGCGGTAGATCCCAAAATTTCTGCAAAAGAAGAACTCGAGGTAATCGATCTAAATTCTGATCCCAATGTACATAAGCCTACTTCTATTAGTGCATCATTATCAGTTGAAGAAAGAATGCATTTGGTAGAATTGTCAAGAGAATATCAAGATGTTTTTGCTTGGCAATATGATGAAATGCCCGGAATAGACCCAGAACTTGTTGCCCATTCTTTAAATGTTGAGCCGGGTACTATGCCAGTGGTGCAACCCATGAGGACCTTCCATCCGAAGGTCGAAGCTCAAATTACTCAAGTGGTGAAGGGCTACTCTCAGCTGGTTTTATCAAGCCAATACAGCACCCACGGTGGCTGTCCAACATAGTCCCCATGAAGAAAAAGAATGGCCAGATTCGGTGTTGTGTGGATTTCCGTAATCTCAACAAAGCATGTCCTAAGGATGAATTCCCGCTGCCCAACATGGATCTTTTAATTGATTCAACTGCGGGTCATTTAATGTTCTCCTTCATGGATGGTTTTAGCAGTTATAATCAAATTTTCATGTCCCCAAAGGACGCCGAGAAAACCGCCTTCCGCACACCTATTGAGAATTTCTACTACACCGTCATGCCATTTGATCTCAAGAATGCCGGAGTCACATATCAAAGGACCATGATAGCTATGTTTCATGATATGATGCATTGTGAGATTGAAGATTATGTTGATGATATTGTGGTGAATTCCAAGACAAGGGAAGATCATTTTGGCATTTTGAAGAAAGTGTTCGAGAGATGTCGACTGTACAAGCTCAAAATGAATCCTCTCAAGTGTGCATTTGGAGTTTCAGCCGGCAAGTTTCTAGGTTTCTTAGTGCACCAGCGTGGTATTGATGTTGATCCAGCAAGAGCATCTGCCATAGCCACTATGAAGCCGCCAACCACACATAAAGAGCTGAAGAGTTTCTTAGGGAAGCTGTCATACATAAGAAGGTTTATTCCTGGCCTTGCTGCAGTAACTTCTGCCTTTTCCCCACTCTTAAAGAAAGGAGCTCCATTCTATTGGTCTACCGAATGCCAACAAGCCTTCAAAAAGATACAAGACATTATGACTAAACTCCCTACTGTTTGTGCACCTATTTTTGGAAAACCTCTTCGACTTTACTTAGCTTCAAATAGCCAAGCAATTAGGGCTTTGATAGCCCAAGAAGATGGTAGTGGGGTTGAACAACCCGTCTATTATGTTAGCTGTGCTCTCAAGGATGCCGAAAGCCGATACTCGGGGGCTGAGCGATCTTGCTTAGCTTTAATTTATGCTTCCCAGAGGCTCCGACACTACTTTCTAGCTCACAAGGTCCAATTAATGACAAGATCTCATCCTATCAAAAGTCTGCTGCAACGGCCTGTACTGTCTGGCAGACTGGCACAGTGGCTTCTGCAACTGTCACAATATGAGATTATTGCCGAGACACCAACTGCTATTAAAAGCCAGGCCATTGCTGATCTATTAGCTCAATTTCCTGGAGAAGACAACTCATCTATTTCAGATGAAGTACCCGGGGAAATCAATGAAGTACCCGGGGAAATCAATGAAGTATTCTTGGCAGGTTTAGCAGATTCTGTTTGGACTTTGAAATTTGATGGCTCATCAATTATTGCATCAGCAAGAGCTAACATTGTTCTTTACAAAGATGATAGGGAAGCTATGACAAAGTCCTTCAAATTCGATTTCCCATGTTCTAACAATGCAGCTGAGTATGAGGCTTACCTAGCCGGATTGGCGATAGCATATGAGATGGGAATTAAGCATTTGCGAGTTATTGGTGATTCTAACCTTGTAGTTTGTCAAGCTAGAGGAGAATTCTCACTCAAGAAACCATCTTTGGCACCTTACAGAGCTTTGGCACAAAAATTAGAAGCAAAATTCAGCACTTTCGAGATAGAACATGCCCAAAGAAATGAGAACCGGTACGCAGATGCTTTAGCTACTTTGGGATCTCAAATAGCTTTCGAAGGTGAAGAAATGGATGTCACCATTTGTAAAAAGATGGAGCCTATCACTGAATTACTGAAGAAAGAATTTGAAGAGCCATCTCCAGATCAAGAAGACTGGCGAGTACCAATCAAAGCCAAGCTCATGTCTCCTGCTGTTGTGGCAAACTTAAGAGAAATCAAGAATTACACCTTGATATCTGGAGATCTTTATCGAAGACTGCCTGGAGGAGTTTTGGCACGATGCATCAGCATTAAGAAAGCAAGGGAAAAGCTACTTGAAGTCCATGAGAAAACTTGTGGAGATAGAGGAGCTGTCAGTCTTTACCACAGACTTCAGCGGCTGGGATATTTCTGGCCAAACATAAGTGTAGAAGCAGCAGAGGTACAGAGTCAATGCCCAACTTGCCAATTCCATTACAGCAACGAAGAGGTATGTGCAACTTTTGTCTCTACCGATTGGCGCACACCGTTCTTAGAATATTTACTTGAAGGAATTTTGCCATCGAACTTTAAGGATGTTTATCGCCTTAAGAGATTAGCCTTGAGGTATTTTGTGGAAGGTGGAACTCTCTTTCGGAAAGGCTTTCATGGAGAGCCACTTAGATGTCTTAGCCTATCGGAATCCCAAATGGTCACGAAGGAAACTCATGCGGAAGAATGTGGGGAGCATCAAGGAATGAAGAGATTCTACCAATGTTTACTCACACTCTGTTATTATTGGCCTACAATGAAGAAGGATGCGGCAAATTTTGTGAAAACATGTCATACTTGCCAAGTCCAAGCCAACTTGATCCATACTCACCCAACTAGTCTCCAAAATATGGCTACACCTTGGCCATTTCACACATGGGGGCTAGATCTCATTGGCCCTATCAATCCAGCCTCCGGTGGTTACATTTGGATTCTTGTGGCTACTAAATACTTCACAAAATGGGTGGAAGCCGTCCCTCTTCGAAAAGCAACAGGTGCTGCAGTTGCAAACTTTATTCGAGAGCACATAATCACTCGTTTTGGCATACCATACAAGCTCATTAGCGACAATGACACTCCATTCATAAATAAGGATGTGCGGGAGGTGCTAGAACATTATCGAGTCAAGTATCGACATTCCACACCTTACTACCCTCAAGGTAATGGGCAAGCTGAAGCAACAAACATAATGTTGCTGCGGATTTTGAGCAAAATGGTGTTTCATTATGGGAACAACTGGAGAGCCCACCTGGCAAATGTCTTATGGGCATACCAAAGTTCACCCAAAACAGCAACAGGTTTTACACCTTTTTCACTCGTTTATGGCACTGATACTATCTCTCCTACTGAATTGGTTGTGCCTAGCCCGAGAGTAATGCAAGGGAGTGAATTGGAGGTAGATGCTAATATGTGTGCTGAAGCACGGGCAGCAGACCTAGAGGGATTGGATGAAGTAAGAGATTTAGCTAAAGTAAGGAGCCAAAGGAATTACCAAAAGATGGCTAATGTTTACAGCAAAGCCCTTCGAGTCCGAATCTTTGTGGAGGGACAAATTGTTTTGAAAACCGCAGAATTTGTAAGAAGAAACCTCCCATCTCCATCCAAGTTCTCCCCCAATTGGGATGGACCATATATTATCCAAGAAGCACATGAAAGTGGTTACTACAGGCTGTCTAAGTCTGATGGAACTACCTTGGCAGATCCTATCAATGGAAAATGGCTGAAACACTATTACTCGTAAGATGCATTTCAGCAAATCTGCATTATGTATCTTTCTTCTTTCGAAATAGCTTGTGAGCATTTTATGCTAAGCTAAGAGTAATAGGAGTTAAAATGCTTTTATTTTGTATTTCAAAATATGTCAACCTTTTTTTTGTATAATGCAACTCAAGTAAGTAAAGGTGACAAAAGTTAAGTCTTATTGTTCACAAATTAATGTACTTAGTAAAAATATGTACCAAAAACAAAACGAGACCAAGTTTCATGTCAAAGCCTATACACGGCTAACACATTACAAAAGAGCAACAAAAAAGAAGAATGCAGTGGATAATATGCTCAAGCTAGCAAGCCATAGAGAGCCGATTCAGCATGAGGTTCTACAGAAACTCCTCTGGCAGAAGCCAAGTCCCACGGGTTTGGCGCGACCATGTTTAGAGCATCTCTCAATGCAGCAGCATGAGCTTCCACCACTCTCAACTCAGCCAAGATCCTCCCACTGAACATATCATGAGCTAATCTCCTCAAATAATCAAGAATGAAGCTGAACCTGAAGCTTCCTTCGATTACCTCTTGAACCACAGCTTTCTACTCAAGGATATGGACCTCGGTAACATCCTCAAGTCTAGTATGCTCCATATAGGCAAGCACACAGCAGAGGAGAGTCAGCATAGAGCCTCCCACATGCACACCAAGCCTAAAGTATGATGAGCAGCTGTCGTACTTCTCCCATAAGGCTTTTAAGAATCGAATCTCCCCTTGTGGTACTCGAAAGCCTTCGAAGTTAGCTTTGACATCATCAAAGATCCAGAAATATTCAGCATGACGAGAACTGACTGATGCACGGTCAAACTCTTGGAAGAAAGCATCCATATTAGCAAGAACAGAAGACCCCAGCGTAGCAGACTTGGCAGCAGACAGTAACCTTGGCTGACCTCTGATGGCAGACTCCATTACTGCAGTCTAGTGTCTTCTCTCTTCCTCTGCAATAGCTTCATTGCTGCTTCCAGCTGTAGAAAAAATGAAAGAAAAGAGGAAAGATATCAGTTAAACAAACACAACAATACAAATGAAGGCAAAGAGAGTAAACAAGTAAGTAAAATACTTATTGGCACTCCTTTTACTAAAAAGCCGCACTAGTTACAACTTATTCTTAAGATGGTTAGGTTGGGTCATTTAAGAAATAACAAATAGGTATCAACCCATGTCCACTGGGCTCACCTAACGAACCAAATAAGGAACAACAACTGGGCATTAACCCAGGTTTACTCAATGGGGGACGACAAATGGGCATTAACTCATGTCCACCAGTCTACCTAATGGAACTAATAGCGAACAACAACTGGGCATTAACCTAGGTTCACCGAATGGAGGATGATAAATGGGCATCAACCCATATCCACCGAACTCAGCCAATTAGGCCTGGATGGTGAACAACAACTGGGCATTAACCTAGGTTCATCGGAAATGGGACAACAAATGGGAATCAACCCATGTCCATTGAGCTCACTTACTGCACCAAATAGGGGACAACAACTGGGCATCAACCCAAGTTCACTGGATGGAGGACAACAAATGAGAATCAACCCATGTCCATACACAATGGAGGACAACAAATGGGAACCAACCCATGTCCACCAAACTCATTATATTGGGAATATGTAGCCACAAAATAGTGGGCAAGGGATGGGACAAGGCTTACAAAACCTATTGGTGCTGTACTCACATAATTACAAAAGGGTGTGGCCACAACATAGTGGAAAATAAATGGGAATTAACCCACGTCTACTAGGCTCGCTTAATAAAAATAAGTGTGAAAACAGCAAACAATGGGTGAGAAGTCATCCTATCTCTACTAGGCTCATGCTTCCACAACAATAAATTTGGTGCCAACAAACGGCAAATAACAAATGGGCATCAACCCATGTCTGCCAGGCCCACATAGCAAGCAACAACAACAAAAAAATACAGCAAATAGAAATCAACCTACGTCTATTGCATCCATCTAACCTTGGTTTTGCAGTTATAGATAACAAATAGGCATCAACCCATGTCTAAACAGTTCATGATCAAGAAATAAGAGATACACATGCAAGCTTTATGCATGGCAAGCAAGCAAAAGATCAAAATTGGTTTATGCATTTCAAGAAATCTCTACCATCAAGCAAGAGCAATGGCAAGATATCGATAAAAGGCCAAATACCTATTTCGGTTGGGCTTGTATGAGCTATTACAGGAGCAGTGACCTCCATATCTACTGCCTAAGCACTAGCTACATGATCTTCTATCTCGGCCAAGACCTCATCATAGCTATCACGGGTATTTGCCATGTCCTCCATGGATATGTCATCTATAGGGTCTTGGGCTAATGTCTCTTCTATAGCTAGAATACCATTACCAGGTATGACATCTACCTGAACAGGATCCTCACTAGCAACAACTTCTTCATGATCAACATGGGTCACACCTGTACCAAATCAGTATCAATCACAAGATTCCCATCAATCAGTATGCTCTCAACAAAATTATTACTTTCTGGGACATCAGGGATGTGTGCAGGAACCTCCTCACCACCAGGGACTTCTCCAGCAGCTATTGGTATAGCTTCACTGTCTTGAATAGTTACTGCAGCGGGCACCACAACAGCAATTACCACGGGTGTAGGAGCAGCACCACCAGACTCGTGAAGAGGACTTGGAGGTGTTGGCACCCTGATAGTGGCTGAAATAGTCCTCTTAGAATTTGTAGACACTATGCTTCCCCTACGGGCCCTCCGAACATAATGGTGGGTGGAAGGACTTGAATCAAACACCGAAGGGTCCACATGGCTGCCACTCTCAGAAGGGTTATCTTGTGGAGTCCCACCACTACTGGTTATGGTAATTGGTGTGGTCTCAACAGCTCTCTCAGCACTGGTAACGACTCCAATAGTTGCATGTTCTCCAACAGTCCCCCCTGCAGATCTAGGGTTACTGGCAGATGCAGTAGAAGCATTATCAAAAGAAACTTCTGCAGCTTCCAACTCATCCATGGACACTTCATCTTCTTCAGTACTAGTCCCTGCCACCACATGATCTTCCCCAGAAGAAGTACTTGAAGCAGTGCTCTCATCAGCAGAGCTAACTTCTGCTGCAACATTTTTTGCATCAGAGACAGCCTCTACTGCATCAACTTCAACGTCTTCGCCTCTAATTCCTTTTGCAGCAGCTCCAGATGGATCGCTTCTATCACTTAAGGATGATGATGAACTATTCAAATCATCCTACACAAAAAGAGAGAAAGCATGAGGACACTATTTTACTAAAAGCAAGGTACAATAGCTAAATGCATACCGGTATCACGATTGGAACACGACTAAGCGTGTCAGCTCTTTGCTTGGACTGCCATAAAACAGAAACTATGTCAACACCATGAGAAAAATGCATCAATTGACAAATAAAGAAGCAAAGATAAAGATACTTGCTCTTTTCTCGGAATAAACAATGCCATGAGTTGATTTGCGCGCGGCAATGCATGCAGCAATGGATGTTGGCGCACTTGGAAATGCTGGAGGAACGAAAGTCCTCTTCCTAGCTCTGGTCTTTCTCATTGGTTTCTTACTTGCAGGGGTAGAAACCCCTTGAGCAGTACTCTCTCCAGCTGGTGACGGATTTTGAACAACAGTTTTCAGAACCAACACTTCTCTGTTGCCCTTGGTAGCACTTGTTTTCTTTTTCTTCGAAGCTTGGGTAGGAGAATCCTTGCTCAGAGCTTCTTTTTTCTTAGACTTGCTGGATTGCTTCTCTTTAGCAACAGGAGTACCAGCAGAAGCAGTCCTTCTCCCCCTACTTGATGCCATTTTCCCGGGTGCAGGGATATGAGGGTGATCTCTCAACCACAAGGGAGAATGGTGATTTCCATATATCATCCATTATGACTCCTCCTGGTACCATACAGCATAGCCCAAACTTTGGCGATTTGCGTAAGTAGTCATGGTGTTCATGGCCACAAACAAGCGAGGGTGAGGTAATGGGAAAGTGTATGACTGCAGCAAATGGGAAATGTCTCCTCTCCCACTATTCTTGAATTCCACCATTGCAGCCATCAGCTCTCTCCAATAATCGACCATGCCCGTGGTATAAACACCAACTCTATTACCATTCGAGATTATAACCCGAGGAGCAATGCCACTCCAATAAGCAAAGGCCCTAGCCTTCAAAAATGGATTGATGGTGGGAATTTCACCTGCCGCTATTCCCATGACTGTTGGTACCTCTTGGTTGAATCCAAATTGCCTCCTTACTCTGTGAGCACTATAGGCAGTAAACTGAAGTCTGCCAGAAGACAACACTGGCAACCAGCCAGCATTTGTGGCAGAAAGATAAGTTAGAGATCTCAGATCTCCAGCAATGAGAGTGTAGTCTTAGGCTTCTACGTTACGGAATCCAGACATCACTGATTCATATGAAAACCCACGATGGGTCACTCCGTACGGTCTCTAACAAACTTTGCTCTCACTATCCAAGGAGGGTATCAAGCTGTGGTTATAAAACTTACTACCTACCCAACGGAACACAGTGGGTACATCCCCCAGAAAGTCACCAACATGAGCAGCAACTTCCTCCAGCAATAATGAAAATTTGTTCCGGGATTCATAGGGTTTCCTACCCTTTGTAATATATTCCAAGGCATGCTCCCACAGGAATGTATGCACAATGGATGAATTGAAGGCCGTGGCAACAATGTGACAAGATGCTCCGATTAACTTTTCAGCATGCAGCAAATCTAGCTGAGTATAAAGCTGGCCCAATAACAGAGGAGCAAGAGGAAAGCAAGCACCTGCAGCAATCTTTACAACAAGTGGAAAATATAAAGGCTTAATTGAGTAAGCGGGATGCTCACCAAAAGCGCACTTGCTGAGCCAATATGCTACGAAGGCGACTCTTCGAATTGAAGCATCCTCGACTCTATTGAAATGATCCATCCAGGGAGTAAACCTCACAGCTTGAGTCCCTAGGGCAATATTCTTTCGCCCAATGTAATCTACTAGAGCAACTTCTATCCTCAATTCCTCAGGGGAAAGCTCGAGTTCTACTGGGTCTTGATCACCCAGTATTGGCAACAGCCAATGGTTCTCTATATCCTCTAATGTCACGGTTAACTCACTGTGAGCAAAGAAAAATGTGTGTGTGGATGGGCACCATCTCCGGACCAACTGTCGTAATGCCTTGGTATCTCGAAACATATTTGAAGATTTTAAAATAAGAATAGAGCGGAGTACACCGGCTTGCTCCAAGCGGTCACAAAACTCCCTATTGGCAAGTTTTGAATCTATCCAAGCTGCCCAGCCAGCAGCTCTTGAACACTAGAAATCAAAAACAAGAGGCACAGCAAGCATTTCATTCCTCTGAATTTGAAGGTCTCGAATCTCTCGGAACGTTGGAGTCTAGGCCACGTCTACTGTGGCGTCTTCTCTGACTACCAACCACTCCCAATCCACCGATGGTGGTTGGAGGCTTGCCGGGACAGAGGGGAATCTTTCACCACTTCTATACCATGGGTCAATAGTGGGTCGACCCAATATATCCCCAAGAGGCTCTGGTGACCCTAAACCAAAGCCGGAGCTGTTACTATTGTCCTTTGAGCCTCTCGGCGCCGCTGCCTCACCAACAACAGAAGGACCTCCCTTACCGAAAAAGGTCCCCCCACGTCCTCTTGTCGATCTCTTTGAAGAAGAAGCCATTGACGGTGAATAAGGAAAAGAAGAAGAAGAAAAAGAGAAGGAGAAGGAAGAAGAAAGGTTGGGAGTCATTTGTACTGAATGTATTTCCTGCCTCTGAGAAAAATGAGAAACGGCTGAGTATGGGGAAGTCAACCGGGTGGTTGAGCCATTAAAATGGGGAATAATGGCCATTAATTCAGGCTGCCCCTTGAAAATAGGAGTTGCTACCAGGTATGGCCTTCCCACTCCTCCACTATTTCCACAGAAAAATGAGCCACCATCTTTTTTGAAAAATACCCGCCAATACAAAGAAGAAAACTGAACAGTTGTTTTGGCTCGCACGTGACTCATCATGGGTAAGTCACGAGCTCGGGGGGCTAAATGTACATGCCCATTTTTTAACCAACACTTGGATGGGCCTCCAATAAAATATTTTGGGCTCAATTAAATATTTAATAAATTAGCCCAATGAGCCCAACCCATTTAAATACCTTATACAGCACCCAATAAACCATCTGGGCTTATTATGAAAGGGTTTCGGCACTGTTCACAAGCCTAAAGGAAACCCACCTAAAGCCCATAGCCTGAAATATGCTTATAATATAATTATTGGGTCTAAATACTATTGGGTTCATTGAGGAAAACAGCTAGAGCCCAAGTACTAATCAGCCCAGCACTTGGATAGCTGAAGACAGCCTGTCCGTGGGCCCCATGAAGTCAGAAACTGAAATTGACAAGAAATGGGTTGTATATCTGCTGCTGGTGGAGCCTACATCATGTCTGATTTTGCTAAAAAAGAGAGGAACAGCAGCATGCCATCCTCTCAAACGTAACAAGAGCAGCTAGTCTACCATTTTCAAACTACTCCAGCATCTCCAGCTCATTTCAGCTCTCCATTCCACCGGAAACCATGAGTTCTGGTACTGTTTATGCAGCAGACTTCTGCATAACAGCTCAAAGACTATTGGAAGCAGCCAAGATGCATTGGAAATGGAGAAATGTGATAAAAAAAATCAACAACCCATGCCCATTTCGGTCCCAAAAGGACTCAAGGAGTAGCTTCACGGCCCAGACCCGTGAGGATGCTACTCTCCTTATGTTGTTCTGACTCGAGGAGTGTGGTTTGGTGGAGAGGAGTGAGTCCCGAGATTTTGGCAACCATTGAACTGTTATCATTAGGTTTGCTAGGAGGCACAATGATTAGTTTATGGAAGCCAAGGTCACTAGAGACATGCATAGACCTGACTTGTCAAAGAAAACCAACCAACTAAGCATAAAAGGACTCTGAAAAAGCCATTTCAGAGGAGAAGAGGGCCTTACCCTGACATTAGGGAAGGACCATAATCATTTTTACTTATGAAATACTCTCTTTGACAAAACATATTATAGAGGGTTAATCTTGGAAATCAAAGGGCTTAAAGGAAGCCATAATCTCGGTTTTCCATGAGTTTAAGCCACCCTAATCACTTTTATAAATAGGACTAATTGCATTCTTAATGCAACAACACAACCATATTGATCAGTAATAAGATCAGAATATCAAACACATAAAAAAAGGCTTTCTCCAAGAAACCCATTAGTTCACTTATAGGATTCTTCAAGGGAGGATCCCGGGAAATAGGTGTTTTGAGGTCATCTTCAACTTAGAAACACCAATCTAAACCCAGAAATACAATCCCACCTGAAAAGATCAGGATTCATCACTTAACCCATTATATTCCCCAGAAAACTCCCCTGGCAAATGTCTCGGTTAAAATCGTGGAATGCCCTATTATGATTATAATGTCTTTCCATCACTGATTTAGCTCTATAAAAGACCTAAACACGTCTTTCCCTCACCCTCATGCATGTCTCATCGGGGCTAACTCTCTCCCACCAAGTCAATTCTCTTTTTTAGCCTCAATAAGCTTATTATCAATCACAGACCTTGTGGCAGATGTCAGCAAAAGTGCAAAAAACACATGTTTTAACTATTTTGATTAAGGTTATTTTGTTTCAAGCCCGATCCAGCTGAGGAACAGTGAGAGGCTCGGCCCAATAACTGTTCTGTGGGCTTTTGTTGGCAATATCACATTGATGTCCCACTAGCCCTTGGGCCGAACTTTGGGCCCTCGATTGAGTTTTGGGTTCGACTACCCCTCATCTCAAGACTCAAGTCCACGTCGTGATCACCCTCGGTATGCCACGTGGCACTATCACAAAAACACCCCTCACAGTTTCTTATACAAAAGATTTTTGACAAGCAAAATAAGCTAAATTCTAAAAATTTCTACCGAACAAGCTCACTTTGAGATCTTCCTGTCAGAGATCTCCATCATCATTTTGATTGAATAGATGTCTTTCTAATCTTTTAATTACGTCTGGACATGATCCTCCGAATAGAGATACCTATGCAGCCTATCAAAACCTAGTTTCAATCATCCAAGTAGCCTTAGTAGGACTGACTAGTGACTAAAAATGAAAAAAAATAAATAAAAATTTGCTCTAAACAGCTCATATCTATAGAAAATGTTGATAAGCATGCTTAAATTAGGAGCATTAACCCATATATATATATATATATTATATATATATATATATATATATATTGCAAATATGTTGGATCATCTATTTTATCTATAAAGTATGTGTGCAAGCATGATCTATTTTTTCATTGGTCTCTCTGTTTCGTATGCAAGCATGATCTATATATTGTTCATTTGACCCACCTGCTTTTATTTGTAAGCATGATTACAATTGGGGCGTTGGCCCATTTTTTTTCAATTAGAGGCATTTGTCAACTAGTTTTAACGTGCAAGCAAGATTTTTAAGCTTTTCTACACAATGGGCATCACCCTTATTTGTTTTCAAACAATGCTACTAACAAAATTGACAAAAGAATTGGATTGGTTTAAATGGCTTGAAATCTTTCACTTCAATCTTGGTGCTCAATCCTAGAATTTTGTTTAATCTATGCTAGGTCATCAAATACTAAACCACTAACTAAGAAAGAATTAATTTCATTTAATATATACACGGAAGCTAGTGGTTTATTATTCATTGTTCAATCCCGAATTTGTTTAATCTATGTTGGGACTTCAAGCTTGTTAAAATTGTATTATTTTAGCTGGTTGGGTATGTGCATCTGAAATTTTAGTGGGTTTCGGTGCAAAATTGTGTTGTCTTATTTTTGGCTTTTTGATTTGATATTCTTCATTTGAAAGTTGTTGTGAAAATTAACTGTTTGCGCAAGATTAAAGAAGAGAGAAAAAGATCAAACACACAAATAAAGAACACAAGAACTTATGTGGTTCGGCAATATGCCTACATCCACCGGCGGCGACAGGGAGAAAGTTTTACTAAGAAAATAGGGAGATTACAACAGTGGTACCAGGACTCTCTCAAAGAACCCAAACCCTAAATACACCCTAACTCTCTCTCACACAAAGAATAACCAAGAGAAAACCTTCTCTTTTATTCTTGCTATTGTTGTTATGCGGCACATAAATAAGACCTAAAGCCTTATACATATAGCAAGGGGTTTGGCCGAATCCTACCAAAACAAGGACCTAGTATAAGGTCGGTTACTATATTGACCAATTAAGGTCACCGACTCAACAAATCTCCACCTTGACTTGAATTGGTCAAGCCTCACGAACGAACTCCTTTATTGCCGCCACCATAGCCCCAAAGGGCTATCACAAGCTGCTAACATTGACCAAGTCCAAGCAATGCTTGAACTTGGCTGTGATAACCAACTTCGTCAATATATCAGCTGCATTCTCTGAAGTGTGCACCTTCTCCAGAACAATATCTCCTGTAACAATCAACTCTCTTATCTTGTGGAACCTAACATTGATGTGTTTCGTCCTGGCATGATAAACCTGATTCTTTGCCAAGTAAATGGCACTCTAATTGTCACAATGTATCTGAACTCCACCTTGATTCAAACCAAGCTCTTTGACTAGCCCCTTTAACCATAATGCTTCCTTTGCAGCTTCAACTATAGCCATGTATTCAACTTCTGTAGTGGACATGGCTACTATGGATTGTAATGTAGATTTCCAACAAATAGATCCTCTTGATAGTGTAAACATATAACCTGTAGTAGACCTCTTGTCATCCACCTCACCTACGTAGTCTGCATCCACGTATCCTACAACTGAATTAGTCCCCGGCTGTCTTGAAAATAAGATCCCATGTTCCGCAGTGCCTTTCAAGTATCTGAAAATCCACTTCATTGCATTCCAATGCTCTCTCCCTAAGTTCGCCATGTACCTGCTAATAGTACTCACTGCATGAGCCAAATTCGGCCTGGTGCAAACCATTGCATACATTAAGCACCCCACTGCACTAGCATATGAAACCTTTGACATATTTTCAATTTCTTCCTCATTCTTTAGACATTGACTACCAGATAGTCTCAAGTGATTCGCCAATGGTGTGCTCACAGGCTTAGCATCCAACATGCTAAATTTTTCAAGCACCTTCCTGATGTAGTTTTTCTGAGACAACCACAGCTTTCTTGCCTTTCTGTCTCTGCGAATCTCCATACCCAAAATTTTCTTAACAACACTCAGGTCTTTCATTTCAAACTCTTTGTGTAGCGAAGATTTTAACATGTTAACCTCACACATGCTCATAGCAACAATTAACATATCGTCCACATATAGTAGCAGAAAAATATAAGAACCGTCTTCAAGTATACGAACATATACACAGCAATCATATTCACAACGGGTATAATCAATTTGGATCATATACGAATCAAACCTTTTGTACCACTATCTAGGAGACTACTTGAGCCCATAAAGTGACTTCTTCAATCTGAAGACAAGATTCTCTATACCAGGTTGCTTGAACCCCTCTGGTTGTACCATGAAAATCTCTTCCTCCAAATTCTCATGAAGGAAAGCCGTCTTCACATCTAGTTGTTCCAATTCCAGATCCTGATCTGCTACCAAAGCCAATACCGCTCTAATAGATGTATGCCTAACTACAGGTGAAAATACCTCATTGTAGTCAATCCCATGTTTCTGTGAATATCCCTTTGCTACCAATCATGCCTTGAATCTTTCCCCTTCTTTTTCTGATACTACTTTCGCTGAGGTATCAGAAAAACTAGCCAATACTTCTTTTTCTTTTTCCCCTTCTTTTTCTTTTTCTTTTTCTTTTTCTGTCATCCTTATCTTTCTTCCTTCCACGATCTTGATAACCCTTTATTACTAGCCCTTCACCAGAACTCTCAGCTAAATCCTAATGTTTTCGTTGGTAGTGATCCAACAAGGCTCCTGAAACTTCTTCTAATTCCAAAGTTTCTTTTCCGTAAAGTAGGGTCGTCACTAGGTGTTTGTAGGAAGTCGGGAGGGAGGTTAGGAGCATCATCGCCTTATCTTCATTCTCGAATTTTATATCAATTCGTAACATATCAGTAATGATTTGTTTGAAGGTATTGATGTGCTGCCTCAGGTCCGCGCCCTCTGTCATCTTAAGCCCATACAACTTTTGCTTTAGATGCAGTTTGTTCGTGAAGGATTTGGACATATATCTTTTCTCTAGATTCAACCAAATCCTTGCAGTTGAGTTCTCCTCCATAACATCGTACATGACTTCGTCTGCCAATAATAGTCAAATTGTACTCACCGCCTTCATGTCTAGTTCTTCCCATTCATCGTCTGTCATCTTCTCTAGTTTCTTTGTCTTCCTGTACAAAGCCTTCACCAAACCCTGTTACACTAACAGATCCTTCACCCTTCTTTGCCATAGCCCAAGGTTACCAGTCCCGTCGAACTTAACTAGGCCTACCGTCGCAATAGAAGCATTAATTGCCATTGTTTTGACCAACAACTCTGATACCAATCGTGGTGAAAATTAATTGTTTGTGCAAGATTAAAGAAGAGAGAAAGAGATCAAACACACAAATAAAGAACACAAGAATTTACGTGGTTCGGCAATATGCCTACATCCATTGGCGGCGACAGGGAGAAAGTTTCACTACGAAAATAGGGAGATTACAACATTGGTACCAGGACTCTCTCAAAGAACCCAAACCCCAAATACACCCTAACTCTCTCTCACACAAAGAATAACCAAGAGAAAACCTTCTCTTTTATTCTTGCTATTATTGTTATGCGGCACACAAATAAGACCTAAAGCCTTATATATATAGCAAGGGGTTTTGCCGAATCCTACCAAAACAAGGACCTAGGATAAGGTCGGTTACTATATTGACCAATTAAGGTCACCAACTCAACAAAAGCTGAAGATTTCATTCTTGGATTTCTTAATTTTGATCTTGATTTGGGTGCTAAGAAACTCATATATTTTGTGTTAATAGTTGTTATGCCGGAGGTGAGAGTTGAGAGCAAGATGGCTTTGGTGGAAGGAGTTTCATATGGTGGGGCGACGAGAATGTGGGTGGTGGGGCAGCTGGGTTTGATCTGTGTGGCGGCGGCTTAAGCTTCAAGAGTTGCGCCTATGTTTGATTGGGTTTTGATGAACTAGGATTTGGGTAGGATTACTGTGTTATTTTGTTTTCAATATCTTTATTAAAAATAAATTTTAATAGTTTTTAGCATGTTTTTTATTAAAACTTTTAACCAAAAAATTAAAATACTAAAATGACAGTGTTATGAAAGTTATAAGACTAAAATGACAATTTTAAAATTTAATGTACTGATTAATGACAATTAGGCAAACTTAACAAGTGTAAATTGTACTTTATCCAAAAAATATTTACTGCAATTCAATTTGACCCCAAAACAACAAGCAATCAAGAAAAATCGTATCAAATCCAAATCAAACCAGGATCAGGATTCCAACCTACGCAAGTCTTGTTGTTTTGCACGTAAATTTCTGATCAAATCTCGGATTTAGGAAAATCAATTTGCGTTTGAAAGATAATTCAAAGGGATATACATATGTATTTCATGAAGATTTCATAATTCTTTCCAAACGTCTTGATCAGACTGTAGCTAAGTTTCATATTTCCTCCACTACACCATTTCCTAGTGACCCACTTTCTACAGCACACCTCACCTCTCCATTATCTTCTGATCTCTTTCCTGATGAGTCACCTGTTATTGATTCGCTTGGTCCGGTTCCACCTTAGTCCCATGAGTTTGCACCTCCAACATCATTTCACTTTACTAGCGTAAGTTATCTTCTCTCTCATCTTCACGACTTTCATTGCTTTCATGCATTAGCTACTTTGTATGAAGGCTTTATCAACCTTCGTCTAAAGTATGTTGCCTTCAGCATGCTCCATATGGTCTTAAATAAGCTCCATGTGCTTGGTTTCAGGGCCGGCCCAAGCCTTAAGCCAACTAAGTCATGGCTTGAGGCCCCCAAATGAGGAAGGCACCAATTTTATGGTCCGTATATACATTACCGGTACAAAAAAGAATAAGAAGCCAATCACTTCTAGACCACATCGCCGCCGCTCACAGCCATTCTCTTCCTCTTCGTGTCACTAGTTCTTCTTCTTCTCTCAGGTTCTTCCTCTTCTTACAGCAAGTCTCGCATGTTCTTCTCTCTTTTGTTTATGTTTCTTTTCATTTTTTTGGATTTCCTCCCATTTTCCTTGTTTTATCCGCCTTCATACCTCCCACATGAAGGAAAGGTTGGAAACTGACACACACAATCACAAAAGTGTGAAGTTACTGTTGTGGAAAACCATAAACTAATAATAATCTAAAAGATGCAGTGAAGAGAAATTTAAAAGAGAGAGAGGAGGTTAGCATTTCACGTGATTCGACACTATAACCTACGTCCACAGGATAAAACCTTGTAGGATACATCTTTATTATTATCTGAGTGTACAATATTTTAGATGATTACAATGTGTTTAGAGAAGTCTTATTTATAGGAGAATACTAAACAACAATTCTAATCTCTAATTAATGTGGGATTCCTTAACAACTTTGTACCTTAAGCTTAACTTTTCAAACTTTTGCCTTTTTTTACACTAGTAGGCCACAAGGCTAGGATGCAATTATTATTATTACTAGTCGTGGACCCGCGCGATGCGCAAAAAATATGATATGAATATTTTCAATGGAGCATACTAAAAAGTCTAGGTTATTTGAAATTGTGTTTTAAATTGCAAGTTTTCCATGGTGAAACATAATGTAATAATATAATTTTTGTAGTTAGATATATATGTAGTGAGAAATGCATGAATGCAGAATGCCATAAAAAAACTAAAGATTGTATAATTTTGGTTAGAATGGAAAACATGATTTTCCATTATTGGAGAAGTTTTTGAGCATTTTGTAAAGGCTATGCTTTCTTTTACAACGTGAGAACTATTAAACCAAGCTATAACCACTTAGATAATCATTCAACACGTGTATGAGAATCAATTGCTATAGGAAGTTTTTTTGCCAAAATGTATATTCATGATATATCTTCCTTCCACACAATTTAAACTAATTGAAAAAAAATAAAATATCAACTATGATAGATCATAATCAATCAATGGTACAAAATAAATTCAATAGTGACAATGACAACAAAACCTGTAGAAGTGTTAGTTTAATGAGGTTCCCAAATAGGTTTTTCTAAGTGATGTAGAGCGCTTTTTTCTCGAGCAGTTGTTGTGTTGATTCTTGATTCTTCAATTCTTCATGTTTTCATTCTACAAAAATATGTAGTGGTAGAACTTATTAAAAAAAATGAAAAATAAAACAGAGGACAGATAGTGGGAGAAATTTTATAATATAAATGAAATTTAGTAGATACATAAATCCGAGTTAGACTGATCAATCTGCAATCTATGACCCTGCATGGTTCTCTGTTTAAGCCTACTACAGCTGGACTCACTTGATCACTTTTTGTGATACTTGCAATGAGAGAATAAAATGACTTCCCACGCCAAGATAACTGTTGAATAGGCATAGTATCTTGTAGTTATTACTTATTAGCAAGTATATGATCAAGTTTAAAGTAAAAAGTTCTGTGAGGTGTTTGAAATAGAGAGGATTTAATAATAAAAAAATACCAGAAAATATTTCATCCTTGATGGCAGTACAGAAGAGAAGATGGTCCAAGGGGAAAGAAAAAATATTTGATGCATTTTGCTAAAAAAATAATACAGTTGCTAGGACTTAGACAATCATAAAGAAAAATTTTATAGCATAATTTGGTAGCAAGGAAAAGAGAAAAGGATTTAGTAGTGGGCTGAAAAAAAAAAAAAAAAAAATTGACTCCTTGAAAAGTAAAACACTTTGATCACCCTTATCTACCTTCACACCTAACCCCTAAATCACAATAATATAACAAAATGATTAAGCAAAGACCCTAATATATTTGAACTCTGTTTCTCATAAGTAAAATGAAAGCATAACAAAACACTCAAACTATGTGGCTTGTTCACTTATGACCACATAGTTATTCTCCCTTCTTATAATATTCAAGTCTTTCCAGCATCAATTCCAAATGGCTGTAGTGTCTGACTTTGCAATGCATCTTAAACAAAAAGGATTACTGGGCAAGATTTCATGTAGATTTCAAATGCACAGCTTATCAGAGTCCAAATGTGTGTTAATCCAAGTGAATAAGTCTGACAAGAGGAGTAATACTGTAATGGTGAATAAGTCTTTCAACTAAAAATTAATTTACACCGAGTGACAAACAGAATTTGTGACTAAATTTTTCATTATCTGCAAATATCTTATCAAGTACCACACATCATTTTTGTATAGATTGATCATGTTTCCTATCTTTTTCCATGCATATATATATATATATATATTTCCTCTTTCTTATTCTGTAATATAACACTAATTGATCTTTGATTAGAATTTAGAAACTTGTACATGTAGTTAAATCATGTCTTAACAATTAGAATTTTGTACATGTAGTTCATATGCCTCAACAATTAGAATTCAGACACTTATGACTGTGAAATGCATTAAGAAAAAATCTGCCTCACCATATTCAACATATTAAAAAAAAAAAATTGTATTAAACCATATTGAAAAACAGTTAGTTTTTTTTTTTTTTCTCAGCAACCAAACCAAAGGCTAAGCTCAATTGCACGGGCACACATGACATCAAGACCAATTTATATATGCCATCTATAGACCCCAACAAATATTAATCCAAACCACTTTATTTACGTGTCAAAACAAATGAACATATCTTTAAGGAATTCTAGCAAACAATTTATGAGCAACACATAGGTAATAGCCAATTCAGATGAAAGAGTTTCAACTCAATCCTAATTAATCAGAAAAATAAAGAAGAACACACCATAATGGAACGTGGCACAACAGAACTCTTTCCCGCTCAGTACTGGCGGATTGCTCTCCTTCTAAACCCGCTAGGAACCGGCCCGCGTATTTGAAGAAGAAGAAAGAAGGTACTAAGTTGCTTCTCTGCTTGCTGCTCCAGATTTATCTATATTTAAAAATTAAAAGCAAAAAACGTCACAAAGAGACACAACAGTCAAATTGAGTGAGTTGGATACTGCAAAGGCAATAATTAATAGCAATTAATCAGTTTATGTGAAAAAAAATAAAAAAAAATTCAGAACAAACCCTAGTCAGAAACCCCAATTCCCAAAATAACATCCTATTATCAAAACCCCAAATCAAAATCTGAAAAGGAAAAAAAAAAAAGAAACTGGAAACCCATAATCAAATTGAAATCTGAATTAAGCCTCACCGGTGCGACGACATTGATCACAGAAAGATTGTAGAGAATTCTTGATGCTCTCTTCAATGAGTGATTTGAGATATATATGCATGTGTCCACCAGATCTTGAAACGGTTCAAGAAGGGGCTGTTACAAAGCCGAATCTTTAATGTCAAACAAAGATTGTGGGTTAGGCAGTTGGGTGTAATGGGAAGATGAGGAGTCAAGATAGGGAAGAGAGAACTAAACCTTTCACCGGTAGGCAGAGGAGTCGTCTAAGGGAGGGAGCGTTAGAGAATAACGTGTGAGAGAGAAAGCTAAGAGAGTTATAGTGGGAGAGTGAGAAGATAATAATAATAAAAGCCCAGCCCAAAAAAAAAAAAAAAAAAAAGTGGGCCAGAATTGAGATGAATTGAGAGATTGAGATTTGGATTGATGTGAGAAGGGTAAATCTGACATGGCAAGTTTGGGAGGAGACAAAAAAAAATCTCTCAGCTTCACCTATTAGTTTATATAATAGATTATTATTATTTTGCATTTGATTTTTTCTATTCATTATCTAGTTAATAGGCACCATATATTATTATTGGTTAGGCATCAAAGTCTTTGACATAGATTTATTGTAGACTTATTATTTTTAAAAATCTTAATAAATTATATAAGTTTTTATTAATAAACACACACACACACATATAACGGTATGATCAAAATTTTGCATCTAAAAGAAGAAGAAGAATGAAATTCCAATAAATTTGTTTTTCGTAAATATTAATTTAATTTAGCATTGAATGGTTAAAGGACCTCAATTTGAAAATTCGTTTGAGGCCTCCAAAATAATTACGACCCTGCTTGGTTTACCAAGCCCAGAACTCACCATTTGTCACCTTGGATATGCATCCATTTCTCATGATCGAGGCACAATCCTTCTCCTTCTAGATGTCCATGATATGATCATTACTCGTGATATGATTTCCCAGGAAATTAGGAGTTAAGTACTTTGCCAGTCAGCAATTTGAGATGATTGATCTTGGACCTCTCAGCCACTTCCAGGGCCTTGAGATTTTTTCCTATACCAATGGCTATTATCTCGCATTCCAAGTATACTTCCAACCTTCTCTCCCGTGCACGTCTTACAGATAATAAAGTTTGAAACTCTTGTTGAAACCAATCAATACCTCACTCAACATGATGTAAGCCACTTTCGAATTGCCACATTATATCATTAGCTGGTTGGAAGTCTTGTGTATTAATTTTGTGGTTACTCAACTTGATATCTCTTATGCTGTTCATCAAGTCAGCCAGTTTATGGTTGCCCCTCGATACACACATTTTGCAGATGTCCTTCTTGTTCTTCCCTATGTCAAGGGTACTTTATTCCATGGCTTATAGTTCTCCTATTGATCATCCTTTATATATCCTTTATGCCTATACTAATGCAAATTGGATAGGAGACATTACCAATCACCATTCCACCGCATGATTTTGCTTCCTCTTTGGTGATTCTCTTATCTCTCGGCGTAGCAAGAAACATTTTGTGTTTTCTTATTCTAACAATGAGGCTGAGTATTGTGCCTTAATTGATGCCAACTCTAAGCTTATTAAATTGCATTGGCTTCTATAAGACATGGGTATCTCACTCCCTTCTGCCACTGTTGTGTATTTTGTTAAAATGAGAAATGTTCAAATTTTTTATAATGACATGTTTCACGAATAGACCAATCACATTAAGATTGATTGTCATTTTGTTTGACACTATCTTCTTTAGGGGACTTTACAATTCCGCACTGTTTCCTCTTAAGATCAACTTGCTAACATCTTCACTAAGACTCATCCACTAGGCCGCTTATTTCTTGGTTTTGTAACCAAACTCAAGTTGGCTTCTCGTAATCTACATTGAGTTTGAGGGAGACTGTCAGAGTTATATTGGACCAAGGCCATGTGTGGGCTACACCCATTATACTATTACTTGTACTAGTGTCTTTAAAGGTAGAAATCCTAATCCTAGACCTTTCCAGGATTCTGTGTGTATATATCAAAGTGGTTAATACCATACCAAAAGCTATTTCGGTTTGGTCATGGGAATGAAATATTTCGATACTAGTCAATATCGGTGTACCATTTTGGGGTTTACCGCTATATATATATATATATTATTGAACAATATAAGTGATAAAACTTCATTCTTTCATTGATAAAAAAATAAAATAAAATTTCATTCTTTCTTACATGAATATAAAAGCTAAAAGTCACTTAAAACACATTAACATAAAAATTTATTCTAAAAAAAAAAAAAAAAAAATTGCTCATTCCCAAAACACCCCGAAACACGGCCAAAACATCCCAAAACACCTCGAAATATTTACAAGTATGTTTAAGTGGTGTTTTGTGTACCGAGTAGAGTACCAGAACGGCATATTCCGAGTGTTCCAACCGGAACAACACGAAATTGACTACTTCGATATATATATACCTCTCATTTTACAAATTCTCAATATACATAAATATATCAATTCCATTCACAATTTTATAGGTTGTGGACATGCAAAGTATATATGCTATTATTATTTTGGATAAATTACACTGACATTCTCTTGTTTTGACAAAATTAGACTTGGCACACATAGTTTCGAAAAATGACACTGCACTCCACTTTTTTGAAAATAATAGACACTCTGTCTCCTTTTGACCAAGTTTGACTAATAGTATTAGTTTTTTTATTGGATAGTCCATTTTTAAGTTAGAAACAGTAATTTTAAACAATAATTTTTTTAAACTTTAGTTAGAAACAGTATTGTTCAATTTAGCAAGGAAAAAAAACAAAAGGGAACCGGTACTATTTGAGTTGACTAACCTCATCCACATATTTTTCTCCTCCTCACATTTTTTTCTTACTTTACCCTTTTCTTTTCTTTTCTTCCTCCCTTTCTAGAACACTCTACTCTCCTCTCTTCTCTCTTCTTTCTTTTGCTGCTTCGGTCCCAGGCAATTCAGAAACAATGGTATTGATCAGTTCTGCATTCTCATTCAATACACTGACACCCCCTTCTTCTGTGCTGATTGTCTCCTCCTCTTCTTCCACACGACTTCTCACCTAATTTATGGTTCTTACATTCTCATACAATCATACGAGTCAGTAATAGAATGGGGTATACTTACATTTGACTATTGTGATAGCGATTTGGTCCTGCATTTAGGTTATTTAATTTCTAGTTCAGTGCCTTTCCTGGGTGGATGAATTTAGAGTTTTTCTTAATGTGCTAAGTTGAGTATACCGCTTGGGGACTTTTGAGCTTTTCGTTCACACCCAATGACATTACTGGGTAAAAAGATTGTTAGTCATAAACCACACCTGATACATAGAGGCTCCTTATTTATGGACATGGAGCTTTTATTTCTTCGCTAGTTTATCTTCATGTAGGATTCTATCTATTATATTTTTTTGGCATGCCATGTGGAATAGTTGTTCAACCAAATGTGCAATCTGTGTTCATGAATTTGATTTTGCATCTATTAAAGTGAGAGTCTTGTCCCATATTGACCAAGTATTCTTGGGTTGTGCAATTAATAAGCCATGGGCAATCCTCATCTCTCAAGGCGTCTTTTGAGATTGAGTTAAGCCCATTGGACTTTAACATGGTATCAGAGCCATCCCTTGGGTGTTGGGCAAATCTCCCCCCAATTATGGTCCACGTGTTTGGTTAATCCGCCACACGTGAGGGGGCATATTAAAGTGAGAGTCTTGTCCCACATTGACCAAGTATTCTTGGGTTGTGCAATTAATAAGCCATGGGCAATCCTCATCTCTCAAGGCGTCTTTTGAGATTGAGTTAGGCCCATTGGACTTTAACAGGATCTTTCTGAAACTAACCCATGCACCTAAGTTTCTTTTGTTCAATCAAATGTTGCTAACTGGATGAGGTGTGGAGGAGTAAAACATGTAGATGAGGTTAGTCAACTCAAATAGTACCGGTTCCCCTATTGTTTTTTTCCTTGCTAAATTGAATAGTACCAGTTTCATTTCAAGTTTTAAAATCACTATTCCTAACTTAAAAATAGACTATTTAGTTAAAAAACTAACACTATTAGTCAAACTTGGTCAAGAGAGATAGAGTGTCTATTATTTTAAAAAAGAGTAATGTTAGAGATACAACCAATTTTACAACTATTTACTTAAAAACTGATATAGCACTGATATGTCAATATATAACATTAGCAATTAAAATACCAAATTAACATGTCAACATTAATTTAAGAAAATCATTGAAATAAAAATAAAAAATAAAAAAATAAACCTATCCTATGATACTGAAACCTAGCGTTGCCGCTCACAAAATATGAACCTGAAACCATCACTTTCGGTGTCAAGCTTTGATCTCCGGTGATAGACACAAACCAGGTCCACGACCCCCTCATCGTCTGAAACCACTTGTGTGCGTGCGCATGCGTACGAGAGCATCAATGGGTGTTTTCAGTGACTGCGAAGGAGGAGAGCAACATTGAAGTGAGCTCAGCGGTGAAATCGAATGGGAGCGTGGTCTCCAACAATTTAAAGACTGCAGATTCCTTGGATTGGAAGCGGCTCATGGCGAAGGATCCCAATTATGAGCCAATTTGATCCTTTCTCATTGCATTTTTGTTATATATTTATCATTTTTACTGTGTTTATAAAACTCAATCACCGCGTTGAGTTACAAACTCGATATTATGGTCTATAATATATGGCTTTTGTTTTATTTTTTTGAATTTTATGTAGTGGTGCTATGTCTTGCTATCAAATCTGTGCTCGGTGGATAATTCACCGTTGAAGTACTTCATGGAAGAAATGGACCATGGCAATTCTTTGAGGAGCATGACGACTATTGGTAATGAGAAAGAACAAGAGAGAGTTTATGATACTATCTTTTGCTTGCCATGGAGATGTGATTTTGTGGCTTTGACCGCAGAGAAAATCTTGGACATGGGTCCCAAGTTCAGATTTTTATTTAGGGGGTGGCGGTGCTAGGTTCAATCTGAAGGATTATTTTAGTTTTTATTTTTAATTTTAATGATTTTGTTAAATTAATGTTGATATGTTAATTTGGTATTTTAATTGTTGATTTGGTATATTGAGACATCAGTGTCATGTCAGTTTGTAAGTAAATACTTGTAAAATTGGTTGTATCCATGGTTTTAAAAACTGGACTGGACTAGTCGGTCTGACCGGTTCAACCGGGGACCGGTGCTTGATCTGGTTCAGTTTCTTTAAAAAACCGAAAAATTAGAAAAAATTATCAAAACCCGAAAATCGGCAGTTCAACCAGGTAAATCGAGGACCGCTACGGTTGAACCGGTTATGAGCCAGTTCAGTTATTTCTCAAAACACACCGTTTTATGCTTTGATATTTCTAAGATTCTTTTCTTCCCTAACTAGCACACCTTGACTTCTGCTTATTTCTAAACAAACCCAACCAAAAAAAAAAATCAACAAACCTAGTGACACCTCAAATCAAAGATTAAAGATCAAATTGATATAAACCCACCTTGACTTCAGCACTAGATTTGCAACCAAAGGAAAAAAGAAAAGAGGTGGGGAGGGGACTAAAATGTGTGGGTTTGGTGTGAAACGTGTGATAGGGAGAGGGTGTAAAATGTGTGGGTTTGAGAGTCTCTTTAATGGCATAGTGGGTTGTGGGTGATTGAGGTATTGAAAGAAAGATTTGAAATTGTTGATGGAAAAGAAATTTTCGAGGTCTTCTGCTATACTGCCATGGCCTTTTCAGTTTCATTGTAGTTCTTTTTAGAAGAAAGTGTAGAAAGAGAAGATAGAGAGTGAGAGAAATAAACTCACTCACGCAATATTATTTTGGGGAATGGTAAAAGAATGAAATGTCAAATATTGAAGGTAAGAAAGAGGAGTTGTAGGCTTGTAGCCCACCTGTAGCCAACTATGAAAAATTAAAAAATAAATACGATTGGAAATTTGAATGGCAAAGAATGAAAAGGGTAGCCTAGGCAGGTTAGGTGAGGTGACTTTTTCTTTTTTCTTTTCTTTTTTATTTCTTTTTCGGTGAAGTAGAAGAATGTGAACATATTTATTGTATTTATTTAAAATAATAAAGAATAGTTTGTATTTTAAGTCACTTGCATCTTATTAGCATCATTTTATTTTTTCTGATTATTTAATATAAGGTATAAAAACTCATTTAAAATTATTTATATATAGTTTTTATATTTTTTTAGTAAATGTATAGTTATTATATTTAATTATTTATATAATTTTAAAAATATTAATTAAATTATTTATGACGTCACCGGTTCGACCACGGTCCACCAGTGATACGGGAACCACTCCCTTTCCGGTTCTCTTCTTGCCGGTTTTTAAAACTATGGTTGTATCTCTAGCATTACCTTTAAAAAAAAAAAAAAAAAAAAAAAAAAAAAAAAAAAAAAAGGTTGTCAGTGTGCCGAGTCTATTGGTAATGAGAAAGAACAAGAGAGAGTTTATGATACTATCTTCTACTTGCCATGGAGATGTGATTTTGTGGCTGTGACAGGAGAGAAAATCTTGGACATGGGTCCCAAGTTCAGATTTTTATTTAGGGGGTGGCAATGCTAGGTTCAGTCTGAAGGATTAGTTTTAGTTTTTATTTTTAATTTTAATGATTTCATTAAATTAATGTTGACATGTTAATTTGGTATTTTAATTACTGATGTGTTATATTGAGACATCAGTGTCATGTCAGTTTATAAGTAAATACTTGTAAAATTGGTTGTATCTCTAGCATTACTCTTTAAAAAAAAAAAAGGGTTGTCAGTGTGCCAAGTTTAGTTTCGCCAAAACAAAGGTGTGTCAGTGTAATTTACCCTATTATTTTCTTTTAAGATTTGAACTAATAAAGACTTGCCTCGCTTTCACAGTTCCACTACTTTTAACAATCAAAGACAATTTTAGCATACTCATCATTATCAGGAAAGTAGAACAAATTTTGGCATAAGGCATAGTTGATCTACAAGAATTACATATTGAAATTATTTATGGTAACAAATCAATAAATCATAGAGCTCAACTGCTCAATGCTCTCAGGATCAATTAATTTACATGGCATCAACATAGTACGAGTATGCATAGAAGTTAATTAAGTAGAAGCTGTAGAATATGTTGTTAATTGTGAAGAACCAGTATTGCTACCTTGGTTTGATGACTGAGAGTGGTGCTTTTCTGAAGTATTAGCCGAAGATGTAGGTGCAAGAATGGGAGGGGTAAGATAGGTTGGTACAGGCATCTTAGGCTCGAGAATGGGTAAAGCAGCGTCAAAATCAAGCACATGAATGACTTTCCTTATTGAAGGCCTGGCAGTGTAATCTGGATGAGCACACCAAAGCCCAACAACCATCAATCGCTCCATTTGTTGTTCATTAAAATCTCCACACAATCTAGGGTCGGTTGCCTTAAGAATATTTCCAGTTCCATAAAGATCCCAAACCCACTCTATCATACTTATTTCATTTTCTTCTGTCGTGGATTCAATGGCTTTTCTTCCACAAGCAATCTCCAAAGCTACAACCCCAAAACTGTATACATCTGACTCCTTGCTAGCCCTGCCCGAGAAAACACATTCAGGGGCCATATAGCCCATGGTTCCAGCCGTATTCGTAGTTTGCGATCCATTTCCATGGTCCACCAGTTTAGCTAGGCCAAAATCCCCAAGCTTTGCATTTAAATTTGAGTCCAACAAGACGTTGCTTGATTTTATGTCCCTATGCAACACACATTGTTCCCATTCTTCATGCAAGTATAGCAGTGCAGATGCTAGGCTCCGAGCAATATTGTACCTCACCGCCCATGTTAATAAGCTTTTACCTTTAAAAAGATGTGAATCTAAGCTGCCACTTGACATGAACTCATAAATCAGTAGAAGATCTTTTTTCTCATGGCACCAACCAATTAGTTGCACTAAATTCCTATGCCTCAGTCGACTAATACTCTTCACCTCAGCTGCGTACTCCTTTAGTCCTTGTGTAGATCCCCTTGAAACCCTCTTAATAGCAACATAGGAATTCAAGTCTCTTAAATGACCTTTATAAACCCCACCAAACCCTCCTTCTCCAAGCTTATTTTCCTCAGCAAAGTTATTGGTTGCACAAACTAATTCATTGTAGGAAAACTTCTTTGGTCCAATACTTCTTTCAAATTCATTGTCCATAGAGAGAACAAAGCCTAACTCTTCTTCTTTGCCTCTACACCACTTCCTCGTATAAATAAGCCAAACCAACACCAAACCACTAATTAAAATGCACGCACCCACGCTGAGGCCAACCACCAATTTTTTCTTGAGCTCATCTTTAGTCTTGTTTGGTGGTGACGATTTCTGAAACACAGAAGTCGATACAAAGGACCACGAGCAAAGAATATGTGACTCAGAAATCAATCCTGTTGAAGATGAAAACCCAAATTCAACAAATCCTGGTAGGTGTTCTGTCAAATTAACGATAGAAGAAAGGTGTTGTTGAATTGGGGAGCTATCATTATTGAATCCAGTGAAGGTGACACTAAAATTTTGATTACTAGAATCATAATTTATACTTACACTATATGTTCTATTCTCCTTAATAGTACAATACCATGGTGTAGAGTTCTGAGACTTTATGTCATTGATATTGATACCAACGTGTTCACGAACCGGATCTGCAGGCGGATCCCATCCATCATTTTGAAACGTATCAAACTCCACTGCAACGAATTTATTTGCAGCTAAGAAACTTGGATCACTCAGTTGCTTACGACTTAGAAGGCCAAGGCCAGTGCCATCAGTTGGACTAGGCTTAGGGAAATCAGGGCTTGCGAGGAAGAATGTGAGTCCATCTGAATATCTGTCTTTGCCGTGTGAATCGATGATAAAGGAGAACTTGGTATTGAAGTTGGAGAGTTCTCCAGATTTCTTGTCCCAAAGTTGCATATGTTTTGGATATATGACTCGACCCCAGTTATCTACTGCATCTGGTGTGAGTTGGATAACTGAACCTGAGATAGTAGCATTTCCTTTGAGGATTACAGGTTTGTTTTTGTTGTTTGTTTGACTGAAATCGGTGTAGTTGAAGAATATCTGTGTTGCACAAGGGTTTATGAGAAAAAGGAAAATGGTTATCATCAAGTACTGGATAAGCAGCTTTGGTGCCTGGAAAGCCATGGTTGGAACTTGGTAGGATGATGGTTTTTTTTTTAAAGACTTGAGGCTTGCAAATTGTCATCAAATATGACGAGGGGTTGGAGCTATAGTAGGCTTATGATCTTGCAATTATTACCAGACAGAAACTGACTACACCTTTAACTAATCAGAGTGATGTATTTGCATGATCAGTCATCATGCTAGCTTTTCTTTTTTTTTTTTTTTTTTTTTCAATCAGAGTGAAAACGGTTTACTTAATGTCAATGCCATTATTGCTTTATTTACTTTTTCATCTGGCAGGTACAAGAACTTGATCTGAGTTACCCCAAATTGCCGGCAAATTATTTAAGGGAAATCATAGAGTAATCCTCTGGACCTATAGAAACAAACCACGTACCATAAATTCTAACTTCATCTATAAGCTTTCATGTCATCAAGCTGAATTAATAAAATTACTAAAGCTGTTAGCAACACTTTTCAAATAATGTGGGGCTCATATCAAGGAAATTATATGGAAATCATGTAACATAAATTTCTGACATCATCTAATACTGTCAAATAGGGTTAAATGATGTTAGAAATTATTCCGTTAAGTAGCACAGTTTTCAAATAATGTAGGACTTATATATCAATTAAAAGCTAAGAAAAACAGTGAGAGAAAGATGACTACTTGATTAGCCTATGCCCTATGGGTTCGTTGTTTTTGTACCGTAAATAAAGTGAGATAAAGATGAGATGTAGAATGACAATAGTGAGTGAGTTTTTGTTCACATATACATCTGAGAATAAATAGGATAAAAAAAAAATTAGACATAGTTATCTTTTTTGATAAAAAAATTAGACATAGTTATCAATATATAAGATGAGGACATCTTTATCATTGTATTTGTAGGTAAAATTATTGTATGGGTTATATGTTTGCTTAGATAAGAAAAGATATACTATAATAACAGCAAAATATAAATAAATAAAGTATGTATATGTCCAAAGAGGAAAAATAAATAAAAATAAAGCATGTATATGCAAAAGAAAAAAAAAAAATTAACGAAATCTTTATAATATTTTCTTTAGCAAGACCATCAAACTCATACCATGTGTATATGTATACACATTAAAGAAATTTTTGTATATTTTATTTATTTTTTTGAAGTGTTTGAGACTTTTAAAAAATAAAAATAAAAAATTTCTGCATTAACATAGATACACACATTTAAGGAAATTTTGTATATTTTATTTTCTTTAAAACAGTTTTTTTTCTGAAGTGTTTGAGACTTTAAAAAAATAAAAATAAAAATAAAAAAAGTTTCTGCATTAAAAGAGATGAGAACCTGACATTTTTCTTTCCTACACTAACAAAAGGTTGCAGAGCAATTTATTTGTTTTCTATGCAATAACAAAGAACCGGAAAATCCATATTTCTCTAACTTTGGGTCCCACACTATTTGAAAACTGTGCTGCATAACGGAAAAGTTTCTAATGCCATTTAACATTATTTGATAACAGGAACAATATTAAATGATGTCAGTTTTAGCAAAAAAAATATTAAATGATGTCAGAAAACTAAAACAAAAAATGATGAGAAATATGGATAAACTTTCGCACAGGAACAAAGTGAGAGAAAAATCAACGATGCATGATGGGAACACTGAGTGAGCTATACATCTCCTAATAGAAAAAAAAAATTAGACATTTCTTATTTTGCTCAATTAGATATAGTTATGATAAAGATGAGGACACCTCTACAATATCGTAGGTAAAATTATTGGATGTTGTATGTTTTGATAGTTAGGAAAAGATTTTTTATTTTATTTGTTTTAATAAATAAAAAATTTCATTAACTTAAATAGAACGCATTACATCGTTCCAAAAGACATCTCTCACCACCTGTGGCATGTATTCATTATTACAAACTATAAACTTGGATTGGGAAGAATACTTTGCTAACATATGAGCAACAAGATTGCCATCCCGCTTAATTTAACTAGACTTACAACTAGAAAAGGAACCAACACGACACAAATTAAAGCATCATTGATTAGTGCAGCAATGTCCCTAAAATCATTAGAACTACTCAATAAAGCATCATCACCCTCCACTATAATCTTCTTCATACCAGTGTTTTCAGCCAATTGAAGTGCCCACACAAATGCAGAGGACTCTGCAAACAGAAACAATGCATCTTCTGCCATTGGTAAGACTATCAATCAAGGGTGGCCCTAGGTATTTGTCAGGTGTGCGGTCACTTTAGGCCTCATCCCAAAAAAATTTTAAAGCTCTTATAATTTTGAAAGACTTAACAAAAATAAATTGATAATATAACCTTATACAAAAATATGAAATTTTTTATGTTTTTTACGTTTATTAGATAGAAGACTCTTTTTTTGTATTGCTCTAGGTCCCATAATTCTCAGGGTTGGCCTTGCTATCAATCTCATATATACTGTTAACTTTAGAGAGAGAGAGAGGCACAAATAGACAGAGAATAATCTGTGTATTGAATATTCTGATTAAACATATATAGCTAAAAGAATATATATAGGCCTAAACTAGGGACAATATGGTAAATACATAGGAAACCCTAGACTAGTATAATAACAATGGCATATACATATGCTAACATCCTCCCTCAAACTCAAGGTGGTCTGACAGAAGCCATCTTGAGTTTGGAAACAAGATCATGAAAACGACCAGAAGGAAAAGTCTTCGTTAAGATATCAATAGTCTGATTAGAAGAGCTAACTAGAAAAAGATGCAGGATGCCAGCAGACAGATGATGACGCACAAGATGACAATCAATTTCAACATGCTTGGTGCGCTCATGGAAAATATCATTATGCACAATCTGAATAGCACTACGGTTGTCACAATGTATGACAGTCGGTGAAGAATGTGTAAGACCCATATCTTCCAACAGCTAGCGAAGATCAAGAAGTTCAGAAGTAGTATCAGCCAGAGCACGGTACTCTGCCTCAGTGCTAGAGTGAGACACAATATGTTATTCCTTACTGCGCCAAGAAATAAGAGAGTCTCCAAAAAAGAAACAAAATCCAGTAGTAGAGTGGCGATTAGTAGGATCCCCGACCCAATTAGCATCGGAACAAGCACAGAGGTTAAGGGTGGAGTGAGTAGAGAAGTGAAGTCCATGAAACATAGTACCCTTGATATAGCGAAGAATGTGAATCACTGCAGCATAGTGTGTAGAGTGGGGAGCAGACAAGAATTGACTCACCAAATGAACAGTATAAGCAATATCAGGGCGGGTGACAGTAAGATAGACTAAGCTGCCAACAAGCTGATGATAGAGAGTGGCATCACTGAGAGGTGTGCCATCCAAGGGAGTAAGGCGAGCATTCATCTCAAGGGGTATAGAGACAACTTTAGTGTCAATAAGGCCAACACGAGATAACAAGTCAGAGGCATACTTAGCCTAAGAGAGATAATAACCAGTGGAATTAAAAGAGACCTCAAGGCCTAGGAAGTAGCTCAGATGACCAAGATCTTCATTTCAAATTGTTGGTGGAGAAATAGCTTGAAATAAAAAATGCCAGAGTGATCATCCCCAGTAATGATTATGTCATCAACATATAGTAGAAGAAGAATCATACCCTTATCAGATCGGCGGATAAATAATGTTGTATCATGGGAACTAGATAAGAAGCCAAACTGATGTACAATACTGCTAAACTTGGCAAACCAAGCTCGAGGAGCTTGCTTAAGACCATAAAGAGTGCGACGAAGAAGGCAAACTTTGTCAGGATAGTCTGAATAACCTAGAGGTGTCTGCATATAGACTTCTTCAGTGAGATCACCATTTAAAAAAGCATTCTCAACATCCATCTGAAAAAGTGGCCACTGATGAACTACAGCAATAGCAAGAAGACTGTGAACCGAGGTAATACGAGCAACAAAGACAAAAGTCTCCTCATAGTCAATCCCATATTCCTAAGCATATCCCTTGGCAACAAGACGAGCCTTATACCGTTCAATAGAGTCATCAGATTTGGTCTTGATCTTGTAGACCTATTTACAACCAATGGCAGATTTACCATGAGGCAAATCAACCAAGTCCCAAGTATGAGTCTTTTCCAAAGCCTGAAGTTCCTCTATCATTGCTTGCTGCCAATGAGGGTTAGTATAGGCCTCACGATAGGTGTGAGGCTCATGAAGAGAAAGTACAGCTGAAAAACAAGAATAATCACGCAAATAAGCAGGAGGTGCTCTTACCCAGTCAGAGCGACGAAGGGGGAGGAGAGGAGTCTGATCAGTGACAGGATCCACGGGCAGTGCAGGTTCTTGGGGCGAAGTCAGAGAGTCAGCAAGAGGGAGGTCAAGAGTCTGATCAAGGACAGGATTCACAGCTAGTGGAGGTGCTAGAGGAGAAACCGGAGAATCAGCAGGAGATATAGGAAGAATTGTAGAAGGGTCTGGAGAGGTAGCATGAGGAAACAAAAGCAGTGATGGATTAGTAAAAAAGGAAGGGGTGGAACAAGTTGTAAACTTGGAAAGGGAATTAAACATGGTGTGTTCCTAGAAAACAACGTGACGAGAAATGCGAAGACATTGAGAGATAGGGTCCCAACAACGATAACCTTTGTGTTCA
>OU015767.1:10958036-11053036 GCA_907173295.1 Fagus sylvatica
GGGTGACATTATCATGGCCTTAAGAAATAGGTTTATAATGTGTAGATAATAAGTGGCAGGTGGCACGTGGGTTAGAAAAATAAAAAATAAAAAGAAGAGTTGATAACCAAAAGGAAGGTGCGTGGCTAAAGAAGAAAAAAAACGAAACCTAATAAGAAGACTATAGGCGGCAAGGTTATTGGAGAGGGGTTAAGGACTTACACTACAAAAAAACCAAGGAATACTGACGGTTTTTCTTGTGGCTGTTTTAATAATAGCCACTATATGGAGTCTGTTCTGGCTGTAAGCAGGGGCGAAGCCAGGAATTTATTTTAGGGTGGGTTGGAATTATCAAGTAAGTAAATCTCGACGGTACGAGAAAATTTCATTAAATAGAAAGAAAAATTACACCTAGTCAGGGGGGACATAATGAACTTTACCCCTCAATGCATATTCTATACATTATAAAAAAAAAATGCAATGCAAATACAATAGATACTATCCTAAATGATGAATTGGTCTCACTTGTTGATTGATCTTTCGATTCTTTCCTATAGTATGAAAAAATGGTATTTCTTGCCTTCTTTAACTGAGGTTGGCTTGACATTTTAATCTACAAACCACAAAGATAATTTTTTAAATAAAATGTTTTTTTTATCAGACACGTGCCCCCACAAGATCACAAATAATGAATTATTCATTATTGACACACACACATATACTAGTGACCACCACCCACACCACATTCAAGAATAAAATACTAAAGTCTAAAATATAAAAGCAATTAATAGTCTAAAATAAACCAAGGTGTGTGAAATAAGTAAAACAAAAAAAAAGAATAAATTGTTAATTGACTAATTGTAGTGCACTGAAACAGTGAAATAAGTGCTGAGAAAAAAAAAAAAAAAAAACTGAGCAAGAAAAAGAAACAGTAAAATAAGTACTGAGCAAAAAATAAAATAAAATAAAAAAACTGAGCATAAAACAAGAAACAGTGAAATAAGTACTGAATAAAAAAGAAAGATTGACTAATTGACCAAGAGAATCTGAGAATCAGAAAATAAGAGAGAGAAAGAAAGAAAGGGAGAACCGGAGAAGAAGGAAGAAAAAGAAAGAAAGAAAGGAGAGCTGGTGGCGTCAGGCGTTCAGGCACTCAGGCGGAAGGCCGCGTGAGCGGTGAGTCACAGAGGCAAAATCGCAATTCGCAAAGATGAGATGAACAGGGGCGAAAGAGAGAGAAAACCATACCAGAGGGGTTCCGGGCGGACCGGCGGAGGTGCACAGCGCGGAGGAGAAGAGGACCGTTCCACTGGTAAGGGCTGGCAGTGGCGGCTGGGTCACGCACGGGCCGCACGGCAGTCCACAGTGTTCCAGTGAGTGTTTTTTATTAATTGATTTTGAGTTTTTTTTTTTATTTGGAATTAATTGGGAATTTTATGTTTAGATGATATTGAAATTGGAATTAATTGGGTTAGGGTTTGATTGGAATTGCTGGGCTTGATTTTATGTTGAGATGATTTTGGGTTTTAAATTGGAATTGCTGGGCTAGTGAATTGGACTGGGCTAGGGCTGAGATTGTATTGAAATTTAGACTGGGCTAGGTATAGGACTATTAAAAAAAAAAAAATTTAAAAATTTAAAAAAAAAAAAAAAAAAAGCTAGCCCAGTCAAGCCACCACTGTATAATGGGTTTGTAGTAACCCGTTTTTTGGGACAGCCACAGATGCCTAATAATATTGTGACTGTTTCCTTTGACAGTCAGAATAGCATTAAATAAATTTCCAAAACTACACCGTTTCTTGCTTTACTCGCTAAAAATTTCCCCAAATTTTTTCACTCCCGCGTGATCTAATCTGATATACTAAAAAGTCAAAACCAATTTCCCCTAAAATTTTCTCCTCTCTCTCTCATCTCACCCACACCACTGCCATCGCCGCCACCATCTCTCTCACCCACAACCACCTCTGCTGCCACCATCTCTCTCACCCATAACCACCTCTCTGCTGCCACCATCAATCTCTCTCACCCACCTCCAGATCCAAGTTCAACAAACTCAAAGGTAAGGGCTTTTTTTTTTTCTTTCTTTTTTCCATAACCACTATTGTAATATTCTCTCTCAACTTCTCAGCTCTCTCACTCAATTTCTCACTTTCTCACTCTCGCTTGAACTCGGTCTCTAGATCTAGACCACGGAGCTGTGTCTGTCTTATCTGTTGGCTGTTTGTGATGGTGAATCCGATGGAGATTCCGGGCGTGGGGCCGAGGAATTTGAGGAAGCTGGTGGAGAAGGGGATTGGGGGAGTGGCTGAGCTGAAGCAATCGTACAAAGATAAGGTATTTTGTTTGTTTGGAAATTTTTGGATTTTTTTTGCAGTATAGAGAATGGTTTTGGTTTATTTGAGCTTTTATTTTCTGTGGTGCTTGATAGATGATGGTAAAGGGGATATATTGGTTGTATATTTTAGTTTTGTGTATTGAGAATGGGTGTATCTGAAATGGGTTTTGTTTGTTATTGATGAGTTGTGTTGGTTGAAGCTAAAGTACCCGTTTGGCAAAAAAATTTATTAGTGTACAGAAAAAAAAAAAAAAAAGAAAAAAAAATTTGCAGATCTGACTCTTGGATGCTTTGCTTAGTGCTCACCCTCTGAAATCTCTCACTCAATCTTATCTCTCTCTCACCCTCTCGTTGCTCGCATCTCCACTAGACCACCGCTGGTATCTCTCTCATCTGATGAAAGTTTGGGTCTTTATCTTCATTTTTCAGTCTTCAACTCTTCAATAAATTAGTTTTTTTCCTTTCTTCTTTTCACTTGTTTGGTTATTGTTGTAGTTGTGCTTTCTTTCCTCTTTGGAGGACAGATGACAAAAAAGAAATCTAGCTTGGGTAGACGAGTCTGATGGAATGATGGGTTTGATAGCTTTTATTAATTGTGAATGAGACAAAATGGAACTGAACCAATTTTTTTTATTAAACAACCGAACTAATTGTTGATGCCCATTAGTCCATTACATTTCAATGTACTTGTGGTTACAAAGGAATTAGAAAGTAATAGAATAGTAATGCTTGTGGTTACAAAGGAATTTTGTACATTCCTTTGTTAGCACGTGTAAGCACAGCACACCTGACATAAATGGCAAGTCAAAAGTTAGTATGAATCAAAGTTGGTACAAATTTTTAACTGAAAAAAAGAAAAAGATAAAGAAGTTGGTACAAATTTTGCTGATTTAAGCAAATATGCTTTTATTAAAAGAAACAAAAACCTTTTCACTGTTGAGCTGCTATTGGTGCTTTCCATATCTGATTAAAATACACAGAGCAATGGAGTGATGGTAATGGAGGATTATTATTTATTAATAATGATAATTATTGTCTAATTAACTTTTCCTATTTGGTGGGTTGGGCAGGGCTGTGGCCCATTAGATGTGGCATTGTGGGTTAGGCCTTAAAATAATTGAGTACAAATAGACTTTTGTATGCTGACTTGCTGAGGTCTATTTTGGTCCAGCTATTGAGAGCCCAACTTGAAGTTTGTGGATTAGAAAAGTTTCTAAAGCGAGCCCATAAGGGTGTTAAAGGGCTTGCTTTGTGATACAAAGCCCAAAAGTAAAAACCTTTGTGACCTCGCTCTAAGCTCATAAGAGTTCCTCAAAAGCAAAGATTTTTCTTTTGTTTTTCTTTTGTGGTTATAGTGCTATGGGTAAACTCCTGATAGTACTGCTTGTTACTTTCATTGTGAGTTTTACAACTTAGAGTCCATTTGGTATAAATTATTGGCTAAAACACTTTTTTTATAAAAAAAATAAAATAAAAATAAAAACAAAGAGTGGTTTTTTAGTGGTTGGTTATGAGATTAGAAAGTAATTGTTATATAAAATTTTAAATTTAAAAAGTGCTTTTTAAACAAGCACAACCATTTATGCTTACATGATTTTGCAGTTTCTTTTAAATTGGTATACCAAATGGATTTTTTTTTTAATTGGTGGATTGGACTAATCCAAAGTTCGAAAAAGCTTCATATAATGGAATTTTTTTTTTTTTTTTTTTATTTTAAAAAAGCTCAGCTCTTATTTTATTTTTTAGTAGTAATTTAGTTTTGGACTCAATATGTAGATATGATTCATGGAGGGTAGTTGGTTATTTTACAATCCTATTTTGCTTAATTGGATGGGGGTTGACTAACAATTGTTAATTAGTTGGCAAGTCTCATGATTCAGTAGTCAATATATACCTTCCTTTTGGGTTAATTGAGATCATGGGTATGTGGTTTTTTTTTTTTTTTTACTCCAAAGCATTGTCTTTATTTTACACAAATTTCTTCTAGTATTAGCTTCTTAAGTGCTTAGAATGTGCTATTTGGTACTGAACAGATTAGTCATGGAGTCATGGATGACAAAAGTTTACTTGTCTTGGTGCTGATCTAATTCCTTTGGCGATTGCAATTTGTTTCTACAGTTCGTTTGTCTGTGATTTTCAATATCTACACTCAATTTGGGCATAGTAAGTACTTTACATTTACATATGTATAGAATCTAAAATGAAATTGATGATACTTTGTTTTGTGGTGGGTTGTTGAGTTGGAGCAAGCGGGTGGCTTCTATGGTGTTATAAGGTGGTTTAAGTTGATATTGGGAGTGTTTGCTTCATGTATAATTGTTTTTTGTTATCTTTCAATTAACTTTGGCATCTGTTAAGTAGCTTTAAATGTGAAACTAAATAATTGTGACTAGGACTAACCTTAGGCGTGTGCATTCATGAAATTGTGTTGTAGGTATTTTTTTTGTATTGCATTATATAGCAATGGATAAGAGTTGGATGAAAAAGAGTAGGATATCTCCGGAATATTATGAAGGGGTTAATGATTTCTTGAAATTTTCATCTCAAAAAACAACGAAGGATGGGATGATCTCATATCCGTGTGTAAAATGTGTGAATTCTGAATTGTTCACTATACCTGTTGTGCATGATCACCTAGTATCATTTGGGATTTCTAAGGGTTATCAAACATGGATTTTTCACTGGGAATCATTGCAAGCAACAACTTCTGCTGAAACTAGTGTTAGTGGTGTCCAAGAAATCTCTAATGAATATGATAATAGTTGTGACATATTGCATGACGTATTCCCCATGCATGATATGTCAAAACCAATGGAAGAAGGCCCAAGTATATGACAACCTGCACAAGAACCTAATAAGGATGCACACAGGTTTTACAAATTGCTTGAAGATGCTGAGCAGCCTTTATATAAAGGCTGTAAGAATTTTAGCAAATTGTCAACCATACTGCATTTGTACCACTTGAAGTGTCTTAGCGATTGGAGCAACAAATCGTTTACGACGTTGTTTCAAATTTTGCAAGATTTACTTCCCTTAGATGCTAAGTTGCCGAAAGACAATTATGAGGCTAAGAAGATTATTAAGGATCTTGGTCTTGGTTATGAGAAGATTCATGCTTGTTCTAATGATTGCATGTTATTCTGGAAGGAGAATGCATTGGATGAAGCTTGCTCAGTATGTGGCGCTTCAAGGTGGAAGAAAAGTAAAGGTGAAGAAAGTGAGGATGAAGTTCAAGATGATACGGATGCTTTGTCTAAGAGAAAGAAGAAAGGTGCAAAGATTCTATGGTGGTTTCCCTTAAAACCAAGATTGCAACGATTATTTATGTCTTCCAAAATAACCGCTTATATGAAATGGCATGCTGAGGGTCGTACAGAAGACGGGTTAATGAGGCATCCTGCTGACTCTCAAGCTTGGAAAATGTTTAATTCTCAGCATGTTGAGTTCTCATCTGATCCTCGTAATGTCAGACTTGGATTATCATCTGATGGATTCAACCCGTATGGACATATGAGTACTGCTCATAGTACATGGCCTGTCATTTTGTTTTCATACAATTTCCCTCCTTGGATGTGCATGAAAAGATCTTCTTTCATGTTATCGTTGTTGATACCTGGTCCGTTCTCACCTGGGAATGATATAGATGTGTACTTACAACCCTTAATAGAAGAACTGAAAGAATTATGGGATGTTGGAGTAGAAACATATGATGTGTCTACTAAAAACATATTTCAAATGCATGCAGCATTGATGTAGACCATAAATGATTTTCCTGCATATGGTGATTTGTCGGGTTGGAATACGAAAGGTGCTCTTGCATGTCCTTCTTGTAACTACAATACACATTCTCGTTGGTTAAAAAATAGAGGAAAATATTGTTTCATGGGTCATAGACGATTCTTAGGTAATGATCATAGATTTCGTAAAGAAAGAGCATCATTTGATGGGAGTCAGGAAATGAGACCAGCTTCTACTATGCTATTAGGCAATGACATAATTATGCAAACAGAAGGTGTTAACTGTTGTTTTGGGAAGACAAGAAAAAAAGTGAAGACAAATAAAAAATGGAAGAAAAATAAAAAAGTGAAAAGAAAAAGAAAAAGAGGGGATGGGGAAGAAAGGTCTGTCTGGAAGAAGAGAAATATATTTTTCACCTTGTCTTATTGGGAAGATCACATGTTGCGACACAAACTTGATGTGATGCATATAAAAAAAAAATGTGACAGATAATATAATTGGCACTTTGTTGAACTTGAATCGCAAGACGAAGGATAACTTAAAGGCACGCCTTGATTTAGAATTTATGGGTATAAGACATGAACTTCACCCGCAAAAGACTGAGAACGATAAGTCATATTTGCCGCTTGCTTGCTTTACAATGACTCCAAGAGAGAAAGATAGTTTCTTGAGAGTTTTACAGGATATAAGAGTGCCTGATGGATATGCTTCAAACATTTCACGTTGTATTCAACTTAACCAACGTAAGATTATAGGTTTGAATAGTCACAATAATCACATTTTGATACAACAACTTCTTTCAATAGTGATACAGGGATCTTTGCCAAAAAACGTATGTTCAGCTTTGAATGACTTATCTTGTTTCTTCAGGGAAATATGTTCCAAAGTCTTGAATGTGGAAGATCTTGAGCATCTTGAGAAAAAAATTGCAGTGACGTTGTGCCAATTGGAAAAGATATTTCCTCCATCTTTTTTTACAGTCATGGTACATTTACTCACACATTTGGCTACCGAAGCGAAGATTGCTGGTCCAGTTCATTATCGTTGGATGTACCCTATAGAGAGGTAAGACATAGTAAATTTAGTCTAGTTGATTTTGTTCGAATTCAATGTCCATTATTGATCATTTTGTCGAATAGGTACCTAGCACGTCTCAAGTCTCACGTGCGTAATAAAGCTCATATAGAAGGCTCTATTGCAAAAGGGTACTTAGCAGAGGAATGCTTTAACATTTTTTTCACGATATTTGGAATCTTTTGAAACTGTATTCAATCGGCCAATCAGGAATAGTGAGCATTCCATAGGTGCGGTGTTGAACATTGCACTAGATCGAAAATCATGGATCCAAGCACATCGTTACGTATTATTCAATTGTGATGAAGTTATCCCATTTCACAAGTAAGTAGTATGTTAACTAGTATCACTGCATGTCAAACCAAGGTCATACTGTTTAACACTAATACATTTGCGTACACAGGGTACACCAAGATCACATAAAAACTCAAACTCACCCACGTCATGTAACTAATGATCTTATTCATAAGATTCACATGGAAACATTTTGCGACTCGCTTAGGGAATATGTAAGTATAATACATAAAACTATTTGTGGTAGTAACATTTTAAGAATATACTTATAATAAAAGTTACTGATTATATTAGGTGTTTGAAATGACTGTTGCTGAAAGAGAAAAACTTTCTCATAAAATGAGATGGCTTGCACAAGGCCCAAATATTGAAGCTAGACGGTTGAAGCGTTATGTCACAAACGATTTTAAGTTCCGCATCAAAGGCTGTGACAAAAATAAAACAACTCAAAACAGTGGAGTTAGTGTCGTCACTGAAGGTGACACTAGTTACTATGGTGTTTTAACTGATATTATTGAGTTGAATTATTTTGACAACTTCAGGTACATATTATTCAAATGTGATTGGGCTGACATTAGTGGGAAGGGATACAAGATAGATGAGTTTGGGTTTCCTCTTGTCAATTTTTCTCACTTGATACATATTGGAAAAAAAATTGAGTGATGAACCTTTTATCATTGCATCTCAAGCTTCCCAAGTGTTTTATGTGGAAGATGAAAGACATAAAGATTGGGTTGTTGTAAAAGCAAGGGACATATATGATGCTGGTATTGGTGTTTTATATGAAGAAGATAATTATTGTGAGAATGTCCCTTACAATATCACTATTGATGATGCATATGATGATGTGAATGACAACCTTAACTGCAGTCGGGCTGATGTAGAAGGAATCACAGTTGATACGTTGTCAATCGTTGAAGAAAACTTTACAGATGATGAATGCAATGATGTTGAAGAGAACTTTACAGATGATGAATCTGATGATGTTGAAGAGAACTTTTCAGATGATGAATCCAGTGGTAATTAGAATAGTTATAGCTCTTAAATTATACATTATATTATTTTGATTATATTTTGTCTCATTATATGTCTCTTGTTGGTAATTAAACTCTTAAATTGTTACTTGAATATGTATATTACATGTGACTCATCTTTATTTTTTACTTGTGTGAATGTATTTTTTGGGTTATGTTATTATAAATAGATATGGCAAAAAAACGATTTCATACACGTGACATTACACAAGGCCCTTCACAACAAATCCCAACTATTGAGGAACAAACACATCAAGATACATTGGATGATGATTTAGAAGTTGAGGAATCATCGGTCGATGTTACAATTTCAGGTAGTATATATCAATATTTGCATTAAATGTTTTGTAGTATATATGGGTTAGTGTCATTACTTTCAAGTTTTTTCAATTTCAAGTACTTTCAATTTCCTATTGTCATTTGGTTGATTTTGTTTTCTTTACATTAAATAGATTCAAGCGGTATACGTCGGGTTCGTGGGGTTACACAGATGTCAAAAATTTGGAACCTTCCATCTGGGCAAAAGGTTGAATTACCATTAAATAATGCATTGCAACCAGTAGACAAAGAATAATGTATCTTTGTTAGATTTATAAGAACTGTTGCACGAAAGCTACATTTGTGTCCAATTAAATACAAAACTTGGCATAAAGTGCCGGATTATTGCAAAGAACAGTGTTGGGACATCATTAAGGTATTAAACAAGTTATCATACTTGAAGTCATGATTACTTGTATTAAGTTTTAGAAAATTGTGTTAGCATGATTAGTTCTTATCATATGCTAACTCAATTTTTTATTGTAGGGAAAATTTGTCATGCCCGAAGAGGAGCAAGTACTCAATTGTTTGAAAAGTTACACTCTTATGAAAATGGGGAATGTGTAAAAATAACAAATGTGATTTAACAAGGCGTTTTTTTAGTGAGACTAAAACTGTTGCACAGGTTATGGCTGAGGCACCAAGCACAGTAATTCTAGAAGATTTTGCTGTATTGGTTGATTATTGGTATTCAAGTGACGGTAAGGTATTAATATATTTTTATTTGTAATATATGTATGACATGCTTCATGTAGACTATATGTTCATTTATCTAAATTTGATAAGATTACAAATTCATATTTTATTTAATAAGGTCATTTTGGTGAATGTAGGATGAAAGTAGACTAAACAAAGTACGTCGGGCAAAGCAAAAAGATGCACATACAGCTGGATCTAAAAGCTATGCTAGCCATGCTTATGATATAGTAAGAACTCTCAATTTCTTTTCATAATTTTTTTTTATTATTATATAAACAAATATTGTTAATTAAATGAATCTAAATCATAATGTAGAAAAAAAAAGAAAAGAAAAAAGCAAAGTGTTGCACCAGAGCGTGCCCAGTTATATCCAATAGTTCATAAACGCAAAGATGGTACGCCAGTTAACGATGAAGTGGCTCTAAAGATTGTAAGTTCTATATTTCTTAAACATGTATAAACTCGAATCTAGTAACACATTGTTAACCATTAATATATTATTTTGTTTTAATTATGAATATTAGCAAAGAATGGAGGAGTTGTTGGCTACCCCTTCAAGTCAATTGAAACCTGATTCTAGTGGAAGTATTTCATGGGCACCTGATGATGCATATAGTCAAGTGATGGATGCAGAGCATAGTGGTCGTGTCCGTGGAGTAGGTTTCGGACCAACTCCATCTAATAAAACTATGACTAATAAGAATCTTGTAGGGATACGAATACAAGATGATGAATAAAGGGTAAGAGAGCGACAAGAGTTGCATGATGTGAAGAATGAATTAGTTATTTTGAAGGAAAAAATGTGTGGATATGATACTTTAAAGGAGCAAATGACCTTCATGATGCAAAAAATGGGGCAATATTGTTCACACTTTCCTCAGGTATTAAATTTTAATGTTGTATAAATATATTTTATGTATACATTTTTTTGTTATGGTTAGTCTTATTGTGTTGTTTAGTATAGTTACGAATATAAACTTATTAACTCATCATAATTTGTATTTAGGATGTTGGTACTCCTGATCAACAATCTCTAAATGCCCAAAGATCATCTAGTGCATCTCATGAAATAGAACATTAGGGTAATGTTATTTTCTTATATTGCTTGATTATATTGTTAATTATATATTTGGATGTGATGATGAGAATGATAGATAGATGACTTATTCTATTGTTTTTCTTTGTTACAGGTAATATAACAGTTTAGAGCAAATTGATGTTCTCTAATGAATTGAAGCATTAACAGTTTTAAGGCAAAGTTTGAGTTATGAGATGTTTTTTGTGACATTAATGTTCAAGCGTTGTATTATTTTAAACTTAATTATGACATTGTATTAATCTGGGCATCTAGATATTTAGACTTGTCTTTTGTTGGGGCTATATTTTGATTGTAAATACTTATTGGAATTCTATTTGGAATTTTGATTATGACATACATTGTGTTAGTTTGCATATTTGATTGTGGTTTTGTGTTTGAAAATGTATTTTTTTGGAAATTTGATTATGGTATTGTGTAGAGAAATTTTCTTATAGTGTATTGAACAGGTTATTCAAAACATTTTAAACCACAATTTTTTTTTTTAAATAAATAATAAACATATAGTGGCGATTATAAACCATCACAATAAACCCATAAATTTTTTAAAAAGTGTATACTGACGATTCCTAACCGTCACTATAGACTTATAAAGTTTTTTTTTGAAAATTTATAGTGGCGGTTATAAACCGTCACAATAAACCCATAACCCATAATATATTGTGAAATTCTATAGGACAGTTGTAAACCGTCGCAATAATAAAATTTTAAAGAATGACTATTGAGTTGGGAAAGTGTATAGTGACGGTTTTAAAACGTCGCTATAACATATTTCTTCAATGGTAGTGCCCTAAACTGTCACTATACCTTATTGCGACGCTTGGTTTGCGACCCTTGGACTTACTTTTAGTGACGGTTTATCAAACCATCACTATAGGGTTTTGATGTTTTAGTGATGGTTTTAGATGTTTATAGTGGTGGTTTTGACCGCCGCAATACGACATATTTCTTGTAGTGTTATATATATATAGGACAGAGAACTAGATAGGAATTTGCTAATTGGTTAATTTCTAACAAGATAGTTTTGATGTTCTTTTCATGGGTGGGTTTCATTCCTAGCTGTAGAGGATTGAAGTGAGGTCACAACAATATGGATATTTGGTGACGGAATTTAGTGATGAAACACATTTCGTCACACAAATGTCTTCATTAGGTGACGCAATTCACCTTTTGTCACCTATTGGTCTTAGTTGGTGACGCAAAATCAATTTCGTCACCCAATATGCTAAGAAAATAGGCGCCAACAAATTTTTTTTGCTGGAAATGGAAATCGGATCTATGGTGACGAACGATATTGTCACTCAAAGTTGTCATATAGGGTGATGATATAATTCGTCATCGATTATTGTCTGTAGTGACGAAATCCAATTTGTGTCATGCACTGTGCTTGAAATGTTGTGACGCAAACCTCTTTCCGTCACCCAATGTGTTTGAAAAATAGGCGCCAAATAAAATTTGGGTGGGAGAAGGAATGGGACTATGGTGACGAAAGAAGATCGTCACTTATTATTTGCAGTAGTGACGCAACCCATATGTCGTCACGCTATGTGTTTGAAAGTGGGTGACGAAAACATAGTTCGTCACCCTATGTGTGTGAAAAATAGGCGCCAAACGAAATTTTGGTGGGAAAAAGAATGAGACTATGGTGACGTAACCAGAGCGTCACTCATTATTTTCAGTAGTGACGAAAGCACGATGTCGTCACTCTATGTGTACGAAGGTGGGTGACGAAAACCTAGTGCGTCACCCTATGTGTGTGAAAAATAGGCGCCAAATGAAATTTTGGTGGGAAAAAGAATGAGACTATGGTGACATAAACAGAGCGTCACTTATTATTTTCAGTAGTGACGAAAGCACGATGTCGTCACTCTATGTGTACGAAGGTGGGTGACGAAAACCTAGTGCGTCACCCTATGTGTGTGAAAAATAGGCGCCAAATGAAATTTTGGTGGGAAAAAGAATGAGACTATGGTGACATAAACAGAGCGTCACTTATTATTTTCAGTAGTGACGAAAGCACGATTTCGTCACGCTATGCGTACGAAAGTGGGTGACGACAACATAATTCGTCACCCTATGTGTGTGAAAAATAGGCGCCAAATGAAATTTTGGTGGGAAAAAGAATGAGACTATGGTGACGAAAATAGAGCATCACTTATTATTTGCAATCGTGACGAACGAAATCTTCCGTCACGCTATGTGTTAGAAAGTCGGTGACAAAAACATATTTCGTCACCCAATGTGTTTGAAAAATAAGAAGATAGAATGAGACTAGGGTGACGAAAACATTTCGTCACCTATTATTTACAGTAGTGATGAAACGAATATTGCGTCACGCCTTGTGGTTGAAAAATAGGTCTTTACAAAATTTTTTATTGGGAAAATGAATGAGACTTTAATTTTTTTTTTTTATTTTTTTAGAAGCCTCGAGGGGACTTGGGTTGTTGAGGAATGTTTTAAACTCTTATAATTCTGAGTCTATGAGAAAATGACTTGGTTGAGATCGGACGGGGAAGAATAACCGACGTTGATTCGATGCGAGCAAGAGGTAAATGGATCGAGACTGTGGAGTTTGAAATCAAAATTGATCTGCCAATTGTGCGTCACATCCTGATAGTAGATTGGAACTATCCATTGATTCCCCACCAACCATACTTATTTTTTTTTTTTTCTAAAAAATAAAATGATTTTAATTGTAAAGTGAAATTGCTATTTCCACAAAAGAATTAATTTCCAAATAAGCAAATCCAAAAGACTTTCCCGAATCTATAAGCATACCTTATAAATGTCCACAATAGAGCATTGATGCCGGGTGGTCGACCATGATTAAGTTCAAAGTTCAGAATAGCTAGTGACACGAAGTAAATGAAATTGAAGCAACCATATATATCTGCCAACAGGTTCTTTCCATTTTTGTTCTTTTTGGTTTCAATTTTTTCATTTATCCAAAGTTCCAAGCCACCATGGTTGAATCTAACCCAGTCTTACCGCTCATGTGGTTGTCTTTTTCTTGGCATGATGATTTAAATCACCTCTCTATCTGGCTCCTCTTTGTTTTCTCTCTTTCTTGCCGAGGATGTCATGGGCCAGAGCTCATGCGAACACCTCAAGTCACATATCTACGATAACTCCTATTACACAAGTGGACTTACAAAGAAAGATGATGGCTTATTCACTAACTCCAGAACTCCTTTGGATTTTTTCCACTCAAGTCCAACTCAATCTTACACTTGATATTTAAAGAACTCCTAGATGCAATTTAAGAACTTAGTTATTAATGAATTAATGCAAGGATTAAATCATTTATTGCACAATGTGAAAATATTGTGACACTTAATATTTAAAGAACTCCTAGATGCAATTAAAAAAAAAAATAGAGAGTAAATAAGGAAGCAAAGTTATGCTGATTTGGGATGCTAACTACTGTAATTAAAAAACTCCTAGATGCAATTAAAAAAAAAAGGGATGATTTGGGATGCTTACTAATTATGTAAGTATGAAAATTAAAATAAAAAGGTAAGTATGAACTAAAAAAAAAAAAAGCTGATTTGGATGCTAACTAATACAATTAGTATGACCTTTAATTTAAAAAAAAAAAAATACTAACTTAAGTATGAAGAAAAAAAAAAAAAACGTACCTGATAGTTACTTAAGACCATTATGAACTAGAAAAAAAAAAAAGTTATGAATTAATTTAATTGATAGTTTTAGTATGAATAATGTTACATATTAAAAATAAAGTTATGAATTAATTTTACGTATTAAAATAATGTTACGTATTAAAAATAAAGTTATAAAATAAAATAATGTTACGTATTAAAAAAAAAGTTATGAATTAATTTAACTGATAGTTTTAGTATGACTATTAAAAATAAAATAAGAATACTAATGTTACGTAGTTTTAGTATGAATTAATTTTAAAAAGAAAGTGTAAAAAAAAAAAAAAAACTGATTGTAGCTGTAGGTATTAACTAAAAAACTCTCTCTCTCTCTCTCTCTCTCTCTCTCTCTCTCTCTCTCTCTCTCTCTCTCTCTCTCTCTCTCTCGTCCTTTTCTTTTCCCACAGCCGCCGCCCCCCTTTGCCAAAACTCCTCATTAAATCTGAACCTTCTCTGTTGGTATACAAGAGCAATCCTGACGTAGGTACACTTTTACACAAACAAAACTACTGAAAAAGTGAAAAAGTAAGTTTACTTTTTCCCATCATATTGCTTTTTCCTTATGTTGCTTTTTCCAGACAAACCTTCTCTGTTGCTTTTTCAATGAGTCAAACGTCTTTTTGTTTAAGTATTCAAGATATATGTTTGTTTATATATTAGTATAATTTTTAATTGTTTAACTATGCTATATAGTGTTTCAATAAAAAACTGTGTCAATGTTTGTATAATTATTTATTTATTATAATTAGTCCTTTCACTGGACAATTTGTGGGACCTATACTGAACCATCATTCATTTCAGATAAAAAATAAATAAATTTGATTTATTAAATCCTTTAGTAAAAGCATTCCCAATGGGTTTGCCAAAAGCCAATTTCAACTCAAATATAGCTTATAAACCCTAAAAAAGTGAGGTTAGGTTTGGCCTTGAGCCTCGCAATGTGAGGTTAGGTTTGGCCACCGATGGATTCAACCCTTTTGGGAACATGAACAACAGCTACAGTATGTGGCCTGTTATACTCATTCCCTACAACCTACCACCTTGGTTGGTTATGAAGGAGCCATTTTTTTATGTTGTCTCTACTTATTCCCGGGCCTCATCAACCGGGAAATGAGATTGATGTTTATATGAGACCATTGGTGGACGAGTTGAAGGAGTTATGGCAAGATGGTGCACTAACTTATGATGCCTCAAGTGGTATGAAATTTCAAATGCATGCAGCATTGTTGTGGACAATACACGATTATCCTGGATTTGGTAATGTGTCTGGGTGGAGAACAAAGGGTTATCATGCTTGTTACACTTGCAATGACGAACCATATTCAGAATCTTTGGAAAGTAAAATTGGATACACTAACCATCGAGCCTACTTGCCTATGAACCATAGTTTCCGAAGGAGTAGGGCATACAATGGTAAAGTTGAGAAGCGTATGAGATCTCTAGAGTTACCGGTGGGAAAGATACAAGAGCAGTTAGAAAATATGCCGAGCTCTCACTTTAGGGAAAGAATCCAAGTAACATTAGAAGACCACGTGAATTGATTGGGGAACCGAATTGGAAGAAGGTTAGTATCCTGTACGAACTACCATACTAGATGAATAAGAAGTTAAAACAAAACATTGATGTCATGCATGTGGAGAAGAACATAAGTGAGAGTACATTCGGAACTATGTTAGGCATTGATGGGAAGAACAAGGACACAGACAAAGCACGGATGGACTTGGAAAAGATGAACATAAGGGAAATGTTGCATCTAGAAGTACTTCCTGATGGATCATGTAGGAAGCCTCAAGCCATCTTTTCATTGAACACCGCAGAGAGGGATGGTTTCTATGACTTTCTCGAAATCAGTAAAGTATCTGGATGATTATGCTGCAAACATATCGAGGTCTGTGAACACGAGAAACGGAAAACTATCTGGTTTGAAAAGCCACGACTGTCATGTGCTCTTACAATGGATTCTTCTAATTGGGATGTGGGGTTTTGTGGATACGAACATTACTACACTATTGTTTGAGTTGGGTAGCTTCTTCCAAGACTTATGCTCTAAGACCCTGAGACAGAGTGACTTGGAGGAACTAGAGGAACGTATAGTTCTCATACTATGCAAGATGGAGAAGTTCTTTCCTCCGGCCTTCTTTGATGTGATGGTACATCTTGCCGTTCACTTGCCTCGTGAAGCAATTCTTGGAGAGGCAGTGCAATATCGGTGGATGTACCCAATTGAAAGGTAATTCTCACCATTCTAATTGTATTCTCGCTTAAGGTATGTTTCAGTAAATTTTGTTGCATATGTAATTATACTCCCAATTCATTTTTCCTTAAAGGTTTCTCGGAACTCTAAAAAGATACGTTTCCAACCGAGCTCGACCAGAAGGTTCGATCGCAGAGGCTTACATTCTTAAAGAATGTATTACTTTCTGCTCAATGTACCTTGATGGGATCGAAACTGTGCATAATCGAAGGGAACGAAATGAAGATTCTGGTGAATGTAGCAAAGGGTTGACAGTGTTTACCCAAACAGCCCGACCCACAGGGTGTAGGCGTATTGATGGAGAGCTGTCAGATGAACTTCGTGATATTGCTCATTGGTATTTGTTGTACAATACTCTCGAGTTAGAGTCGTATCTAGAGTATGTGAATCATTTACTTTTTGCGTATTGTTTCCCTTCATATTATTAGCAATACTTAGCTAAATATAAATCGCATTATATTGAACAGAGAACACAAAAATCTATTACGTACTCCAAATGGTGAAGACATAACCCAAATACAACGACGAGAGTTTCCCAAGTGGTTCAAAGAACGTGTAAGACATTATAAATTTTGTAATTTGTTAAACAATCTTAAAGATGTATATAGTTTGATCATTACTAATGTTATCAAGTTATTGTATTTGACATGTTGTTATAGATGAATAGTTTGAGAGTTAATGGGTCACCAGAAGCTACCGACCAATTGTGGGCATTAGCGAATGGTCCTAATTTGCTAGTGAAAGAGTACTCGGTCTGCATAGTCAATGGCATAAGGTTTCATACAAGGGACCTAGACAACCGTCGTATAAGCCAAAATAGCGGTGTATCTGTAGAAGGGGACCATGAGGAACAAATACATGACTTCTATGGTCATTTGCTTAGTATTTGGGAATTGGAGTATATGTGTCATAATAAAGTTGTTTTATTCCAGTGTGAATGGTACAATACGGGTAATACTGGTAGAAGAAAAACGATACAAACTGAAAAACATTGTACAAGTATTGATGTCTCCAGTCGGTGGTATCAAAATGACCCTTTTATATTACCTAGTCAGGCAAAGCAAGTTTTCTACCTTCGTGATACCAAATTGGGTGGACATTGGCAAGTTGTGCAATGCGTCCAACTTAGGGGAGTGTTTGATGTACCAGAGGTAGGTGATGGAGAATCCAATGATGATACGGAAGCTAATGATGCTTTCCAACAAGAAACCATAGCTGGTGTTGTCCCTATCGAAGTTGCTAATAATGATCGATATTGTAGGGATGACGTTGAAGCTGAGGTTATTCCAACAGATGAAACAATGGCAGAGCATGGGGGCAACAATGAAGATGAAGAGCATGACATACCTGATGTTGATATGGACGTTGATATGGATTATGATATGTAGATTTCAATTTTTTTTTTATTTTTTTTTTCATTTGTGTATGAAAATGGAAAGCATTAGATACCATATGTTGGTTTACATTTTGCTAATATTGATTATTTTTTTCATATCATTTTATCTTTTGCTCTTGGAAAGAACTTGTTATGAATAAAGATTGTATTTTATCTTTTATGTCAATTTATAGTTGCGAAAAATGAACAAAAAGGGCAAATGCACTCATAATTTAACAAAATATGAGATGGAAAGAATGTCTAGAATCAAACAGAACCAAGAGAGAATGAATGCTTTGAAGCTGAAAAAATTGGCCGCTTCTATGGATTCTAGTCAGTCTAAGGGTGCACATGGGAAGAAAAAGAGAATTAGTGTTGAGGTACCATCTACTGAAGACAGTGACAGTGATGATGAGTCGTCTAATTCTTTTATGCATGAGGTATTACATGTGATTTAGTGTTTGTGATACTTTGTAATTGTGTTTGGAATGATTAGTTAAAATTATTTATTCATGAGGTACTATAAAATGATGAAATATTTTGTTTGTTACATTAGGTCATAGAGATGCCTCTAGGACGCATTCGACGTTCACCACTTCAGCACACTACCTCGGAGGCCCAACTTGCGGCCATACCTCCGATGTCACGTCCTGAGGAAGATTCTCCCATCCCACCTAATCCTCAGGCAGATGCTCAGATTTGGGGTACATCAGGTGGCACAGTTGGTAAGTTATGTATAATGATGTGATGTTCTGACTATAATTTGTTTACTTACTAATGTTAGTATGATATTTATATGTAACGATATAATGATATTACTATAATTTGTTTACATACTAATGAAATTAATATTTTCTCTTAACAGCATCAACTAACACACGTACCCGTGGCCCGACACGTGGTATAGGGGTTCAACGTCTCTTTGACAAAGATGGAAAGCTACCAGTCCCCATCCCTCAAGAGTTTCGTAAACCTGTGGGGAAAAATGCCTCCAAGTGTGTTAATCAGATTGGCGTACAAGTGCGTCAAAACATGCCCAATATTGGTGTTCGTAAGTGGAAGAAAGTTGCTGATAGCATCAAACAGCCGATGTATCAGTGTGTAGAGGTATTTGTTCAAGAGTTATTGAAATCATTGTTGTTATTGATTTCTCCTTTATGGTGTATTGTTAATGTTGTCAATAATTTTCTAATACATATTTCACTTTGTAGGACAAGTTTGATCTACAGGGAGACTCTGTAGATGTAAATAAATCACTGAATACGAAATTTGCCAACAGCTTGAGACAACATGTTTACAGGTTGCACACTAAGTATAAGAAAGCCAAGCTGACTCATGGAGACGAATACGTGAGAAACCACCCACCAGAGAATGTCACGGCTGAGAATTGGATTGAACTAATCGACAAGAAGTGGACTGACTCTGACTTTAAGGTAACTATGAAATCATAAAAAAGTTTCATTACAAGTGAAGTATGTTCTGCAATTCATCTAAAGAATACATATGCAGTGGGTTGATATTTAATGGATTAATATTTTTATGCATCTTTGGCCATTGTTGTGAGATTCATAATCTAATACCAATTTTAAATGTTTCATTGTATATTGGTATTGGTCCTTTGTAGGAACTGTCATTGAAAAACAAAAAGAACAGAAATGAAAATCCAGACAAGAATAAACATAGAGTTGGATCGAAGTCGTTGGCGGTTAGGGTACATGAGGGGGTACGTGTTTTTTCAATTTCATAAAACTTAGTATATTACTTGTTATACCCAATTAGCTATGTATATGATCTAACATTGGAAAATTAATTAATCAGATGGAAGAGAATGATGGTCAACTTCCCAAGGCAACAGTCATCTATCGCGAAACCCACTACGATCCAAAGAAAAAAAAATGGATTACATCGGAGGCTGAGAGGAATTATGTACGTATATCACTCTAGGCATATCATGTTTGTAAAAATAGAACACCATATATATTACTAATGCGATTGTTTGTTTGTTTGATTGGTTTTTTTTCTTTTTTTCCTTCAAAATGGCAGGAAGAGATGCTAAGACTTGAAGAGGAGCATCTTGTCGATCCTGATGCGATTCCCTTGACCCCAGAGGAGGTTTCAGTTAGGGTACTTAAGCCGAGATCTGGCTACGTAAAGGGACTTGGCATCAGGCCTTCATCCTCTCTTAGGACTATTGCCTCATCTGGTATGTCTAGAGATGACGTTTAGCGCCAAATAGCAGAGATTAAAGAGGCGGCGAATTCTGAGATAGCTGAGCTTAAAGAGGCAAATAAAAGGCACGAGGAGATGACAGCTAATATCTTAGAGTTTTTGAGGAGCCAGGGTTTCACTACACCTTTTGGGAGTGGGGGGAGCTCGTCCAGTAGCTATAGAGGAGATGGCAACTAGTATCTTAGAGTTTAAATTGTTTAAGGATGTGTTTTAAGTTGTTTATGGTTTTTTTAAGGATGTGTTTCAAGATGTTTATGGTTTCTTGAAGGATGTGATCTTTAAAATGAATTGGATAGTAATGTTTTGTTTTATGGATTTGTTTTTAATGGATGTGTTGTTTATCTATGGTAGGTTATTGTAATAAGCAGGTTTAAATTGTTGAAAGCTGCATAAATTGGATTTTAAATAATATATATAAAATTAATACATTAGGTGACGAAATAGTTTCATCACCAAATAACTTAATAAAAAAATACAAAACGAAATGGAAATATTTGGTGACGAATTATTATGTCAACAAATAAATGTTTAGGTGACGAAAACAATCGGTGACGAAACCATGTTCGTCACCCCATAAAGCCTTAGGTGACGCAATATTTCAGGTGACACAATAATATCGTCACCCCATAACTTAATAAAAAAATAATAAATAAAATAAAAATAATCGGTGACACAATATTTTGTCACCACATAAATCTTTAGGTGACGCAATACTATCGTCACCCCAAAGTTAATAAAATAAAAATAAAAGGAAAATAAAAATAATTGGTGACGCAATATTTCGTCACCACATAAATCTTTAGGTGACGAAAACATTAGCTGACGAAATACTATCGTCACTCCATGTCTTAATAAAAAAATAAAAATAAAATTATTTGTTGACGAAATATTGCGTCAACAAATAAAATCTTTAGTGACGAAAATATTAAGTGACGAAACATGTGTGTCACCAATTGTTTTGTTTATTTGGTTATATAAAATCAATCAGTGACGAAAGAATTCGTCACTATAACATTTAGTGACAAGCTTAATGTGATGAAATCATGTTCGTCACCGAATCACTCTAGTGACGAAATGAAGAGGTTGGGTGACGAAAGTTGTTCGTCTCAAAAGACCATTTTTCTTGTAGAATATATTTTTCTACGTTGCGTGATCCAGTGTAAAAGTTACATGCATGGTTACAAACTATTCCATCTTCCACTACGAAAAAATTAGACAATTAGGGGCGGTTTTTTTTAAAGGCCGTTTATTAAACTACCTCTACAGATATCTGTTGAAGCGGTTTTTTCCACCACCTCTATAAATTTGTATTCGTAGAGGCAGTTTAATAAAACCACCTCAGTAGGAATAATGAATAGAGGCGATTTTGATTAAACTGCCTCAATAGGTTTAGTAAAACAATTCGTTTGCTCATTTGTTTCAGAATTCCTATTTTCTTTTCATTAAACTGATTCTCTCTCTCTCTCTCTCTCTCTCTCTCTCTCTCTCTCTCTCTCTCTCCTTTCTCATTTCTCTTTTTTTCTTTTTCTCTCTTTCCTCTCTTCCACTCTTCCTCCCGCCGCAAATCCCTCCAGGTGCCGAAGCCCAGCCGCCGCCGAAGCTCCTATCTCTGCTTTCTGATCCAGGTACACACCAAACTCTATTCTCTTGATGCTTCTCGATTAAACTGAAATCCTAGAATTTTTCGAGAGCTAATCTGATCGAAATTTTCTTATATGCAGTACCTAGAACTCAATAATGATGATTTGAATTGCATATTTTTGGGATTGAATATCTTTTTTAGGGTTTAGGTTACAATTTGATTGGATTTGAAAATTTTCCCCAATTGTGTCTTGGAGTTATTGTTTTGATTTGTACTCTGTTTAATTTGTATAAGATGAAGAGGAAGAGCCAAAGCTTGCAGCTGAAGGTTGCTGTTGATGATAAGGTCAGTTATTACTTTTGTTTGAACCCCTTTTTTTATTATTTCAGTGTTGGATTTTTACGAGGCCTGGAAATTGAATGTGAGAATGTTTTTTAAATTACTTAGAATACACTTTATTACTTCCACATTTCAATTAAGACTCATGGTTTTTGTTTAGTTGGAGAATCTAAAACCTTTGATTTACATATATTATAGATCTAGTCAAACTCTTGGAGAATATTATAAGCGATGTTTGACTTGTAGTTTGGGGTGAGAAATAGACAAAGTTCAATTTTAAGTCGTAGATCAAACGAGTAACTGATGTTGTTTAAAGGATGTGTTCAAGTTTAGTAATTGAACTTACATATTGGGGCTCAAATTTTCTATTTTATATATATATATATATATATATATATATATATATATATATATATATATATATATATATGTCTTTGCTAATTTAGTTTCTATGCTTGTGTGGATTAAATCTGTTTGGCAAATTGGGTACACGTGATCCATATCAGGATATGCTAGTTTTAGAGTTATTAAGTATTTGGTATTTATAGTAGTAAATATTTGATTTAGGAAGTGGGTGCCAATCTAAAAATAGCAACTTGTTTTAGCTCCTTTGGATATACTATATATGACCATACTTTCTCATGTTAACTATCTTGTGTTGATGGTAATGGCTGCCTACTATGGTACATCTTTGAACTTTGTATGGGAAGTGAAGTTGGCTTGGTCCTATCCAGCTCTCTTAGAGAGCACAGGGGTGATGCACTCTGCTGAAGCAACTAGGATTTTCTTGGTTGAAAGCTTGCCTGCAAGGTGTTTGTGTAAATGTTTGTTTGATGATTTGGATTAACATGCACCACTCATGCACTCATACCCAACTTTCTTTGCTTTATTTATATAACCTCATCACTCATGCCCAACTTTCTTTACTTTATTTATATAACAACAACAGCAGCAGCAGCAGCATTGTAGTACAGCATAATGGATAAGGCTAAAGCGGCTCTCTCTCTTTTGCTTCTGCTCTTGTCCTTCAATTCAGGTATATATCTTCCCCTAGGTTTCAGTATCTTTCAAGTACACACTAGAAGGATGACTTTGCTAGTCTTTGTTTCTGTTTTTAACATGTTGAACCTTATGTGGTTTATTCCTTTATTTTTAATACAAGTAATAAATCTTTTAGTTTGGTTCTAACATTTCAATCAATCGGTTCACTATTAATTACTACTTAAATTCTCTGCATTTTGGAGTAAAACTATGGCATTGATTAGTACTCTAGCTAGTTCTAACATTAACAATTATACCTTTTAAAATATGTAGAACAGTGATGTGCATGAACTCTAACCTTACAAAATTCTACAGTAGAAAGAGTCTTTTTTTAATAAGTAAAAAAGAAAACTTGCTTAAGACAAAAGAGTGCACAAATTTCTTTTCATCCAAATTATGCAAGAAGCATAAAAAATGGTCCAACATGATAAAGAGTAATCATATAACTCCAGTTCCTACAACATAATTAGTTAATTACATCTTATGTCATCATGGATGCATATGCCACATGGAACTTTAGGCTGGTCAATATTTGTATCTTATAGGTGTTGGATGCTTCTCAGATATTCCCAATGCATATCCAACACAAGTGGAACTTTGTGCAAATTCCCAATGCTGTTATTTTTAAATAAAAAAGGCAAATACATTTGTGCAAATTTGTAAATTCATCTAGCTAAACAGCACTGAGCAGTGAGCAATTATCATCAAACTTTTCTAGTTTGCAAATTACTTGAACTTTCATAATTAGATGGGCTTTATCAAATTACTTGAACTTTCATAAAGAAATTACAAAGCATCTTAATTATATTAATTTTTTTTTTTGTTGGGCAAATTACACTTTCTCTCCTTTATCAATGGGATATGTTTCAATTCCCGCCTTTATCTATTATGCTTAAACATTGTATATTATTCTCTATGATTGTCATTCTAAGCTTAATGTGCCGTAGTCTTTGTTAATTTGGGATTTAGTATTGGTGGAATATGCCAATACTAAATACACGGTTAATGATTTAAATGAGCGCTTTGCTTCAAATGGCAATCCATTTTAGGTAGATTCATTAGATTAAACATATGCCAAATATAACAGGTCTATAGTCTATACACTAATATTCAAAGCCAATGGCAACATTGGCCCCCTTTTCTTTTATCATTAGCCATGTGAACAGGTTTTGACTTGTGCAAGAGAATGAAACCTTAGCTCTTTGCTTTTCCCATTTGTGCAAACATTGATATCATTTCTGATCAATTATATATATATATATATATATATATATATATATATATATTATTATTTTATTTGGACCAATGTAACACATTGTGTGGTTATTTGAGTTAATTGTGGGATTTGATTTTTGCAGGCTACTATATAGGGTGATTGGGTTTGAAAACTCTTCTCCTCAAGTAATTTTATCTTATAGTTGTTACTTAAAAGTACTTAGCTAAAATTGTAATTTTTGCAATCACAAGTGGCAAATATGGCATAATTTCTTCAACAAAACGCACAACATTTTCCACAGGTATTAATTTTTAATGAGTTATAGAAATGTTTTTAAGTTATACATTAATGGTTTGGTTATGGAAGTGGGATTGACATTTTACTTCAACTTATATGCTGCTAGTAATGAGTAATTAGGTGAAACCAAACCTGATTACTTGCTTTAAAATTGTTAAGATTTGTTTTTTTGGGTTTTTCTGGATTGTATGGTTTTTTGGGTATGGATTATTAATACCCATCTGGGAATAGTTTGAAATTCAAGTTTCAACTTGGTGTAAGTATAGGTTGATTTCTGGGTTTTGCCTGTTGTCTCTCTGGGCACTTGGTGCCTTTGTTTAGGATCAAAAAAATGTTGTCAAGTCAATGTTTTTATGTAGTGGTTTAGATATTGAAGGCAAACCCATGTGGAATTATAATATTATAGGTACTTATAAACTCTCTTAATTTGTATGTAGGACAATTTTGGTGTTCCGGATCAACAATTTCCAATTGGCCAAACATCATTTGTTGCATCTCATCAATCAGAAAACTTGAGAGAATTCTAGTTTTGAGGATTAGTTTGAGTACTAAATAGTTTTTTGAAACATTTATGTTCAAGAGAAGTGTTGTACTGAAATTATCAAATAATTTGAAACTTTTAATATTGTCTTAGTTTGTCCATTGTTTTGAAGATTCTTTAGACAATACCTTATTTGTATTATACATATATGATGATGGTATTAGACTTTTAATAGCTTATTTGTGTTATACATATATGATGATGGTATTACAGACATTTGTTATGTTCTAGTTTGGAATTTTGTGTTGTGTATTAGGAGAATCAAATCGGTGCAAAAGCAAATTAAAGAAAAAAAAAAAAAAAAGATCTATAGAACTTTCAAAAATGGATTTAAAAAAAAAAAAAAAAATTTATCTATAGAGGCGGTTATATAACCGTCTCAATAGATAAATCTAAGGCAATTTTCAAAACCTATTAGAGGCGATTTTCAAACCGCCTCTATAGACCATATTACTTACAGAAGCGTTTATAGATGATCTATAGAGGCGGTTTATAGGTTTTTCTATAGAGGCAGTTTTTAAAACCGCCACTATAGAGCATTCATGTCTATTGAGGCAGTAGTTACAAAGGCACTTTTGAAATTTTTAGAGGCGGTTTAGAGCATTCATGTCTATTGAGGCGGTTTGATAGTCTATTGAGGCGGTTTTGAGTTTTTCAAAACCACCTCTATATGCTGATTTTTTTGTAGTGTTCCTCATCCACCCTCAAGCAAACAAGAAGCGAATAAATGGTAGATATAAGATAGAATTTTAATTCTAACTCTAGACCACATGTTCTGCTACGATCATAAATTATGAATTGTCCCAAAAGTTTAAGGGTTAAAAATAGTAAATTTAATTAGTTATCTATTATTCTAAAACATAGGATATGTAAACCATTGTACATGCCTATTTTTTAACCAACAATTTAAATGGGCCCCCAGTAAAATATTTGGGTTTGATTAATTAATAAATTAGCCCAATAAGCCCAACTCATTTAAATGACCTAAACAACATCCAATAAATTGCTTGGTTCCATTTTCAAAGTACTTTAACACCATCTCAAAAGCCCATAACCCGAAATATAACACCCAACCCACTAAAACACCCAATACAGCACCCAATAAACCAATTCGGGCCTATTATGAGAGAGTCTCGGCACTGTTTACGAGCCCAAGAGAAACTCACATAAAGTCCATGACCCAAAATATGTTTATGATATGATTATTGGGTCCAAACACTATTGAGTTTATTGAGGAAGACAGCTGGAGCCCAAATGTTAATCAGCCCAGCACTTGAAATAGCTGAAGACAGGCAATCCGTGGGTCCCATGAAGTCTGAACTGAAACTGACAAAGGATGGGCTGCATATTTGCTGCTGGTGGAGCCCACGCCATGTCCTATCTTACTAAAAAAGAGAAGAACAACAGCTTCCCATCTTCTCCAACGTGACAAGAGCAGCTAATCCACCATTTTCAAATTACTCAAGCCTCTACAATTCATCCCAGCTCTCCATCTCGGCGGAAATCATGAGTTCTGGTACTGTTCACGCAGCAGACTTCTGCATAACAGCTCAAAGACTACTGGCAGCAACCAAAATGCATGGGAAATGAGAAATGTGATGGAAAACCCATAACCATGCCCATTTCGGTCCCAAAAGGACTCAAGGAGTAGCTCCCACAGCCCAGACCCGTGAGGAAGCTACTCTCCTTATGTTGATCTGACTTGAGGAGTGTGGTTTGGTGGAGGGGAGTGAGTCCCGAGATTTTGGCAACCATGAACTGCTGTCATTAGGTCTGCTGGGAGGCATGATGATGAGTTTATGGAAACCAAAGTCACATTAGACATGCATAGACCTGACCTTACACAAAAAGCCCACCAACAAAACAATAAGTGCCTCTGACAAGCCATTTCAGAGAAGAAAAAAGCCTTACCCTGACATTAGGGAAGGACTATAATCATTTTTTGCTTAGGCTATACTCTCTTTGACAAAACATGTCATAGAGGATTAGTTCTGAAAATCAAGGGGCTTAAGGGAAACCATAATCTCGGTTTTCCCATAAGATTAGGCCACCTTAATCATTCCTATAAATAGGACTGATTGCATTCTTAATGCAACAGATCCATAAGATTCAATTAGACCAAGAACAACCCTCCCAACAACTCAAGAAATTACCACAATTAATCCAAGATAAGAGAAAAGACTTTCTCTGAGAAAGAACCTTGAAAAATATGTTTTGAGGTCTTTTCTAACTTAGATATACCAATCGAAAAACCCAGAAACACAATCCCATCCAAAAGGATTAGGATTTATCACGGAACCTCCTTTATTCCCCAAAAAGCTCTCCTGGCAGATGTTCAGGCCAAAAATCCTGGAATGCTTTGTTAGGATCACCATGGCTTACCATCACTGATTTAGCTCCATAAAAGGCCTAAACACATCTTTCTCTCACCCTTATGCATGTCTCATCGGGGTTGACTCTCTCCCACCAAGTCAACCCTCTTTTAGTTTCAACAAACTTATTACTGTTTACGGGCTTTGTGGCAGATGTCAGCAGCAGTGCAGAAAACACATGTTTGAATCGTGTTAATTAAAGTTGTGTTGTTTCAAGTTCGATCCAACTAAGGAACAGTGAGAGGCTCGGCCCAACAACTGTTCTTTGGATCTCTTATTGGCAATGACACTTTGGTAAATCTTTTGATCTTTGTTCATATTTATTTTGGGCTATTATGATTTTGGCTCTCAAACATCCTCAGAGAATGTCCCACTAGCCCTTGGGCCAAATTTTGGGTTCGACTACCCCTTCTCAAGACCCAAGTCCACGTCGTGATCGTTCTCGGCACGCCACGTGGCATTATCACAAAAACACCCCTCACAACCATTAACATTTTTATATTAATTAACACGCACTATATTCATTTTTTCTTAGAAAATGTCTCAACTTATACCCCAATTTGCAAAGAAGATGAATTGCCACTCAATGAGAGAGGGATGGCATTGAAATTCATTTTATTCTCTTCCTCCTAAAACATAGTTTACTTATATCATTTAACATTTTTAGCAAAGAAGATGAATTGCCACTCAATGAGAGAGGGATGGCATTGAAATTCATTTTATTCTCTTCCTCCTAAAACATAGTTTACTTATATCATTTAACATTTTTAGCTCATAGATAGAGATAGCTAGATAGGTAGTTGAACATAATATATAGCTCTTAGTATGGCTTCTCTCCAACGTAGTTACCACGGGGATCATAGTTGCAACCAATGAATGTCCCTCCATTGTTGCACCGCACTTTAGCACATCCTAGACGAACTGAGTTGCGCCAAACCACCTGAGTATAGTGCAAGCACTCCCCACCAACACAAGAGTTCGAGTTGTAGTCATAGTTTGGCTTCTCGCCCACCCACATATTCACTGCATCGGTGCCTTTCATGTCACCGCTGCTCCATGCAATGTTTTCACCATAAGGTCCACCGGAGTGCACAAGATTGCAATCGCCAATACGCTGGTTAGCATAGTTTTGTGCATATGATGCTACTGTGTCATCCCAGGTCAAAGGTGGAACACCAACTTCTGCACGAGCCGCATTGTGGGCATTGAGGTAGTCTTCTTTGGAGTCTTGGGCATGGGAGCGATGGGCTAGGGATAAGCCCAAGAGACAAATAATAAGAGCTAGTGATATCTTAGACAAACTCATTTTAGCTTGTAACCTAATGCAAAGCAAAAATATGGAGTGATTGATGGAATAATAAGGTATATGAGGGGGGTATTTATAGGGATATAGTTTGAATTTTTTTATTTTATTTTGAAAAGATAGTTTGAAAAATTATGTGATGAACTTTTCTTTTTTTTGAATAGATGTGAAGAACTTTCTAAGTAATGGTGGAAACGTTTAAAAGTACAACGTGTAAAACGTTTTAGGAACTAGAAGGACCAAAACACCTTGGGTGGTATTGCTAATGAGAGAATAAGAATAATCGTTTATTATCTAAATTACTTTGAGAAGTAAAATACTTCTTTTGAAATCGATTTGGGATTATAAATAAGGAACCTTCATTCATTCCCTTTATTAATTTACCTACTATAAAAGAAGAAGAAAAAATCAGATTAATATTTGTGACAACTTTGTTCAAATTCATTTTCTTAATTATTTGCTAAATTTATTATTTTGTGTACTTTTTTGAGGTGGGTTTAGGATTATAATTAATGAGCCTCCCCCATGAATTTCCTTTATTAATTGCATTAGAAAGAAATAAATCAGATTACAGATTTTAACAACTTCGATAAAATTCATTTCCTCATTCATTTGCTAATGCATTATTTTGTATGAATTGTTATTTTTGCATAGACTTCTGATGGATTACAGTGCTTTACAAAGTCGCACTGGACCCCTTTTTCTTTTTGGAATCTCATTGAAATCTAATATTTCGAAATTCAAAAAATTATAGTTTTGCATCTTGTAATCTTTCAATCCAAAACCGAAATCTGCCAAGTTCCAAATCTATGCTAATTAATAAACATAATCATTTTAGAAAAAAAATGTATTGATTTTAAGTAGAATAGTCCTTCCTATAAGAGAAAGTATTAACACCCATCTCATTCATTAGATAATGAAAGTCCTAATACCCATCATGAATTGATCTAGCCTAATTCTATGATTCATAGATAATGGAAGTCCATTCAAATTTTTGTCTTGACTCTTGACCTTGACTTCGACTTCAAACGAGAATATAAATGTGCTACGGATTCTCTAGAAACCAATGGTGGTAACAAGCATTTTAATGTTAAAAGTCTTGTAGTTCAACTAACATTATTTGTTATTTTAGTATTATATCATAAAGGTAAAACTTATGTACAGTTCCTTAGGTTAGGTACATTAGGTTCCCCAATTGAATTCAAACACATGGTTGCATCAACCAATGAAACACAAAAAATATTATCTTTTTTCAAGAATATTTAAACTCAATGTATTTGAATTCAACTAAGAACCTGATGTACTTGACCTAAGGAATTGTACCTAAGTTTTACTCATATCATAAAATATTAATAAAAACCATAAACTAAGTATTTAATAGATTTGGACCATTTGGTATATCCGTATATAGTTTCTGTTAAAAATCATTTGTTGTGCTTTCAATAAAAATAATTTTTTTGTTGTTTTGCTCTTTGTGTATATAATGACCCTAAAATCTAACAGTTGAAAATATAGAAAACCTTGGTAAAAACAAACAAAAAATAAAGATTATAAATAAAAATATTAAAATGTAATAATCACATGGAACCAGAAAATTATTGATTTTATTGTCATATATTGTAAAAAAAATAAAAAAAAAATAAAAAATTATTACAATAAACAATAATTAGCAATAAAAGGCTGAAATTTTTATACAAATATAATATGAGAAATGTTAATATATTTTTTTATAATTTTGATTATAAAAAACATGTATTTTATTAACTATTCGTAAACTAAATTGAATTAAGGACTCTCAATCTTGCATTCGATTCCCCTCAAAGTACGTTATTCCATAGAGATTATGCTTGGTAGAGGTTTTAGCCTTTATTATTCATTTAGTACTTTCCTGAAACTTCTTATGAACAAGATCAACAATTTTCAGAGTATATATATGATTTTAAAAAGAAGCTATTATAATTTTATTTTTCTTTTAAGTGTAGTGCTTATACAAAAAATTCGCAAGAGGCTAGTCTTGTGATATATGTTGGAGTGAAACCAATGTTTGACCACAAAGTCATACTTTTTGACCTGCATAAAAGCCTGACTAGCTAGAAAGTCTGTCTAATAATTACATGGAAATAGTAGCGCATTTTGTTGCACAAAATGAGCCGATTCTGCTGTAACCAAACTTTTCTCAGTCTGCTCGGTTGAGGTTTTAAAATTGTAATTTTTCCCTTTATGTATGGATTAGTTTCAATTCCTCTTTTTATCTATTGAACTAAATAATGTACCTCCTTATTTTTTGAAATTGTGTAACATATACTGAACATCTATTTTTCGGTTAAATACTAGCAGAACCTATGCGAAATATCTAAAATACCCTATTTTAACCAACTCACCCAATCTTTTAATCTGAATTTAAAAAAAAAAAAATAAAAAAAATAAAAACTTTGAAAATGCTCATAAGAATGTCAGATCTGCTCGCGAAACGTTCTAACTTCCCTTTGCTTTCCATTACACTCGCGCAGACAACAAGAAAATGGCAGAACATTAATTGGTGAAGAGTTTATCACTATGCCCAGCTAGTCTAAAGCAAAGCTGCACAAGATAGCTTAAATCATTAACTATTCTTTTTATATTAAAATAAACCAAAATCAGTGAGATGTGCTTGGTTTCTTTTATCTTGCTTGGGTGATTCTTGAGGCGTTGTGTGCTATATATGATCTCATTTGAAGGATTGGCAGCTTAAACAAAATAAGAGCTTGGTTCTTGTTTTGTGTACTGTGTTGTGCGTTGAAAGAAAAAGAAGAAGAAAAGTGCATAGAGTTTATTCCCTACCATTTTTACTGCACAACATCCATTTGAGAGAGAGAGAGAGAGCGCTACGGCTTGAGTGAATATTTTCCTACCTTTTATTTTATTCTTGATCTTGAGCTTGTTTACCATTCCAATATTAAAGCAAAGATCATTGATTCTATTTGTTATATATTTATTTTTGTTAACTGTCCATGAATCAAGGATATTTCATCGTGAGTTTCAAAGTTTTTTTTTAATCAAATCTAGGTTAAGAGATTGGGTGGGTTGGGTTAAATGGTTTAAAATAGGGTATTTTAGACATTTCACATAGGTTTTGTTAGTATTTAACAGAAAAATGAATGCTCGGGGTTAGTTGTACAATTTCAAAAGATAGAAAGGGTATTGCTCAATTCAATAGATAAATGGAGAAATTGAAATTGATCCTAAACATAAAAGGGGAAAAGTGCAATTTGCTCTATTATATATGCATTATTGGGATCTTGGGATCAAACAAATACACCTACTAACATGACTCGGTAATTAGGACCATGACATAGCTTCAAAGCACCGTGTAAAAAAGGTTAAGAATTAGGGTTCATTACAAACCTAAAGCTTTCTAAAAACGTCTCATTTAAACATTCTATCAACAATTGGTTTAAATGAAATTTATTTCAAATTTTGAAGTTTAAATGAAATTTACTGAAAACTATAAAGTTTAAATAAAATTATTTGAAACTATAATGTTTCAAATTAAACATTTTTATAAATTTTAAGGATTAAATAAAATATTTTAAAATTTTAAGATTTAAATGAAATATATCCAAAACTCTAAGGTTTAAAAGTAATTTACATTTTCTTCTTTAATAAATCGGTAGTTACCTTTTAATGATTTTTAATAATTCAGTTGTTACAGCAATTTACTTTTGGCACTAATACAATAATAGTGCAGTGTTTTTAATTTTAAAATTAAAGTTTGTTTTACTTTATCTTTGGAAAGAAGGTGCATCTAGAAAGCATATTCTCGTCCGTTAAGGTCGTTATCCAAGACTAAAAAACGGTCGGGTCAATAGCACTAACCACCAATCACGGGAAAGTGGAAACAGAATGATCATAAACTCAGGAGCCATGTGGTGACCAATGACATTAAACGACTAAAAGAGGATTTTTATTTTTATCTTTTACGGAAAGGAAAGAGGACTCACATGCTTGGGAAACATCACTTTCTAAGGGCCTTAGGCTACACGCAGTTATTAAAGAAGACAAATATGATGATAGGTATAGCAGTATAATGGAAATATGCATGGAATGATAATAATATATTCAGTAGTTACATTCTATATATATAATTATCAAATCAAAGAATTCATGCACTAATCCTGAGGGGTAGCTCAACTGGTCCGGCTTTGGGTGTGTTCCCCAATAGTCACTAGTTCGACTTTCCTCAGGGCCACCTACCCAAGGCAAAGCTTTGCGTCTATCATGATACACATGCTAATAGGATGTTGCGTATCCCTCTAGGATTAGTCGAGGTGCGCGTATCTATGGAACGTTGGCCCAGACACCCAAGGTTATAAAAAAAAAAAAAGAATTCATGCACTTCTTTGGCCTCTCAAACATGTTTGTTAAAGCTTCCATATGAAAAATGAAAAGATTATCCAGTGGAATACTTACTAGCAACGCTACAAATACAAGGCCTTAACAAAACCTAACCATGGAATGAAATACTTTCTCAAGGTTGTTATAACTTATACATGCATGCATCATAGAAGTCAAAATTATTTGTTTTTCCTCAACACGCCTTCTCCCACTTAATTCGTAAAAGAAGTCTAACTCCGAACTCCCGTGCCCGTATAGGCAGCCTATTATGACAAAACCCTAAAGAAAAAAATCCATTTTTTGGGAACTAGGTATCACAATATTATACCATTTTAATTACGAGATGTACCATTTACAAATGAAGATACGTTTTCGTAACTGAACTATCATTTGTTTCTCCTATGTCACCATGCATGCTTAATTCATTAGTTGTGTTGGTCCGGTTGGGTGGGGATCCCATGAGGATGAAGGTAGTGATCATATACGACAATTTTGTTTGAGAAGAGCGAAGTCAAAAGGACCCCATCCTCCATATTTATACATGTGCATGCACATTATCACAGAAAATCATAACCATTTGAGGGGTTGGGTATTTTTCAAAGGTTAGGACACAACACAATCATGTTCTAAAGTAAACCATCATTCATACGCGGATTAAAATAAAATCATTATCAGGCAAGGGAGGGCATACCCAATTATCCATGAGTTGTATAATATATATATATATATATGTGTATGTGTGTATGTGATGTTTTGGGGCGTAACGAAATGTTTCTTTAAAATAAAGATAGATTTATAAAATTAAACGTTAAATAATATTTGTAATCTACTAATCTGTAATCATGGGGCTTTACATCAAGCCAAATATATATATAATACGACAAAAACAAAGAAAAGCGTGATTGACGTTTTGAGATTTTGTCTAATATATTGTGATGCTTAGTGCCTCAGAAAAGTACTAATCGTAATCTGTATGGAATAACGTACTTTGAGGGTAATCGAATGCAAGATTGAATCCTTAATTCAATTAAAAAAAAAAACTAATTTTTTCCTTACCAAACCAAAAACAAATAAAAATCTAAAATACGTGTCTTTTATATTTAAAATTATAAAACATATATTAAACATTTCTCATATTATACTTGTATAAAAATCTACATCAATAGGTTATATAGATATATACAAAATAAAAAATATAAAAAATCCTCTTTTCGTCGTTTAATGTTATTGGTCACCACCTGGCTCCTCAGTTTATGATTATTATTGGTCCGACCGTTTCTTAGTCTTTTTTTTATTTTTTTGAGAAACAACCGTTTCTTAGTCTTGGATAACGACCTTAACGAACCAGAATATGTTTTCTAGATGCATGGGCGGATCCAGCATTGGCCCACCCTCAAATATTTTTTTAAAAAATTATTAGGTATAAAATATAAAAAATAATTGGCTTCTATAAAGTGTCCATCCTCAAATTTTTGGATAATTCAATAATACCCACACTTTTTTTAGTGCGTGTAATACTTTTAATAGATAAAATTCACATTGATGGTATTAGTGTCACACATGATGGTAATTACCCTACATATGTTGATACCTATGATCACATTACTTTATACCTTAAATTTTTATTTATTTATTTAAATTTAATATATATAAAATTAGAGAGTACCAACATCACATTGGATAGCACTACCATCACATATGATGGCAACTACATCATATTTGATGATAACAATTGAGTGGGTACCAAACTCACAAAATTAAAAGAGTGAGTATTGTAGAATAACCCTAATTTTTTTGTTAATTTTTTTTTTCTAGGTATATATATATATATAATTTACTATCAAACTTATCAGTTGTGACTGTCATTTTGGAAATTAAAGATCATTTTCAACTATGAAGATTGTGAATAATTGATTACGTAATCGAATGAGTGATCAATGGATGGATGACAACTTGATTGTATACATAGGGAAAGACATTTCTCGTAATATTAATAATAAAGTTATAATGTAACGGTTTCAAAATATGAAACACACGTCGAAATCAATTGTAAAAGGCTATAATGAGTTTCTTGTTTGTTACTTTTTTGTTATATAAATAATGTATATCGGCTTTAGGCATTTTTTGTATTATGTCTATTAAATTTTGGGATTAAAAGGTGCCCACCCTAGATTGAATTCCTGGATCCGCCCCTGTCTAGATGCACCTTCCTTTTCAAGAGAGTCATTTTCATTTCAAAATTAAAGAACTTGCACTATTAGTGTATTACTATCAATAGTCTTATAATTCAAAACCATGATTCAAAAGTCAAATCTCCCACCCCTAATTGGGGTAACTACGGAATTATTTAGAAAAAAAAGGTAAATTACTTGTTAAAACTTAGAGTTTTAGGTATATTTTATTTAAATCTTAAATTTTCAAAATATTTTATTTAAACTTCAAAATTTATAAAAATGTTTAATTTGAAACTTTACAGTTTCAAATAATTTTATTTAAATCTTAAGAGTTTTCGATAAATTTTGTTTAGATTTCAGAATTTGAAATAAATTTCATTTAAACCAATTTTTGATTGAATGTTCAAATGAATTGAGGTTTAATAGAAATATTTTGAATTTTAAGATTTAAATGAAACACATGTATCTAAATCTCTCATGATTAAAAAGTAATTTATCCCCAAATTAAAGGTACGTATTACTGTATTAGTTTAAGAAGTCAATAACTCTTCACATCTTATCCATAGGCCATAGGATAGCTTATATTTGGCTGCAACATTTGCATTAGGATTTTATTGGTGCAAGACTCCAAGGTTACCGCCTACGATGAGGCTTCTGAAAGAAGAAATGTTCCAAGTTAGAGAGAAATATTTGGAAGTATATCGCCCACCAAAGTTGTCCTGGTGGTCATCATTTACTTGTAATGAACCTAATTTTTAACATTTTTAACACGGCACTTTGGAAGCTATGTCATTGGTCCTAAGTACCGAGCCATGTTTTAGGTGCATGTATTTGTAACACGACACTTTTTAGCTCGATAGAAGGCTATGTTTGATCCCAAGATACCAATATTGCGTATATAATATGAAACCTCAACCGAGCAGACTGAGAAAAGTTTAGTTCCAGAAGAATCGGCTCATTTTGTGCAACAAAATACGCCGTTATTTCCATGTAATTATCAGACAGACTTTCTAGCTAGTCAAGCTTTTATGCAGGTCAAAAAGTATGACTGTGTGGTAATACATTGATTTCACTCCAATATATATTACAAGACTAGCCTCTTGCGAATTTTTGTATAAGCATTACACTTAAAAGAAAAAGAAAATTATAATGGCTTCCTTTTAAAGTCATTTATATATCCTGAAAATTGTTGATCTTGTTCATAAGAAGTTTCAGGAAAGTACTAAATGAATAATAATGGCTAAAACCTCTACTAATCATAATCTGTATGGAATAACGTACTTTGAGGGTAATCGAATGCAAGATTGAATCCTTAATTCAATTAAAAAAAAAAACTAATTTTTTCCTTACCAAACCAAAAACAAATAAAAATCTAAAATACGTGTCTTTTATATTTAAAATTATAAAACATATATTAAACATTTCTCATATTATACTTGTATAAAAATCTACATCAATTTAATTAAATGTCCAGCCTTTTATTGCTAATTTTTCATTTTATTAATTTTTTTTATAATATATGACAATAAAATCAATATTTTCTGGTTCCATGTGAATATTACATTTTAATATTTTCTTATAATCTTTATTTTTTTTTGTTTATTTTACCAAGAGTTTCTATATTTTCAACGGTTAGATTTTAATGTCATCATATACACACATACAGATTAAAACAACAACAAAAATTATTTTTATTGAAAGCACAACAAATGTTTTTTCAACAGAAACTATATACTAAATCTATTAAATATGAATATAATACTACTAAATATTTTATGATATAATACTAAAATAACAAAAACATACTACTAAATATGAATATTATAAAAGCAGTAATTTAACATATATAGCTATCTTTTTTAATTATAATAATATGAGAAAATAAATCATTTTGCTTTATTTTTCTTAACAAGTGAGCAAAAATTAAAAAAATTAAAAATTTAATTAGTTAATCTTTGATAATATTTATGATATTATACTAAAATAACTAAAACACATTAGTAAATTGGAAAATAATTTATAATTTTTTTAACATATACACTTGTCTTTATTGTCCTAAATTATTTATTCGTATGAATTTCTATTTATTTTTTCATTTTGATTTATATGCTGAATTTTTAAAACCTTGAACCAAGTGAAGTGTGTAGGTATTCCCTATAATGTATATTCCATACATAGTGTATTACTAATAATGATTTTATGAGGCACTAGATTACTTTACTTTGTTTTTTGATAATTTGATAATTGGGAGAGTCGAAATTTAAATAATAACTCTCCTTATAAATGAGATCAAACATTAGTTGAACTACAAAATTTTTGACATTAAATGCTTGTTACCACCATTGGTTTCTAGAGAATCTGTAGCACATTTATATTCTCTTTTGAGGTCAAGGTCAAGAGTGAAAACAAAAATTCGAGTGGACTTTCATTATATATGAATCATAGAATTAGGCTAGATCAATTAAATGAATGAGATGGGTATTAGGACTTTCATTATCTATGAATGAGATGGGTGTTAGGACTTTCTCTAATACGAAGGACTATTCTACTTCAAATAAATATATTTTTTTTCTAAAATGATTATGTTTATCAATTGACATAGATTTGGGACTTGGCAGATTTCGGTTTTTGATTGCAAGATTACAAGATGCTAAACTATTTTTTGAATTTTGAATATTAAATTTCAATGAGATTCCTAAAAGAAAAAGGGATCCAGTGCGAGTTTGTAAAGCACTGAAATCCACAAAAGGTCTATGTAAAAATAAAAATTCATACAAAATAATGCATTAGCAAATGAATGAGGAAATGAATTTTATCGAAGTTGTTCAAATCTGTAATCTGATTTATTTCTTTCTAATGCAATTAATAACGGAAATTCATGGGGGAGGTTCATTAATTATAATCCTAAACCCACCTCAAAAAGAGTACACAAAATAATAAATTTAGCAAATAATTAAGAAAATGAATTTGAACAAAGTTGTCACAAATTCTAATCTTATTTTTTTTTTTCTTTTATAATAGGTAAATTAATAAAGGAAATGAATGAAGGTTCGTTATTTATAATCCCAAATCCATTTCAAAAGAAGTATTTTAAAAGTAATTTTGATAATACCATCCAAGGGTGTTTTGGTCCTTCTAGTTCCTAAAACGTTTTACGCCTTGTACTTGTAAACGTTTCTAGCATTACTAAGAAAGTTCACACATAATTTTTCAAAAGATATCCCTATAAATACCCCCCTCATATACCTTATTATTCCATCAATCACTCAATATTTTTTCTTTGCATTGTAGGTTACAAGCTAAAATGAGTTTGTCTAAGATATCATTAGCTCTTATTATTTCTCTCTTCGGCTTATCCCTAATCCATTGCTCCCATGCCCAAGACTCCAAAGAAGACTACCTCACTGCCCATAATGCGGCTCGTGCAGAAGTGGGTGTTCCACCTCTGACCTGGGATGATACAGTAGCATCATATGCACAGAACTATGCTAACCAGCGTATTGGCGATTGCAATCTTGTGCACTCCGGTGGGCCTTATGGTGAAAACATTGCATGGGGCAGTGGTGACCTGAAAGGCACGGATGCGGTGAATATGTGGGTGGGCGAGAAGCCAAACTATGACTTACAACTCGAACTCTTGTGTTGGTGGGGAGTGCTTGCACTATACTCAGGTGGTTTGGCGCAACTCAGTTCGTCTAGGATGTGCTAAAGTGCGGTGCAACAGTGGAGGGACATTCATCGGTTGCAACTATGATCCCCCTGGTAACTACGTTGGAGAGAAGCCTTACTAAGAGCTATATGTTGTGTTCAACTACCTATCTCCTTCTATGAATAAAAGTGATAAATGATATAAGTATATATGCTATGTTTTACGAGGGAGAGAATGAAATGAATTTCAATGCCACCCCTCTCTCATTGAGTGGCAATTCATCTTCTTTGCAAATTGGGGTATAATTTGAGACATTTTCTAAGAATAAATGAATTTAGTGCGTGTTAATATAAAAATGTTAATGGTCTACCTATCCTATGTTTTAAAATAATAGTTAAATAAGTAAATTTATCATTTTAATGACTTAAACTTTTGTGACAACTCATAATTTATGATCGTATCAGAATACGTGGTCTTGAATTCGAATTCTATCTCTATTATATCTACCATTTATTTACTTCTTGTTTCCTTGGGAGTGGATGAGGAAGATAGAATAGTCTGTAACCCATGCATGTAACTTTTACACTAGTCCACGCAACATAGCAAAATATATTGATTTTGACTTCACCACAATCCTCCAGATTTAGGAAAGAACCCACCAACTGCTGCAGTTATCATGTATTAACCCAAAATGTGTTGTATTTCTTATTTTCCACTTGCCACCCTTTGACAAAATAAATACATTTAAGTCGCTACCATATTGCATCTTCTATAATACTTTATGTCGGCTCATAGAAATTTCATTTTGCACCAATAGTAAGGGTACATTTGGTACACTGTAATAAGTTCTATAATATAATAGCTACTCTTAAGAAATAATTATTCGGTTCTTTGGTTACGCTTTTATTACAAGAAATAACTATTTCTTATGAATGATTATTCTTTAAAATGGGGAATAACTATTCCTTATAAAAATGGCCATAATAGCTATTCACTAGATCATGTAATAGCTCAAAAAACATTAATAAAATTCAAAAAACCATAATTGACTATTACTTTTTTTAAATCTCTCTCTCTCTCTCTCTCTCTCTCTCTCTCTCTCTCTCTCTCTCTCTCTCTCTCTCTCTCTCTCACACACACACACACACACACACACACACACATATATATAATATTCAAAATCCAAGTTTCCAAAATGTTTTAAAATTATTAATCGTTGTAGTAAAATATAGAATACAAATTCAGGATTCTATTTATGTGTTATCATCAAATAGATGAATGGTAATAATTATTACATTAAAATATAGAATTCAAATTCAGGATTCTATTTATGTGTTATCATTAAACAGATGAATGGTAATAGTTATTACATTACAACTCTTATATTCCTTGTAATACTGATTCCTATTACAGTGTAATAACTATTACAGCGTATCAAATGTGCTTTAAGGCGAAACAATATATTAATGGTCGAGTTGGAGGTTTCGTTTAGAGGAGAAAAGATAATAATAATAATAAAAATAATAATATTGCACAATGTAATTTTACAAATTTAACAAAAGATGGAGAAAACTGAATAAAATGCACTTACTAGTTTAACAAATAAAAAGTAGTTTTTGCTTAATGCATGTTTCAATTGACAGTTATTCAATTATCCGTTAGATACTTTTCTTGTTCTTAAACTAATAAAAATTTATTATAATAAACAAGTAAAAAAATGCTGCAGTATGGAGCAATGTTTAATAACTAAATATGAATTAAAATAATAATTTAGTTCAATAATATAATAAAGGGTTAATTGTATTTTCCCACTTTAACTATGGGTACACTTCAATCTCTCCCCAAAACATTAAAACCGAACAATGTCCTCCCAATTTTTATTAGAAATAGACAAACAACCCCCACTGTTAATAAATTCTATTAAATTCAAGTTATTTAAACAATAAGTGTAAGTTTTTTGGATTACATGCCTTGACCACATTGAAATTTCTATTAAGCCCTTCATAACATAGTTATATAATTATATATATATATATATTGTTGGGATAACTGCATGAATTTAAAAACTGAACTGGGGAGAGAACCGGAAAATGGAGTGATTCTTGTATTACTAGTCCGACCTAATTTTTAACTGATAAAGTAGGGTTAACAAATATATAACAAATTTTAAAACATTTTACATGAGTTTTACATAAGTTTTCACATCTTATATTTTGCGAAAAGAAAGCAAAATTAAGCAAAATGTAACTATGTAAATATATAACTAAACATATTAACATTACAAAATAATGATCATTCAATTAAATCAAATAAGTTCTGAATTCCATTATATCTAAACAACAAACAACGTTAATTGTTCATTTGACAATATTAACATCACAAGTCTCAATAATCACTTCATAATACATAATTGAAATCATCTAAATAACAAACAACGTTAAATGTTCATTTGCAATATTAATACGACAAGTCTCATTAGCCATTTCATAATACATAATTAAAATCAATATCATCATGCACACCAAATCCTCCACCACCACCACCATCCTCATCATCAACCTCATACTCATTCTCTTCCTCCTCATCCGCCTCCTCCTCATCATCATCATCATCATCATCGACTTCAATAGGATGATTCTAAACATTAAATCCAAGAGGAGCATCTTGTTCTTCACTAAATGATCCCAAATCAATCTCACCAACTCCATCATCTATGCAATCCAACACAGAAGAACAATAAATGAAAATTTGTTTCTAATAATCATTTCTAATAAATAAATCACGTAATTCAAGTAGGCTAACAAACAAATAAACAATATTGCATTTGTAGTAGCACATGTCTAAGGTGAAAGAAAAAGGGGAAAACAGGGAAAAACTATGTAGCGTGCTTTCTAAAGTTTCAAACTATATACTGTAGTACTATCTAATACTCAATGAAATTTAATCAATATAATTATCACTCAGTGAACATTAAATTGCCTATCCACAATTGTAAGGGGTCAAAAACACTCTACAATTAATTTCTTAATAATAGAAAAACACTTGGTGATAATCCTAAAAAGAGATCCCTTTTATTACTTTCCAAGTATAAAATTAAGAGTTCGGTTCCAAAAGGCAGGATGCCCGGATGGGGCCTTAGTGGCATGGTCCCACATTGGAAAGTGTGAAATGTATAGAAAAGGGTTTGTGTAATATAAGTCAAAAAGGAAAGTAATAAAACAGATCTTTTTTCGGGATTATCACCAAGAGTTTTTCTACTATTAAGAAATTAATTGTAGAGTATTTTTGACCTCTTACAATTGGCGCTGTCTATGGGAAGCACTTTTTGGCAATCCCGAAAATGAAAGATCAAGCACAAGGAAATGACGTTTACTCTGGAAACGGAAAAGAGATACTAAGAGACGAAAAAACTCAAATCTCCTCTCGTAATAAGGATCAGTGGTCTGAGGACGAAGCCCATGAGGAGCCCATTAGAAATATGGTTGTTCAGTAAAAAATATGAACAGTGCTGAAGGACCCAAAACCTTCGAACCGCCATCGAGATAGGCGAAAAACTATAACAAACCAAGAAGAGTCGAACCTAATAGTAGTATATCCTTTACCGATGGGACTATTGATGTAGTGGATAACAACACCGTTTTGGCTCTTAGATGCCAGATACATGATCTCAAGAGGGAACTGAAGAAAAGAACGAAAATCCCATCAAAACCGAAGCATTCCCAGAGGAAAGAGTCACGAAATAAATTGTATGTTTCAAAATCACCGAACCCCCAAAACAATGTTTCTTCCTCCAACTCAGAGAGGAGCGGAAGTTCGGATGGAAGAAAATGTCCCGTTAAAGGTTTGGCGAAGGGATCCAGAGGAAATTGGTCAAAAACACCGGGCCAAACGAAGCATGTAAATAGAATGCAAGGAGGGAAAAATACGATTTGGAATGCCCTTTATCAGATCTCTAATTCTCCATTCCCAAGGACATCAAACAAGCATAGTTACCAAGAAAAATTACACCACCTAATTATGTGATGTACAACAGGAGAACGGATCCCATAGGGCATATCAACCATTTCAAGCAGAGCATGGCGCTCCACCTTAAAAATGATGCTCTTATGTGTCATATGTTTCCCTGTAGTCTGGGGTCGATCGCGCTTTGGTGGTTCAATCGTCTTGAGCATGTGTCTATCCACTCATGGGATGAGATGGTTGAAACCTTCGTATCACGATTCATCACAAACAGTTGGAGGCCAATAGAGGTAGATTCCCTCTTATCCATGAGTATGAGAGAGTCTGAATCTCTCAAGAACTATTCTTCCAAATATTGGGAACTATATAATGAGGTGGACGGCTACAGTGAGGAACTAGCAGTTAAGACATTCAAATGGGACCTAACCCCGAACTTCGAGTTAAGACAAGCTCTCACTAGGACATCAGCCCGAAATATACAAGACCTTATGTCTTGAATTGAACAATACGTCCGAGTAGATGAGGATCAGGCTAGAACTGGGGTGCATTCAAATCTAACCCAACCCCCTAGAAGTACCCAGCAGGTAAACCCAAGGAATGTTGAAACATTGTTGAAGGAATAGAGCCCCCCTTCACAATCAAGAAATCTCGAAGGAATCCATTCTATCTTCAATGAGCCAATCTACTAAATCCTCATGAAAGTTAAGCATCAACCATTCTTTTCTTGGCTAGCTTCACTTAATTGTGATTCGGCCTGAAGGGATCAAAATATGTATTGTTCATATCACCGGGAAAAAGGATACATGACCGAAAACTTTTTTTCATTAAAAGAACACCTAGAGGAGTTTGCAAGGGAGGGACACCTACGATAGTTTTTGAATGATGGCTAGGGAAGAAGTCCACCAAATGGACCTAAAAACCCACACACTCTGCGGCCCCTGGCACGAGTTATAGAAATGATTCTGGCGTCAAGACCAGGCAGTCAATCTAAAGATCGGGCGAGGTCCGAACTAAGAAAAGCCATGCATCTGAGGGAAGTTTTCCATGTACGAGAAAGTTTGGTCACTCCAAAAAAGCATAAGAGTCACCACTCGACTAACTACCTACATATATCCTTCTCAGATGAGGATCACAGGGACGTCCAGACTCCCTATGAATACCCCTTTGTAATCAAATTAAGAATTCACGACTCCGATGTCAAGAGAGTGCTTATTAACCAAGGAAGTTGTTCGAAAATAATGTACCCCGATCTTTCCATGGACTCGATCTCACTCAAGCTAACCTTCAACCATACGACGCCCCGTTAATTGGTTTCTCAAGATAGAGTATTCGTCTAAGGGGAAAATTCAACCTTATTGTACATACCAGACCAGTTAGCCTTGATACAGAATTTCTCGTGGTTGATGTACCGTCTCCTTACACTGTCATTATGGGCCGATGATGGCACCATCGCCTAAAAGCCATCCCATCTTCCCTACATAAGAAGCTTTGCTTCCCGACTGATTTCGGGGTAATGGAAATCAAAGGCGACCAAGTGGCGTCCAAGTGGCGTCCAAACAGTGCATTATGACTGCCATTAAACAAAATTCTATCGAAGTAAAACATATAGGAAAGGCAATGGCTGGTTGCTCTACGACCCAATAACAATTACAGGGGGAGAAGGTGGAGGACTTTAGAAGTGTGCATGAACCTTTCGAACCATGTGAAAAGCTCGAATATGTTTTCCTCCCCACGGATCCAGACAAATATTTCCAAATCGAACAAAATATGGAATCAACCAAGCGATCAGAACTCGTCAGTTTTCTAATGAACAATTTAGATGTTTTTGCTTGGGACCTTTACAAAGTACCAAGGGGTCGAACCAAAATTCATCCAACAGTTGAACGTCGAACCAAGATCTAAACCAATACAGCAACGAGGAAGGAGGGTGGCTTCTATACATACCAAGACGGTTTGATAGGAGGTAGAAAATCTATTACTCGCAGGGGCAATCCAAAAGTTACAATACCCGACCTGGTTGGCCAATACAATTGTGGTAAAAAGAAGAATGGTAAATGGTGAGTATGTGTAAACTTTACCAATCTCAACAAGGCTTGCCAGAAGGATCCTTTCCCCTCCCAAAGATTGATCTTTCGGTTGATGCAACCACATGACATGACAGAATGAGCTTTTTGGACGCCTTGCAGGGTTATCACTAAATTGCATTATTACTCGAGGATTGAGAAAAGACCACCTTTATTACCCCCTTGGGAATTTACTGTTATAAAGTCATGTCGTACGGTCTGAAAAACGTCGAGGAAATTGACCAACGTATGGCGACCAAAATGTTCAAACATCAGTTAGGGAAATCAATGGAGGTATATATTGACAATATGGTCATAAAATCAAGAAATCACAGTCCCACCTCGCAAATTTGGAGGAGACTTTTCAAATTTTGCACCTCCACAAACTACGCCTCAATGCCTCCAAATGTGCATATGGAGTAGGTTCGGGGGAGTTCCTTGGGTATCTAGTCTCTTAAAGGGGAATTGAGGTAAATCCTGATCAGATTATAGCTGTCCAAGAATTACGAGAACCACGAAATCAGAAGGAGGTTCAACGCCTGACCGAGATGACCGCAGCTTTAAATTGCTTTATATCTAGGTTGGCCGATTGATGCCAACCTTTCATTCAGCTGTTAAAAGGAAGGACGACTTTTGATTGGGATAAGAAATGTAACTTTATCAATGATTCGAGGAAATATCTTATATCTATGTTGAATCGGTAAGTCTATCTACCAATCAAACGAATTTCGTTTTGGTGACTTAAAAAGATATATATCATCCCCATTGCTTCTACCAAGTCTAGACTCGAACGAACCACTTTCTTTATTTGGCCATGTTCGAACATGCAGTCAACACAGTGATTGTAAGAATTAAAAAAAAAAAAATATCCAGAGACTCGTTCACTACATAAGTAAAACATTGAATCGACCCTAAGACTCGGTATCTGCCCTTAGAAAAGATCGAACTCGCACTAGTCATTGTGGCCAAAAATTTACTACAGTATTTCCAAGCTCACCTCATGTATTTAGTCACACAATACCCACTCCAGACCATGTTAAAGAGAGCAGATGTTATCGGTCAAATTTCCAAATAGGGGCTAAGCTGGGCGCCCTAGATGTACATTATTTACCAAGAATCGCCATTAAAGGATAGGTCCTAGCTGACTTTGGGGCAAAATTTACCCCCCTACCGGAAGAAGGTGTAGTAGCTCTGCCAACCACCGAGGATTCCTTAGTTGATGATTCAAGATAGTGGAAAGTATGTGTTGATGTGGCATTGAAAGCCAAGGGTGCCGGAGCTAGAATTGTAATAATCACCCTAAAAGGTTTGACCATTGACCAATCAATACGACTCGATTTCCGAGCATCCAATAATGAGGTAGAGTACAAAGCAATCCTAATGGGTTTGAATTCGAAAAAAAATCTAGGTGTCTGGTACTTGCAGCTACATTGTGATTCCCAATTGGTGACTAATCAATTCAGTGGAGACTACATGGCCCAAGATGAGCATCTGGCGGCTTATCTATTCAAAAATCATATAGCGATTGGGGATTTTTCCAAAGTAGAGATCGTCCCGATTGGCCTAAACCTAAACAGTCATGCCGACGCCCTAGCTACTGATTTAAAGCGTCATATTTCTATATGTGCACTCAAAAGTCTAAGTATAAATAAGCATGTCGGCTATGTTGAAACAATAACCGTCGGACCATGTTGGATGGATCCGTATATCCTCTACTTAAAAGACGAGACACTCCCCTAAGATAAAAAAGAGGCCGAGAGCATCAAAAGGAAGTATCCAAGATTTTTTCTGTCTAAAGATTTAAACCTCTACAAATGATCTTTTTCAGGACCGTATCTCCTATCCATGCACTCTGACCTCATAGAGGATCTAATGTTCAAAATTTATGAGGGAATATGTAGAAGTCACACCGGGGGTAGGTCACTGGCTCCCCGAGCCTTGACCCAGGGATATTGGTGGCCTTATATGGAGAAGGATGTTGTGGCATATGTCAAAAAATGTGATTAGTGTCAACGTTTCTCTCCATTAATGCATCAACCCATGGGAGATTTGAACCCTCTAGTAAGCACTTGGTCGTTCGCTCATTGGGGAATGGATCTTGTTGGACCCCTTCCAAGGGCAACTGGTAACCGAAGATGGTTAATTGTGGTAACAGACTACTTTACAAAATGGGTGGAGGCTAAACCACTAGCTAATACCAGGGATTCAGATTTTGTTAAGTTTGTTTGGAAGAGCATTGTCACTAGGTTCAGAATACCTCAAGCGATCATATCGGACAATGGCACACACTTCAATAGTAAGACGTTCAAAAAATATTATGCCGAATTAGGAATCAAAATTTTTTACTCTACCCCAGCATACCTATAGAGTAACGGACAAGCGAAAGCATCTAATAAGAACGTTCTTGATAGAATTAAGAAGAGACTTGAAGAAGCCAAAGGAAGATGGGTAGGGGAATTAACTAATGTCTTCTGGACCTACCGAACGACACCACATCGGTCAATTGGAGAAACTCCCTTCTCATTGGCGTACGACTCAGAAGCAGTCATTCCATTATAGATTGACCTCCCAACTTTAATAACCTCCGAATTTGATCCCGAGCAGAATGACACCCGGCAATCACAAGCTCTTAACTTTTTGGAAGAACAAAAAGAGCAGGGGATGATCAGACTAGCTTCATATCACTAGCAACTAAAGAAATGATACAACAGAAATGTACGACCAAGAGACTTTGAGCTAGTAACCTAGTATTGAGAAAGGTGCTAGGAAATACTCGAAATCCAAATGACGGTAAACTTGGTCCTAATTGGGAATGATCGTATCGTGTGTGGGCAATCATTGGCACATGAGCATATCACCTCGAGGCAATGGGTTCCACACCCATACCACATCCATGAGACATCAACAACTTTTGAAAGTAGTTCCATTAATCCTTTTAAAAAAAAAATAGGGGGGGGAAGGGATAATGATAGAAACTCATAGTCAAATCCCATTCGTACCTTAAATAATTTAAATGAATACAACAATCTTTTCACCATCTACTCATGCTTGCAATGATGAAAAACAAAAATCTAACTTGACTTAGGTTTTGGTCAACCTTTATGGTTTCCAAGTGCTAAAGATCAGGATGACTGGCATATATAGAATCCTAACTTGACTTAGGCTTCGGTCAACCTCTATAGTTCCCAAGCGCTAAGGACTAGGACGACCAGTAAGTACAAAAATCTAACTTGACTTTTGCTTTGGTCAACCTCTATGGTTCCCAAGTACTAAGGACCAGGACGACTGGCAAGTTTTGAATCCAAACTTGACTTAGGCTTCGGTCAACGTCTATGGCTCCCAAGTGCTAATGACTGAGATGACCGGAAAGTACAAAAATCTAGCTTAACTTAGGCTTCAATCAACCTTTATGGTTCATAAATGCTAAGGACCAGAATGACTGGCAAGTATAGAATCCTAAATTGACTTTGACTTCAGTCAACCTCTATGGTTTCTGAGTTCTAAGGACCAGGACAACTGAGAAGTACAAAAATCTAACTTGACTTAGGTTTCGGTCAACTTTTATGGTTCCTAAGTGCTAAGGACAAGGACAATTGGCAAGTATAGAATCCTAACTTAACTTAGGTTTCGATCAACCTCTATGGTTCCCAAGTGCTAAGGACCGGGACGATTGGCAAGTACAAAAATTTAACTTGACTTTTGCTTCGGTCAACCTCTATGGTTCCCAAGTACTAAGGACCAAGACAACTGGCAAGTTTAAAATTTAAACTTGACTTAGGCTTCGGCCAACGTCTATGGTTCCCAAGTGCTAAGGATTGGGATGACCGGAAAGTACAAAAATCTAGCTTAACTTAGGCTTTGGTCAACCTCTATGGTTCACAAATGCTAAGGACCAGAATGACTGGCAAGTATAGAATCCTAAATCGACTTTGGCTTCGGTTAACCTCTATGGTTCCCGAGTGCTAAGGACTGGGACAACCGAGAAGTACAAAAATCTAACTTGACTTAGGCTTCGGTCAACCTTTATGGTTCCTAAGTGTTAAGGACTAGGACGACTGGCAAGTAGAGAATCCTAACTTGACTTAGGCTTCAGTCAACCTCTATGGTTCCTAATTGCTGAGGACCGGGATGACCGACAAGTACAAAAATCTAGCTTGACTTAAGTTTCAGTCAACCTCTATGGTTCCCAAGTACTAAAGACCAAGACAACTGACAAGTATAGAATCCTAACTTTACTTAGGTTTCGGTCAACCTCTATGGTTCCCAAGTGCTAAGGACTGGGATGACCGGCAAGTATAAAATTCTAGTTTGACTTAGACTTCGATCAACCTCTATCGTTCAAAGTGTTAAAGACCAAGATGACTGACAAGTATAGAATCCTAACTTGACTTAAGTTTCGGTCAACCTCTATGGTTCCCATGTGCTAACTTTGCTTCATTGAAAAGGACTATAAGACTATAACTGATTGTTTAACCAATTTCCTTTTCCCTCTAAATCTAAAATAAACTACTCTGTTTTCTCCCCTTTTGAAGGTTCAATGTACTATTAATTAGGTCTCCTAATGAGCTCTAGAAATGACACGGCCATAGGACAAGAAGTAAGTCAAAGCTAAGGCAATGTTCGTCTGATAACTGAACAGCTATATATCAAGCAGGAACTTGTGCTTGAATTTTTTTTGTAGTACGTTTAAGGTTAACTGAACAGCTATAACCTAATCTTCAAGCACACCAAATTTACATTAGACTCTCTCACAGAGCATGTGAAAAAGGAATAAATGAATATTTTTAAAAACATTTTTTTTTCATTACTTGGAACTATACTAATTAAAATCCACGTGATTGGAAGATTAGCATCGGCAAAAAGTAACATATTCGCAGCCTATGGTCAAATATAACTTTTTTCAACAGTTATTAATTGATTTGTTGTTATTGGTCCATAATAAAAATAGTATTAATGATATTGTATTAAAATTTTTAAAAACCACTATATCTCTAGCATTACTCATATGTAATTATTGATGTGATTCAAATGCTACCACATATTTAATTAGGGGTCTGTTCGGAGACAATATACGCACTAGAAACTGCTGATCACTCGTGAACATACACATGGCACCATAAAATTCTACCATATTGGACAGCCGATAATTGAACCAAATGGAAAAGTTCGTAGATTAAGAAATATGCTTGTCTTTACATGACAAGAAGCACTCACCTTGACATGATTTGCCGAGAACAGATTCTCTTAGAAATCTTTATTGTCATTGATGTTCACGTGATCAAACAGCATAGTGCGTTCTTTTTTTTTTTTTTTTTTTTTTTTAACTTTTACTTTTTGATATTAGATTTTCCTATCTCTATACATGGTTTCAGTGTTTCCGTTGAGTGGCTTTGCAGTGAAAATACCGCGTATTGCGATCTCCATTCTTCAACCACTCAACACGAGATCGCTGCCTCCATAGTCTCTCATTTTTGGCCAGTAAAGCATGAAGCTTACCTTTGAGTGTAATGACTTGTGAGTGATCACGCCTCTGCATTGACAGAAACTCTACTTTCTTCAACTGGCTCTCTGTCTCACGGATTTGTCTTTGGATATTACCGAAATTATTTTTGCTCCACTTCCTGAGGTCCCTATGGCAAGCATGAATCTTCTCCCACACGGCATACATAGGGACACCGGGTTTCGTCGTTCTCCAGGCTGCCTCAATGGTTTTCTCGCAATCGAGGTCAGTGGTCCACACTTCTTCAAATCTAAATGGTTTTCAGCTAGGGAGCATCATTGGTTCGGACCCCACCCAAATGGGTTTATGATCTGACCATCGGCAGTCAAGATGATGTACTTGAGCTATGGGAAATCGAGTTAACCAGTCTGGAGTGGCCACAGCTCGATCAAGTCGCTCCCATGTCATGTCCCCTACTCGGTTATTTGTCCATGTAAATTGAGGACCTGTAAAACCGAGGTCCACAAATCTACAATCATCAAGTACATCTCGGAAGAGTTGCATTTGACAATCGGATCTGAGATGTTTGCCTTGCTTCACTTAAATCCTCACCAACTCGTTGAAATCCCCCAAGTAACACCAAGGTAACATATATTGTGAGTTGAGTCTTCGAAGCAAGGTCCACGATTCTTCTCTATTCCGAGTCTCTGGAGCTCCATAGAAGCCCGTGAGTCTCTAGGCATCATTCTGACTTTCATTGATAATTGCATCAATATGGGAGGGAGAAAAACTACTTACTCTGAGATTGACTTCCTGCTTCCAAAATAGACAGAGCCCCTCTCCCTTATTCCTACTGTTAGCTACAAATTTATTCTCAAATAGCAACTGACATCGCAAACGTTTTAAAGGACCTTCATCCTGCCATGTCTCAATTAAGTACACGACAGAGGGATCTTGTGCACGGACTAATCATGCTAACTCCTGAACTGTTCGTGGGTTCCCAAGCCCACGACAGTTCCAAGCTAAGCAATTCATGGCTCTCGATAGGGTTGCCTAGCAACCTCCGCCGATATAGATTCAACAAGGACTCCACATTGCTTCTTTGGGTTTCTTGCATGGGGGGTGTTCTCATCCAGATAAAAGAATGTTCTCTTTGTTTGCATGGGCTCGTGTGGTGGGGCCTCATGATTGGCTTGGGCTCTCGCTAACTTTTTCCAGGATTTTTTGGTCGATTGGGCCTTGGGTCCACCTGGATTTGACTGGGTTATGTTGGTAATATCTCCAAGGATGGCATGAGATCCGTGATTGGGTTGAGGGTCACCTAAGTTGATTGGAAACGAGGAGATTTTGGCAGCAAATTCACAGTCAGGGGTAATAATGTTGCAGGCTTTTTCCTTTGGGATATATTTTATTGCTGAATAGATATCGCGAAGTTGACTCTAAAAATTATCTTCTTTCCTATTTGGTTTAGTAAAGCAATACGGGGTGAATACCGGATTCTCCTCAACTTCCATATCGGTCATAAAGTCAATCGAGGTTGGTGTTTGGGCGGTTGCTGTTTCAATTATCGGTGGGGGGATGGGGCTTGGCGGTGTAGCAGTGGTGGTTTGTGGTGGTGCAGGTGATATTGGGGTAGGGTTGTTGGGGGGTGGGGGGGGGGGGGGGATAATGGGGGATGTATGTGATGGAGATGTGGTGGATGGTGGCTGGGTGTGGGGTCTTGGCTGTGTATGTGGTGGTGTTTTGTGTTTCTGGGGTGGTGGACGTACTATACCTTCAACCTTGACCTCCATTTTCCTCCATGGATGTTCAGTGGATTCTCGCAGCTATGGGCCAAATTGTTGCTCTTCGAGCCGCAAAGAATCCTTATTCCGCAACCAATAGGGACAATCTTTATCACTATGTGAGACATGGCCACACCAGTAACAAAAATTAGGGAGGCGCTCGTATTTGAAAGATATCCACGTCTCCCTACCCTTCTCGAGTCGTGTTTTCCTCCCCCTGCACAAGGGTTTGGTAATATCCAGACTTACTCGTACACGCATCGCCATTCCCCCCTCTGCACTAGCATCTCCCTCCGAAACATGATCTATTTTACCTAGGGATGAGCCGAAGGCAGTGGCCACCTCATAGTTCATCCTGCGAACCGGTAATCCATGCAATTGCACCCAGAATGATGTTTCGCAAAACTCCACCTCTTCAATAGCTTCATCTTCCTCTATGCGCTTGAGAATAACTAGGTGTTTATCATACGCCCATGGTTCCCCCATCATCACTCTTTCACGGTTTGCTTCGTCCTCAAATACAAACACCAACCTATTATCATTCAAGTCTCGAACTGTGAAACCATGATCCGTCCTCCATAGCGGTTTGAAGGTGCGTGCCATGGATTCCACGATCAGAGCTCTTCGTGTGAGAAACTTTGCTGCCAGGAAGCTCTTCGGTTGGTCCGGTGTGGAAAGAAGGTCAACCGTATGCCCCTCCCTATCAGATAGAGAAAACTTCTCCCAAAGGCCTTCAAGCGCTTCCATTGTATGCTGTGACTAACTTGTAAAAAGAAAAGAACAGAAAGAAAGCCAACTATAGTCAAGCAACACCAATCCTACCAATGTAGTAACATTGGAGGAACAAAACCTTGTACTAAGACAAGAACTTTTTTCCACTAACAGCTAGGGTTTGACAGCGGTCATTCCCTAGGTCAGAGAAACCTGAAAAAAAAAATTGGGGGTATAGAATTCTCGTCAATCACCTAACATTTCATTTTCCATTAAAAAACGAAACCAAAATCATGAATTTGTGTAAAATTTCACTTGCTCTTATTTGTGTTGTGGGCTTAGCCCTAATTCACACCTCTCAAGCCCAAAACTCGATACAGGACTATCTTAACAGGGCCGACCCAACCTTTAAGCCATTTAAGCAATGGCTTGAGGCCTCCAAATTGGAAAAGGCCCCAAATTTTTTATGGTTCATATGTAATATATATTAATAAAAAAACCTTAATTTTTTTTTTCTCTTTTTCTTTCCCAACTTCTCTCTCAACTTCCTTCTTCTCCTCTCTCTCTCTCTCTCTCTCTCTCTCTCTCTCTCTCTCTCTCTCTCTCTCCGTTTCTTTCTCACTCCACGTCTATCACTCCCTCAACGTACCATGAGTTTGCTTCTCTTTCAGTTCTTTTCTTTTTTTCTCTTCATAATCTTTTTCTCAGCTTTTTGGTAAGAGCTCTTTGTGAGTCGTATTAAATGAAAATATTTAATTGTTGGTTGTGACCAACATCAAGTCACGTGCAATTTCATTTTTTCTTTTCTGTTTTTTATATCAAGAACCAATGGTTATATTAAGTCTTTTGCATTTATTTTGTCTGATGGGTGAAGCATGGAAGCCATGTGGGTTATTGTGATGACCTTGAAGAAAATTAAATATTCTATTTGATGGGAAGAATCCATAAAGCCGTGTTTTTTCATGTTTTAATTTGGTGGAAAGAAAATGTAAGACTGCTTCTTAAAGTTCTTTCTTGGAGATAAACAGAGAGATATGAGTAGACAATTTGGTAAAGAAAATGTCATTTGAAACTAGAGTAAAATGTCATTTTTGTAGACATTTTTTTTTTAATAGTAGTAGACATTTTGGTTGAATAGGGTATTAATGAGAGTTTGATTGTCTACTTATTCTTCTAATTGCAAAAAGCTAATATGACATATTGGTATTAGATTTAGAGGATGTAAATAGATGCTTTTACAACAATTCTATAATAAAAATAAATAAATAAATAAAATAAAAAAGATGCTTTTACAACAAATCATGTTGTAAATTTATTATTTTATAGTAATATAGAAGTGAAGGTTGAAGGCTTGTGTACTTGTCCCACATTGAAAACAAAGTCTTTTATTTATTTTTATAAAAGATAGGAATCCTAACTATTTTATTCTAAATGTGTGTGTGAGGGCTCTCGAACCCACCCCAAACACCAACATTTTAAATGAATAAAGTGGACCTATGGACATGTGGCTCTACTACTCGCACACACGTGTGGTGTAATGTGGTGTTTTAGTGGCGCACTTGGCAATTGGCGCATGTGATTAAGATCAGACAGTCATCTTTTAATTTATTTAAATGAAGTGAGATGCACTAGATCATAACCCACGAAAGTTATTAATTATTTTGAGGCTGTTTATCCCATCACCTCAAATATGGGATGGAACAAGGAAATTATTGCGGGATTGATTGGAATATTAAGTAAAAATGGATGAGCTAATGGCTTAATAATTTGGATGAGTTAAATTTAAAAAATAAAAAATTATATAGGTCTAAATTTTGTTTCTTAAAATAAAAAGCTGGTCCAAACCCAGACAACTAATGGCTCCTTCTTTGCTCAAGTTAAAATAGCTGGTGTTCTTCTTCTTTTTTTCCTTTATTTTGTTTATTATTTTATGAGTAGTTAAAATCTCTAGTTGGGGTTAGAGAAATAGTGAGAAAAAAATAATAGTTTGACTCAGAGTTTAAAATTTTGAAAAGCAAAAGCCTCAAAAGGACGATAGCAAATTCAAGAAATCTTTTATGTCAAATATAAGATGCCAAAGAAATCATTCATTTCAAATATTAGATGCCATAGTTAGTAATATACAGTAGTAAATATATATGATATGAAATACATATGACTGACTACAACATGCATGTTTAAAGTTCAGGATTGAAAATTATATCACTTTCTTTCATTTTCCTTATTTTTTCTTAATTTATTAATTTCCGTTATAAGAATAAAAATAAATAAAGAAATAAATAAATGTAGGTTAATTATATCTACATGTTTAGTATTAATATAATCAAGAGAACGGGGAACAAATTTTATTTTGAAAATCATTTTTGTTATTTTTAATGTAATTTTTGGTAAGTAAAACATAATGTTGAGTATTGAGTCAAATTGAATTCAATATTGTCATGTCAAATTGTTTGGCTTTTGCATTCTTATCCTCATAGTCATCAATTTAATATTTTCTTTCTTTGGTGAAAATTTTGTGTTCATATATATACTATGACCACTTAAGATGAAATCATGGTTTTGTGAGAAGCCATTGGAAGAGTACTTAGATTCAAATCCTCCATTCGCATTTATAAAATTATCAAAGAAAAAAAATAATGCTTCTTCTACACGTATTTGAGCGTGAAATTATCTAAAATAACAATCTTTTATGTGTATTTCTCTATATGATGTTGCTTTCGCTTGATGATGTAGATGCAGTTGGCTAGATTGACTGTTCTTCTGATTTGTGATATGTGCGAGTTCATGACCCGCTTGTTTCACGTCATTTTAAACTTGTCTCACATCAAGTCTATGTTCCCTTTTAATAATTCACACCCAAATACCTTTTTCTTTTTAGGATTGGATTGGCTCCAGCGCTCCAATGCATTGGAGCTGACGTGATCGTGACACGCGGCCAAAATTAGAGACACTTGTTTAAATCATGTTGGCTCCAATGCACTGGAGCCAAGCCGGATCTTTTTTTTTTTTTCTTTTTTTTTTTCTCCATAAGAACATTATGGCGGAGGAATGAAGAATGGGGTAGTACTTGGGAAAGTAATATCCTTAAAACAAGGTCTGAAAACAAATTTTTTTCTCTTGAAAGAGGAGTTTGATTGAATCATATGAATGGTAAGAGCCAGGTTATCCCATCACCTCACTTTCAAATGGCTGGTTGGAGTTAGAAAAGAAGTGAGACTAAATATTTATAAAAAATAAAAAAATAAAAATAAAAAATGGAAACTAATAATATTGATAAATAATTAGTAGGACTCTAAATTTAAAATTTTTTGAAAAGCAAAAGCCTCTTAAGGAACAAACTTATTATGAAAAGTTAAGGGGGGAATTACTACAATTTAAACTAAAGTTAGGACTTTATAATTAGCCTACATTTAAGTGGGAAAAAATGCAATTTAACCTTAAAATTATTCATTTTCCTTTAATTTTTTAATGATAACAAATTTTCCTTTAATTAGTTTAATGATTATTTAAAATAAATCATTATATATGATATATTTCATTATATTTTTCACATAAAGTAGAATCATACCAATTCTCGATCCGATCCTACATTTCGGTCCATGTGGACCTCTCACAAATTTTACATAGGATTCTGATTTTAACAATTTTGCTTTCAAGTAAGTTATGGTCTTTTGGATTTTCCCAGGGAAGTTTGTACGTAGCTTGGTGACCCATTTAGTTGGTAGGATCAAGCTTGTACAACTACATCTCAACTTGAGGGTCTCTAGTCAATATAACTTCAAAAAGATAAGGCTCGGGCAGAAATCTTGGCTTGAGGGGATTGCGAAGGATAGATAACAGTTGTTTGAGGATGGGGAGATTATATACTTATGAATATGATTTTTTTATTCTACTTTTAATGTTCCACTTTATACTCCATCAATCACAACTCGACACATTTTTTTTTTTTTTTCCTTATAACATAAAAAGTGAGATAAAATATATTTATTCATTATAGCTAGATTGACTGTTCTTTATTTTGTAGTCAGTACAAACTACAAACATCATGTTGTCACTGGCGGATGTGAGCTTGATAATTGATAAGTCTGACATAATTTTCAATTCAAAAAGTTTTTAGATACAAATTTTTATTTTTTAAATAATTACATGTTGTCAATAATTAATTATAAAATAATGTTAGTAGTAAATCCAAATAAAAAGTAATTAAAAACAGTCAATTCAATTATTATAAAAAATATTGTAAAATATGTTATGAGGTGATATTACTTTTTTCATGTCAAGTCTATGCTTTAATAATTCACACCCGGTTTCCTTTTCGTTTTTTCTTGGAACATTATCGCGGAGGATTGAGGAAGTGGGTTAGCACTTAGAAAAGTACCTCCAAAAAAGTCCGTGGAAACATATTTTTCTCCAAAAAGTGGACTTTAGCCAAATCCAATGAATAGCTAAAAAAACAAGGAAAAAAGAACAGGTATCCATCAACTCACGAGGTTGGTTGGAGATAGAGAAATACTATTTTGAAAATTAATAATATTGATAAATAATTAGTCTTCCATCTTTAACTTTTATCTAATATTTTAAAATAATCGACATTGTATAAAAAAACATTTAGTGCCCAACCTTCCACCAAAAAGTTAAGGATAGAGAGTAGAGACTATTTCGAACGTAAACTTAAAAATATAAGGATTAAAATGAGACATTTCTAAGGATGAGAAGTACCATTTTGAAACTTGGGATTAAAGTTGAGGACTAAATATATGATAAATCTATTTAAAATTTTGAAAAGTAAAAGCATCATTGGATAGTAAGTTTGAAAAAATCTTGCACTTCAAATATTAGATACTAACGGGTGTGCCTTTAGGACTAAGTTGAAAATTAATTAAAGCTCCATAAATGTCCACATAACTTTTGATAATTCGATAGTTGGGGAGGGGGGATTTGAACCCTAAGTATCTTTGTTGAAAACACCATAAAATATCAATTGAACTACAAGACTCTTGGTTAAGTTACTGGTGCATGCAAGGTCCTTAAACTATTGGTGTCATCTAATAAATGTTATTTTTATAAGTTAAATTACATATTGCACTCTTTAATTTTGGTCAAAATTTAAGTCAATCCTATAACTTTAAATATATATATTTTTTTCATTTCAATCCTCTAACTTTAGTAAAAATTCAAGTAAGTCCTTTAACTTTATTTATTTATTTTATTTTAGTTCTCTAACTTTCATTTCATTCCAAATTATAAATACCCTCTAAATTTATAAGTTTTACAACTTTTTTACCAAATTGATGTCATTTTTGGGCACTTAGCGGCAACTTATTTAATGGAAGGACTGAATTTGATATTAAACGGAAGTTAAAGGTCTAAAATAAAATAAAATAAAAAAAAAAATTAGAGGTCTGAAATGAATTTTGACTAAAATTAAAGGGTATAATTTATAATTTAGCATTTTTTATTTTAGAAATCATGTATAACAACTTATATATATAAGTGAATATTTTGACCTTAAGAAAGATAAAGTGAAACTCAAACTAGTTACCTTCGTTTCATAAGTCATAGTTCCTAACTGTTTATGTTACCCACTGGAGTTATTACAGTTATTAATGGAGTGATAAATCTTCCTTAAATCTATGTCCTTAGTACACCTATTAGTAAGACCAATTATACATTGTTTTAGGAAAAGGGGGTGTACAGTAAGAATAAAAGGAATTTCATTAGATACTATATTTTAGGTTTCCTAATTGAATTTAGGTGTAAAAAAATTAATTTTTGCCGATAAGCAATCGAATTACTTGTTTAAAATATTTTTGATTGGAGCGAATGTTGAACTTTATTTTGGTTCAAGATTAATATAGTTTTAATTACCATGTTCAGGGTAGGGATTGCCAAAATAAAGGAAAATTATACGGAGTCCTAATATTGAACCCTACTTAAACTCATATCAAGGTAAAAACTATATTATGTTTATATGACAATCAAATTTTTGTTGTATAATTGAGTTATGTCGTTATTTTTATTTACAATAAATTCTGTTTTGTAAAATTAATTATATGTTTCATAATAATGTTTCAATCTTTGCCTTTTCTTAACTAAAATCGTGACTGATTATTGAAATTAAGATTCAAGCTCTGACTGAGCTAAAGCATGAAGCTAGAAGAATATGAAGCAAAACCTTATTACTTGATCAATTCAGTATTATTGGATTCCCAAGTGCCAATACATGACTTATTTAATGTCAACTCTCTAACTCATAGATGTTTAGATGAGGACATAGTTGATGAAAAGCTCTTAGTAAGGTCGCTGCCCGTTAATGTTGCCACGGGGGTCATAGTTGCAACCAATGAATGTGCCCCCGTTGTTGCATCGCACTTTCGCGCAACCTAGACGAGCTGAGTTTCTCCAAACCACCTGAGTGTAGTGGCCGCATACACCACCAACACATGAATTAGAGTTGTAGTTATAGCTGGGCTTCTCAGCGACCCACAAGTTTACTGCAGCCGTGCCACTGAGGTCACCACTGCTCCCTGCAAGGTTCTCACCATAAGGACCACCCGAGTGCACAAGTCTGCAATCACCCTTACGTTGATTGGCATAATTCTGTGCAAAAGCTGCTAAGTTAGCGTCCCATGTCATAGGTCCAACACCCACCTGCGCACGAGCTGCGTTGTGAGCATTGACATAGTCTGCTGGTGAGTTTTGGGCATAGGAAATATGGACTATGGCTAAGAACAAGACAAAACCAATTGCTTGTGAAATTTTACTCATCCCCATATTGGTTTCTCTTCTATAAAGCAAAGCAAAACCTTAGGTGGGTGGTATAAAAATGTGAGTATGCATGAGGCGTATATATAGGGAAATTGTTCGTGAAAAAGCGCCGGCATTGTGGAATTTTTAGGAAGGAAATCTTGAATAGTGGAAAGACTTAAGTCACCAAAAGAACCCCATTCGGAAAAATAACCAATTGCGGTTGTCATCGGGTAATATCAAATACATGGTTGAAAGTATTACATTGGTCAAATAGACTTCGAATGCTCATTTGCTGCAAAAGAAAGAATTTTGTTCCACATTTTCTGTAATGATTTTTCTTTGATTTTTCCTTCGAAGCACCGCGAATTGGGGTGGGGTGGGACCATGGCTGCCCTACTTTCTAAAATACATACATCATTTTTTTCCTCTTATTATTGCTACACAATCCCTAACTTATTAAATCAAAGTGTATTCAAGGCATACTTTTTCTTAAAATTAATAAGCTTTGTATAAATAATTAATGCATTATTTTTCTCCCTTATTACTCTTTATACCAAACGTAACTCATTAAACCAAGCAATATTATTCAAGATATATGTTCCTAGAAGATAAGTAAATTTCTTTAATGTCTTCTTTATTTTTCAAAAACAAACTTTTTTTTTTTGGTTAGAAGAAATAACAATTGCAGATTTTGTGGCTAAGGTCTTCTTTAGTTTTTGTTTTAGTTATATTTTTCTTATATTAACTTCTATAGGCATGCATGTAAAGTATATTAATTAAAATTGATTAAAATATATATGTTTCATAATTTTTAAAAACTATTGGTATATTCTAACATGTAATCTCTAAATTATTTAACAAAAAATAATCTAAAATATTTGAAGGATACTTATATGATCAATATGGTTTAAAAGATAGTTCACTATTTACAAACAGGTTAAAAAAAGTTATGTAAAGCTTAGTATAAATATTTTTGTTATATATGAAAAAATAACATATGTTAAATTATGTTTTCTTTTTCTGCTAAATATGTTAAATTATGTTACATACATACTTTTTAGGATAAATAATATTACCCTCCCTTTTTAGGATAAATAGTCTAAGTCATAAATAATACTAACAATAAACCCCAAACTTGAGCCGAAATGATAGTCTCACCCTTCAGGTTTGACATAACACTGTCATAGGTCTTCCATTACTAATCTTAATGGAATATTCCTTTTTTTTTTTCTTTTTTTAAAGACTCACTCTCTCATCTAGCTAGTTAGAGGTTTGGTAAAATAAATCCGTTAAAAAATTGAATATTGTGTTAAGAATAGCAATGGAAAGACTCATAACAGTTTTCTTTCAAACCTGAAAGGTGGGATTGTTATTTCGATTCAAATTTGGGCTTTATTGTCATTTCCGTAATATTTTGAGAGAGGGTAGTGTAATTTTTATTTTTATTTTTTTATATATTTGTAGCCTGGGCCCCCTAAAAACATTTATGGCTCAAACTATGAAGATCACTATTTAATTATTTCATTCCTATTATATCAGTTTATTTATGTAAGAGAGAGAGAGAGTGATATGAACCCGCAGGAATGGAATCCCTTGAACCCACAATCAGTTTGAAAACTCACCCAAGAAAGCCAAAATCAAGTCAATGAATGGAGAATCTAGACCCGCTGAGAACTCGTTTCAAGAACCTAGATTATATTAAAATCAAGACCCGTTGAAGAACCTGTCTCAAGAACCCAGATTACAAGGAGGAACGCCACAAAGGTTGTGATTTACCTTTGATAAGTTCAAAAGTTCAATCAAGAACAAGAGGAGAAAACTCAACTCACAATGAAAATTCAATATATTGTCTGCCTTCAAATGAGGCTACAAAGAGTATTTAAACCAAAACCTAATTAAAACCCTAACCAAAATAAAGCCCTTTCTTCCAAAAATACCCCTACGTGAACAGTGCCGCGCTACAGTAATTCGGCTACAGTAACTTCTTGAAACCCTAGTTCCTAAAAAGTAGCTTTCCAAATAAGCCCTTGGCCATAATACAAGGCCTTCCTCAAGCCCACTTATTCTAAACTAATAAAATAAATCTTTTAATAAATTGAAAGCCTTGAATAACAATAGGCCCAAACTTCCCTAAGTCATGTCTTCCACAGCTTGTATCAAGTAGGATCAAAATTGGTTCTCCTTCTTTCAAACCCACTTTGATTGTTGGGCTCTTGCTAGCTTCATCCCAAGTGGATTGCACCAATCCTTGCATTGCTTCCTTGATCTTCTTGGCTCTTGATCTTGTAATTGGCCCATCTGGAACTTGCAAAGGATCTTTAAGGCTAGGCCCACCTTGGTTCCCATCATTCCCCCTCTCCTCAAAAGGATTCGACCTCGAATCTTCACCTACATCAAATGGAGAAAGATCAGAAACATTGAAAGTAGCAGAAACTTTATACTCACCTGGAAGGTCCACTTTATAAGCATTGTCATTAATTTTCTCAAGAATTTGGAAAGGTCCATCTCCTCGAGGATGCAACTTAGTCCTTCTATGGGCTAGGAATCTTTCTTTGCGCATGTGAACCCAAACCCAATCTCCTGGTTCAAAGATGACACGCTTTCGTCCTTTATTGGCTTGAGAAGCAACCCTTTCATTCTTTTGGGCAATTTGAAGCCGTACCCTCTCATGAAGTGACTTCACCAACTCCGCCTTCTTTTGTCCATCCAAGCTACTCCTGCCATCAACAGGTAAAGGCATCAAATCTAAAGGAGTAAGTGGATTAAAACCATAAACAATTTCAAAAGGGGAATAAGAAGTAGTAGTATGCATGGCCCTATTATATGCAAACTCTATAAATGGCAAACAATCCTCCCAAGTTTTTAAATTCTTATGAACAACAGTGCGTAAAAGCTGAGTTAAAGTCCTATTAACTACTTCAGTCTGACCATCAGTTTGCGGATGACAAGTAGTGGAAAAATAAGAGCTTAGTACCCAATTTCCCCCACAACACCTTCCAAAAGTAGCTAAGGAATTTAACATCCCTATCAGAAACAATACTCCGAGGTACACCATGGAGTCGCACTATCTCCCTGAAAAACAAGTCAGCTATGTTTGTGGCATCATCTGTTTTATGGCATGGAATGAAATGTGCCATCTTACTAAATCTATCCACAACCACAAAAATAGAATCTCTACCCCTTTTTGTCCTAGGCAGCCCCAAAACAAAGTCCATAGATATGTCTACCCATGGCTCACTAGGAACGGGTAAGGGAGTATACAACCCATGTGGCAAAACCTTAGATTTGGCCCTTCTACATGTAATGCACCTGCCACAAATGCGATTGACATCTCTCTTCATCTTAGGCCAAAAGAAATGTTCATGCAAAATGTCTAAAGTTTTCTTGACACCAAAGTGTCCCATTAATCCCCCACCATATGCCTCACGCACCAATAACTCATGCATAGAACAACTTGGCACACAAAGTTTGCTTTCTTTAAACAAATAACCATCATGCTTGTAAAACTTACCAAATGCCGCCTTATCGCATGCCTTATACACATCAGAAAAGTCAGCGTCATCAGCATACATGTCTTTCAACATATTCAAACCCAAGCATCTTAGCACTCATAGAAGTAAGAAGTACATACCTCCGGGATAAAGCGTCAGCAACAATGTTCTCCTTACCTTGCTTGTAACGGATGACATATGGAAAGGTCTCAATGTATTCCAGCCATCTAGCATGCCTTTGATTCAACTTACCTTGACCCTTGAGATGCTTCAATGATTCATGATCGGTGTGGATCACAAATTCCCTAGGCCACAAGGTAGTGTTGCCAAGTCTCTAATGCACGAACAAAAGCATAAAGTTCTTTGTCATAAGTAGGGTACTTCAGGGATGTCCCCACTTAGCTTCTCACTGAAGAAGGCTATGGGCCGCCTATCCTGCATCAAAACAGCTCCAATCCCTATTCCTGAGGCATCACATTCAATCTCAAAAGTTTTGTTAAAATCAGGTAATGCTAACACAGGTGCAGAGCACAACCTTTCTTTAATAGTGGCAAAAGCATTCTCTTGATCAGCTCCCCAATGAAACCCAACATTCTTTTTAATTATCTCAGTGAGTGGTGCAGCCAGGGTGCTAAAGTCTTTAACAAAACGCCGATAAAAGCTAGCTAAGCCATGAAAGCTTCTTACCTCAGTGATGCTCTTTGGCGTTGGCCACTCCTTGATGGCCTTGACTTTCTCTTCATCCACCTCAATACCTATTGTACTAACAACATAACCAAGAAAAACAACTTTTTCCATGCAAAAGTTACATTTCTTGAAATTAGCATACAACTTTTCACATTTCAACACATCAAACACATATCTCAAATGCTCAATATGTTCATTTAAGTCCTTGCTGTATACTAGGATGTCATCAAAGTACACAACCACAAACTTGCCTATGAACGCACGTAGGACATGGTTCATTAATCTCATGAAAGTACTAGGTGCATTAGTAAGGCCAAATGGCATAACCAACCATTCATAAAGCCCATACTTAGTCTTAAAAGCAGTTTTCCATTCATCACCCTCTTTCATTCTAATTTGATGATACCCACTTTTAAGATCAATTTTACTGAAAATACATGAGCCATGCAATTCATCAAGCATATCATCTAATCTAGGAATGGGATGGCGATACTTTACCGTGATATTGTTGATCGCCCTACAATCAACGCACATCCTCCACGTCCCATCCTTCTTTGGCACTAGTAGCACTGGTACTGCACATGGGCTCATGCTCTCCCTCACGTACCCCTTGCTCATCAAATCCTCAACTTGCCTTCTGAAGCTCCTTTGTCTCCTCTGATTACTCCTATAGGCTGGTCGGTTTGGAATAGCAGCTTCGGGCATAAAATCAATCTGGTGCTCAATGCCTCTAATGGGTGGCAACTCATTAGGCATCTCCTCTGGGAATACATCCTCAAACTCCTGCAACAAAGAAACAGCCAAACTAGGAAGAGACTGGTTAGTTTCATCAAGATTAAGATAAGACTCTTTATAGACAAGAAAAATCATAAGGCGATCTGCGAAGAAAGCCCTCTTAACCTCACTCTCTCTTGCATAGAAACTCACTTTTGTCTTTCCTTTTCTCTCTGCAGACTCTCTTTCTTTTTTCTCATTTTCACTCTCACTCTTTCTTTTTTGCTCAATCTCTTTTTCACTCTTTCTTTTTTGCTCATTTTCACTCTCACTCTTTCTTTTTTGCTTAATCTCTTTTTCACTCTTTCTTTTTTGCTCATCACTCTCATTTTCACTCTTTTTCTTTTCTTTTTTGATCACTCTCATTTTCACTATTTCTTTATGAGTAACCTCACTTTTCAGTTTCAGTTGGTCCTCATAGACCTGGCTTGGAGTTAAAGGAGCAAGCTTGATTGTTTTGCCCCCCTTTACAAAGCTGTACATGTTCTTGAACCCATCATGTGTCACCCTCCTATCATACTGCCATGGCCTCCCCAACAAAATATGGCCAGCATGCATAGGCACAACATCACAAAGCACCTCATCCAGATACTTCCCAATTGAAAAAGTAACTAACACTTGCCTATCCACCCTAACCTCTCCACAATCATTCAACCACTGCAATTTGTATGGTCTAGAGTGTTTTAAGGTTGGTAAATTCAATTTCTCAACCAAAATAGTGCTAGCCACATTAGTACAACTCCCCCCATCAATGATCATACTACATACCTTATTGTTGAACGTGGCATCTAGTATGGAAAATGTTCTCTCTCTGTTGCTCTGCATCATCCACCTTAATGTGTGTATTGAGAGCACGCCTGGCAACAAGAGACTCACCTGTCACGGGGTATACCACTCCATCATCATCACTAGCATCAACCAACTCGGGCATCCCATCACTATCATCCTCACTCTCAGTCATCACCTCTCCCATTGTCATGCATAATCATCACCCGCCTGTTTGGACATTGAGAAGCGATGTGCCCTGAACCCAAACACTTAAAGCATTTAATATCTCTATTCCGTGAAGGTTGAGATTCTGCCTTGAGTTTGTTGCTAGTTCCCTCATCTTTTCCCTTATGTGGTTCGGTCTTTCTCTTTGCTTTAGCAAGATCATTCCTATCCCACTTTGATTTCCAAGTAGTGTTAGAAACCGAAGTATACCTTGCTGTCCCTTTTCTCTTTAACTGCCTCTCTCCACCTTCATAGCCATGTGCACCATGTCCTCTATCTCCACATAATGCTGCAATTCAATTACATTGGCTATGTCCCTATTCAAACCACTCAAAAATCTAGCCATGGTGGCCTCCCGATCCTCCTCTACATTAGCCCGAATCATCGCCACCTCCATCTCCTTATGGTAATCCTCCACACTCCTAGACCCCTGTGTAAGATTTTGGAGCTTTTGGTAAAGGTCCCTATAGAAGTGGCTAGGTACAAATCTCCGCCTCATGAGAGCTTTCAACTCTCCCCACGTCTCTACAGGCCTCTCATTATTCCTCCTCCTATTGGTCACTAATTGATCCCACCAAATAATAGCATAATCAGTGAACTCAATTACCGCCAACTTCACTTTCTTCTCTTCAGAGTAATTATGACAATCAAACACCAGGTCTATTTTTTTCTCCCACTCTAGATAAACCTCAGGGTCAGTTCTACCTTGGAAAGATGGTATTTTCATTTTGATGCTTCCCAAGGTTTCTATCTACACCATCCCGACCCCCTAGGTTTCCCTCAAGTCCTCTTTCACGCCTAACTCATCTATGTCTACCCGACCCAACTTCAGATGCTAAGTCTTCCTCATCCTCACCATCTCCTTCATTCTCATACTCATTTTCAACCCTAGGCTCACGTCGCCTCCTATCTCTCCCACCTTGCAGATTTCTAATCGTTGCTTCTTGATGATCCATCCTATCCCTCACTTCACCCAACACAAAGTTCAACCGCTCAAACTGTTGTTGCATGGCTTGCAACACAAAGGATGAGTTATCTGCCTTCCCCTTTGGTGATGAGTCACTCCTATGAGACATCGTAATGTGCTGCACAAAAAAAAATGTTAGTGGAAAACCTCACACACTCCCTTACGTGTTTACACTCGAATAATGGCACTCCACTCGTATTTCACTCTTAATTGGCTATTTTTTTTTTTTTTTGATAATAGTCTCACACTCTCTTGCCTTTTACCTCAAGAGTTTTCCCACTCAAGTTCTTTAAGAACTAATTGAACTCAATCAAGACAATGCAACCTTGTTTTATCCCAACTAGTAATTAGGTCCAAGAAACAAGAACAAGAACAAGAACAAGAACAAGAACCAGAACAAGAACAAGAACAAGAACAAGAACAAGAACTAAAACCAGAACAAGAACTAGAACAAGAACAAGAACTAAAAAGAACCAGAACAAGAACAAGAACAAGGGAATAAAAACAACACAAGAATTAAGAAACTATACGAATGAAAGAGTAACTATAATGATGTATGCAGCCCCTTTGATGATAAGGCTCAAGAAAAATTTCAGATTTTTTTTTTTTTTCACCAACTGATTTGATCACAATCAAAAGAATAAGAATTTGACAAAAACCCTAGAATAAGTGATATACGACAACCCTAAAAATAGTGAAGAAATTCAGCAGGCACCATTTTTTTTTTTGTAACCCTAGAACAATGAAGCCCTAGAATTAAATTTGCAATAAATAAAAGATAGAATCAGACCTGATTGGAAACCTTACTCTGATACCAAATGATATGAACCCGTAGGAATGGAATCCCTTGAACCCACAATCAGTTTGAAAACTCACCCAAGAAAGCCAAAATCAAGTCAATGAATGGAGAATTTAGACCCGCTGAGAACTCGTTTCAAGAACCTAGATTATATTAAAATCAAGACCCGTTGAAGAACCTGTCTCAAGAACCCAGATTACAAGGAGGAACGCCACAAAGGTTGTGATTTACCTTTGATAAGTTCAAAGTTCAATCAAGAACAAGAGGAGAAAACTCAACTCATAATGAAAATTCAATATATTGTCTGCCTTCAAATGAGGCTACAAAGAGTATTTAAACCAAAACCTAATTAAAACCCTAACCAAAATAAAGCCCTTTCTTCCAAAAATACCCCTGCGTGAACAGTGCCGCGCTACAGTAATTCGGCTACAGTAACTTCTTGAAACCCTAGTTCCTAAAAAGTAGCTTTCCAAATAAGCCCTTGGCCATAATACAAGGCCTTCCTCAAGCCCACTTATTCTAAACTAATAAAATAAATCTTTTAATAAATTGAAAGCCTTGAATAACAATAGGCCCAAACTTCCCTAAGTCATGTCTTCCACAGCTTGTATCAAGTGGATCAAAATTGGTTCTCCTTCTTTCAAACCCACTTTGATTGTTGGGCTCTTGCTAGCTTCATCCCAAGTGGATTGCACCAATCCTTACATTGCTTCCTTGATCTTCTTGGCTCTTGATTTTGTAATTGGCCCATCTGGAATTTGCAAAGGATCTTTAAGGCTAGGCCCACCTTGGTTCCCATCAGAGAGAGAGAGAGAGTTTGTTATTAAAGTAATTGGATAGATGACTTGGTTTAATTAGTAGATTTGATAACATTGCTATAAGCACAACAAATTTTACAATTTTTTTTATAAGTTGTTGAGGTGATAAATTGTAATTAATGCAATATCACTTTTAATAGGATTAATACTAACATCATTTTATTATACATCAATCACAATCTATCACTTCAAAATTGTAAAAACTATTACAAAATTTGTTGTGTTATTAGATTTTTGTTTGATCAATTCATGTGATGGGGGAAAGAAGAAAACACGGCCTCTTTCCCCTATTTAGTACATATGAAGTTAAAATAAATGAAAAATTTATAATGTTTTGTGGAGTGTTTTATTGACCTTGGCTCCTTAAAGTGCAGGACTCATTTGGGAGGCTAGAACATCTCTCCCATAAGCAAGAACGTTCCAATCACAAGTTCACAACCATAGCATGAAGTTCTTGACTTGCTAAACAAAACAAACAAAGCCTTGATATTTAGCCAACGGGCTTGTAGCCCTCATGGCACCTTCCTTGCCTCCTTTACATTTCAATTCCCATATCTTGGATTCAAACCCGCCTCCCACTGCACTTTCCAAAAAATAAAAAATAAAACAAAAACAAAAAACATTGATACTTAATGCATTAGCCAAATAACAAATTAATAATATTCCCGTTAGAATGGTATTGTCTTCAACTTGCAATTTCAATTGGACACGGCATAGAGAACTGCATAGTTATCATTGCCCTCTTTCGCTAAGCCTATTTAGGTCAATTCGTAAATGATGTCAGGCTTCTAGCTTTCCATTTTGTCCTTATTTAAAATATAAGTACAAAAGAAATAGATAGTAATAAAATCTAATACAAAATATTCCAAATTATCTGCTGGCTACTTTAATTGGGCAGGAATTAGGTCCCCCCATTTAGAAAAAGCGGGATAGGCTACGGATGAGTGGGTTTGGTCAGAGTTTGGGTTGATGGGTGTGGGACACGGTGGCTGGTGTTTGGGGGTTTAGTCAGCGCATGATTGGTGGATTTGCAAAATGGGACGTTCCAAATCTGGTGTGGGTGATGGTGGCTTCCTCTGTGCGAAATGGTACCAATTTTTATTTTTCCCTGTTTGTCATCTCTCACATTTTGTTTTGTCACCATGCGAAGTGACTGTAATGAGCCTTAGGTGTGTCTTTCATCTTTGCTTTGGTCATGCCGATGATCACTTGATACAATAAAGTTATAAAGAAAAGAAAAAAAAAAAAAAAAAATCTAGTTATTTGAGTGGATCGTCTCTTGTGACATTGTTTGACTGCTAAAGTGTTGTGGGATTTAATTTTGCTCTTTTTAGTGTTATTTTGGTGCTTTCTAATTCTATCAGGGAGGTTATAGAGAGTTGGTTTGGGAGTTTTGGTGACAACGATATAAGATTGGCTTGGTACTTTAGCTAGTGTTGGTGCTATCCTTTTATAGCTCTTAAAGTGATTGATTCATTGAATAATTATGATATATGCTCTTGGTTATCGGTTTAATCTTCATTTTGCTTACTCTGTAAATATGGTTCTAAACAAGTAACAAACTAACTTCAACTAGTGCTTGTTTAAATTTTATATAACTTTGTGCTCTACTTGTAGGTTTATTGTAACGAATAATGGATCATGTCATAGCATTGTGGGTTTGAGGTGAGAATCAGGGGCGGATCCAGAAATTTAATCCAGGGTAGGCACCTTTTGATCTCAAACAAAACTACAAATCAACAACAAAGAATCAACTAATAAAATAAAATTAACCAAAATAAAATCAAGAGTGCCTAGTCGACTGCCTATGGAAATAAAAACATTTGAGTAACTGAATTTGACAATTTCAAACTTCATATTAAAAAGAGAAATGAGAATAAAAATTTCCTGGTAAGAGGGAAGGAGCATGAGGGCTAAGACTCGAGAGCCAGGACTAGGCGACGGCGTGAGGCTGTGGGTTAATTATTGTTATTGTTTTGATTTTGGACTAATTTTATATGATATTATTTGGTTTTTTTTTTTTTTTTTCTTAATTTTTTAGTGGGTATACTCATAAAATCCATTCATATATATATATATATATATATATATATTAAAGTGGGCAATATTGTACTTGAGACCGTTTTGATTTAGTTAAAGAAATGAAACATTTCGATACCGGTCAATGATGTACCGTTTCGAGATTACCACTATATATATATTATTGATTAGAAGGTTATAAAATTGTAAGTGATATTATCCAAGATGACATTTCAATATATATATATATATATTTTTGATAAAAAGATTCCAATATATATTAGTTTTTTTTTTTTTTTGCTATACCAATATATATTAGTTATTAAATAAAGTAAGGAACTAATATATTAGTTATTCAATCAAGAACAGAAAAGACAAAAAGACATCTTGTCAAAAAAATAAAAGATATTTAAAAAAGTAAAATGCAAATGTAAAAAGTAAAAAGAGTGGGGGAGGGGGATCCACGTGGTTGGAGAAGAGTGAAAAGCTGGCGGGTAGTTGGCAAACAATTAAAGATAAAAAATAGTTTTGTCCCACAAATCAATAGAAGAAAGATGATAGTTAAAGAAGAAGAACCGTAAGAAGATGAAGAGAAGCAGAAAGAAGAAGGAGCAATAGTGAAGATCCAAACCAGAGAGGCCAAGATGGACAGTCAACAGAGTGAGAGTTTTGCAAAATATTCAGAGTCTGAGAGGATAAATATCTAGGTAATGTATTTTTTTCAAGATAGTCACAAGCTGGTTCCGCCCCTGGTGAGAATACATGTAATTCATCTAATAGCATCGTTATTTGTTGTCTTGGTGAGACCCTCTAACCAATTTGTGACAATCCATATTATCCTTTTAGTCAGAACTTAATGCCCTGACCTCTATATTTGATTATGCTGTGCAATGCAGTCAATGATACACCATGTGGGATGTTGTGCAAGACGAAATGCTGCCAGAAATTCTTACAAAGTTTGAGGAGGGCCCATTTATATTCAGGAACATCTATTTGAAATGGAAAGACCCAATGGCCTTGAAGTTCAATCCATTCGCTATGTGACTCATTTTTTCTTCTAGTTATTTTACTCAAAATGAAATAGTAAAGTTAGCAATTATTGTCTCATGCAATGGGTTGGAAGTTTGGATAGCCTTTAACGAGAAGCAATGAATGCAATTGTGTACAAATGTTAGTTTCTGGTGTTATGTAAATAAATTGTGTAATTTATGACAATTGACTAAAATGTTGCTTTGGCTAGAGATATTCAAAAGGCTCTGGAAGTCTTTTGCTTGTTATTTTTTCGTGTAGACTATTTTTTTCTTCATCTCTATTTATATTTTCTTTGATTGAAAAAAAAAAAAAAAAAAGAAATCAGGTGATAGCAATGGGGAGAAAAATATTTTTTTTAATAGGGTAAATGGAAAAAGAAAATGAAAATCTAGTTATTGGTTTTTTTTTTTAAAAAAAAATACAGCCTACCATTTTTTTGGTGGCAAATTGCTAACTATTGGGTCCACGTCAATCACCCTAACATCAAACAGTTTTTTTTTTTCTTCGATTTTATTGGTAATGTGAAAATTTGTCATTAGTAAAGTCCATTAGGATTGCATTTTGATAGTCTCGCATGAGTAAAAATTTGTAGTTCTTTCTAGTGTTTTTGTATTTTTTATTGAATTTTCTATGTAGATGTTCGAAGAGATTTTTTTTTTTTTGGTAGTTGGAAACCATGTACTTGCCGTTCTACTGAGGCACATTCATTACATGTAGGTTTCTAAGTTAAAAAATTGAGCAAGTATATGTTTTGTGTAGTTGTACTTTTATTCATAAAATGTATGAATTGGAAATTCCTAGCAAGTATTGTGGTTATGAATTATTATTATTTTTTTTTTTGAAATGGTTATTAAAAAAGTCTATCATTACTAGAAAATAAGTATTATGAGGAGGTTCATATCTGTTTTGTATTGTGTTTGAATGAACAAAACCGAATCAACCAAGAAAGAAGAATGTAAATGTGTGCAGAAAGGTAGGAATTGTCCAATTTTAGCACTATCTAATGTGCCATCGGTCTTAATTTTGTAAGTTATATTTTGTGATCGATCACCCAATTCCTTTGAAAATTTGGACCAATCGATCACAACTTTCCTAACAATAATAGCATTTAAGTTAGACCGATTGCGCAATTCCTTTGAAAATTTAAACCGATCGATTGCAGGTCCCCTGAAATTGTACAGAGAATAAGGCGATCAATCGCAAAAATTCCTTTGACGATCGCAAATTTGAAAGAAATTGTACAAAAAATCCATGTAATACTGTCGATGTGTTCATAATAGTAATAATTTTACTACTATTATGCTTTATGTGGGTAGGCAAGAAATTTGTTTTTTTTTTTTTTTTTTTTTTTCTTCTTATTATATGTATTAGTATCATACTGATTGGCATTTATTCAAAAGTGATAATTTTTTACTAATTTTTATTTAATTGTCATAGTTCTTCGAATGTGTATCATTTGTTTTTTATTTTCTTAGTATAGTATTTATAATTTTCTAAAGGTTTGTCTGAGAAAGGTCCAACCAGTGTTGTTGCACTTATGGCAACCAAAGCGAAGGAATTAGGTTTGCCGAATAAACAGAGTGGTTAGGTGGGTGTTGTTATTTGTATTTTCATTATAATCATAGAAATTTTATCAAAATTAGTATTTTTAATACTATTATTAGTATTGTTGTTGTTGATTTTATTTGTATTTAATTATCATTTTTATTATTATTATAATCATATCAAGTATTGGGTGTTGTTATTTAATTATTACTGTTATTATCATCTATTACTATTAAGAGGATTGCTCCCCTCATGTCCACTTTTAGGAACTGCCAAAAATACCTCTCACATCTTACAATTTTCCTAATTTATTCATTGATTTCAAATAATAATGTGTCTTAAAAAAAGGGTATACTAGTCTCATCACTATATAGGAAAATGTCCACTTTAGTGCACATAAAGAAATAACCTCATATTTTAAATCTATTGATTTGCTTTTAAAATAAATATTAAAGGTTAAAAGAGTAATGTACTGATTTTCTCAAATTCAAAAGTTAAAATAATCATGCATAAGTACACGTTCATTGAACCAAATTCTAATACAAAATTGAATAGATTTATTTAAAAAAAAAAAAATGATGGTTTGCTATCTTTCATCACCTATTTCAATGGTTAGTATAAAAGACTATACAATTTCCCAAAAAATAAAAAGAGCCTCTAAACACGCGCAGAGCGCATGTGAAGAGGCTAGTAATTATTATTGATATATTTACTAGTCTCGTTATTAATTATGTTATATTTTTGTTTTTCAATGTTGTGAATCATTCTTTCCAAACAACATACAAAATTAAAATTAAAATAGACTTCTTCTCGAATTAAAATTACTAATTGGAATCAAAAGTGAGTTTTCTTAACAAAATGCGCTAACGTAAATTGAGATATTTAAAACGTTCACTCCAGAAATAGGAAATAGTTTACCCCCAATCCGATTTGAAGGAATTATCCTTCAATCCACTACATGACTATTAAATAGACAAATCACGTATATTTTTAGACCGCCTGACTTTTTTAATGAGTGATGTCACTTTTTTAGATAATACATTTGGAGGTAAACTCTCTCCCCCCAAACACACATGTCCATAAAATATTTATTTAAAATGTTCTTATTTTTACTTATATTAACATAATAATTTAGGGAGATATATATAATTAAATGTCATGCAGTATTTTGAATTTATTTTTCAAAATTGCAAAGATTTAATATTACAATTAATTATAATTAAAGGCTATAATTATTTTGATAAAACCATAATTCTGTGATCTTTTGTAAGATATTTGTATAAACATGAAATTGTTGTGAAGTATTGTTACATAGTTTAGGGGTTATATGGATTTTAGTATTTCTTAATAAAAGTTTAGTAATAATTTCTATATGTTTCTAAAATTTTAAAATTTATCTCACAAATGATGATGTTGTTTAGATTTTATCAAAATGATTAATCTTTTGTCAAGAAATGTAATTTTAAAAAAAGTTCTCATATTTTTAGACTTTAGTGAGTGTTAGTAATAATTTACTAATAGTATGTAGATAATTTGATAATATTTGTAGAAATGTCTCAAGTTTTGTAAATAGTATCCTTATGGGTAAGTAGTTTATTTGGAATTGTAAGGTTTGTGTCAAAATGTGTAACAGCTGACAAGTATTGTAATATTGAAATTTGGTTGGTGGCCATATGGATTTTTGTGTTTATTAATAAGGGTTTAGTAATAAATTGTTAATGTTTGTCAAATATGATATTTTATCTCATGAGTGATATAAGCTGTGTCTAATGTTGTATAACTTTTGTCAAAATATATAACCTTTGTCAAAACTTGTAAATTTTAAAAAACAAATTCTCAAATCATTGGACTTCAGTGAGACTTAATTAGTATGGTTTGAGTCAAAGTAGGTACTCCTTTTCATAATGTATGTAAATATGTCCCAAGTATTGTAAAAAGTCTCTTTCTTGGTAAAAATTGTATTCTCTATTGTAAGATATGTGTCAAGATGTGAAAAATGTGATAAGTATTGTAATATTGGAATTTGGTTTGGTGGGTATATGGATTTTAGTGGTTATTAATAAGAGTTTAGTAATAACTTGTATATGTTTGTCAAATTTGATATTTTATCTCACAAGTGATGTACGCTGTGTTTAATTTTGTTTAGATTTTGTCGAAACGTGTAATCTTTGTCAAAATTTGTAAATTTAGAAAAAGTTTTCTCATATTTTGACATTCAGTGAGATTTAGTATAGTTTGAGTCAAAGTAGATACTCCTTTGATAATGTTTGTAAATATGTCCCAAGTATTATAAATAGTCTCTTTGTTGGTAAATAATTTATTTTATATTGTAAGGTATGTGTTGAACATTGTATTAGGTGGCAAGTATTGTAATATTGAAATTTGGTTTGGTGGCTATATGGATTTTAGTATTTATTAATAATAGTTTAGTAATAACTTGTTAATGTTTGTCAAATATGATATTTTATCTCATAAGTGATTTACGTTTTCTCTATTGTTGTTTATATTTTGTCAAAACGTGTACTTTTTGTTAGAATTTGTAAACTTAAGAAAAAATTTCGCATATTTTTGGACTTCAGTGACACTTAGTAAATGTTTAGTAAATATAGATAACTATTGTGATAATATTTGTAAATTTTTCGCAAGGTCTGTAAAACGCCTCTTTGTTAGTAAAAATGGTATTTTGTTTTGTAAGATTTGTTAGTAAAAATGTCTGTTTCGCAATAGTTGACAAGTATTGTAATATTGAAATTTTATTTGATGGATATATGTATTTTAGTGTTTATTAATAAGGGTTTAGTAATAACTTGTATATATTTGTCAAATTTGAAATTTTATCTCACGACTGATATAAGTTGTGTGTAATATTGTTTAGATTTTGTATAAATATATAATCTTTGTCAAAATTTGTAAATTTAAAAAAGTTTTCGCTTATTTATGGACTTTAGTGAGGGTTAGTAATAGCAAAGTACAAGTATGTAATGATTTTGATAATACGTGTAAACTTCTCATACGTGTTGTAAATAACCTATTTGTTGGTAAGGGTTGTATTCTCTATTGTAAGGTTTGTGTCAAAATATGTAATAGTTGACAAGTTTTGTAATATTGAAATTTCGTTTGGTGGATATATGAGTTTTAGTGTTTATCAACAAAGGTTTAGTAATAATTTTTATATGTTTCTTGTGTTTTGTAATTTGTCTCTAAATTCGTAATGTGTTTTATGGTTATTGTAATTAGTGTGTTATAATCTATTATTTTAGTTAGTTTTTGTAAACACTGGACCTTTGTGATTGTTAGTAATGATTGAGTAAATATTTACAAAATTTCTCATAAAATATTTAAATGATTTTCAAAGTTTATAATTTCCTCTCGCGTTTTGGATTAATACTCTTTAATGTGGTAAAACTTATGTCGATATGTGAATAAGTCACTCATTCTCATAAAAATAAGTAAATAAGTATATTAAGGTAAAAATTGTTATAAGTGTTGTAAGGTGATTGAAAGTTTTGATAATATTTTACTTTACGATAGTACAATATTTGTTAATATTAGTAATTTTTAATTTATTCTTGTAAGAAGTCTGTCATATTTATAAACCTTATGTCATTTATTGTAATACCAGTTAATACACAAACGGTTACTAACTTTTTTTTTAATTATTTTTTTATTCTAGCGGGACCGTCCCTCTGGCGGGACATAAGAATTTCCGTGAAAAGAGATGCTTGAAAAGTAGTAACTAGTGAACTCTTTTTCTTCCATGGATGGCTGATTATACGGTCAATCTGTTTCGTGAAAATCGCCTGCTGATCCCGTGAGTTCTCACATGCCACTCCTAGTCCAACCACATGCAAGTTTCAATCTATAATGAGGATTTTTTAATTCGACATAGATCCCATAGAGTAATAAAAAAGGAGCCCTCCAATTCGACATAGATCCCACAGAGTAATAGAAATCTCTCCTACGGATGTATGTAATGTATTAGTGGCCAGACACCAATATTCAAAGAAGGCTTGCATGACATGGACATTCTAGTCATAAGTGAATAGAGAGGCGTAGAGCGCGCTATAAATCTTAGCATTAGTGAGGATTTTTTTATTCCGGCTGAGTATATCTTCTAACCACTCCCAATACTTAGGGATGTAAGAAAACTCCCCCGTATATTGGAGCGGAGGGGTTTTTGAGGTAGTCGTCCAATGTGCCTCGCCGACACTTATATGACGCGCAAGTAGGGGGAATAAACTCGTATGACTAACACTAGAATGAAGAGAAGAACACAATGTAAAAATCTTCGATTGGACAGGATGTGAATCCCTTTTGGATGGGTCGTAGAGCTTGCGGGAGGATTCAGACCACCACTGAGATAGGTGGGGAGTTCGATTGACATCTACGGAGGATGAAGAATGCTATCGACAGAAGAAAATACCGTTAAAGTTATCCCTTCCTCCATGGGTTCGTCCGTATGACTCAGCAGGGTGATAAACTAATTCTTGGGAGTCTTTGAAGGGTCAACAAAAACAACCATTGTGAGCGAAGAGATGAAGATCCACGACGAAGAGGAAGACCGGGTGCATACCTGAGAAGTGAAAAAAAAGAAAGAAAAGAAATGAGTAAAAAAAAAATGATGAAAAAAAGAGAGAGAAAAAAAAAGAGAGAACTTTCATGAAAAGGAGCAAAGCAAAGGGGGCAAGACCAAAATGGTCTTAAGTATAATGCCTCGTAATACCACGTACGTGTGTCAAGATAATGATGGTAGACACCTCACGCAATGGTGAAGCGACGGTCACGAAGTAGAACTGCAACAGACGGATCAGTGAAGTTTACGTAGCGTAGCAGTAGCAAACGAGAATATGAAGCTTAAGTGGCGAGTTGCAAGCGTGGCAGCGACAGATGAGAAAACAAAGCTCGGTTATCAACTCTGACACTAAGGATGGCGGTGTGAAGCAACAAGGGATGTACGACAATGCAGTAGTGAAGCGAAGAAGCAACATAGTGTTGAAGCAAAGGAGCAACGCAGTGTCGAAGTGGAGAAGCGACGAAGTGTCAAAGCGGAGAAGCGACGCAGTGTCGAAGTGGAGAAGTGACACAGTGTCAAAGCAAAGAAGCAACGAAGTGTCAAAGCGAAGAAGCAAGTGTCGAAGAGAAAAAAAAAACGTAGTGTTGAAGCAATATTGAAATGAAGAAGCAGTGCAGCAGTAAAGCAAAACAAAGCAAAACAAGGCGTTGAAGGAAAATATGTCTACTCTTGTACTACTAAAGGTTCTCTTGTTGACAATGAAGTTGTTTCGGAAGAGCCTGCACCAAAAAATTCAAAAGGATGAGAAGCAGCCATTGTGAAGAATCAAACAAACAAAAAAAAAATGTGTGAAACAAGAGGAAAAAAATAAAAATAAAAAATAAAGGAAGAAGAAGACAAAGTGGAAGCATGGTTTAATGCATGAACAACCAATAGCACACGCCTAACTATGTCAAAGTTTATGGCAGGAGTTGCGTAAAGAACACTGAAGAAGAAAATAAAATAAAAATATGAAATAACAAGGATGAAGGAGCCCACGCCTAACTATGTTGCAAGTGATGGCCTGGGACAGTAGCTTGATGATAAACGTTTGCGGCTATAATGAGTCGCAGATAAGAAGAAAAAAAAAAATCTCTGAAACAATGGGGGGCTTTGTTTCACATTGTGCGGCAGAAACTAAAAGAGTTGAGATCTTTTTTTATAAGTAATGCTAACCCTAAACCTAGTAAGAAAAGAAAAGAAAAAAAGAAAACAAAATAAAAGACAAAGAAGCGCCGCCTCTTGATTTCACGTGGGCTACAAGAGTGAATTTGAGATCAAGTGCTCATGTCACACCCAAACTTGGTGTGAATGACCTTAATAAACAAATATCCTTAAAAAAAAAGAAAAAGAAAAAAAAAGGGGTGAGGAAATTTAAAGCACACGACAAAAGCATCAAATTCAAATTTCGAGACTCACTCGCTCACCACACACACAAAAAAAAAAAAAAAAGTATAACTTTCTTTCTTTCTTTCTTTTTCATGTGTACACGACCAAGTCTCGAGGGAGCATTTGTAGACGTCAAAATTTTATGATGTGTTTACATCCGTCTGATTGAGCATGATTAATTTTTATTGATTAAATCAATTGTCAAGTAATGACGTGTCAATAATGGACTAGTCAACAAACTGCATCCAATAGGACGGAGCCACGTGTCACAACTTTAAAGCCATGTGGCGACATCAGATGAAGAATCCTACGTATGGATTGTTTTAATTAAATGGAAGACCAAATTCAAATTTCAATTCAAAATCAAATCAAATCAAATCCATTAAATGCTGAGAAGGAAATTCCAAATGAAGAAGCCTTGAAGTGCCTATAAATAAAGACTTCTTAGAGAACAGAAGGGGATCTAGAGTCAGAAGGAGAAATCCCTGTCAACACTCTGCCAAAAAGAAGAGTTATCCAAAGATTCAAGAAGAGCGCTTTTGTCCATCCAAAAGTAAGGCATACTTCTGCTTCCTCAAATCCAAAGTGAGAGACGCCTCTCCAATCTTCCTTCAACTTAGTCCGAGATCAAGCCGACGGCCCTCGACTCTAAGTCAAGCATTTCCAACTACATACTCAACTCAGAAATATTCAGACACCATTCAAAATCAAGCTTCATAGCCCTTGGATCGTGGAGCGTCACGGAGACAGAATCAAAGGAATTTATTGTATTCTTTATTGTAAAGGATCATCTAGAGATTTGTACCTGCTTTCATACATATAAGTACAAATTGATTATTTGTTACACTATTTCGTGACCATTTGATTCATCTGTATGAAATTTGTGTCTACAGTAGTCACACTGGGTAGTAATTGCAATACAAATGACGGTAACTATAACAACAATAACAAATTTTGGAGTCGACTATGGATCCTCAACAACCAAACCTTAGTCTCAATGAGTACATGACATTTTTTAGCTCTGTTTCAAAATAGATCCTTGTGTTATGCAATTTTATCTTTATTTTTTTTTGTCCCCCAGTTACATTTTGCTGCTTCTTTAGTATAGAAAACAAATAAACAAAAATAAGTTATGAAAAAACAAGAAGTTATATTTCCTTTGCTACCAATGACCAAATGAAAAATAGAGTACCCTAGTTTGTTTATCCAATAATCAAACGAAGTGTTGGGAAATAAATGAATATACTAAATTTTAGTTTTTTCTATTTAGTCAAGAATAATTAAATTTCAACACACTCAGTTATCACATGAATCGAGGCCTATTTCTATTGTGTAGTAAACTAAGGATAGATTTGAAGATCCTCATCAACTTGATGAATCCAGCGGACTTAAAGTGTTTTTAATATACCTAGCATGTAACTGCCCATTATACTAGTAGAGCATTCCCAACCAGTTTTACATAAATTTTAATGGTTGAGTTGTAATGGTTTTCGTATCCTCTGCAAAGGCTGGAGTGATAGTTGCATCATTAGACCTTACCTTCAGTGGGTCAAAACCACTGAATCTTAAGCCAACACCTTTTTCCTCATCAAGTTCTTTGGTCAGAGTAATATTCAAGCCAACCCTGAATGGTTGTATTTGAATTTTGTTGGTTACAATAATATTCAAGTCATTTGGCATATGTAACTTGTGGGCAGATACTAAGTGTGAGTTTGTTTGTAGGTCATTAGTGGCAACCCAAGAAGTGGTGGAGAAAAAAAATTGTAATTATCCCGCTTTTTTTTATTTCACTTTATAACCAACTGTAATATACCACATGTCAGATTGTGTTTTATTTTTATTCATTTATTTTTTTCCATTTTAAATCTTAGTTATTTTATAAGAAAAAGAAAAAGAAAAAGAAAAAAAAAAACACGAGTTGTGAATGCAACTATTACACAAGATACCATCTCAAGAAGAAAGGCTTAATAAGATTTAATCGGATGGAAATTGAGTTTATCGGTTGAAACAATCAGTATAGGTAGAAAAATTGGATATAGGCCAAAATAGTTTGGTATTCAAACTAATCGCTTCAGTAGAGGTAAGTATACTGGATTGTTAGCTTGTATCAATCGATATGGTCAGAATAAACATTTTTTTTTTCTTTTTTTAAACAATTTTGCACATATTACATAAAAAGAAGCAGATAAATATATATATATATATATAATAATAATTTCTAAGCCAATGAGCTCTAGCTCAACTGACATTTCCTATTTTTAGTAGGATGAGATTATGGTTTGAGAACCCATTAAGTACCTGTTTCAAGATCATTATAGAACAAGCATGGCCCATTTCTTTTTGTTTGGTTTTTACTCGGCGTAGGCCCATTCCTTGGTCATATTCATGGCCGTCCATCAACATGTATTTATTAATAATTACATAATATTTTTTTGTTAATTTCACAAATTTACCACAAACTATACTTGCAGTTTAGGCTCCAAACTGTAAAAACTTATAATTATCACCTCAATTATAAACAAAACTTATAAATTGCGCCCATAGTCACATTTAATGTTAAAACTAGCAAGTCACGCCTTAATAAAATGAATTATCCCTTTTTTAGTTTTAACCTTGCACACTATTAAATTACAAAAATAACCATTACTAAGTTCCCAAACAAACCAAAATACCCAACCATTTCTTTAAATAATTACATGACCAATTCTCGCAAAAATGCCCAAGTAAATTGGGATTAGAGCAATGGGTTTGACGGAGCATAATCCCATTGTTGCAAGGTTCACAAATCACACGGTACTCATGACTGGACATTGTTTTTATGATGGAAATCTTTCCATTCAATTTCTTTCCATTTGTTCAGAATTTATCTTCTTAGGAAAAAAGTGAATTTATCTATAATAAACCATTTGATATCTTCTTTCTTCTCTAGTAACCTCAACAGTAATTAATCGTTCCCAAGAACAGAAACGAACAAAAAAGGAAAGAAAAAAAAAATCATTTTGTAAGATCTGTGAATGGCAGCTAATGTAAAAACGACCTCCTCTCAAAAAAAAAAAAAAAAAAAGCATGAAAACATTGAAAAGAGATGCTTGAAAAGCAGTGACTAGTGAGCTCTTTTTCTTCCATGGATGGCTGATTATACGGTCAATCTGTTTCGTGAAAATCGCCCGCTGATCCCATTGAGTTCTCACATGTCACTCCTAGTCCTACCACATGCAAGTTTCAATCTATAATGGATAAAAGCACAGGTCGTTTGGACCACTCAACGTCCAACGGTCCAGGTAATAATATTCAAACATATTTTTGGGTCATTCCTCCCAAATCTGATACTCTTATTGGTCTATCAAAAGAATTTTATACTCGGTAATCAAGGATGTTCCATTCCGCAACACACAAAAAAGGGGCATGTTCGTTCCGAAATTTCATAACTTTCTGAGAAAGAATTTAAGCCTGACATGGTGCCTAAAGTCATGGTGATATCCGTGAAATGTTGGGGCCCTAAACATTCGAGCTTATCAATCTTTGTTTTAAATTCAAGAGTAGGATAGGGGAATCTATTCACAAGACTAAAGTTACAATAATGACATTGGATGAGCAGCTGAAATTGTTGACCTCTTTTATATCTCAACGTCACAATTAATTATTCAAGAGAGTAATATTCTTTTTTGTTCTATGAATTCCATTAATCAAATTTATAATGAGACTTATAATTCACTTGATTTGATTTGATGAGTGTTTTTTTTTTATAAACAGCAAACTTTTATTGAAATAAAGCAAAATTATACATACGAGAGGGATACAAGACCCTATATAAAGGGATACAAAACCCTACATAAAGGGCAGATAATAACATTTCACAGCAAAAAACCCTATACAGGGCAGAAGTACAGAACAAGAAAATAAAAAAGACACCATAATATCTTTAATTTTCTCAACATTACTGAAACGAAGTTTAGAAGTAACTTAGTAAAAATTCTTATGTATTTCTAAAATACAATGATGTGATACCTCCTAACTTTCACATGAATGATCCTACCATAAATATAATTCGTTGTACCCACTAAACGTCATTATACTCCCATGCAAACATTGTATAATTACTCAGTATAGTGTTCTAGAAATTAAAAGAACTTGGTCCTTATTCAATCGTTTGAGATTACTTTTATTTGAAGTTTTTGCGTCGTGTTTACAGGCGATGATTGGGATTTCCCGAATGGACTGTAGATTCATGAAAATAAAGAAACCTAACTCATGCTAGTAGCAGGGGGAATTGTATCTTGACCATTAAAAGGAAAATATAGAATGAAGCTATTTTTTGGGTAAATAAATCTAGAATGAATCTTGTAAATTGAATACCACTTTGTTAGAGATATGGAATGATATGGAATATTAAGTATCTCCATATGCATGGTCTCATGATGAGATCCTTAATACCACTGCATGGTCAACAAAGCATAATTATTTTCACTTGTATAATTTAATTCGACATGAACAAATCTTGTTCTACATAAAAACCACCGCAGCTTTCCATTTTGTGAACGGATACTGGTCTTGCTCCTTATAATAAGTCATGTATAATATTTATAATATTTATAATGTAGTAAGCATTTACCTAATTATAAAATACTTTTGGAGTATATTAATGACATATTTCTTCCTCTGATATGATTAGTGGATCTCGAAAATTAATTTTATAATGGAACCCACAATTTATGTGGGAGGATATAGTATGCCATTAATTTATTCCAAGAATATTCTATAATTCTTTTGTCTACGTATTAGTTGGTAATTTTTTTAATTCTTGATAATTTAGATTTTCAGTCTACATAGGAAACTAGTTTTTATTTTTTATTTTTCCCAAAAAAAAAAAAAAAAAAGTTTTAAAAGTCATGAACTTAATGTAATTAAGTTTAATTTGAAATTAAGATAAATCACTGGGCGGTAACCCTAATAAGGAATGTTAATTAGTTTTAGACCGGACTTATTACGATTCTAATTAAAAGCAAGACATGTGAGAATAGAATCCTAAATTTTTAGGTAAGATTTTAAAATCTCTGTCCACGAGATATCTTGGACACTCCACGAGTCAATAGTGTTTGCAAATTAAATTTGGAACTTTCAGGTTTACGTTACATCCCAGATCTAAATGACCATTGCTGAAGAACAATGTGGTGTGGGGTTAAATTTCCACAATATTAATCAAAATCAACCAAACATCCCTAATTTTAATAACTCCTAGCTAAGAATACCCTGAGGGGTAGGTCAACTGGTCCGGTTGGCCTTGGGTTGCTCCCCAAGTCACTAGTTCCCTCAGGGCCTGAGAATTAGTCGAGGTGCGCGTATCTATGGAACGCTGACCCGGATACCCAAGATTATAAAAAATAAATAAATAAATAAATAACTCCTAAGAATCATAATTTCTTTAATCTAAAATTCCAGCCAAACGAAGAAAGATATATACTCCATAAGTCCTTATGTTAGTGGGGCATGGCATGTGAATTCTGATTCATGTCTTCACCAAACGTACACCAATTTGCTGCTCTTTCTTTTACTTTTTCGCGATTATTTATTTATTTAATTTTGATAAGGGATAGAGCACATATGTGTTTCTTTAAGCACCCCACTTGAGCCGTAACGTTTACTAGTCTTTCCTATAAATACCTCAATCATATGTCCTTATTTTCACTAAGAACCAGGAATCTAATAACTGGCTGTGCCTTGCACATAGATAAAAATGGGGTTCAGCAAGTTTTTGCTGGCCATATGCTTCATGGTGTCAACCTTAATTCATGTCTCCCTAGCCCAAAACTCCCACCAAGACTTTGTCAATGCACACAATGCAGCTCGTGCCAAAGTTGGTGTAGGTCCAATTAGATGGAACTACACGATTGCAGCCTATGCTCAAGCTTATGCTAATAAGAGGATCGGAGACTGCAACTTGGAACATTCAATGGGGCCCTATGGAGAATGTCTTGCTGAAGGTTATGGTATCTTAAGCGCAGTAGATGCAGTGAATTTGTGGGTAAGTGAGAAGAAATACTATAACTACAAGTCCAACTCATGTGTCGGTGATGAGTGCCGGCACTACACTCAGGTCGTTTGGCGTGATTCGGTGCATCTTGGGTGTGCCAGGGTCAAGTGCAACAATGGGTGGTTGTTTGTCACCTGTAACTATGATCCTCCGGGGAATTATGAGGGCGAACGCCCTTACTAAATGGTTTTATAAATTACTTATTATTACGAGTATGTTGTTCCTCAGGAGTGTGTGTGGTAGTAATCACATATATATATGTATACCTTCTGATGGATATAATGAAAATGAAGTCATGTTTATTATCATGGAGAAGAAATTTATTTTCACTGTTTTGTTAATTCTGCGTTCATGCACTAGAACTGAATTACTCTCTAATGAATATGATGTTTCAGTCACAGGAATAGTTTCTCTGAGTAGTTATACTTTTTCCTTCCATTTAACGTGGGAGGCCCGGAGGGAGAGACATATAAGTCAAATCCCTGGAAAAAACTTTTTCCTTCCATTTAACATGGGAGGCCCGGAGGGAGAGACGTATAAGTCAAATCCCTGGAAAAAAACAGACCGTGGGAGGGACCATGTCAAGGAAGGTAACAAGTCAATTTTCTAATAAGGATACAAAATATAAATCCCGAAATGAGAGATAAGGAAAGGGAAAGTAAGGAATTAAATCAAGAATATTTAAGCACATGAAAGATAAGAGTAAAGGTGAGCTGGAACCAGAAATTTACTGCCATATGTTGTATTAATGAGACTTCACATAGTCAACCATCGAATTTACAACAAAAAAAAAAAAAAAGTTCACATAAACTATTACTATTCTCTATTCCATTATAATCATTATTGTTACTATGTAATCCATGCGGATAGGTATCTAGACACTTCAGACATAATCATTTAAGACTATACTATAGCTCTCAATGATATAAAAATACATATATGCAAGGTGGTTTCATGTGTCAAAGTATCTTGTGAACTCAAATCAATTTCAAAAGTAGAGAAAAGTACATTCTCAAAACTTCAAAGTTTTAAATCAATCAAAACTCTTTGAACTTGACTCTCTCTCTCATATATATATATTTTGTTTCTTGATCTTTTTTACATGATTTTTCTTAGTTATTGTAGACAACCCATTTTGTATCGACTAATATCCAAAGTCACTAGTCCTAATGACGAAGAGCCCAAATCACTATCAACAAAAAAAAAAAGAAAAAACACTCAATGCCTTACCCAAAAGCCCATTTCCCATGCTTTAAAGTCAGTTTCCCAAGATTCCTGCCCAAATCGGTGTAAGCAATTCTCATCCGACGTTTGCCAATGTGAGGTTGGTGCAGGCCACATACAAGCAACAACACTAAATCACTCAATATCCAAAACCATGATTGATTTTAGCCTACTAGCTAGCCAAAATCGTTCACCAACCCCTAATTTCCATCCACTTGACTATAAAACAAACTACACCATCCACAACTATCCACAAACACTTAGAAATCATCTACACTTACCCATACTCTCCGTTTTCTCATTTTGAGCTAGTCTTTCAAGGTGGTAAGGTTTCCCATTTTCTCATTATTCACCCTTGAAGTTACAAACAATTTCTTTGAGTGTTGTCAGATTGAGATTGAGTCGAATTCCTTCTCCGCTTGCACATTGAGTTATGGTAGTGATTGATCAAGGGACCGGTCAAATGAACATTACAAAGGTATTGGTTCTACAATTATTATCCTTTTCATCAATTTTGTATTGAGATTGTCGATTGTGTATTTTCTAGTTTATTTCATTCGTATTCAATTGTTTGTCTTGACATAAGTATTGAGTTATGGTAGTGATCGATCGAGGGACCGATCAAATGAACATTATGAAGGTATTGGTTCTACACTATAATCATTATCCTTTTCATCAAATTTGTATTAAGACATTCGATTGTATGCTTTCTAGTTATTTCATTCGTATTCAATTGTATGTCTTGACACAAGCATGATCACTACACCCACAGACACATAATGTAGTGGTTAAGATTAAGGGTGATAATGGTCCGGTCTAGTCCAGTTTTTCCCCTTTTTTAGGATTGGACTGGTTAGGTTAGTCTTTAAAAATTGTGGACCAAGACCAACAAGTTTTGTATAATTTGTGAGATACCGTCAGGGCACCTCAGGGGGTTGTTCATGCTATTGAACCTTTTTAGGGTTATTAGCAGAGGAATAAGTGTAAGATTTTATTTTATGAGCAGCATTCTTTTGTGTCAAAACCGAATTGATAGGATGCCCTGTATGACAGAGAGTTGACCGGTAAAGCCCATTAAGTTTAATGTAATCATATATTGTTGGGCTTTGGTGCACCATTACTACATTTAATAATGTAGGACATGGGTATTTTAATGTGTGGGCCTAAGTTGGGTAAATCCTTTATGGGTTTAGGGTTTACATTAAGGCCTTATATTTATAATATAAATATAGAGTTATAGGGGTCCCTGCTCTCACTCTAACCTACCGTCACTTTTGAAGTCTCCCCATTAGACTTGAACTTAAGAGAGCAAGAGAGCAGAAGATGCCCTATTGCTTCCATCAATTTCATCAATGGATTCAGGTATATTCTTTTAATCACATCTAATATAATATTGTTGCTTATATGCTCATGCTATGATCATGTACTCGATTAGAGGATTTGGTTTACAGTTGGTATCAGAGCAATCATGCTCATACATGGGCTATAAAATATTATATTATTTTTGAATTATTTTATTGATAAAATTCGGTATGAATATATATATGTTATATATATTCTGATTTGGCCGATTCAGTTTATACTATCCTTGTCGGTTCGTTGCTCTCAATAATTAAGTGGGCAGTGCACTGTGTGAATAACATTCACCCTTTGATTAAGTTGAATACATATATGTTATATATATATGTTAAGTTGCACTGTGTGAATAACATTCACCCTTTATTAAGTTGAATCCGTATGTTATATATATATATATATATTAAGTTCAAACGGTATGTTATATATATATATATTAAGTTCAATCGGTATGTTATATATATATATATAAGTTCAAACGGTATGTTATATATATATATATATTAAGTTCAATCCGTATGTTATATATATTAAGTTTAATCGGTATTAACATATTCATATATATGGGTATGATTTGTTAAGTGCATAATTTTGTCACTATAATTTGTTTTTTAATGGCAGTGTATACTTGCACTATATGATTCACTTTTATATTCTCATTAATTATGCATAATATTTGTTTATGAATTATGCAATATTTAATTGTAAATTGAATGAGAAAAATTTGTATACATGCTGAAAATATTTTGTTGGACATTATGGATATTGTGATGCATCCAAAGATTCATTGGTTTTCGTAGGGCTGGATGACTATGTTTCCACACAGTGGGCATACCATTAAGGTCGACGAGAATTGTTGAATTCTTTATAATGTTTTATCATTATTAATTGTTCTTGGATTGCAATGGCATTGGGGTTCAGATGGGTAATGATTATCTCCTCAAGAGGGTCTTTACTTGGTGGAATTTCTGATGGGGTTAAGTAAATGTATGGATGCCAAAATTTAGAATAATTCTTCTGCTCCTAAGGTGTTGAACTCTTCAAAAATTTTGTCATCAGTATATTTAGCTTTTCCATTTGTTTGTGAGGCCCTGTTGCATGTTATGGTCTTTGCTTCAAAAGCAGATCATAATAATGCATTAGGACTCTTGTTAGATTTGTGTTTATATAGTTTACTTTGACAAATCTAAATATAAATTTCTTAATGAAATATTAATTTGCATATAGCCTGTTTACATATGCAATTTTGGTGAGCTTAAATGTCTCATATTTTGTCAGCCCTGGATACCCCTTCCTTTTCTTGGCATTTGTCTTCTATCAAGACTTTGAATAGGACAAACTTTAAGGAATGGAATGAGACATTGCTTGTTGTTTTGGCTATCTTATGCATGATGATTATGCGTTTGTCTATGGACAAGACTATCAAGAATTATCTTGCTGCAGTGAGTAAGAAATTTGTTGTTTTCAACAAGGCAAATAAGGGTAACTACATGCGCCTATTGACCACCCCTCTAGTTTTTGTTTGTTTTGAATCTAACTTGGTGGACGTTCCCTTGAATTCTTGGTGGGTTGATATTGGTGCTTTTATTCATGTTACAAATTCCTTGCATGGATTCAAAAGCAAAAGGAGGCCATATGATGGAGAGGTTGTAGTCTACATGGGCCATGGAGAGAAGGCTTTAGTAGAATTCATAGGAGTAGTTAATTTACCTTTAGCCTCTGGTGGTGTTTTAGTTTTGGATGATGTTGTTTATGTTCCTTCTCTCAGACGCAGTTTAATCTCTGTCTCTAAATTGGATTCTAGTGGTTTTGGTTTTCATTTTGGTAATAAAAGATTTACTCTTTATTTTGGTTCTCGTGAGATAGCTTTTTGGTGCTTTATGTGATGGCTTATACAAGTTAGATTTGGATCCAAATTATCCTTCTTCTCATAAGGTGTTTGCTACTATTAGATCTAAACGTGTTAATGATGAATTTTCTTCGATGTTATGGCATAGACGTTTAAGGCATATTTCGAGAGAAAGAATGGAGAGGTTGACTAGAAATGGTATTCTGGATTCTCTCAACTTTTCAGATTTTCATACTTGTGTTGATTGTGTTAAAGGGAAACTTACGAGAGCTAGGAAGAAAGGGGTTACCCGGAGTGAGGGCCTGTTGGAGATCATTCATACTGACATTTGTGGACCATTTACACCTAGCACCTTGGGTGGATATAGATATTTTATTACTTTCATTGACGACTTTTCTCGTTATGGACATATTTTTCTCATACATGAAAAATCTGAGGCTTTGGATATGTTCAAAATTTATAAAGCTGAAATAGAACTTAAACAGGAAAAGAAAATCAAGATTGTTAGATCAGATCGGGGTGGTGAGTTTTATGGCAGATATGGTGAGGCAGGGCAGATTCCTGGTCCATTTGCAAAGTTCTTGCAGGAATGTGGCGTAGATGCACAATACACTATGCCAGGGGAACCCCAACAAAATGGAGTCGTTGAAAGGAGAAATCGCACACTCATGGACATGGTTAGAAGTATGATGAGTAACACTTTTTTACCTACCTTTTTGTGGGGTGATGCATTGAAGACAGCTACATATATTTTGAACAGAGTTCCTAGCAAATCTATGCCTAAGACTCCGTTTGAATTATGGTGTGGGCACAAACCTAGTTTAAGCCATTTTCGAATCTGGGGGTGTCTTGCAGAAGTGAGACCTTATGATCCTTCCTTGAAGAAATTAGACCCTAGAAGTGTTAGTGGCTACTTCATTGGGTATGCCAATAAATCGAAAGGGTATAGATTTTACTGTCCTTCTTACTTAATGAGGATTGTTGAATCGAAGTGTGCAGTTTTCTTAGAAGGAGACATTGTAAATGAGGTTGTTCAGCCTAGTAGGTTTGCTTTTGAAGAGGAGAGAGTGGCTATCCCTGTACCACCCTCTCTAGAGAGCGCAGTTTCATTGCCTTTAACTGAGCATGTTGATGAGGCAATACCAATTGTTATTAAGGCACAACCTATAGATGATGCACTTTTGAGAAGATCTCAGAGATCCCGTAAGCCTACTATTTTAGATGATTATATGGGTTACCTTCAAGAGCATGAATTTGATATAGGTGTTGTTGATGATCCTTTGTCGTATTCACAAGCTATTCAGTCTTCTCAGTCTACTAAATGGATTGATGCTATGGTTGACGAATTGAAGTCCATGGAAAATAACAATGTTTGGGATTTGGTGGACTTGCCTAATGGTTGTAGACCAATTGGATGTAAATGGGTTTTCAAAACCAAGAAGGATTCAACAGGAAAAATTGAAAGGTATAAGGTTAGACTTGTTGCTAAGGGTTTTAGTCAGAAAGAAGGCATCGATTATAAAGAGATTATAAAGAGACTTTCTCAGAAAGAAGGCCGATTATAAAGTTTCTTCGAAGGATTCTTTTAGAATCGTTATGGCCTTAGTTGCACATTTTGATTTTGAATTACAGCAAATGGATGTAAAGACAGCTTTTCTAAATGGAGATCTAACAGAGGATGTATACATGTTGCAGCCGGATGGTTTTCAAGTATTTGGAAAGGTGCACATGGTTTGCAAACTGAAGAAGTCCATCTATGGGCTTAAATAGGCTTCTAGACAATGGTACTTGAAATTTGATAATGTGGTAACTTCTTTTGGTTTCAAAGAAAATCCTGTTGATCATTGTATATATCTCAAGATTAGTGGGAGCAAGATTATTTTCTTAGTGCTCTATGTTGATGATATTCTTCTTGCCAGCAATGATTTGGGTTTGCTGTGTGAAACTAAGAGGTTTTTGTTCGATAATTTTGAGATGAAAGATCTTGGTGAAGCTTCTTTTGTTCTTGGCATTGAGATTCATCGTGACAGGTCTCGTGGCATTCTTGGTCTATCTCAAAAGTCCTATATTAATAGGGTTCTTGAGAGGTTTAATATGAGTACGTGTTCAGCTGGTGACGCTCCTGTTGTTAAAGGAGATAAACTTTCGAAACTTCAGTGTCCTCAGAATGATTTGGAAAGGAATGAAATGAAAAAGATCCCTTACGCATCTGCTGTAGGCAGTTTGATGTATGCATAAGTATGTATTCGTCTGGATATAGCTTTTGCTATCAGTGTACTTGGTAGGTTTCAAAGTGACCCTGGTATGGATCATTGGAGAGCGGCAAAGAAGGTTTTGAGGTATTTGCAGAGAACTAAGGACTTTATGCTCACATATAGGCGTTCTGACCTTCTTAAGGTCATTGGTTATGCTGATGCAGACTATGCAGGTTGTGCTAATGACTTGAAGTCAACCTCAGGATATGTGTTCATGTTGGCAGGAGGTGCCATCTCATGGAAAAGTGTCAAACAGACACTTACAGCTTCATCTACCATGCAAGCTGAGTATGTGGCTTGTTATGAGGCAACTTTACAGGCTGTTTGGTTGCGAAATTTTATTTCAAGGTTAGAGATTGTGGATTCCATCTCTAAGCCTTTGACAATCTACAATGATAATTCTGCTGCGGTTTGCTTCTCAAAGAATAATAAAAGATCATCTGGATCAAAACATATGCACATCAAGTATTTGGTTGTTAGAGAGAAGATTCTAGAGTTGCAAACTTCTATTATTCATATAGCCACAGAGGAGATGATTGCTGATCCCCTAACCAAAGGATTGCCTCCTAAAGTTTTTAAGGAGCATGTTACTCATATGGGGTTGGTTGAAAGTTTTGATGTTTTTGGTTAGTGGGAGTTATGTCTTTTGTTTAAGTTAAACTGCAGTTCATTATTTTGATTAAGTCAATTTACATTCTCGAGAATATTGATTATGCATTGTTTATGCGTGTTATGTTATTTGCCATATTTTGTGTGCACATGTAAGTTTATTATGGCAGGAAAAGTCTTAAAGCATGTTTTAGCTTTAAGCAGGGCGGTTAACTCATACGGTATACAGGCTTGGACCTATGAGTGAAAGTTCTATTACTTAAGACATAAAGTTTTCGCCAGTCTTAAGGAGCTTCTTGGGAAGTTTTATTGGTTCTTGATAAGAACATATTGTTGGACCTTATGGAAATCGACATGGTGATCACAGTTGCATGTAATTTCCATACCACACATTACCATACCATATTACCTGAGTTGATGGAATTATAAGTATTTTGACTATGTATGGTCTTATATCAATTTTGGATGTATTGACCTATATAATTGGATACTTATGTTTTCATTTAACTAAGGACAAAGTTTAAGGTGTTACTCTCTTGGGCATTCTGTTAGGATTGTGGCCACATAGAGTATTATCAATTCGGAGAGTCAAGTTTTTCTTCTTTAAAAAAAAAAAAAAATCTTTTGACTTATGCTGCTCAAGTGGGAGAATGTAAGATTTTATTTTGTGAGCAGCATTCTTTTGTGTCAAAACCGAATTGATAGGATGCCCTGTATGACAGAGAGTTGACCGGTAAATCCCATTAAGTTTAATGTGATCATATATTGTTGGGCTTTGGTGCACCTTAGCTACATTTAATAATGTAGGACATGGGTATTTTAATGTGTGGGCCTAAGTTGGGTAAATCCTTTATGGGTTTAGGGTTTACATTAAGGTCTTATATTTATAATATAAATATAGGGTTATAGGGGCCCTGCTCTCACTCTAACCTACCGTCACTTTTGAAGTCTCCCCATTAGACTTGAACTTAAGAGAGCAAGAGAGTAGAAGACGCCCTATTGCTTTCATCAATTTCATCAATGGATTCAGGTATATTCTTTTAATCACATCTAATATAATATTGTTGCTTATATGCTCATGCTATGATCATGTATTCGATTAGAGGATTTGGTTTACAATAAGGAGTCGCCACCTGGTTTATAAGTCTAGAAACCATATATATGATTTTATGCACAAAAGGACTAGTCCTTATTAGGTTTGGAAGTAAGGTACATCTTGGGAAGGTGTTAGGTACCGAATAACACCCAGCCTAATGGCTGGCTTTCCTCTTTCTTAATATTCTTGAAAATAGTTTATAAAATAAATCCCTAAACACACAAAAGCAATTAAACCTAAAACTATGTCAATCAAGGAGTAATCAAAGTATGAGAACTAGGGCAAAATACTCATATTAAATGAAAGGAAGAATCCTAACCTGAATCTAAGTTTATCACCCAATTGTAGGGAAAAATCCCCACAACAATCAAATAACATAAACTTTAATGAAAGATATATTATAAACCATAGAATATGCTTTAGCAAAAATATAGTCATGGCATAATCATTGAAGCATAAAAGATATGCTTTTGATAATAATCATAGCAAAAGGTCCATTAAAAAATGAAGGACATGCTTTAGAAGGCAAGTACTCATGGCGATATTTATTGAAGAACATTTTCTTGAATACAAACTCAATCAAATTCATTAAAGATGGTTTATGGGCTCCTAGATGGAAAACCTAAAATGAGAACAATGATTTAACTAACATAGGCATAAAATTCAATAAAGCTGGGCATGAAAACATCAATTAAATAAAAGATAATTCTTAAAACAAAGATTGAAACATGCAGACTAAACTAAAAGTAAACATATAGTAAAACAAACAATTTAATGGGATTGGCATGGACTATTGAGAAGATCCATACCTAACATTTGGGGAGCTTGTAGCAAATTAGCAAATATATCATCGGTTTTTTAAATTAATCTCTTGACAGGGTTGTGTGTTGAACACCAAAAGGAAGGCTTGGATGCCTAGGTTAATGATTGCAATTTCATGAGAAATGGGCTAATCTTCCAGTTGAAGAATTAGATAATAGCTACTTTCTCTAAAGCTCTCCCTCACTACCTTTTTCTTTCTAACTAAGCAGGAATTCACCACTCTAAAACTACTTCTCCTAAACTCTACTATACCAGTACTTCTTGGTATTTTTTGTGTTTCTTTTGGGTTTCTAAAGTTTTTCTTGTGTGAAGGTATAGGGTTCCTTTTCTAGGTTTGCTTGAAAAAAAAGTAAACTGAGACCTCTCTAGAGAAAACAGGTTAATTCCTACGATTAAGGTTTCTGGTTGGAGGCCCTAGTGTACGCATAGATGGAGAGGTGTGTGCCCCTTCACTACAAACGTGCTCCTAAAGGAAATAGGCATACGCCGCTTAGGTTAAACAACTAGGTTTGGCTCAAATTCTAGAAGATTCTGGTAATTTTCAACACACATTGTCTTATAAACGCTTTTGGTAATCCCCACTGAGACCAGAGACCATGCGTATTGACCGGTACAAATTGGGGTGTCTACATAATCATTGGTCCAGTTTGGTCTAATTTGTGTGGTTCGGTTAACTCTGTCTAATTTGGTGGTTCGGTCCGCTTTAAAACTACATAATCATCAGCTTGCACTTTTTGGGGGAGACCTTGGTTATCTCCAACATGAACTTGCAGTCTCATCCACGTGGGTGGGAGGAGCTAATTTAGTCATCTGAAAACAAAGAAACAACAAAGATGCAAAATTGTGAGGACAAGTCTCAAAACTCGTAATCATTTAGATTTTTTAATTTGTTTTTAAAGCCCCATCAAACAAATTCAAAATTTAGCTCACAACAATTTGTTATCAAAATTGAAGCTAATAGATATTAGAGAGAGAGAGAGAGAGAGAGAGAGAGAGAGAGAGAGAGAGAGAG
>OU015767.1:11060536-11078586 GCA_907173295.1 Fagus sylvatica
CTGTGCAGATAATTTTGGGACCATCGACAATATTTCAAAAAGAAAAAGAAGAGAAAAAGAAAAGAAGACCTTTTACTTATAATAAAAATAGAAAAAAGAGCCCCAATTTGAGATTTGGATTGAGGCCCCCAAAAATGATTGGGCCGGTCCTGTTATCAACAAGCTGAAGACCAAATCCATGCTCCATGCACAGACACCTATTGGAAGAGGCTGGGGAGTTGCTGAAAGAAGTCATATTGTGTTTGGGTGAAGAATTTGCTATTTATATAGAAAATCTAAAACAATGGGATTTACAACCCCATCATTCAAAATCCCAATAATTATCAATTTCATTGTTTGGGTATAGATAAGGGAATCACACTTAACTAAATTAATACTGCACTAATATTTTTATTTTTATTTTAAAAGAAATCCACAGTGAAATTCAAAGCATAAAAAACAGTACATTGAAATCAATTAATACTTATAAAAAAATAAAAACGAAATCAATTAATAGCCATGAGTTTCAAGGTCCTCCACACTTGGGTACTCAACAGTCCACAATCCTTGTAAGAATAGTGTATGAGTAATAATTGTCAACTATAGCCATGGGTTTCAAAGTCCATGGCTTAATATTGGCCATGGAGAGTTGGGGCTAGTATTATTTTTAATGAAATATTCATTCATGTTGGTAAAATTGGCATCCTTGATGAACTTCACTGGTGTCATTGTAGATGCGTAGACGTTGCCGGAAAAAAAGGGTGCCACATTTACTGTATTTCATGGCAAGTTTCCGGCGACAACCACAAATCTAAAGAAGAAGAAGGAGAAGAACCCAAAGAGAAGACAACATTAACAAGTAATTAACAACAACAAAAAAGTATAAGACTCTTATGAGTCGCTGTGTCCAAGTTGTTAAAGCAAGCAGTAACCCAAAAGAAAAAATCTGAAGAAGAAGAAGAAGAATAAGAAGAGGTAGAGGAGTTGGTGGTCCTATCTTTGTTTGTGGTGGTGGGTTGCGCTCGTGACCTTTCAGAACCGATTTAAATTCTATTTAGAGTTGGGCAAATATTTTGTTATCAAGTTCATATTGATTTTGTGGGCTGGCTGGGAGCATTGAACATTGGATTTAGGAAATAACGTCTTTCTTGGTGGACTTTCTATGTGGGATTTTGAGCCCTCAAATCCTTGCTACAATTCCCCTTGAATTTTGAAATTTCTTTCCATGCTTCACCCAAACAAGAAAGTTTTTGTTATGTAATTTAAATATGCTGTCATGGGTCTAAATTCCATGTACAAATCCCTTACCCAAACACACTATCAATGTTTGTCGCTGTTCAAGCGGTGGGCAGGGAAAGAAACAAAGTGGTTGTTTTAGCTAAATATGTTCTAATTAAACTCACAAGGTAGTGTAGTATGGAAAGGGAAACTACCTCCATTCATGCATTATATTTTTTTGGAGGACCAAGTCACTTTTAAATCAGTAAAAGTAGAGATACCTTTTCTTAAAAAATAAATAAATAAATAAAAGGATTTCTTAACTTTGGTACGAGATGAAAAGATGGTATGAATTGTGATATAGATCTTCAAATTTTTAAATGAGTTCTTCTAAAGATATAAAAAATTTCACAATATTTTCACAATAAAATAAAGTGTCAACTCACAACAAGCTACATCAACTTGTTTTGAAAAAATTGTGAGATTTTATTATGCAATATAACCACCTAGGGTTTTTAAATTGGTGAAATTGACCTTCTAAGTACATTTTTTTGTTGATTTTACTAGTAGAAATTTGCCACGTGCATTACATGTGACCACTTTATAATAAAAAATTCATTATTATAAACTCAAGTGCAATGCATATGACAAATTTTGTTAGAAAAATTGACACAAAATGATACTTAGAGGAGCCAATTTCATCAATTAAAAAATCCCAGGTGAATATTGCAAAATTGAAACTCCAGAGGTCAGTTTGCAAATGATCTAAATCCCAAGGGGTGATTATGCAATTTAACCATTTTAAATTCTCGCTATTATGGTCGTTGCTGTAACTATTCCTTAGCATCATCAAACAGACGTGACTAACTAGTAACAATAATAAGAAAACTCTTAAGGCAAAACCAATAAAATAAAATTCGAAATTAATCCTACAAATTTTTTGATTAATTGAAACAAGTAACAAAAGATATACTTTTAAAAGATTAACTTAAAAGTATAATTTGAATATAAGAAATTAGAATAGGCCATTTCATCGGTTATTAACTTATTATCTATTAATTAGTGGCTACACTAACGCATAGCTAGCACTGCTTAGATAGGAAATCAGGTTTCTATTTATTTTAATGAAACTGCAAGTAACACGTCCCTTTGTATAGGTGGTTGCTTCATTTGGAAAAAGGAAGAACATGTGAGTTATTTTGATCACTGCACCACTTTTACATATTTTTGAGACTTAACTGGAGTTAACCGCAAAGTTTACATGTCCAATGGGGAAGTTTTTGTGCTTTAACTTTGCTTAAAATGGTGACATCAACAACTTAAGTCATTCTACTTCCGAATTAGCAGGTAAAAGAATTTCATTCCTTTCCCTATAAATAGCCATTTTCATGTTAGAATTCTCGTCAATCACCTAACATTTCACAAACCAAAATCATGAATTTGTGTAAAATTTCACTTGCTCTTATTTGTGTTGTGGGCTTAGCCCTGCTTCACACCTCTCAAGCCCAAAACTCGATACAGGACTATCTCAATGCTCACAATGTGGCTCGAGCACAAGTTGGTGTCCCAAATATCACATGGGACAACACGGTGGCGAGCTATGCTCAAAACTACGCTAATTCAAGGATCGGAGACTGCAATCTCGTGCACTCAAACGGGAATTATGGTGAGAACCTTGCCAAAGGCAGTGGTTCGTTTACAGGGACAGCTGCAGTGAACTTGTGGGTGGCAGAGAAGTCTTGCTATAACTACAACAACAATTCTTGTGTTGGGGGACAGTGCTTGCACTATACTCAAGTTGTATGGCAAAATTCAGTTCGTCTTGGGTGTGCTAGGGTTCAATGCAATAATGGGTGGTGGTTTGTCACTTGCAACTATGATCCTCCGGGCAATTATGTCGGACAACGTCCTTATTAATTAGTCAAGCTTGAAGTGATGACCCCTAAGACTTGACTGCTAAGAGAAAATAAATATATATATGAAGAATGTATTCAATAGTTGTTAAGCTTTTGAGAAAATAAAGCCAGTACTCTCTGCTCTGAGTAGCCACTGAAGATTTATTTTAGCTTCTCAGAAGCTGTTATGCTTGTTTAAAAGAATATGCTTTTTTTTTCTTTTTTTTTTAAATCACTAATTCAAGGCTTTGATGTCACTAAAACCGTTGTTTTACATTTACATGAACAGTGGTGGTCTTTGTTAAAGTTCAAAGATATATATATATATATATATATAATAAGGTTAAAAAAATAGTTTCTTTAACTATTTAAATGACTATCTTTGAGCCAAAATAAAAGTGGAATCCACAAATCTTTTGAGGCGTATCTGAATTTAAGACATGTTCTCTTTCCAAAGGAGATTAACATCATATGATCACTTTGAATAAAACCATTTAAGAGTGAATGAAAAACTGGCTCTTAAGTGCGCACTTAAGTATCGTTTAAACAGGTAAAATTGTTGAATCCTATTTAAGAAAAGAAAGAGACAAATTGTGAGTTTAAATACTATGGTCGTGTCTATTGGGTTGGGCCACACAATTAAACAGTCATTAATACACTGTTCAACAACTACAATAACAAACTAAACACATTTAATTAAAAAAAAACCAATAGCATTATAATAAAAAATTGTACGAATCTCCCTTGAGGTTTATTGAAATTACAAATTGATAAAATACCATTTTTAACTTCACTTTCTATACAAATTGATAAAATACCATTTTTGCCTTCCATTTCTGATCAAAATTCTCATTTTACCCCTTAAAAAATTGCAAATTTCTCCTTTTACCCTCTTTTGATTAAGGGTGGGGCCACAAATGACTATTGTAAGTTCAATTTAATTGTATTGATCTTCCTTGAGGTTTATTGAAAATACAAATTGATAAAAATACCTTCTTTTTTTTTTCCCTTCATTTTCTAAGCAAAATCTCATTTTACACTCCTTAAAAAATTGCAAATTTCTCAATTTACCCACTTTTGATTAAGGTTGGTGCCACAAACCACTACTTTAAGTTCAATTCAATATATTTCCCCTTTTTCTTGGTTAAGCACTAATTAAACAACAATATTGAAGAGTAAAATCAGTAGAACAAATTAGGCAAGCATGCATCAAGACTCAGAAGTTGTCCACAAGCTAACCCACGCAAAGCTAGCAAGGAGAAACTAAAAAAAGAAATATGGTGAGGTGTGGCGGCACCTCTAAGACTAAAACTAATGTAGGACAGTTGGCAGAAGAGATTTTGGAGCAGTTTGAGTGCTAGAAGATCAAACTGGCTTCCCAAGATTCTTGATATTTACGATTGCCCTAAATGAGTCATAACTTTTGATTCAAGATGAGTTACGGGCCCCGCAAGATATGTTCGGAAAAGCTCCAGAAGATTTAAAAGTAAGAATTTGGATCTATTTATCATTTTTTGTAATTTTTTTTTTTAAAGTCAATTAAAGTTTGCTTTAGAGAATATAAATACTGGTTGTAACTTGTAACAGACTCAATTTCATTATTTAGCCGTCAAATATATTTATCTTTTTGAAAGCTTTCTTTTACTGAAGGATTACAATTTTTTTAAGATTGGCACAATTCGTACTCGTTATTTTTATCAGGTTTTATTCTGCGTCAAAGACTATTGAAGAAACTCGTAGGAGGAGCTCTCCAGATCCAACAAAAGTTAATAAATAAATTAATAAAAATAATAAAAAATGGAAGAATCCAATAAAGCTGTGTTTTCTCATGTTTTAATTTGGTGGAAAGAAAATGTAAGACTGCTTCTTAAAGTTCCTTCTCGGAGATAAACAGAGAGATATGAGTAGACAATTTGGTAAAGAAAATGTCATTTGAAACTAGAGTAAAATGTCATTTTTGTAACATTTTTTTTTTAATAGTAGTAGACATTTTGGTTGAATAGGGTATTAATGAGAGTTTGATTGTCTACTTATTCTTCTAATTGCAAAAAGCTAATATGACATATTGGTATTAGATTTAGAGGATGTAAATAGATGCTTTTACAACAATTCTATAATAAAAATAAATAAATAAATAAAAAGATGCTTTTACAACAAATCATGTTGTAAATTTATTGTTTTATAGTAATATAGAAGTGAAGGTTGAAGACTTATGCATTTGTCCCACATTGAAAACAAAGTCTTTTATTTATTTTTATATAAGATAGAAATCCTAACTATTTTATTCTAAATGTGTGTGTGAGGGCTCGAACCCACACCAAACACTAATATTTTAAATGAATAAAGTGAACCTATGGACATGTGGCTCTACTACTTGCATACGTGTGTGGTGTAATGTGTCGTCTTAGTGGCGCACTTGGCAATTGGCATGTGTGATTAAGATCGGATAGTCATCTTTTAATTTATTTAAATTAAGTGAGATGCATTAGATCATAACCCATGAAAGTTATTAATTATTTTGAATAGTTATATTGTTCTAGAACAGTGCCAATTAATGACTGTAAATTAAAGAGCAATGCCTAATTAACTGTCAAATATACCTGTTTGATATAAAATCAAACTTTTTCAAAGTTTGTTGCAAACCTTGAATTAAAATTGCTAATCTAATTTCGAACTTTAAAATGGTGTGTTTGGTCTGAATTATGCCTTAATGACAAGGAAATTTTTTGTATGGTAGCAAACAAAGTATGAAGGATGAAGTAGAATTGTAGATCCAACAAGATAAATATATAGATATTTTGCATTAAAGGTTACAAAGTATAAGTACAATAAGAACAACTTACAAACACTAATGAACACACTTGAGTACACTTGAAGAACACACTTTGAACACACTTAAACACACTTTAGATCACAATGGATCTCTTGCACATGAGTTGTGGAAGTTGAGTTGTAGAGAGAGACTTTGAAAAATAAACCTTCTTATTAATAGTCAAAAGGGTGGTTATTTCCATCAAATAACTACTCATCAATAACTACTTTGGATGGTTTATTTTTAGGAAAATAACTACTCTCAATAGTTTGGAGATCATGACACATGTCATCCACATCATAGAAGTTATTGGTGGTTACATCCTACTATTAACTTTCTCCAAGAAAGTTGGAAATAATGACACATGTAAATGGAAATTACAAATAATTTTATTTCTATATAATTACACATATAATATGGCTACCAATTTAATATATTATGATGGTCAATATTATATATATAACACAATATAATAAAATTATTTTTATGTGTAAACAATACTATTTCGAATTGAATACTCTTTAAGGGAATTAAAGAAATTTGTTTTCTGTAATTGGTAACCTTGTTATATCATGGAGGTGAATTGCCTTAACCCTATAATAAAAGTCTTTTAGAGTGGGGGCAATTATCACATTAAAGAAAGTGATATCACGCCTCAAAGTTACAGTGTTTCTTCTAATCATATCAATTTCTTCAACAAATCCTTTTTGAATTTAATCTATTTTCAATTTGTTTCATACACACATGATTAAGGTCAAGTCTGTGTTTTAATAATTCACATCGGGCTACCTTTTTGTTTGTTTCCATAATTCAGTTCGTGGAAACATATTTTTTCTCCAAAGAGAGGATTAGAGGCTGTTTATCCCATCACCTCAAATACGGGATGGAACGTTTCTACAACATGCATGTTTAAAGTTCAGGATTGAAAATTATATCACTTTCTTTCATTTTCCTTATTTTTTCTTAATTTATTAATTTCCGTTATAAGAATAAAAATAAATAAAGAAATAAATAAATGTAGGTTAATTATATCTACATGTTTAGTATTAATATAATCAAGAGAACGGGGAACAAATTTTATTTTGAAAATCATTTTTGTTATTTTTAATGTAATTTTTGGTAAGTAAAACATAATGTTGAGTATTGAGTCAAATTGAATGCAATATTGTCATGTCAAATTGTTTGGCTTTTGCATTCTTATCCTCATAGTCATCAATTTAATATTTTCTTTCTTTGGTGAAAATTTTGTGTTCATATATATACTATGACCACTTAAGATGAAATCATGGTTTTGTGAGAAGCCATTGGAAGAGTACTTAGATTCAAATCCTCCATTCGCAATTATAAAATTATCAAAGAAAAAAAATAATGCTTCTTCTACACGTATTTGAGCGTGAAATTATCTAAAATAACAATCTTTTATGTGTATTTCTCTATATATGATGTTGCTTTCGCTTCATGATGTAGATGCAGTTGGCTAGATTGACTGTTCTTTTGATTTGTGATATGTGCAAGTTCATGACCCGCTTGTTTCACGTCATTTTAAACTTGTCTCACATCAAGTCTATGTTCCCTTTTAATAATTCACACCCAAATACCTTTTTCTTTTTAGGATAGGATTAGCTTTAGTGCTCCAGTGTATTGGAGCCGACGCGATCGTGACACGCAGCCAAAATTGAACACATATTCAAATCGTGTTGGCTCCAATGCATTGGAGCCAAGCCAGATCCTTTCTTTTCCTTTTTTTTTTTTTTTTTTTTCATAAGAACATTATGGCGGAGGAATGAAGAATGGGGCAGCACTTGGAAAAGTAATATCCTTAAAACAAGGTCTGAAAACAAATTTTCTTCTCCTAAAAGAGGGCTTTGATCGAATCATACGAATGGTAAGAGCCAGGTTATCCCATCACCTCACTTTAAAATGGCTGGTTGGAGTTAGAAAAAAAGTGAGACTAAATATTTATAAAAAAAAAAATGGAAACTAATAATATTGATAAATAATTAGTAGGACTCTAAATTTAAAATTTTTTGAAAAGCAAAAGCCTCTTAAGGAACAAACTTATTATGAAAAGTTAAGGGGGGAATTACTACAATTTAAACTAAAGTTAGGACTTTATAATTAGCCTACATTTAAGTGGAAAAAAAGTGCAATTTAACCTTAAAATTATTCATTTTCCTTTAATTAGTTTAATGATTATTTAAAATAAATCATTATATATGATATATTTCATTATATTTTTCACATAAAGTAGAATCATACCAATTCTCGATCCGATCCTACATTTCGGTCCATGTGGACCTCTCACAAATTTTACATAGGATCCTGATTTTAACAATTTTGCTTTCAAGTAAGTTATGGTCTTTTGGATTTTCCCAAGGAAGTTGTACGTAGCTTGGTGACCCATTGAGTTGGTAGGATCAAGCTTGTACAACTACATCTCAACTTGAGGGTCTCTGGTCCATATAACTTCAAAAAGATAAGGCTCGGGCAGAAATCTTGGCTTGAGGGGATTGCAAAGGATAGATAACAGTTGTTTGAGGATGGGGAAGATTATATACTTTATGAATATGATTTTTCTATTCTACTTTTTATGTTCCACTTTATACTCCATCAATCACAACTCGACACATTTTTTTTTTTTTCCTTATAACATAAAAAGTGAGATAAAATATATTTATTCATTATAGCTAGATTGACTGTTCTTTATTTTGTAGTCAGTACAAACTACAAACATCATGTTGTCACTGGCGGATGTGAGCTTGATAATTGATAAGTCTGACATAATTTTCAATTCAAAAAGTTTTTAGATACAAATTTTTATTTTTTAAATAATTACATGTTGTCAATAATTAATTATAAAATAATGTTAGTAGTAAATCCAAATAAAAAGTAATTAAAAACAGTCAATTCAATTATTATAAAAAATATTGTAAAATATGTTATGAGGTGATATTACTTTTTTCATGTCAAGTCTATGCTTTAATAATTCACACCCGGTTTCCTTTTTGTTTTTTCTTGGAACATTATCGCGGAGGAATGAGGAAGTGGGTTAGCACTTAGAAAAGTACCTCCAAAAAAGTCCGTGGAAACATATTTTTCTCCAAAAAGTGGACTTTAGCCAAATCCAATGAATAGTTTAGCTAAAAAAACAAGAAGAAAAAAGAACAGGTTAAAACTCACGTTAAAATGGTTGGTTGGAGATAGAGAAATACTGAGACAAAATTTTTTAAAAAAATGAAAATTAATAATATTGATAAATAATTAGTCGGAAAATTTAAGTCAATGAAAGTGTTTCATTTTAATCTATAAAGTTTGTCCCAAAATTCATAAATATATATTTTTTTCATTTCAATCCTCTAACTTTAGTGCCCAACCTTCCAAATTAAGGATAGAGACATTTCGAGTAAACTTAAAAATATAAGTTAAAATGAGACCTAAGGATGAGAAGTAATTTTGAAACTTTATTGAGGACTATTTATTTTTTATTTTAGTTCTCTAAATATTAGATACTAACGGGTTCATTTCATTCCAAATTATAAATAGTTGGGGAGGGGGGATTTGAACCCTCTTTGTTGAAAACACCATAAAGTTATAAGTACAAGATTTTGGTTAAGTTACTGGTGCAAAAGTCTCAAACTTTTTACTAATAAATGTTATTTTTATAAGTTAAATTACAATTGCATTCTAATTTTGGTCAAAATTTAAGTCATTTAACTTTAAATATATATTTTTTTCATTTCAATCCTCTAACTTTAGTAAAAATTCAAGTAAGCCTTTACTTATTTATTTATTTTATTTTAGCTCTAACTTTCATTTCATTCCAAATTATAAATACCCTCTAAATTTATAAGTTTTACAACTTTTTTACCAAATTGATGTCATTTTTGGGCACTTAGCGGCAACTTTAATGGAAGGACTGAATTTGATATTAAACGGAAGTTAAAGGTCTAAAATAGAAAAAAAAAAAATTAGAGGTCTGAAATGAATTTTGACTAAAATTAGAGGGTATAATTTATAATTTAGCATTTTTTATTTTAGAAATCATGTATAACAACTTATATATATAAGTGAATATTTTGACCTTAAGAAAGATAAAGTGAAACTCAAACTAGTTACCTTCGTTTCATAAGTCATAGTTCCTAACTGTTTATGTTACCCACTGGAGTTATTACAGTTATTAATGGAGTGATAAATCTTCCTTAAATCTATGTCCTTAGTACACCTATTAGTAAGACCAATTATACATGGTTTTAGGAAAATGGGGGTGTACAGTAAGAATAAAAGGAATTTCATTAGATACTATATTTTAGGTTTCCTAATTGAATTTAGATGTGAAAAAATTAATTTTTGCCGATAAGCAATCGAATTACTTGTTTAAAATATTTTTGATTGGAGCGAACGTTGAACTTTATTTTGGTTCAAGATTAATATAGTTTTAATTACCATGTTCAGGGTACGGATTGCCAAAATAAAGGAAAATTATACCGAGTCCTAATATTGAACCCTACTTAAACTCATATTGTAACGTCCCCGGCTCTGATACCAACCGACGCACTACTCAATATTGTCCTCTTTGGGAAAGACACACAGCAGTCCCTCAAGGTTTTGTCCCGGGGAATAGCTCCTCCCAGAGCCCCAGGCGCGTCCCCCATGTGTAGAACCTTGGACCCTTAAGTCCATTGAATTCTACACATGAGTACCATTAAATGGTACTCATGTGTAGAATTCAATGGACTTAAGGGTCCAAGGTTCTACACATGGGGGACGCGCCTGGGGCTCTGGGAGGAGCTATTCCCCGGGACAAAACCTTGAGGGACTGCTGTGTGTCTTTCCCAAAGAGGACAATATTGAGTAGTGCGTCGGTTGGTATCAGAGCCGGGGACGTTACACATATCAAGGTAAAAACTATATTATGTTTATATGACTATCAAATTTTTGTTGTATAATTGAGTTATGTCGTTATTTTTATTTACACTAAATTCTGTTTTGTAAAATTAAATATATGTTTCATAATAATGTTTCAATCTTTGCCTTTTCTTGACTAAAATCGTGACTGATTATTGAAATTAAGATTTGATTTGTGCAAGCTCTGACTGAGCTAAAGCATGAAGCTACTGGGCTTGAAGCTAGAAGAATACGAAGCAAAACCTTATTACTTGATCAATTCAGTATTATTGGATTCCCAAGTGCCAATACATGACTTATTTAATGTCAACTCTCTAACTCATAGATGTTTAGATGAGGACATAGTTGATGAAAAGCTCTTAGTAAGGTCGCTGCCCGTTAATGTTGCCACGGGGGTCATAGTTGCAACCAATGAATGTGCCGCCCGTTGTTGCATCGCACTTTCGCGCAACCTAGACGAGCTGAGTTTCTCCAAACCACCTGAGTGTAGTGGCCGCAAACACCACCAACACATGAATTAGAGTTGTAGTTATAGCTGGGCTTCTCAGCGACCCACAAGTTTACTGCAGCCGTGCCACTGAGGTCACCACTGCTCCCTGCAAGGTTCTCACCATAAGGACCACCCGAGTGCACAAGTCTGCAATCACCCTTACGTTGATTGGCATAATTCTGTGCAAAAGCTGCTAAGTTAGCGTCCCATGTCATAGGTCCAACACCCACCTGCGCACGAGCTGCGTTGTGAGCATTGACATAGTCTGCTGGTGAGTTTTGGGCATAGGAAATATGGACTATGGCTAAGAACAAGACAAAACCAATTGCTTGTGAAATTTTACTCATCCCCATATTGGTTTCTCTTCTATAAAGCAAAGCAAAACCTTAGGTGGGTGGTATATGCTTTCATTCATTAAACAACAAAATCACGAAATCGTACAGAGAGAAAGAGAGATAGTCTAGTAATAGATAGGTAGCAGAGGCAGAGGCAGAGGCTTCTAGCAGTAACTAGCATCAACAATTGCCAACTCAAGCTTGAAAAAACAAAATGCTTGTGGCTAGGATAACTACACAGGATTTAAGAATGGGAAAAGAGAGGAAGCGGAGGTGAGAGGGGAAATAGCAGTGGTTTGTTATAGAGAGATAGATAATTATAATTTAGTTTTAGGGTTAATTTGATTTGGGTGGGGTGGGTTAATTTTAATTCGGGTGGGTTTTTTTTTTTTTTTATTTGGATTTGGATTAATTTTTTTTGGGTTGAGTTGTTTTTAAATGGGTATGTCATGTCATATCCTAATTGTCATTAAAAAAAAAATTACATGTCAATTAAAAATTGTCCACGTCATAATTCTGTTAGCCACGTATACACCAAGTTAATGAAAACTAACGGAAGGACTAATGGTGCATCATTTTGAAACATCAGCGACCATTTCTGCCCGATTTAAATGTTAGGGACCAAACGTGCAATTTGGATAAACGTTAAGGACCAACAATGTATTTAACCCATGTTTTACTTTACGATAGTACAATATTTGTTAATATTAGTAATTTTTAATTTATTCTTGTAAGAAGTCTGTCATATTTTGTAATACTTATGTCATTTATTGTAATTCCAGTTAATACACAACCGGTTACTAACTTTTTTTTTAATTATTTTTTTATTCTAGCGGGACCGTCCCTCTGGCGGGACATAAGAATTTCCGTGAAAAGAGATGCTTGAAAAGTAGTGACTGGTGAACTCTTTTTCTTCCATGGATGGCTGATCAGACGGTCAATCTGTTTCGTGAAAATCGCCCGCTGATCCCGTGAGTTGTCACATGTCACTCCTAGTCCTACCACATGCAAGTTTCAATCTATAACGGATAAAAAAGGATAGGTCGTTTCGACCACTCAACGTCCAACGGTCCAAGGTAATAATATTCAAACATATTTTTGGGTCATCCCTCCCAAATCTGATATTCTTATTGGTCTATCAAAAGAATTTTATACTCGGTAATCAAGGATGTTCCATTCCGCAACACACAAAAAAGGGGCATGTTCGTTCCGAAATTTCATAACTTTCTGAGAAAGAATTTAAGCCTGACATGGTGGCTAAAGTCATGGTGATATCCGTGAAATGTTAGGGCCCTAAACATTCGAGCTTGTCAATCTTTGTTTTAAATTAAAGAGTAGGATAGGGGAATTTATTCACAAGACTAAAGTTACAATAATGACATTGGATGAGCAGCTGAAATTGTTGACCTCTTTTATATCTCAACGTCACAAATTTTATTTTAATTTTTTTGAGATATGATAGAAATTTTAATTTAAACTCACATATACGTATATTTTGAAGATTTCGGGGTTTGAACCCACACTCTCATAGAGGGGTGGGACTTTTTTAAAGAAGGGGATTACCACTAGACCGAATACCCAAAGGGGGATTACCACGTCACAATTAATTATTCAAGAGAGTAATATTCTTTTTTGTTCCATGAATTCCATTAATCAAATTTATAATGAGATTTATAATTCACTTGATTTGATTTGATGAGTGTTTTCACATAATATTATTTAATTTTCTCAACATTACTGAAACGAAATTTAGAAGTGACTTAGAAAAAATACAATAATGTGATACCCCCTAACTTTCACATGAATGATCCTACCATAAAATATAATTCGTTGTACCCACTAAACGTCATTATACTCCCAAACATTGTATAATTACTCAGTAAAGTGTTCTAGAAATTAAAAGAACTTGGTCCTTATTCAATCGTTTGAGATTACTTTTATTTGAAGTTTTTGCGTCGTGTTTATAGGCGATGATTGGGATTTCCCGAATGGACTGTAGATTGATGAAAAGAAAGAAACCTAACTCATGCTAGTAGCAGGGGGATTGGATCTTGACCATTAACAGGAAAATATAGAATGAAGCTTTTTTTGGGTAAATAAATCTAGAATGAATCTTGTAAATTGAATACCATTTGTTAGAGATATGGAATGATATGGAATATTAAGTGTCTCCATATGCATGGTCTCATGAATGAGATCCCTAATACCACGGCATGGTCAACAAAGCATAATTATTTTCACTTGTATAATTTAATTCGACATGAACAAATCATGTTCTACATAAAAGCCACCGCAGCTTTCCATTTTGTGAACGGATACTGGTCTTGCACCTTATAATAAGTCATGTGAGAAATTCTTGCTGGTACAACTGAAATATGATTGTAGAAAAATGTATAATATTTAGGTTTAAATATCGTTTTGGTCCTCAATCTTTGGCCTTTGTGTTAAATTGGTCTCTAACCTTTCAACTGTGTCAAATTGGTCCTCAACCTTTCAACCTTGTGTCAAAATGGTCCTTGTCGTTAAGTGTTGGATGAAAAATACTGACGTGGCTAATAGTCTTTTCCTAATATAAAAAATATATGGCATGGCATGTCACCTCATATTTTAATTTTTTTTTTAAATGCCAACTCAAATTAAAAAAAAAAAAAAAAAAATTTTTTTTTTTTTTTTTTTTTTTTTTTTTTTTTTTCAAGTAGTAAAAGTCTGAAACTCTGAATCCCTAATCTTCAAAATCCCTTGCCCTCTCTCACTCGCTCACCCTCCCAATCCACCGCTGGCCCAATACCTCTGGTTACCACCCTGCTGCATTAGCTCAAGTTGTCAACTTGGACTTATGTGGGACCAAGAGGACCAAGGCTTTTTGTGGGACCCTTTCAGGCAAAAACCGTACAAAAAAATAGGTTCGGGACAAATGTGATCTGAGGGACTTTTGTGGGCCATTCCGCGTATGGACTGTAGTCCAAAATCAGTCCTCAAACTAGGAGAATTTCATCTATTATTGTCCAAAAACAACACTTTCTCAGCTGTTCATATATTAGTCCAAACATCATAGGGTGGTAACCTGAGTTGTTGGGGCTAGCGGTAGATTGGGAGGGTGAGAGGCAGTGAGAGAGGGCAGGGGAGACTTTTTTACTTGATCAAAAGAAAAAAAAAAAAAAAAAAAAAAAAAAAAAACATGATCAAATCTTTTTTTTTTTTTTTTTTTTTGAGTTGGCATTTTTTTTAATTAAAATATGAGTGGCATGCACGTTAGATATTTTTAATATTAGAAAAAATCGTTAGCCACGTCAGCATTTTCCATCTAACATTTAACGGCAATGATCATTTTGACACAAGGTTGAAAGGTTGAGGAGCAATTTGATATATTTGAAAGGTTAGGGACCAATTTGACACAAAGGTCAAAGGTTGAGGACTAAAACGGTATTTAAACCTAATCTATATCTATACTATAATGTAAAACCGAAACTTTTTGACTTTTGGTTGACCTCATCATGTTGCGCCACATAAGTTTTTGAAATCTCACAATTTTACACCTCATTATTTTAATATATATTTTCTAATTGAATTTCAATTTTATTCTATTATTAAACCTTCCATTAGAATTTTGACACATCATATTTTCTTTAATATAAGAATATATTATTCCATATATAAAACACAATCATAATTAATATCTAATACTAAAATATATTCCATATATAAACACAATATAAATATCTTTTAATAATAATCATAATTATCAATTTTCATCAAGATTTTTAGAGTTTCTTTTTTTTCTTATGTATTTCATTTAATTTTGTATTTCTTTAATTTTGTTGCAATGGAGAAAGATGGATGGATTTGTTATAATGAAACCATGTGAGCTTGAAATGAGTTATGAAAATTATTTAGGTTTGATCATATAATCATGTGCCTATGTATTTATTTGTCCTTCTTCTTATTTTAAGTATCATTTATTTTATTTTTGGATGGAAACATGTTACATATGGTAAATATAAACATGAATCGTGTTTTATAAAAATTGGACTATATTCAACTTATGCCAAAAGAAAAATTACATTATATTAAATTTTAATTATCCTATGGTAAATACTTTCTTAGTTATTTTTTTAAACCAAAAAGTAGGATCTATCCTAAATCCGATTCGTAAAATCTCTTTATCGATCTTGCCTACAACATTTTGAACTACAAAAAAAAAAAAAAAAAAAAATAATAATAATATATATATATATATATATATATATATATATATATATATATATATATATATATATATATATATATATATATTCAACAAAAGAAGTAAAAGGAATCAAAATTAATTTAGATTTTATTTTCAATAATTTTCCTGTGCATCGCACAGGTTTGCGACTAGTAATATATAAAAGCAGAAGACATGAGCGTTAAAATCTAGAATGTCTTACATCATGCCAAGTGGCATGTCTATCTATCATTTAAATTTCTGAAGTGATACGTTGTTTTATTGTTTAAATTTCCTAAGTGATACGTTGTTTTAAATTATAAATTTGAATTCACAAGAGCATTAAACACACAATAACAATAATTTTAATCGTTGTTTTTTTAAGTACAATTTTAATCTTTGTTAAACACTGTAAATAAAAACGGATAATAACAAATTCTTTTAAATAAATCTCCTACTGCTAAAAGACATTTTAATAAAATATACTTCAATAAGAGATATTAAAACGATTAGTTCAATTTAACAATCAACACCATTATTTTAAAAATAATTAAATAAATAAATTTTCTACTACTAAAAGACATCTTAATAAAATATACTTCTCTAAGAGATATTAAAACAATTAGTTCAATTTAACGATCAACACCAATTTAAAAAAAAAAAAAAAATCAAACGTCTTTAAATCTTATATTATATAGATAACGCGAAAACACAAAATATTTTTTCTTAAAAAAAATCAAATTAATTCTTCTATTACTAATAGACTTCTTTCAAATATTTACTTCTCTAAGAAAAATTAAAAACCAAACTTCTTTAAAAACAACGGCTAAACACAAAACTTTATCTTTAAATTAATTCATATTAGGCTTTTTTTTCAAAAATTAACAACCAAACACCAAAAAAAAAAATCTGATACTAAAATTCCATCATGAAATTTTTTAGAAACAACAACCAAAAAAAAATCTGCCATCGTATAAATTAAAATAAAACTTAAAAAAATCTGCCATAGTTTCAAATAAAAAAAATTAATGAAAAGTCCAATGGATATCTTTCGCTCATTTACATCGTTTCAGTTTTCATGTTTATTCCTGGATAGGTATCATTTTCTCATCAAGGTTCTCATCTCTATATTGTAAACTTGACTTCTTTTCTTCCCTTGCAAAGTAGTTACAGAGATAAGTTTTGGCTTCTCTTTGAAAAGAACTCAAAGAAGCAAGATCTTGGCGTTTCAACAAGAAAAGTCACTCAAGGAAGTAAGATCTTGGCGTTTCAATAAGAAATGTCATCCAAGAAAGTTGAAAGGTTTGGGCAGCGTCGACACCGGCGGAAAATCTCTACTACTAGTACTAAGAAACGAAGTGTCTCTTTTCCTTTTTTTTCCTTGATCCCGACCCCTATTTGGTGAGAGTGTGTGTTAGATCTCTATCTCTTTCTTGGTTTCGAGATATGAGTTGTGTGTGTGTGTGTGGGAACACGTGTGTGTGTGCATGTGAGCACAAATTTGGAGTCGCCACCAACCATGGGAAATTTAAGGTGTGATTGGGCGCCTATGTCTAATAGATTTTATCTTATTTAGATATTTAAAACAAAATGGTCTTGAACTAGAGATGGGTTCGGGGGTTTGATTATGCGTGGGGAAGGTGTTAGGCACCCCACGACATCCGTTAAGAAACGGTTACCTCCCTTCTAGTATTCCCTTTTATTTGCTAAACTTAGGTTTGTTGGTTTATGTGTACAAATGTCCCAAGTTCCGTCGTGCAATATACCAAGAGTGGCAAATGCAACTTGACTTCATTTGGTTTTGATTAGACTCTTTATTTCACCGTCCCTCATCTTTGTATCTTTTAAGATTCCAGGCAGTTCGGTGGTTGGATGTACTTGAAATCCTAACACCTAGTGCCGGGACAAACAATTAATGTTTTTGGTGCCATATTCGAGATCTCTTTACCCTTGATTTCCAAGAGCAAAGCGGTCCGTCGAATGGCGGGGTTTTGGATGATTAATTCACACTTTGGGAAATTTTAGACCATGATCTTATGGGAGTTAGAACGCGTAGAATCCCTTACAACGAGGACCCGTACCAGTCACGTCAATGTGTAAGGGACTCATACCATGGTGTCCCAATGCCAGGACAAGTCGTAGCTCTTGGGTTGCACCAACTTCGTTTATAACGCCCACATTACCATGTTTACTCTTTTTAAAGTTTTCATGG
>OU015767.1:11078636-11156062 GCA_907173295.1 Fagus sylvatica
TACAATGTAAAATGTTTTACATCGAAACAAACGGAGCCTAAGTAGGGTTCAATATTAGGACTCGGTATAATTTTCCTTTATTTTGGCAATCCCTTGTTAAACTTATCCTCTAATCGAGTACATGATCATAGCATGAGCATATAAGCAACAATATTATATCAGATGTGATTAGGAGAACATACCTGAATCCATTGATGAAATTAATAGAAGTAATAGGGCGTCTTCTACTCTCTTACTCTCTTGAGTTCAAGTCTAATGGGGAGACTTCAAATTGACGGTAGGTTAGAGTGAGAGCAGGGACCCCTATAACCCTATATTTATATTATAAATATAAGGCCTTAATGTAAACCCTAAACCCATAAAGGATTTACCCAACTTAGGCCCACACATTAAAATACCCATGTCCTACATTATTAAATGTAGCTAAGGTGCACCAAAGCCCAATAAACAATATATGATCACATTAAACTTAATGGGCTTTACCGGTCAACTCTCTATCATACGGGGCATCCTATCAATTCGGTTTTGACACAAAAGAATGCTGCTCACAAAATAAAATCTTACATTCTCCCACTTGAGCAGCATAAGTCAAAAGATTTTTTTTTTTTTTTAAAGAAGAAAAAATTGACTCTCTGAATTGATAATACTCTATGTGGCCACAATCCTAACAGAATGCCCAAGAGAGTAACACCTTAAACTTTGTCCTTAGTTAAATGAAAACATAAGTATCCAATTATATAGGTCAATACATCCAAAATTGATATAAGACCATACATAGTCAAAATACTTATAATTCCATCAACTCAGGTAATATGGTATGGTAATGTGTGGTATGGAAATTACATGCAACTGTGATCACCATGTCGATTTCCATAAGGTCCAACAATATGTTCTTATCAAGAACCAATAACGCTTCCCAAGAAGCTCCTTAAGACTGGCGAAAACTTTATGTCTTAAGTAGTAGAACTTTCACTCATAGGTCCAAGCCTGTATACCGTATGAGTTAACCGCCCTGCTTAAAGCTAAAACATGCTTTAAGACTTTTCCTGCCATAATAAACTTACATGTGCACACAAAATATGGCAAATAACATAACACGCATAAACAATGCATAATCAATATTCTCGAGAATGTAAATTGACTTAGTCAAAATAATAAACTGTAGTTTAACTTAAACAAAAACATAACTCCCACTAACCAAAAACATCAAAACTTTCAACCAACCCCATATGAGTACATATGAGTAACATGCTCCTTAAAAATTTAAAAGGCAATCCTTTGGTTAGGGGATCAGCAATCATCTCCTTTATGGCTATATGAACAATAGAAGTTTGCAACTCTTAAATCTTCTCTTTAACAACCAAATACTTGATGTGCATATGTTTTAATCCAGTTGACCTTTTATTATTCTTTAAGAAGCAAACCGCAGCGGAATTATCATTGTAGATTGTCAAAGGCTTAGAGATGGAATCCACAATCTCTAACCTTGAAATAAAATTTCGCAACCAAACAGCCTGTAAAGTTGCCTCATAACAAGCTACATACTCAGTTTATCTCCTTTCACCAAGATCTTTCATCTAAAAATTATTGAACAAAAACCTTTTAGTTTCATAACTCACCACCTCGTTCTGATCTTACAATCTTGATTTCCTTTTCCCCTTTAAGTTCTATATCAGCTTTATAAAATTTGAACATATCCAAAGCCTCAGATTTTTCTTGTATGAGAATAATATATCCATAATGAGAAAAGTGGTCAATGAAAGTAATAAAGTATTTATATCCACCCAAAATGGCAGATGTAAATGGTCCACAAATGTCAGTATGAGTGATCTCCAATAGCCCCTTATTCCGGGTAGCTCCTTTCTTCCTAGCTCTTGTAATTTTCCCCTTAACACAATCAACAGAAGTCTGAAAATCTGAAAAGTCAAGAGCATCCAGAATACTCTGAAAATATGAAAAGTCGAGAGAATCCAGAATACCATTTCTAGTTAACCTCTCCATTCTATCTCTCGTAATGTGCCCTAAATGTCTATGCCATAATATCGAAGAAAGTTCATTATTAACACATTTAGATCCAATAGCAGCAAACTCATGATGAGAAAAAGGGCAATTTAAATCTAAATCTAACTTGTATAAGCCATCACATAAAATACCAGAAGCTACCTCATAAGAACCATAATAAAAGAAAAAATCTTGTATTACCAAAATGAAATACAAAACCACTAGAATCCAATTTAGAAACAGAAATTAAACTGCGTCTAAGAGAAGGAACATAAACAACATCGTCCGAAACTAAAGCACCACCAAAAGCTAAAGGTAAATTAACTACTCCTATGAATTCTATTAAAGCCTTCTCTCTATTGCCCATGTAGACTGCAATCTCTCCATCATTTGGCCTCTTCTTGCTTTTGAATCCCTGCAAGGAATTTGTAACATGAATAGAGGCACCAGTATCAATCCACCAAGAATTCAAAGGAACGTCCGCCAAGTTAGATTCAAAATAGACAAGAGCTAGAGGGGTACCTTTTTTCTCAAGCCAATTCTTAAAACGGTAACAATCTTTCTTAACATGTCCCTTCTTTCGGCACCAGAAGCACTTTCCTTTCATGTCCTCATTCTTATGCTTGAACTGGGGTTTGGAATTGTTAAAATTGCCACTCTTATTCCCATTTTGATTGTTTCTATTGCCCTTATAAAACTTCATCTCGCCTTCACTATGGTTATGGGTCACCATATGGGCACTCTCAGTCTTACTCTTTCGCATCATCTCCTCCTGTTGCACCACAATTGCAGTCATCTCATCTAACCCCCATTCACCCTTCACAACATTATAAGAAGTCTTAAGAGCACTAAATTGATCAGGAAGGGACTCAAGGATCAACCACACAAGGTAAGAATCAGGAATGTCAACTTTCATATCCCTCAATCTCATTGCAAGATTAGTCATTCTCATGACGTGTTCACGAACCCCAGTAGTACCATCATAAGTAGTGGTGGTCAATAGGCGCATGTAATTACTCTTCTCTGCTTTGTCAAAAACAACAAATTTCTTACTCACAACAGCAAGATAATCCTTCGCATTGTCACACTGAGGAATGCTATTCTTGATTGTCTTGTCCATAGACAAACGCATAATCATCATACATAACTTGTTAGATTCCGCCCATTTATTAAAATAGGCCTTAGCCCCAGCAGAACTTTGAGAAGTGATTGCATCAAGCTTATTAACCTCTAAAGCTAAGTCCAACCTCATGATAGCCAAAACAACACGCAATGTCTCATTCCATTCCTCAAAGTTTGTTCCATTCAATGTCTTGATAGAAGACAAATGCGAAGAAAAAGAAGGGGTATCCAAGGCTGATAAAATATGAGATATTTAAGCTCACCAAAATTGCATATGTAAACAGGCTATATGCAAATTAATATTTCATTAAAAATTTATTCAGATTTGTCAGAGTAAACCATATAAACACAATCTGACAAGAGTTCTAATGCATCATTAGGATCTGCTTTTGGAGCAAAGACCATAATATGCCACAGGACTTCACAAACAAGTGGAAAAGCTAAATATACTGATGACAAAATTTTTGAAGAGTTCAACACCTTTGGGGCAGAAGAATTATTCTAAATTTTGGCATCCATACATTTACTTAACCCCATTGGAAATTCCACCAAGTAAAGACCCTCTTAAGGAGATAATCATTACCCGTCTGAATCCCAATGCCATTGCAATCCAAGAACAATTAATAATGATAAAACATTATAAAGAATTCAACAATTCTCATCGACCTTAATGGTATGCCCACTGTGTGGAAACATAGTCATCCAGCCCTACGAAAACCGATGAATCTTTGGATGCATCACAATATCCAACAAAATATTTTCAGCATGTATACAAATTTTCTCATCTAATTTACAATTAAATATTGCATAATTCATAAACAAATGAGAAAATAAAAATGAATCACACTAAAATTATAGTGCAATTATACACTGCCATTAAAAGCTGAAAATATCATCATTTTTTTTTTTTAAGGCTGCCCCATATTCTGTAATCTTTAGGACTCAAAGTGTACTTATTAGTTATCGCGTTTTGCTGCAATTACTAACATGGCAAACTACGCACTTTTAATGGTTCTTTTCCTTTCTAATCCTAAAAAGAAACAAACCAGTGTTTATTGTTCGGTTTTACTTCAATTCTTGACTGAGGCTTACAAAGTGATAGATCAAGTTGCAACGTATGAGATTGACCAGCTATTAATCTATGGAGGCGAATAGTGTGGCTTTCTCAATGGGCATGGTAGGATTACCATGGATTTGTCTTATTGTGAAACAATAGAATCCAAAATATATACCGATTAATACAGCAGTATTAATACCGAAACAATAGCAATACCGAATTTGAGAATACAGCCGAAACCGATTGTAACAAACCATATATATAAATATGTTAATACGGATTCAACTTAATATATGTAACATATAACAACCCATATATATGAATATGTAAATACCAATTGAACTTAATATGTATATAACATGCCAATTGAACTTAATACGCATATAACATATAACATATATATGAACTTAATATGTATATAACATATAACATATACCATATGAACTTAATGTGTATATAACATATAACATATAACAACATAATATGTTAATGTTAATACCAATTGAATTTAATATATAAATATATATAACATAGGTGCTAAGACTATCTTTATTTTGAATCCACCAGTGAACATATATGTCTTTATTAGCCCCATACACCAATAAACATGTATATCATATATGTTAATACAGAACTTGAGAATTTGAGATTTGCAAGTAACTCTCCCAGGAACTAGTAACACGTTTTCATCAGTAAAATAATTTGAAAATAATATAATATTTCATAGCCCATGTATGAGCATGAAAGCTCTGATACCAACTGTAAAACTTATCCTCTAATCGAGTACATGATCATAGCATGAGCATATAAGCAACAATATTATATCAGATGTGATTAGGAGAACATACCTGAATCCATTGATGAAATTAATAGAAGTAATAGGGCGTCTTCTACTCTCTTACTCTCTTGAGTTCAAGTCTAATGGGGAGACTTCAAATTGACGGTAGGTTAGAGTGAGAGCAGGGACCCCTATAACCCTATATTTATATTATAAATATAAGGCCTTAATGTAAACCCTAAACCCATAAAGGATTTACCCAACTTAGGCCCACACATTAAAATACCCATATCCTACATTATTAAATGTAGCTAAGGTGCACCAAAGCCCAATAAACAATATATGATCACATTAAACTTAATGGGCTTTACCGGTCAACTCTCTATCATACGGGGCATCCTATCAATTCGGTTTTGACACAAAAGAATGCTGCTCACAAAATAAATCTTACATCCCTACCCTAAACATGGTAATTAAAACTATATTAATCTTGAACCAAAATAAAGTTCAACATTCGCTCCAATCAAAAATATTTTAAACAAGTAATTTGATTGCTTATCGGCTAAAATTAATTTTTTCACACCTAAATTCAATTAGGAAACCTAAAATATAGTATCTAATGAAATTCCTTTTATTCTTACTGTACACCCCCTTTTCCTAAAACAATGTATAATTGGTCTTACTAATAGGTGTACTAAGGACATAGATTTAAGGAAGATTTATCACTCCATTAATAACTGTAATAACTCCAGTGGGTAACATAAACAGTTAGGAACTATGACTTATGAAACGAAGGTAACTAGTTTGAGTTTCACTTTATCTTTCTTAAGGTCAAAATATTCACTTATATATATAAGTTGTTATACATGATTTCTAAAATAAAAAATGCTAAATTATAAATTATACCCTCTAATTTTAGTCAAAATTCATTTCAGACCTCTAATTTTTTTTTTTTCTATTTTAGACCTTTAACTTCCGTTTAATATCAAATTCAGTCCTTCCATTAAATAAGTTGCCGCTAAGTGCCCAAAAATGACATCAATTTGGTAAAAAAGTTGTAAAACTTATAAATTTAGAGGGTATTTATAATTTGGAATGAAATGAAAGTTAGAGAACTAAAATAAAAATAAATAAATAAAGTTAAAGGACTTACTTGAATTTTTACTAAAGTTAGAGGATTGAAATGAAAAAAATATATATTTAAAGTTATAGGATTGACTTAAATTTTGACCAAAATTAGAGAGTGTAATATGTAAATTAACTTATAAAAATAACATTTATTAGATGACACCAATAGTTTGAGGACTTTGCGTGCACCAGTAACTTAACCAAGAATCTTGTAGCTTAATTGATACTTTATGGTGTTTTCAACAAAGATATTTTGGGTTCAAATCCCCCCTCCCCAACTATCGAATTATCAAAAGTTATGTGGACATTTATGGAGCTTTAATTAATTTCAACTTAGTCCTAAAGGCACACCCATTAGTATCTAATATTTGAAGTGCAAGATTTTTTCAAACTTACTATCCAATGATGCTTTTGCTTTTCAAAATTTTAAATAGATTTATTATATATTTAGTCCTCAACTTTTATCCCAAGTTTCAAAATGGTACTTCTCATCCTTAGAAATGTCTCATTTTAATCCTTATATTTTTAAGTTTACGTCGAAATAGTCTCTATCCTTAACCGTTTGGTGGAAGGTTGGGCACTAAATGTTTTTTTATACAATGTCAAGATGGAAGGATGACTTGCTATTTCAAAATTTCTATCCAATATACTCATTTTAGCAATATATATATATATATATATATATATATATATATATATATATATATATATATATATATATCCATCAGTTAATGTCAATGATCATTTTGGGACAAACTTGTATAAAGATTAAAATGAAACACTTTCAGTGATGACGATTATTTTAAAATATTAGATAAAAGTTAAGGAGTATATGTAATTAAGTATTTTAAATATTCAGTCCGACTAATTATTTATCAATATTATTAATTTTCATTTTTTTAAAAATATTTTGTCTCAGTATTTCTCTATCTCCAACCAACCATTTTAACGTGAGTTGATGGATAACCTGTTCTTTTTTCTTCTTGTTTTTTTAGCTAAACTATTCATTGGATTTGGCTAAAGTCCACTTTTTGGAGAAAAATATGTTTCCACGGACTTTTTTGGAGGTACTTTTCTAAGTGCTAACCCACTTCCTCATTCCTCCGCGATAATGTTCCAAGAAAAAACAAAAAGGAAACCGGGTGTGAATTATTAAAGCATAGACTTGACATGAAAAAAGTAATATCACCTCATAACATATTTTACAATATTTTTTATAATAATTGAATTGACTCTTTTTAATTACTTTTATTTGGATTTACTACTAACATTATTTTATAATTAATTATTGACAACATGTAATTATTTAAAAAATAAAAATTTGTATCTAAAAACTTTTTGAATTGAAAATTATGTCAGACTTATCAATTATCAAGCTCACATCCGCCAGTGACAACATGATGTTTGTAGTTTGTACTGACTACAAAATAAAGAACAGTCAATCTAGCTATAATGAATAAATATATTATATCCCACTTTTTATGTTATAAGGAAAAAAAAAAAAAAAAAAAAATGTGTGTGACGAGTTGTGATTGATAAAGTATAAAAGTAGAACATAAAAAATAGAATAGAAAAATCATATTCATGAGTATATAATCTTCCCATCCTCAAACAACTGTTATCTATCCTTTGCAATCCCCTCAAAGCCAAGATTTATGCCTGAGTCTTATCTTTTTGAAGTTATATGGACCAGAGACCCTCAAGTTGAGATGTAGTTGTACAAGCTTGATCCTACCAACTCAATGGGTCACCAAGCTACGTACAACATTCTTGGGAAAATCCAAAAGACCATAACTTACTTGAAAGCAAAATTGTTAAAATTAGGATCTTATGTAAAATTTGTGAGAGGTCCACATGGACTGAAATGTAGGATCGGATCAAGAATTGGTATGATTCTACTTTATGTGAAAAATATTATGAAATATATCATATATAATGATTTATTTTAAATAATCATTAAACTAATAAAGAAAATGAATAATTTTAAGGTTAAATTGCACTTTTTTTCCACTTAAATGTAGGCTAATTATAAAGTCCTAACTTTAGTTTAAATTGTAGTAATTCCCCCCTTAACTTTTCATAATAAGTTTGTTCCTTAAGAGGCTTTTGCTTTTCAAAATTTTTTAAATTTAGAGTCCTACTAATTATTTATCAATATTATTAGTTTCCATTTTTTTTTTTATAAATATTTAGTCTCACTTTTTTTCTAACTCCAACCAGCCATTTTAAAGTGAGGTGATGGGATAACCTGGCTCTTACCATTCGTATGATTCGATCAAAGCCCTCTTTTAGGAGAAGAAAATTTGTTTTCAGACCTTGTTTTAAGGATATTACTTTTCCAAGTGCTGCCCCATTCTTCATTCCTCCGCCATAATGTTCTTATGAAAAAAAAAAAAGAAAAAAAAAAAAAGAAGAAGGATCTGGCTTAGCTCCAGTGCATTGGAGCTAACACGATTTGAACACGTGTCCAATTTTGGCCGCGTATCACGATCGCGTCAGCTCCAATGCACTGGAGCACTAGAAGCCAATCCAATCCTGAAAAGAAAAAGGTATTTTGGTGTGAATTATTAAAAGGGAACATATATATAGACTTGATGTGAGACAAATTTAAAATGACGTGAAACAAGTAGGTCATGAACTCGCACATATCACAAATCAGAAGAACAATCAATCTAGCCAACTGCATCTACATCATGAAGCGAAAGCAACATCATATATGGAGAAATACACATAAAAGATTGTTATTTTAGATAATTTCACGCTCAAATACGTGTAGAAGAAGCATTATTTTTTTTCTTCGATAATTTTATAATTGCGAATGGAGGATTTGAATCTAAGTACTCTTCCAATGGCTTCTCACAAAACCATGATTTCATCTTAAGTGGTCATAGTATATATATGAACACAAAATTTTCACCAAAGAAAGAAAATATTAAATTGATGACTATGAGGATAAGAATGCAAAAGCCAAACAATTTGACATGACAATATTGCATTCAATTTGACTCAATACTCAATATTATGTTTTACTTACCAAAAATTACATTAAAAATAACAAAAATGATTTTCAAAATAAAATTTGCTCCCCGTTCTCTTGATTATATTAATACTAAACATGTAGATATAATTAACCTACATTTATTTATTTCTTTATTTATTTTTATTCTTATAACGGAAATTAATAAATTAAGAAAAAATAAGGAAAAAGAAAGAAAGTGACATAATTTTCAATTCTGAACTTTAAACATGCATGTTGTAGTCAGTCATATGCAGTGGCGGCTCCAGAAAATTTTTTCAGGGTGTTCAATACAAAACTTGAATATAACATCACAAAAAATAATAATAATAATATATGAATCTTGCGGTATAGAAGAATTTGGTCTGCTATTATAATCATTATGTTTATGAAGATAAATATTTCGGTATAAGTAATTTCTTTATCAGAAATTTCTTCACAGTATTAGCAAAAGAATAAAAAATAAACTATAAGACATTCAACACTTGATGTGCGGATAAATAGACAAAAAGAATTTAATTTAATTAAGTTATATGATTAATTAAATACTATTATTTAAGTTGTTAATATTAATTAAAAAGCCACAAGCTACAAAGTGACAAAAGCACAAATAACCAAATAAATAAATCACAAATCAAAGCACAAACCCACACAGTGGACACAATAAAACTGTGAAACAAACAAACCCTCGCATATCAAACCATCACCAGTTGTTGTTTTTTGAGCTTATTTTGTTATTGTGGTTGTTGTTTGAGTTAATTTTTTGTTGTTATTTGGGCTTTTGTTTTTTTTGTTGGGTTAAGTGGATTGAGTTTATTAGGATTAGGATGTTCAAAATTTATTTGAGGGTGTTCAAAATTTTATTTAAGGGTGTTCAACACATCTACAACACACACACACACACACACATATATATATATATATATATATATATATATATATATATATATATATATATATATATATATATATATATCTTTACTTTTAACAAACCAGGGTGTGCAAGTGCACACCCTCACCATAACGTGGAGCCGCCCCTGGTCATATGTATTCATATCATATATATTTACTACTGTATATTACTAACTATGGCATCTAATATTTGAAATGAATGATTTCTTTGGCATCTTATATTTGACATAAAAGATTTCTTGAATTTGCTATCGTCCTTTTGAGGCTTTTGCTTTTCAAAATTTTAAACTTTGAGTCAAACTATTATTTTTTTCTCACTATTTTTCTAACCCCAACTAGAGATTTTAACTACTCATAAAATAATAAACAAAATAAAGGAAAAAAGAAGAAGAATACCAGCCATTTTAACTTGAGCAAAGAAGGAGCCATTAGTTGTCTGGGTTTGGACCAGCTTTTTATTTTAAGAAACAAAATTTAGACCTATATAATTTTTTAATTTTTTAAATTTAACTCATCCAAATTATTAAGCCATTAGCTCATCCATTTTTACTTAATATTCCAATCAATCCCGGAATAATTTCCTTGTTCCATCCCGTATTTTTTTTTTTTGATAGAAACGTTCCATCCCGTATTTGAGGTGATGGGATAAACAGCCTCTAATCCTCTCTTTGGAGAAAAAATATGTTTCCACGAACTTAATTATGGAAACAAACAAAAAGGTAGCCCGGTGTGAATTATTAAAACATAGACTTGACCTTAATGTGTGTGTGAAACAAATTGAAAATAGATTAAATTCAAAAAGGATTTGTTGAAGAAATTGATATGATCAGAAGAAACACTGCAACTTTGAGGTGTGATATCACTTTCTTTAAGGTGATAATTGCCCTCACTCTAAAAGACTTTTACTATAGGGTTAAGGCAATTCACTTCCATGATACAATAAGGTTACCAATTACAAAAAACAAATTTCTCTAATTCCCTTAAAGAGTATTCAATTCAAAATGGTATTGTATTTATGTTTACACATAAAAATAATTTTATTATATAGTGTTATATATATAATATTGACCACCATAATATATTAAATTGGTAGCCATATTATATGTGTAATTATATAGAAATAAAATTATTTGTAACTTCCATTTACATGTGTCATTATTTCCAACTTTCTTGGAGTAAGTTAATGGTAGGATGTAACCACCAATAATTTCCATGATGTGGATGATATGTGTCATGATCTCCAAACTATTGAGAGTAGTTATTTTCCTAAAAATAAACCATCAAAGTAGTTATTGATGGGTAGTTATTTGATGGAAATAACCACCCTTTTGACTATTAATAAGTAGTTATTTTTTCAAAGTCTCTCTCTACAACTCAACTTCCACAACTCATGTGCAAGAGATCCATTGTGATCTAAAGTTGTCTATGGAAATAACCACCTGTGTTCAAAGTGTTTTGTGTTCACTTATTTGTAATAAGAAGGTTTATTCTTTCTAAAGTCTCTACTCTACACTTACTCAACTTCCAAAGTGCAACTCATTAAAAGTGTGTTTGCAATTCTTAATTCAAGTTTGTTCAATTAGATTAGTGTTTAAGTTTTTTATATTAAGGTTGCAACAATTTAATGCAAAATATTTGTATTTATCTTGTTGGAACTACAATTTCTACTTCATTACTTTCATACTTTGTTTGCTACTATACGAAAAAAGTTCTTCCTTCATTTCATTAATATCGGACCAAACACATCCCTTTTAATTTCTAAATGTAGATTAGCACTGTAATCAGGTTTGCAAACTATAAAAAAGTTAAAAATATTTTATTATTAAACAGGTATATTTGATTCAGTTATTATTTAATTAGGCATTGTTCCTTAATTTATAGTCATTAATTGGCACTGTTCCAGAACAGTATAACTGTTAAAAATAATTAATAACTTTCATGGGTTATGATCTAGTGCATCTCACTTAATTTAAATAAATTAAAAGATGATTGTCCGATCTTAATCACACGCGTCAATTGCCAAGTGCGCCACTAAAACGCCACATTACACCACACGCGAATGCAAGTAGTAGAGCTACATGTATGTCATAGCATAGGTCACTTTATTCATTTAAAATGTTGGTGTTTGGTGTGGGTTCGATCCCTCACACACACACATTTAAATAAAATAGTTAGGATTTCTATCTTCTATAAAAAATAAATAAAAGACTTTGTTTTCAATGTGGGACAAGTGCACAAGTCTTCAACCTTCACTTCTATATATTACTATAAAATAATAAAACATTTACAACATGATTTGTTGTAAAAGCATCTTTTTTATTTTATTTATTTATTTATTTTTATTATAGAATTGTTGTAAAAGCATCTATTTACATCCTCTAAATCTAATATACCAATATGTCATATTAGCTTTTTGCAATTAGAAGAATAAGTAGACAAGTCAAATCAAACTCTCATTAATACCCTATTCAACCAAAATGTCTACTACTATTAAAAAAAAAAATGTGTCTACAAAAATGACATTTTACTCTAGTTTCAAATGACATTTTCTTTACCAAATTGTCTTCTCATATCTCTCTATTTATCTCCAAGAAAGAACTTTAAGAAGCAGTCTTACATTTTCTTTCCACCAAATTAAAACATGAAAAAACACGGCTTTATGGATTCTTCCATTTTTTATTATTTTTATTAATTTATTTATTAACTTTTGTTGGATCTAGAGAGCTCCTCCTACGGGTTTCTTCAATAGTCTTTGACGCAGAATAAAACCTGATAAAAATAAAGAGTACGAATTGTGCCAATCTTAAAAAAATTCTAATCCACCAGTAAAAGAAATCTTTCAAAAAGATAAATATATTTAATGGCTAAATAATGAAATTGAGTCTATTACAAGTTTCAACCAGTATTTATATTCTCTAAAGCAAACTTTAATTGACTTAAAACAAAAACAAAAAATTACGAAAAATGATAAGTAGATTCAAATTCTTGCTTTGAAATCTTTTGGAGCTTTCCGAACATATCTTGCGGGGCCCGTAACTCATCCTGAATCAGAAGTTATGACTCATTTAGGGTAGTCGTAAATATCAAGAATCTCGGGAAGCCAGTTTGGTCTTCTGGCACACAAACTGCTCCAAAATCTCTTCTACCAACTGTCCTACATTAGTTTTAGTCTTAGAGGAGCCTCCACACCTCACGATATTTCTTTTTTTAGTTTCTCCTTGCTAGCTTTGCCTGGGTTAGCTTGTGGACAACTTCTGAGTCTGGATGCATGCTTGCCTAATTTGTTCTATTGTTTTTAGTCTTCAATATTATTGTTTAATTAGTGCTTAACCAAGAAAAAGGGGAAATATATTGAATTGAACTTAAAGTAGTGGTTTGTGGCACCAACCTTAATCAAAAGTGGGTAAATTGAGAAATTTGCAATTTTTTAAGGAGTGTAAAATGAGATTTTGCTTAGAAAATGAAGGGAAAAAAATGGTATTTTTTATCAATTTGTATTTTCAATAAACCTCGGGAAAGATCAGTACAATTAAACTGACCTTACAGTAGTCGTTTGTGGCCCCACCCTTAATCAAATGAGGGTAAAAGGAGAAATTTGCAATTTTTTAAGGGGTAAAATGAGAATTTTGATCAGAAATGGAAGGCAAAAATGGTATTTTATCAATTTGTATAGAAAGTGAAGTTAAAAATGGTATTTTATCAATTTGTAATTTCAATAAACCTCAAGGGAGATCCGTAAATTTTTTTATTATAATATTATTAGTTTTTTTAATTAAATGTGTTTAGTTTGTTATTGTAGTTGTTGAATAGTGTATTAATGACTGTTTAATTGTGTGGCCCAACCCAATAGACACGACCATAGTATTTAAACTCACAATTTGTCTCTTTCTTTTCTTAAATGGGATTCAACAATTTCACCAGTTTAAACCATACTTAAGTGCACACTTAAGAGCCAGTTTTTCATTCACTCTTGTGGATGCTCAAAATTCACTATGTGCCATGTGTCACCTTATGATTGGTTGAGGATGGACCGAGCTTGTATTGATGGGTTGTTGAGCCCAAAACTCCAAACCAGGCTTTTGAGCTTGCCTGATGGCTGATGGTGCACTCCTCTTGATCTGCTGCTACGCTGGGCTTTTATGAAGAGAAATATGGATCTGCTGTGAGAGCCCTCCTTTCAACAAAGTAACTACTGCAGACACTTTTCTGTCAAACCAAATAACCACTACAGACAGCAAACGTGAGCACCACAGAACCACATAAATATGAACTCTAATAAACTGAAAAGACTAAGGAAGATTTGATGAGTGATGGGGGAGGGTTATCCCTTGAAAACACGTGACATGGAATAGGGTTGATTAGATGCTTGTGGAGTTTTTAGCAGGGGGTGTTTTTTGGTATGGGTATTGATCTTTTTCTTCTTCTTGTCCCTTGACTTGGGTTTTGGCCTTTGGTGGAGACTAAAGGTTATTTCTGGGCTGGAAAGGTTGGATTGGCATTACTGCATTTCCTTCTTTTATAGTGGTCTGCTGTGATCCATGGAGTTCATGGTCTTGACTTGGCCACTTCTTTAACTTTTGGATAATGGGCTTCCTCGTTGGGGTTAAACTGACAACATTTCCTGATAAGATAAAATATTGCCGCAGACCAAATTAGTGAAAGAAGTTGGCTCCATGGTAAAAGCTTAGTCTGCACGTGTTTTCATTAAGGTACTTGAGGTTTGCTGGTCACTTGTGCTCATACCCCCCAACGGGTATGACACACTTGTGCCGCAGACCTCAATACCCTTTTAGGAAATAACCCCCTACCTCCAAACCAAATCCCCCTTAGTCTTTCAATGAAATCTTATTGGCAGTCACCATAGGTTTGGGCTTTGGTGACTGCGTTACCTTTGTTTATGTTCTCATCGAAGCATTTTTGTCTCTCGTTGGGCTCCTTCCTTTTTCGTGAATCCGCCGTTGCTTGACTTTCGTCTGCCGTGCAGAGGGAGTAGGAACCATCGTAGGCCGGTCTGTGTTTACTCTCCTCATATTGTCTCCAGGCTCCCTTTTGTCTTTGGTTGTGTTCTTTCCATTTTTGTGATTCTGTTACTCGTTTTCTCGTCTGCCGTGCAAGAGGGGTGGCAGAGATGGCAGCTATCCTCATTCACGTTCTCCCCAGGTTATCTTTTTACCCTTGGCTGAAACTTTACCCTTCTCGTGAGTCTGCTGTTGCTCCTTCCCCTCGTCTGCTGTGCAGAAAAGTCTCGGCAACGGTCATTGGCATCAGGTGTGAGTCTGCCGTCCCGAGGAGATGGTGAACAGTGATTTTCTTCAAATTCAGAGGACTTACTTTTTGATTCTTCTGGAGTGTTCCACCCTTTTAAGGGGTGTAGTAATGGGCTTCATCTGAAATTACTCTTTGCTCCCTTGGCTTCTTCGTGGGCTGGGCTCATTGTTGGGGACTTATAGCAGATTGCTCCCACCAACTCTCAGGCCTTATAGCAGACCGGTTTCTCTTGCAATAACACAGTGTCTCCTGGGCCCATCGTGGGCTGTTGTGCTTTGGGCTTTCCCCAAATCACGTTACTTACCTTCTTTTGGGCTTACTGCAGATGACTCTTGTGGGCTCCTTTTAGTCTGCCATAGTTTTGGCAAAAAGTGGGCATCTACATTAGCCCCCCGAGCCCATGCCTCAAAGTGTACTCACGTGAGGCGTGGGTGAGTGTTTGTATGAAGCCTGCGTACATATAGTCCTTAGTTCAGTTTTTTTTTTTTGAATCGTGATGTTCCTATTCTGAAGGAAGTGGCGGTAGTGTTGGTAACTACCTCTTCACACCCCTTCTTGATATCAGTTACCGCCTATTCCCATTCACACCCTTTCAAATAACATCTTAATGAAACACAATTTACTAAACCTCAACCACCAGCCCCCATAATTAATTTCTCCTCATTAAGGACTTTGGTTTTGCAAAACGAGAGAGAAATAAGAGGAGAAAGGAGAGTTTTTTTTTTGCATTGTTCTGTTTAGAAGAGAAAGAGAAAGAAAGAAAACAGTGAAGAAACCTCCCTCCACTGCCGATTCCCCTCTTCTTCCTATGGCTTCATCTTCTTCCCACCCTCCTCCTGACACTGCGATGGCCAGTGGTGGCGATTCCGAAATCCCTACGGCAGACGCTGGGACCATGGTTGCGGGCTCCGTTGGCGATGATAGTGTTGATGGTTCTAGGTTTTCTCCTGTGCCTGAAGATGTCAAGGAAGATTTCGTTTTCCCTCTCCTGGACCCCTGGTACGACAATGGTGGAAATTTTTCCGGACATCCCCAACAAAGTCTCCCTTCCTCCTTCTAACTGGGAATGGATGCTGAGGGGCCAAGAAGCTACTGCAGATCAGGTCTGGGTTCCTCCCCTTTCCAGCATTTCTGATCTTAAGATTCAGAGAGGAGATATGTAACCGGTGCCTATCGATTTCGAGTTTCCCTGCTCCGCTGCCGCAGACTGGTTTCATTGGGTGGCAGACGAATTCTTGGATGTTAAGTTCTGTGCCCTTCTGGAACGAGCGGGTGTGGCTGAGGCAATACTCCTTTCGCGGAGTTGCAATATGTATCGAGACACCGAGATGTTACGGCAGATTCTGCGGAGGTGGTGTGCTTCTACACACACGTTCTTCTTTTCATGGGGCGAACTTACTATCACTTTGGAAGACGTGGAGAATCACTGGTTGCTCCCTGTGTTGGGTGATATGGACCCATTTGCTGTTGAGATGTCTGAGGAAGAGACCTTGGTGGAACAAGCATTGATGGCTCGGGCCAGTACTAGAATCAATGCTTGGTCTGTCTATTTTGCCAAAGGGACTGATCCTGCTATCCGCCGTGCTGCTTTCGTCGCGTACTGGCTTTGTAAGTGTCTGTTTGGTGATGCTCCCTATTACTCTATGAAACCTCTCTATTTTCGCTTAGCTGTAAAGATTTCTTTTGGTCATCATTTTCCGCTTGCTGCCATGTTTCTTGGCTATTTATATTTGCAATTGGATTCTATTTGTCTTGACGAGATCCGCGGTGGCTCTTGTCACTTTATTACTACTTGCTTCAACACTTCCGCACTGCAGACCTTCCTTTGGGAACGCTCTCTGAATTACCAGGAAGTTGGCAATGACAATGGTCAAATAAGGGAAAAGTTCAAAAACATGTCCCACCACATTTTGAGCAGATACCCGGATTTAAGGACCAATCTGCCACTCGTTTATCGTTGGGTTAGTCTGCGAGGGAAAGATCTTGATTTGGTCCCTTCCATGGATTTCGAGAAGTGTATTGTGTGGCGTCCCTATTCTTACCGTTATGCAGGTTTTTCTTGCCACTCTGTACTTTACTGGTTCAGTGATATTGCCAGTCAAAGTTTTGAACTGTCCCCTGATGACACCAGAAGTTTGACCTATTTGTCTGCGGTGAATCCGGGTTGGTTGCCTGTGTGGAGTGACAAGGGCGTGGAGTACACTCACTATTGCCCTAACAGGGTGCGTAGGCAGTTTGGTTTAGATCAGGGTGTGCTAGGCAGCCCCAGCGAGACTCTTCCTCGAACTCCCAGTATCGCTCCCTTCTTGAACAACCATGCATTTGATTATTGGAGCCAATCTGTATCGCGTATGGTCATTCCTTGTGGGGGAAGGCTTGGCATATGCACTGTGGCGATGCAGGAGTATTGGCTCAGGGTGGCTGCTGCTATGGCAGACTACGTCAAGCAAGGCAGAGGGACCAGGGTTCCTTTGCCCAATCACCATGCACATCCCGTGGAGACTATGACTCTATCTCCTCCTACCCAAACCGCAATTTCTTATGCCGAGAGGCAGAACTTGGGCTTTGCAGAATGGGATGGTTCGCGGGACGGGTGGATCCTGTATAGCACTATGTTCCCTTCAGGTTGGAAAGAATCTGTGAAGGTGGTGGAGGAGCGGTTGAGGCTGGATTCTAAAAGGGGAAAAGGAGGTAAGAAGAAGATTGATTCTGGCAAAGGTGCTTCTTCCCCTGCAGCTTCGAAACAAAAGCCTAAGTCTGCGGCTAAGACCACCTCGAAACGTCCCAAGGTGGCTATGGACATGTCTATGATTCCTCCCTCAGAATTGGGCGGTAGGCCCCTGATGGCTCCTGATACTTCAAAGAAGAAGTCTGCTGCAGGGACTTCTAAGTCTCAAAAGAAACTTGCCGTTGGTTCACTGGTGAATCCTACTGAAGACACTCCCCTTCCTTCAAAAGAGACAGAGTCTTCTGCCGTTCAGGAGGAATCTGCCCCTCCTTCTACCAAGGCCAAAAGCCAGCCTAGGAGTAAGAGCGTAGTAGTGAAGAAAGCTAAAGGCAAGCCTACCCAGAAATCTGCGGTTGCCCCTCCTTCTTCGGGTGAAGAGTCTCCAGTAGAGTCTGCCACTCCGATTGAGAAAGAGTCTGCTGTTCCTACTCCTCCTAGCACCATGTATGGCCGTACAAGGAGTAAAAGGAAAGCTGCTGAAGAACAAGTCAAATCTCAGGTAAATGTTTATTTGCCCTCTCACATCATTGGTTGATTGATCATATATTGCTTAGTATCTTGGACTTATATATATATTCTTTTGTCTTTTGCTTAGGCTAAGCGGAGAGTAGATGATGAGGGTGAGGGTTCCGATCGGGCTCCCATTGTTATTGAGGTAATATCAATGTTTTTTGACCCTTACTGTGTCTGCCTCCAAGGAGACTGAACCTCTTTCTTCTTTTCTTTTGCAGGAGGTCAGCGGTGGTGATGATGTCGTGGACGCCGGTGTAGGGACGACCGAGGTGAATGAAAGCATTGTTGAGAGGCAAGAAGTGGCATTGGAATCCACTGATGAAGTTATTGCGAAGGATAGCCCTATTGATTGGACTGATTCTGATGACGTCATGGCAGACGAGGCTTTGGGAGTTACTGTGTCAGATGAGGCCGTTCTTGTTATGGCAGACGAGGCCATTCAATCAACTACTTCGATTATGGCAGAAGAAGCTCCTGGTGAAATTCCTATCAGCATGGCAGATGTGGTTCTTGAAGCACATGAAATTACCCCAGTTATGGCAGACGAGACCCTCGTAGGTATGGCAGACGAGACCCTTGTCAGTATAGTACATGAAATTATTCTTGTTACAAATTTTAACATAGTTGTCATTGCAGGGTCTGCTGCTAAGGATGATCATGATCAGGACATTGATTCCGTTGATTCAGAGGAGACGGTCTCGGATGAGCCTCAACCACTTCAGATTGTTCCATTTGCTGACCAGCGTGATGAGCCCCATACCATTGATCCGATTGAGCTTCATTCGAATCCTCCTTTTGCTAGGGTGGCCTCAGTCATGGAGGGGATTTCGTTGTTTGGAGTTGCTCCTCGTTTTGAGAGGATCTTTAGAGAGGAGAGCTCCCCTATGGTGGTTAGTGATCGTCCTTCTTCAGAGGCTTTCATTGGTGGCCAAGTCCCTGCTCTTGAGGGGACTTCAATTCAAGATGCTGATGATGGTGGTATGGCAGACACAGAGGTCCGTGGTGTAGATGTAGTCCCAGAAGGTAATACCTCTTTGGTGAAGGAAAATAAGCCATTTTTTTTTTTTTTTATTTTTTGCTTATCACCTCTGTTCGTTACATCATTGTTATTATTTTTTTTTTGTCTTGGTCAGATGTTGAGACACCTGTTTCTGTGGAGAAGGAGAGCGTTGCTCATGTAGTGTCTGCGGCTCCCAGTTCCTCTCAGACACAGTCTGCAGTAGAGGTGATTACCCCCGGGAGGGTTGCTGCGTTTTTTGCAAGATTTGAGGAGAGAGCCCCCAATCCTTATCCTGATTGGCACTTCTGGAAATTCGAAGGCCCATTGGTTGCTTATGGCAACTTTTGGGTGTATCAAGATGCTGTGCCTCTTTTGCAGGGGCTGTCTGCGAAGTTTGGAGACTTCACTACCCATTTCAAGTTTGGTGCCGGGTTTGGCGGACCAATGCTTTCTCTGTTGGGCAGTGTTTTAGCTGATATGAGGAGGACCAGTTTCAAGACTTTGAGTGAGCCCAAGATTTTGTCATGGAGGAGTGTAGTGCAAGATCTTATAGCCGTTGGCTTTGATCTTGACTTCATGCTTGAGCATCTGCGGAAGGTAGCCCGCAAGTTCTTTGGCGAAGCGATTGCTAGTGAGATGAAGATTGTGCAGGAGCAAATTTCCTCTTTGCAGAGTACTCTTGCTGTTTTGGTTTCTTATCAAGGGGAGTTGATGTCTGCTGCTGCAGCATCCCCCGAGGCTGTTGAAGTTGCATCGCCGATTGACGGCTTATTTGATTGAGTTTAGAGTGCTTGTGAGCTTTTGTCATGACCATGTTGGTCTAAGTGTTTCAAACTTTGTGTGTTGTTATTACTTTTGACAAGTGTGTAACTTTGACTTTTGATGGTATTAATCTAATATATATATATGCTTTGTTTAAAATGCTTGTTAGTTGTAAAATACTTATTGTTTAGATATATTCTCTTGTTTTTTTTTTTTTGTAATGTTTTGTGGAGTGAAACAAGATAATCATATTAAAGCATAAATGGTGATCATCATTCCACTTTTTTTTTTTGAAAAGCAACACACAGTAGTTTGATTTGTTCTAAGGCAAAAGTCACACAAAGACGCTTAATAATAGCAATATTGTAGCTTGATCTGTGCTAAGGCAAAAGACACAAAAGGATAATATGGCAGATTGATTTTGTGCTAAGGCAAAAGGCACAAAAGGATAATATGGCAGATTGATTTGTGCTAAGGCAAAAGGCACAAAAAACTTACTAGCACTGATACGTCTATGAGTAATATTCCTTCAACCATTTCCCATTAATTGGGTTTGCCAAGATAGTTCCATCCGCTTTAGATAGCCTATAGTATCCGCTGTCATGTGCTTCGCGGATCACGTAAGGCCCCTCCCAATTTGGTGTAAACTTGGATGGTGATGGCAGACCTCTTCTCACGTGGTCTGCCGTCTTCAAGACCATTTGACCTTGGGAAAATATTCTGGTGTGTACTGTCTTCCCGTAAGCGTTTGCCAGCTTTTGATGGTATCGCAGACTGCGAGCTAAGGCTAGCTCTCTTGCTTCATCTAGGCTTTCCAGATCTGCTACTCTAGCTTCCGCACACATTTCAACATCAGCTTCTAGTTCCGTTCCTTGTAGAATCCGTGGACTTGGTACAAGCAAATTCAGGTGGTGAAATAACATCAGTCCCATATACAAGTGAAAATGGAGTGAAACCTGTGGCTGTTTTTGGTGATCCGCGATAAGCCCACAATACGTCTGACAAGTGGGAATTCCAACCCTTGCCATAATCGAAAACCATCTTACTCAGAATTCGCAGCAACATGCGATTGGTAGCCTCTGCTTGCCCATTGCCTTGAGGGTAGTAGGGTGTAGACCGTCGGTGCTTGATCCGGTAGTGCTCCAACACTTCTCGAACATCTTTGTTAACAAAAGGGGTACCATTATCGCTGATAATCTTGTGGGGAATGCCAAATCTTGTGATGATATGCTCCCGGATGAAATTGGCTACAGCTGCTCCGGTGCCCTTACGAAGTGGGATGGCTTCAACCCACTTTGTAAAATACTCCGTGGCTGCCAATATCCAAATATACCCACCGGACGGCGGATTAATAGGACCGATGAGGTCCAGCCCCCAAGTGTGGAAAGGCCATGGTGTGGCCATATTCTGCAGATTGGTGGGGTGTGTATGGATCAGATTGGCTTGCATTTGGCAGGTATGGCATGCTTTGACGAAGTCTGCCGTATCCCTCTTCATTGTTGGCCAATAATAGCCAAGCGTTAGCAGCAATTGATACAACCTTTTCTTTCCCTGATGTTCCCCACATTCTCCTGAATGAGCCTCTTTCATCACTGTTTGAGATTCTGACAGACTTAGACACCTCAAAGGGTCTCCATGGAATCCCTTTCGGAATAGGATACCACTCTCCACAAAATATCTAGTGGACAACTTTTTGATACGGGCTGCTTCTTTACCGGTCTGCGGTAGGATACCCTCTATGAAATACTCCAGGAAAGGAGTTCGCCAATCACTTGAAAGAAAGGTAGCACATACTTGTTCATTCTCATGTTGGTGTTGGCAGGTTGGGCAACGTCTCTATAGGTCTGCTGCTTCCTTGCTCATATCTGGCCAAAAATAACCTAAGCGTTGGAGTCTGCGATAAAGGCTTACCCCTCCCTCTAACTCGCATGACTTTTCATGGACTTCCTGTAGCTTCTTTGTCCCTTCTTGGAGACTTACGCACCTTGCTAGAATCCCTCCAGGTAGTCTGCGATAGAGGTCTCCAGAGATTAGTACGAAGTCCTTCAACGCTTTTAGGTCTACCACATCCTTTGGAGACATAAGCTTGCTCTTCAGAGGGGTTCTCCAATCTTCTTTGTCACAGTCCCGTTCTTCATATTCTTCCCTTAGTAGATCAGTGATTGGGGTGCCTCTTTTATTGATTGTGACATCTGCCGTAGGTCCTTCAAATGCCACTTGTGACCCTAAAGCTGCCAGCGCGTCTGCATAGCGATTCTCACTTCTTAAGGCATGCACAATTTCGAAAGTGGAAAACTTCTCCTCTAACCTTTGAGCCAGTGCGCGATAAGGTGCTAGAGAAGGCTCTTTCAATGAAAATTCCCCTTTAGCTTGGCAGATTATGAGATTTGAGTCACCAATCACTTTTAAGTGCTTTATTCCCATTCCATGCGCTATGGCTAGTCCTGTGATGTAAGCCTCATACTCCGAGGCGTTGTTGGAACAAGGGAAATCCAGCTTGAAGGACTTAGCAATGGTTTCCCCATCTTCCCTAATGAGTACAACCCCAACTCCACTAGACATAGATGTTGAAGAATCGTCGAACTTTAGGGTCCACGTGGAGTCTGCCATTCCAATTAACAGTGCTTCCCCTACTTCTCCAGGTACCTCTTGTGAAATTACTAAGCCATCTTCCCCAGGGAATTGAGCCAATAAGTCTGCGATAGCCTGACTCTTAATTGCTGTTGGAGTTTCAGTGGATATCTCATATTGCGATAACTGCAATAGCCATTGGGCAAGCCTACCTGAGAGAACTGGTCGATGCAGCAGACTCCTAATTGGGTGAGACTTGGTCATCAACTGAATCTTGTGGGCCAAGAAGTAGTGCCGCAGACGCTGAGAAGCATACACAAGGGCTAAACATGCTCGTTCTGCCACTGAGTATCATGTTTTAGTATCTTTTAATCCGCGGCTGACATAGTACACAGGCTGCTCAACACCATCATCATTTTCTTGCGCCACCAGTGCTCCTATTGCCTGGCTGTTGGAAGCTAAATAGAGCCGGAGGGGTTTTCCAGCAATTGGAGCACACACTGTGGGGAGTTTTGTCATAATTGCTTGGATTCTCTCAAAAGCCTCTTGACACTCTGCAGACCAATTAAAAGAGACTCCCTTTTTTAAGAGGTGTGAAAAGGTAGAAGTTACTGCTGCCAAACATGGTATAAATCTTCTGATATACGATAATCTTCCCAGGAAACTCTTTAATTCTTTGTGAGACGTTGGTGGCTTCATGGTGGCTATGGCAGAAGCTTTGGCTGGATCTACATCAATTCCGTGGTTATGCACCAAGAAACCCAGGAACTTCCCCGCAGACACTCCGAAGGCACACTTGAGAGGGTTCATCTTAAGCTTGTACAGACGACACCTTTCAAAAACTTTTCTCAAGATTTCAACATGATCTTCTCTTTTCTTAGACTTTACCACAATGTCATCAACGTAGTCTTCAATTTCTTGATGGATCATATCGTGGAACATGGCCGTCATTGTCCTTTGATAAGTAGCACCGGCGTTTTTTAGACCAAACGGCATAACAGTGTAATAGAAATTACCTATGGGTGTGCGGAAGGCAGTTTTTTCAGCATCCCTTGGTGACATCCGAATCTGGTTGTACCCGCTAAATCCGTCCATGAAGGAAAACATGGTGCTGCCCGCGGCAGAATCAATTAACAAGTCCATGTTTGGCAAGGGAAATTCGTCTTTCGGGCATGCCTTGTTGAGGTTGCGGAAGTCTACACAGCACCTGATCTGCCCATTTTTCTTCTTCACTGGAACTATATTTGATAGCCACCGCGGATGTTGAATTGGTTTGATGAAGCCGGCGGCAAGCAGTTTCTTCACTTCTTGGGTGATTTGAGCTTCCACTTCAGTATGGAAAGTTCTTGCAGGCTGTACAACAGGCTTGGTACAACAGGCTTGGTACCAGGTTCTACATTTAAGGAATGAGCCACAAGTCCCGGATCTATACCCGGCATTTCGTCGTATTTCCATGCAAACACGTCCTGGTACTCCTTCAACAGATTAATAAGACAGGCCCTCTCTACAGCAGACAGCGAGGTGCTAATTGAAACAGGCTTATCAATACCAGGATCGTGACTTAGGTTGATTACCTCCAGGTCTTCCTTGGGAGTTATCTTTGAATTCTCTGCCGCAGACTTCTCTAATTTTGCTTCTTCCTTCTCATCTGCCAAGCTTTTGTAACCTTCAGTTTCTTTCTGTATCAAATAACATGAGGGCCGCAGATCACCCTCTTCTGGTATGGGACCTTTCTTGCCGTGGGCAATCAGGTCCCACGCACCTTCACAAACGGTAGACTATGCGTCCATCAGGCATTTGGACGCGTATGCATCGTGGTGCACTTTCATCTTCTGCCATACGTTCCTTCCTCTTTTTCTTTCGCTCCAGGACTTCTCGCAGATCAACATCTGGGTCGTTTCTTATGTCTTCCCAGTCTGGCAGGGGTGTTCCAGATGGCTTGATGATCGGTGGTTCTTCAGTAGACAGCTCGTCATACAGGGCTGCTTCAATGAAATGTGCCTCAGTTTGATCAAATGGTGAGGGATTTGCTGCTATACGGATTGGCTTCCCATTGAGCCTTCCTTTGATACACTGGTGATATGTGGACGAAATCAGCTTATGCTTATGCAACCATGGTCTGCCAAGCAGCACATGGTATGGGACTTTTGAATTCATGACATGGAATCGTGTAAGAGCCACAATGGGCCCAACTCTTAAAACTAACTGTATATGCCCCATAGTGTATTCTGCTGCTCCTCCAAAACCTGTTACTTCAATAGGAGCACCTTGGATCTTATGTTGTGGAATGTTGGCTGCTTTAAGAGTGCTCAAAGGAATCAGATTCAGACAAGAGCCCGTGTCCACCAAAGCTCTCCTAACTTGTACATCTTTGATCACAGCAGACACATAAAGGGGCCGGCGGTGGTCTGGATATTGGACTTCCATGTCCTCATCCGTAAAGGTTACTACATTGGTGGTTTCTAGGAAGGCGCGGCTAGCATGAGCTTCTGCGGTAAAACAGGTTGCTCCTGAATCTGCTGCTATTGCGATAATGGCCTCTGTAGCAGCGTTCCTGGCTTCTGGTCCCAACCCCAATTGATTAAACAAAGATTTGAACTTTGGGCTTTTCTGTAAGGTTCTTACAGCTGCTGGTGTTAGAGTGGTGTCAGCTACAGCAGACTCATCTACTTCCATATCACTGGTGCTGCCTCGTATCACCACAGATACAACTGCTTTGCCTTGGTCTTTCCTGTGATTCGGAAAAGGATTCTTGTGCACCCTCTGCTGCTCCGGAGAGAGTTGTAGGGTACCATCTTGAATTTTTCGATTAAGTTCCCGTCGAAGTGATCGGCAGTCTGCGGTTGGATGGTGAACATATCTGTGATAACGGCAGAACTTGGGATCTCTCTTTTCTTCCTCGGTGGGAGGTTTGTTAATCTGCGGCAGCTTGATAACTTCATCTTTCACCCACTTGTCGAAGATCACCATCATTTCTTCTACGGTGAAGGGCAAAGGGGGTGGTTCTTCGAAAACCTTCTCTATAGGCCTTTTCCTCTTGTTTCCGGTTGGTGCGGTTGTAGTTGACACAGTGAGTGCTTGGTGCTGGCTCTTCTTTTCTCTAGCCTTTTCGGAATGAGGCTTGACTGACAAGGCTGTCTTCCTAGCCTTCTGGAGCAGTGGTGCAAATTGTGAAATGTCTAAGTTCTCGAGGTGAGCTCTAAATTCGGGAAGCATGTTGTCTATGCATACTTCAACCAGCTCGCTTTCTTCATACTTCACGTGGCAATCCAAAGAAATATCCCGGAAACGATGAATATACTTCAAAAGATCCTCGCCGGGTAGCTGCTTCGTGCTGTGCAAGTTGAGCAGAGTAATCTTTTCCTCCACATGGAAGTACTTACTGCAGAAACTTTCCACCATATCTTCCCAATCTCTAATAGACCCTTCAGGCAGCATGGTGTACCAGGTATATACTCTGTCAACAAGGGACTTTGAGAATTCCCGCAGACAGAGTCCCCCATTTCCAGCGAATGGACCCATGGAGTCCAGGAATTTGCTGATGTGCTCTACTGCACTACCCTTTCGGCCGTCGAAGAGGGAGAAATTCGGAGTATCATATTTTTCAGGGTACGGTTCCTTTAGTAGCTCCTTAGGATAGGGAGGCTTTCTCACAAAATGCCTAGGCTCCTTAGGTGGTCGTTCCCTTTCTTGTTTGAGGAGGTCCGCCACGTCTGACATAGTAACGAATGGTGCGTCATTTTTGTTGTTGGAATCTCTTTCATCATGGTGGTCCCTTTCTTCATGGTTCCTTCCATTACCTCCATGTGCTTTCCTGTTATTGCTGGATTCCTTCAACTGCCTTATGGACTCAGCTAGTTCTCCTTGATTCTGCTGTAAACTCTGAATCAACTCATATATCAAGGTTAAAGGTGGCTGTCCTCCTGGGTTGCCTCCTGGATTACCCTCCGGGATACCGCCTCCTCCCACGTTTCCTCCGTTGTTCTGCTGCATCTCTCCTTCCGCTTGATTTTGTGCGTTTGACTCTGTGTCAGGATGCGAGTTTACCACTGAGTTTTGTCTTCAGGACCTCGGTGGCATTACTGCAGATCTAGTTTGCTGGAGTGCTGCTCAACTCCCCAGTGGAGTCGCCAAAATGTGGATGCTCAAAATTCACTATGTGCCATGTGTCACCTTATGATTGGTTGAGGATGGGCCGAGCTTGTATTGATGGGTTGTTGAGCCCAAAACTCCAAACCAGGCTTTTGAGCTTGCCTGATGGCTAATGGTGCACTCCTCTTGATCTGCTGCTACGCTGGGCTTTTATGAAGAGAAATATGGATCTGCTGTGAGAGCCCTCCTTTCAACAAAGTAACTACTGCAGACACTTTTCTGTCAAACCAAATAACCACTGCAGACAGCAAACGTGAGCACCGCAGAACCAACATAAATATGAACTCTAATAAACTGAAAAGACTAAGGAAGATTTGATGAGTGATGGGGGAGGGTTATCCCTTGAAAACACGTGACATGGAATAGGGTTGATTAGATGCTTGTGGAGTTTTAGCAGGGGGTGTTTTTTGGTATGGGTATTGATCTTTTTCTTCTTCTTGTCCCTTGACTTGGGTTTTGGCCTTTGGTGGAGACTAAAGGTTATTTCTGGGCTGGAAAGGTTGGATTGGCATTACTGCATTTCCTTCTTTTATAGTGGTCTGCTGTGATCCATGGAGTTCATGGTCTTGACTTGGCCACTTCTTTAACTTTTGGATAATGGGCTTCCTCGTTGGGGTTAAACTGACAACATTTCCTGATAAGATAAAATATTGCCGCAGACCAAATTAGTGAAAGAAGTTGGCTCCATGGTAAAAGCTTAGTCTGCACGTGTTTTCATTAAGGTACTTGAGGTTTGCTGGTCACTTGTGCTCATACCCCCCAACGGGTATGACACACTTGTGCCGCAGACCTCAATACCCTTTTAGGAAATAACCCCCTACCTCCAAACCAAATCCCCCTTAGTCTTTCAATGAAATCTTATTGGCAGTCACCATAGGTTTGGGCTTTGGTGACTGCGTTACCTTTGTTTATGTTCTCATCGAAGCATTTTTGTCTCTCGTTGGGCTCCTTCCTTTTTTGTGAATCCGCCGTTGCTTGACTTTCATCTGCCGTGCAGAGGGAGTAGGAACCATCGTAGGCCGGTCTGTGTTTACTCTCCTCATATTGTCTCCAGGCTCCCTTTTGTCTTTGGTTGTGTTCTTTCCATTTTTGTGATTCTGCTGCTCGTTTTCTTGTCTGCCGTGCAAGAGGGGTGGCAGAGATGGTAGCTATCCTCATTCACGTTCTCCCCAGGTTATCTTTTTACCCTTGGTTGAAACTTTACCCTTCTCGCGAGTCTGCCGTTGCTCCTTCCCCTCGTCTGCTGTGCAGAAAAGTCTCGGCAACGGTCATTGGCATCAGGTGTGAGTCTGCCGTCCCGAGGAGATGGTGAACAGTGATTTTCTTCAAATTCAGAGGACTTACTTTTTGATTCTTCTGGAGTGTTCCACCCTTTTAAGGGGTGTAGTAATGGGCTTCATCTGAAATTACTCTTTGCTCCCTTGGCTTCTTCGTGGGCTGGGCTCATTGTTGGGGACTTATAGCAGATTGCTCCCACCAACTCTCAGGCCTTATAGCAGACCGGTTTCTCTTGCAATAACACAGTGTCTCCTGGGCCCATCGTGGGCTGTTGTGCTTTGGGCTTTCCCCAAATCACGTTACTTACCTTCTTTTGGGCTTACTGCAGATGACTCTTGTGGGCTCCTTTTAGTCTGCCATAGTTTTGGCAAAAAGTGGGCATCTACAACTCTTAAATGGTTTTATTCAAATGATCATATGATGTTAATCTCCTTTGGAAAGAGAACATGTCTTAAATTAGATACGCCTCAAAAGATTTGTGGATTCCACTTTTATTTTGGCTCAAAGATAGTCATTTAAATAGTTAAAGAAACTATTTTTTTAACCTTTTATATATATATATATATATATATCTTTGAACTTTAACAAAGACCACCACTGTTCATGTAAATGTAAAACAACGGTTTTAGTGACATCAAAGCCTTGAATTAGTGATTTAAAAAAAAAAGAAAAAAAAAGCATATTCTTTTAAACAAGCATAACAGCTTCTGAGAAGCTAAAATAAATCTTCAGTGGCTACTCAGAGCAGAGAGTACTGGCTTTATTTTCTCAAAAGCTTAACAACTATTGAATACATTCTTCATATATATATTTATTTTCTCTTAGCAGTCAAGTCTTAGGGGTCATCACTTCAAGCTTGACTAATTAATAAGGACGTTGTCCGACATAATTGCCCGGAGGATCATAGTTGCAAGTGACAAACCACCACCCATTATTGCATTGAACCCTAGCACACCCAAGACGAACTGAATTTTGCCATACAACTTGAGTATAGTGCAAGCACTGTCCCCCAACACAAGAATTGTTGTTGTAGTTATAGCAAGACTTCTCTGCCACCCACAAGTTCACTGCAGCTGTCCCTGTAAACGAACCACTGCCTTTGGCAAGGTTCTCACCATAATTCCCGTTTGAGTGCACGAGATTGCAGTCTCCGATCCTTGAATTAGCGTAGTTTTGAGCATAGGTCGCCACCGTGTTGTCCCATGTGATATTTGGGACACCAACTTGTGCTCGAGCCACATTGTGAGCATTGAGATAGTCCTGTATCGAGTTTTGGGCTTGAGAGGTGTGAAGCAGGGCTAAGCCCACAACACAAATAAGAGCAAGTGAAATTTTACACAAATTCATGATTTTGGTTTGTGAAATGTTAGGTGATTGACGAGAATTCTAACATGAAAATGGCTATTTATAGGGAAAGGAATGAAATTCTTTTACCTGCTAATTCGGAAGTAGAATGACTTAAGTTGTTGATGTCACCATTTTAAGCAAAGTTAAAGCACAAAAACTTCCCCATTGGACATGTAAACTTTGCGGTTAACTCCAGTTAAGTCTCAAAAATATGTAAAAGTGGTGCAGTGATCAAAATAACTCACATGTTCTTCCTTTTTCCAAATGAAGCAACCACCTATACAAAGGGACGTGTTACTTGCAGTTTCATTAAAATAAATAGAAACCTGATTTCCTATCTAAGCAGTGCTAGCTATGCGTTAGTGTAGCCACTAATTAATAGATAATAAGTTAATAACCGATGAAATGGCCTATTTTAATTTCTTATATTCAAATTATACTTTTAAGTTAATCTTTTAAAAGTATATCTTTTGTTACTTGTTTCAATTAATCAAAAAATTTGTAAGATTAATTTCGAATTTTATTTGATTGGTTTTGCCTTAAGAGTTTTCTTATTATTGTTACTAGTTAGTCACGTCTGTTTGATGATGCTAAGGAATAGTAACAGCAACGACCATAATAGCGAGAATTTAAAATGGCTAAATTGCATAATCATCCCCTAGGGTTTGGATCGTTTGCAAACTAACCTCTTGGGTTTCAATTTTGCAATATTTACCTGGGGTTTTTTAATTGGTGAAATTGACTCCTTTAAGTATAATTTTTTGTTAATTTTGCTAACAAAATTTGTCATATGCATTGCACTTGGGTTTATAATAATGAATTTTTTATTATAAAGTGGTCACATGTAATGTACATGACAAATTTCTACTAGCAAAATCGACAAAAAATGTATTTAGAAGGTCAATTTTACCAATTTAAAAACCCTAGGTGGTTATATTGCATAATAAAATCTCACAATATTTTCAAAACAAGTTGATGTAGCTTGTTGTGAGTTGACACTTTATTTTATTGTGAAAATATTGTGAAATTTTTTATGTCTTTAGAAGAACTCATTTAAAAATTTGAAGATCTATATCACAATTCATACCATCTTTTGAGACTCTAAGAGTATGTTTGGTTCCTGGACTCAAATACAGTTTTCTGTATTTGAATCCAATTTTTTGTGGGTCCCACTATCATTTTTGTTGATTGGCAGTTGTATTCTGTTTTTGAACCCAAATCCAATTACTGTGCAAATGATACTCAAATCTACATTTTTGAGAACACCAAATAGTTGTTTTCATTTTTCATTTTCTGTTCTCAACATTATTATTTAATATAATAATAATTTTTTATTTTTCTTTTTATTAAACGTTTTGCTCTCTTTCTCTCGGATTCTCCCCAGACTATCGTAGACGAAGCACCACCCGCCTGAATCTCAGACGAAGCAACCAAGAGCACCAGTGCCAACGAAGAGGCAACGTGCGGCGTGGCACTGTGAGGTGCAGCGTGGCGCTGCGAGGTGGGCGACCCACCCAGCTGGGTTTTTTTTTTTTTTTTTTTTTTTTTTTTTTTTTTTTTTTTTTTTTTTTTGATCTGGCTGTTAGCCACGTTTTGGTATTGCTGGTTTTGGTTCTGGGTTTGTGAGCTTGTCGGTGATGGGTAGATGTTTCAGATTCTAGGTTTGTGAAGTTGTTTAGTTCTGGGTTTGTGCACTAGGGTCTCGGTGGTTCCAGGTTGGGTTTTTGTTAGGGTGTCGGGGTGGCTTGCGGTGGCTTGTAGGGTGGTTCGAGGTGGGTCGCGGTGGGGCGGCGTGGCATGGGCTCGCGGTGGGTCGTGGGCTTGGGTTGCGGGGTGGCTCTCTCTCTCTCGACCAGTCACTGCCACAACCCAGTTTTTTTTTTGGTTTTTTTTCTCGATTTGCCAGATCTACTTGATTTTTAGGTGTTGCCGGTGGGTCATTTGATGGGTTTGGTTGATTTTGAGTTTGCTTGTGGATTTTGTGCAGTGGATCGGGGTGGGTTGCGGGGTGGATTTTTGGTGGATTCCGGTGGGGGTTTGCGTTGTGGTGGGTCGGGGTGGGTTACGGGGTGGCTCTCGGTGGGTTTGTGAGGTGGCTCTCGGTGGTGGTGGGGGGTTTTGGTCGATTCCGGTGGTGATGGGTGCCTGTGATTACTGTTTCTTTATTGCAAACAAAAACAATAATAATAATAATAATAATAATAATAATAAACAAAACTGGAAACTATGTGGAAAACACATGCCAAACAAATTTTTTGTTCTCAAATCTATTATAATATTATTTTTTATTACAATTCTCAAAACACCCAAATACAAGTTTTAGAAAACAGAAAACAAAAAATAGTCACCAAACATACCCTAAAGTCTCGTACAAAAGTTAAGAATTCCTTTTATTTATTTATTTATTTTTTAAGAAAAGGTATCTCTACTTTTAATGATTTAAAAGTGACTTGGTCCTCCAAAAAAATATAATACATGAATGGAGGTAGTTTCCCTTTCCATACTACACTACCTTGTGAGTTTAATTAGAACATATTTAGCTAAAACAACCACTTTGTTTCTTTCCCTGCCCACCGCTTGAACAGCGACAAACATTGAGCATGGAGCATGGATTTGGTCTTCAGCCTGATGATAACAGGACTGGCCCAATCATTTTGGGGGGCATCAATCCAAATTTCAAATTGGGGCTCTTTTTTATATTTTTATTATAAGTAAAGGTCTTCTTTTCTTTTTCTCTTCTTTTCTTTTTGAAATATTGACGATGGTCCCAAAATTATCTGCACAGAATGCACATACTAATGCTCAACAATAGTGGATACATTATTCATTTAAAGATTACTGAGTATTTATTTGTTTGTCACATTAGTTAACTTAATTACTGAGCATTTATTTTCAAGAAACCGGCCTGACCGACTGAAAACTAGCCTAAATTTCTGGTCCGGTCCGGGTATTTCAAGAAATCAGTTTGATCCGAGTTCCAAAAATGAAAATTCCTCTCTCTAGTCCCGGACCCAGCCTGTCCAAAAATAAGAGTGGACTAGACTAGACAAGACCAAAAACATTAAAAATATAAAATATTTGTTTATTATTTTATTACCTAATAAGTTAAACTAACAACCTAAACCTAATCGGCTCCTAAATGAAATCTCGTATACATTCTAACTATTTCTCTCATCTCTCACACCGCCTACGCCCGTAACCCTCTCTCTCTCTCATCGACTGTGAACCAGAGTCCAGACCATCTTGCAGCACCTCATCCAACGACCGTGAACCATTCCCATCACGCCTCATGCTGGCAATTGTGATGTGTTGTCACTTTCCCTCTCCTCACATCGTTGCGAACCAGACTATGTATTCTCTCTCTCTCTCTCTCTCTCTCTCTCTCTCTCTCTCTCTCTCTCTCTCTCTAATATCCATTAGTTTCAATTTTGATAACAAATTGTTGTGAGCTAAATTTTGAATTTGTTTGATGGGGCTTTAAAAACAAATTAAAAAATCTAAATGATTATGAGTTTTGAGACTTGTCCTCACGATTTTGAATCTTTGTTGTTTCTTTGTTTTTAGATGACTGAATTAGCTCCTCCCACCCACGTGGATGAGACTGCAAGTTCATGTTGGAGATAACCAAGGTCTCCCCCAAAAAGTGCAAGCCGATGATTATGTAGTTTTAAAGCAGACCGAATCACCAAATTAGACCGGAGCTAACCGAACCACACAAATTAGACCAGACTGGACCAATGATTATGTAGACACCCCAATTTGTACCGGTCAATACGCATGGTCTCCAGTCTCAGTGGGGATTACCAAAAGCGCTTATAAGAAAATATGTGTTGAAAATTACTGGAATCTTCTAGAATTTGAGCCAAACGTAGTTGTTTAACCTAAGTGGCGTACGCCTATTTCCTTTAGGAGTACGTTTGTAGTGAAGGGGCACACACCTCTCCATCTGTGCGTACACTAGTGCCTCCAACCAGAAACCTTAATCTTAGGAATTAACCTATTTTCTCTAGAGAGGTCTCAGTTTACTTTTTTTTCAAGCAAACCTAGACCCTTTTTCCACTATAAAAGGAACCCTATACCTTCACACAAGAAAAACTTTAGAGACCCGAAAGAAACACAAAAAATACCAAGAAGTATTGGTATAGTAGAGTTTAGGAGAAGTAGTTTTAGAGCGGTGAATTCCTGCTTAGTTAGAAAGAAGAAGGTAGTGAGGGAGAGCTTTAGACAGGGCCGGCCTAATCATTTTGGGGGCCTAAAGCAAAAAATATAAATGAGGCTTTTTTCTTTTCTTTTCTTTTTTTTATTAAAAAAAATTGACCATTTGCATGAAAGTTTTAAATAGACTACATCTCTTTTATATAAATTAGTTTAACAAAAAGAAAAGTCTTGAATATACTCTATTATAGAAATTATAGACTTTCTTATAATATTGTGTATAAAGATATTTTATTTACACATGAAGGGAGGAGAAAAAACTCTAATACTAAGTAATGAAGACTCTTAACATTAGCTTTTATTTATACAAAATAGTAGAATAACTTTTTCATCTAAGCAATGTGGGACTTGTGGGGCCTTTTATTTCATTTTTATTTTAAATGTGGGACCTTTTTTATATGGGAATTTTTTTTTTCTTGCCTGAGGCCTCAATCATTTGCTTGTTTGGCTTAATGAAGGCGCCGGTAGTGGCTTTAGAAAAAGTAGCTATTATCTAGTTCTTCAATTGGAAGATTAGCCCCTTTCTCATGAAACCATGGTTTTAAAAACCGGACCGGACCGGTTGGTTCAACCGGTTGGACCGTGAACCGGGTAGTAATCCGGTCCGATTCTTCTTAAAAACCGGAAATGATGATAAAACCGGAAAAAACCGAGAACCGCCGATTCAACCGGAAAAACCGAGAATCAGAACGGTTCAACCAGTTTTGTTGTGATACAAGATAAGACAAAAAATATTCATCCAGTCGGCATTGACTATGACGGCACCGGCAACAAAGAATTGACACATCCAAACTTGGCTCGCCGTAGGTCCTGATCCGGTCCAGATCTATCTTCATAAGTTGCTAAACGGTATTGATTTGGATCAGACCATACCGATTGTTGATCCGGACTTGGCTCGCCGATGGATTGCTCTTGTCTCCGCGTTTGGCTTGCTCTTCTCTTGGCATTCACACACACAGCTTCATGTCTCTGTTTTTTATTTTGTTTCTTTACTGCCTTGTCCATTCCACTTCTAGGTTGGGTTACTGATTTTTTCGTTTGACTTTGTTAGTACAGCTATCTATTTTTTATGGCTAAATCTATTACAGTTGTCAACAATACTTACCATATGTTTTCATTTATTTATCCATTTTGAGAGGCAGCAAGTCAGCAACAATAGTACTATATGTAATGTAAGTAAATTATGTAACATAATTTGGCTTAGAATAAAAAAAATGTAACGTAACTCGCTTCTTCTATTTTTAATTTATTTATTATCTTTTGTAACTATGCATTTAAAAAGGAAAAAAATAATAATTTAAGTCAATTACCTCTAATTGTAGACCATTTTATTTGCAAGTCCAATTAAATCATTTAATAAAATTGTTAGATTTTTGTTTGAAAGTTTAGAAAACATACTATATTAGTTACAAATTTTTTTGTATTTATTTAATTATTTATATAATTTTAAAATTATTAATTAAATTATTTATGACGTCACTGGTTCGACCACCGGGTCGGACCACTAGTACGAGAACCACTCCCTTTTCCGGTTCTCTCCCTGGTCCGGTTTTTAAAACCATGCATGAAACTGCAATCATTAACCTAGGCATCCAAGCCTTCCTTTTGGTGTTCAACACACAACCCTGTCAAGAGATTAATTTGAAAGACCGATGATATATTGCTAACTTGCTACAAGCTCTCTAGAGGTTAGGTATGGATCTTCTCAATAGTCCATACCAATCCCATTAAATTGTTTGTTTTACTATATGTTTACTTTTAGTTTAGTCTACATGTTTCGATCTTTGTTTTAAGAATTATTTTTTATTTAATTGATGTTTTCATGCCTAGCTTTATTGAATTTTATGCCTATGTTAGTTAAATTATTGTTCTCATTTTAGGTTTTCCATCTAGGAGCCCATAAACCATCTTTAATGAATTTGATTGAGTTTGTATTCAAGAAAATGTTCTTCAATAAATATCGCCATGAGTACTTGCCTTCTAAAGCATGTCCTTCATTCTTTAATGGACCTTTTGCTATGATTATTATCAAAAGCATATCTTTTATTCTTCAATGATTATGCCATGACTATATTTTTGCTAAAGCATATTCTATGGTTTACAATATATCTTTCATTAAAGTTTATGTTATTTGATTGTTGTGGGGATTTTTCCCTACAATTGGGTGATAAACTTGGGTTCAGGTTAGGATTCTTCCTTTCACTTAATATGAGTATTTTGCCCTAGTTCTCATACTTTGATTGCTCCTTGATTGACATAGTTTTAGGTTTAATTGCTTTTGTGTGTTTAGGGATTTATTTTATAAACTATTTTCAAAAATATTAAGTAAAAGGAAAGCCAGACATTAGGGTGGGTGTTCTTCGGTACCTAACACCTTCCCAAGACGTACCTTACTTCCAGACCTAGTAAGGACTAGTCCTTTTGTGCATAAAATCATATATATGGTTTTTGGACTTATAAACCAGGTGGCGACTCCTTATTCCTCTGCTAATAACCCTAAAAAGGTTCAATAGCATAAACGACCCCCTGAGGTATCCCGACGGTATCTCACAGATTATACAAAACTTGTTGGTCTTGGTCCATGCGATTTTTAAAGACTGACCCAACCAGTCCAATCCTAAAAAAGGGTAAAAACTGGACTAGACCGGACCGTTATCACCCTTAATCTTAACCACTACATTATGTGTCTGTGGGTGTAGTGATCATGCTTGTGTCAAGACATACAATTGAATACGAATGAAATAACTAGAAAGCATACAATCGAATGTCTTAATACAAATTTGATAAAAAGGATAATGATTATAGTGTAGAACCAATACCTTCATAATGTTCATTTGACCGGTCCCTCGATCGATCACTACCATAACTCAATATTATGTCAAGACGAACAATTGAATACGAATGAAATAAACTAGAAAATACACAATCGACAATCTCAATACAAAATTGATGAAAAGGATAATAATTGTAGAACCAATACCTTTGTAATGTTCATTTGACCAGTCCCTTTGATCAATCACTACCATAACTCAATGTGCAAGTGGAGAAGGAATTCCTTTCAGCAAAAAAAAAAAGTGGAGAAGGAATTCGACTCAATCTCAATCTGACAATACTCAAAGAAACTGTTTGTAACTTCAAGGGTGAATAATGAGAAAATGGGAAACCTTACCACCTTGAAAGACTAGCTCAAAATGAGAAAACGGAGAGTATGGGTAAGTGTAGATGATTTCTAAGTGTTTGTGGATAGTTGTGGATGGTGTAGTTTGTTTTATAGTCAAATGGATGGAAATTAGGGGTTGGTGAACGATTTTGGCTAGCTAGTAGGCTAAAATCAATCATGGTTTTGGATATTGAGTGATTTAGTGTTGTTGCTTGTATGGGGCCTGCACCAACCTCACATTGGCAAACGTCTAATGAGAATTGCTTACACCGATTTGGGCAGGAATCTTGGGAAATTGACTTTAAAGCATGGGAAATGGGCTTTTGGGTAAGGCATTGAGGGTTTTTTCTTTTTTTTTTTGTTGATAGTGATTTGGGCTCTTCGTCATTAGGACTAGTGACTTTGGATATTAGTCGATACAAAATGGGTTGTCTACAATAACTAAGAAAAATCATGTAAAAAAGATCAAGAAACAAAATATATATATATGAGAGAGAGAGTCAAGTTCAAAGAGTTTTGATTGATTTAAAACTTTGAAGTTTTGAGAATGTACTTTTCTCTACTTTTGAAATTGATTTGAGTTCACAAGATACTTTGACACATGAAACCACCTTGCATATATGTATTTTTATATCATTGAGAGCTGTAGTATATAGTCTTAAATGATTATGTCTGAAGTGTCTAGATACCTATCAGCATGGATTACATAGTAACAAGAATGATTATAATGGAATAGAGAATAGTAATAGTTTATGTGAACTTTTTTTTTTTTGGTATATTCGATGGTTGACTATGTGAAGTCTCATTAATACAACATATGGCAGTAAATTTCTGGTTCCAGCTCACCTTTACTCTTATCTTTCATGTGCTTAAATATTCTTGATTTAATTCCTTACTTTCCCTTTCCTTATCTCTCATTTCGGGATTTATATTTTATATCCTTATTAGAAAATTGACTTGTTACCTTCCTTGACATGGTCCCTCCCACGGTCTGTTTTTTTCCAGGGATTTGACTTATACGTCTCTCCCTCCGGGCCTCCCATGTTAAATGGAAGGAAAAAGTTTTTTCCAGGGATTTGACTTATATGTCTCTCCCTCCGGGCCTCCCACGTTAAATGGAAGGAAAAACTATAACTACTCAGAGAAACTATTCCTGTGATTGAAACATCATATTCATTAGAGAGTAATTCAGTTCTAGTGCATGAACGCAGAATTAACAAAACAGTGAAAATAAATTTCTTCTCCATGATAATAAACATGACTTCATTTTCATTATATCCATCAGAAGGTATACATATATGTGATTACTACCTGTTGACACCCCATTTTGCTACCTCTATTCTAACCCTCACACAAACTAGGGTTTTTACAAATTAAAATTCTAAAAACGGAAAGTGTACAACTTGCCTAAATTAGGGTTTTAAACCAACAGTGTTTTTTTGACCGTTTGATCGACAACTAAAAGTAATCAAACAGATCTTTAAGTTGAGACGATTGAAATGACGTGTCATGTGTTTGAATCGGACCACGTGTGTGAAAATTATATCCGGTTGAAGTTTTAATGAACAGAGTGCATAATAATTAAATGGCATTGGGCACATAAGATTAATCCAAATTAATTATGATTGGTCCATTAATTGGATTAATTTTAATTAACAAGGTGTAAATATCTTATTGGCTCAAAGTGTTAAATTATCATGGACTCTAGCACATTGGATAAACTGAACAAGTTAATTGGATAATTGTTGATTAATTAATTAATTAAAACATTTGAATTAAATCATTCAGTGTTTTAAGGAGTTAAGAAAATCACCAATTATCTGGTAATATCTGGAAATCAACTGGCAATAATTTGAAATTCAAGTTTTAAACAAACAGATAAGACTGATTCATTTGATATAAAAAGGGGAAGAGAGTCATAAAACAGGAAGGCAACACAGGTAAGGTTGGAAGGGAATCAATGTATCGTTTCTTTTGATCATTCTCACAGTTTGGTTTTAATTAAGGATACTAATATTATTTTCTTTTGTTTTCTGTTTTCCTTCATGAGCATGAGCACACAACAATGGTCAACAAGGAGCACACAGCAACAACAAAGCCACAGCATCTGAAACAAAGGGAGTAATCTGAATTACGATTTTTGCTTACTTTCAATTTTCATTTAACGATGTCTAACATTATTCTCAATTGCTTGGTTCTTTCAGGAGAATACACAGCCACATACAAATATTGGGAATGAACCAAAAGATCAGACACGGCAACAAGGGCAATACAAAACGGTAATCTGTTCATAAATCTCATCCACATGCATACAGAAGCACCTATCCACCACCATGATCACAAGCCCACACACGGCTTGCCTCACACTTGACAAATCAAACATTCACACAAAACCCACAACCCATACACAAATCCAAGACCTCATTGGACTTGAACACACACCCACATCACAAACACCACACAATTACCCACGGCCATACTATCATACGGCATCAACCCACACGGCAAAAATCCAACAACATCATCACAACCCCTCAACATTACCACTACCCAATCACAAGGCCCACGGCAAACATCCACCACCCACGGGTTCACCCTAAACATCACCCACACTGCCACACACACGGGTTCGCACAAAACCCGTGACCCGTACACGGGTTCACCAAGATCTAGAGAGTGAGAGTGAGAATGGGTCCGTGAGGGAGTTCGAGCTCTTGTTCAGGCCATGGATGCCTTAGAGTTTCAGTGATAGAGAGAGATTAGAGAGAGCAGCCGAGATAGAGAGAAAGGAGAAAAGCCGAGAGAGAGAGAGAGAGAGCCCCGCTGCCGAGGCTGGTGGTGGCGCCGGCGGCGCTGGCTGTGAGTGGCAAACGGAGCTCGGGCTCGAGCTACAGCCTTCGGTCTGATTCAGGTGAGAGAGAGTGAGATTAGAGAGAGAGAAAAGAAAGAGGGGGAGAGATGAGAGAGGCGGCTAAAAAAAAGAGAAGGAGAAAGTGAGGGTTGGGTCAAACCCGACCCGACCCGTATAGGTGAAACCCTACCCGGTTCTAAGACTGGGCTGGGCTGCTTCATCTAACCCAATCAGACCCACAGGTCAAACAAAAACTTTAACCCATCAGCCCAACCCGTGTCCATTTACTCAACCCAATCCCATTTAAGCAACCCAATCCGAATCTAAACCAACTAATCCAATTCTTCACAGCCCAATCCGAAACCCATTTAACTCAAACCCAATTCCCTCAAATCAAACCCTACAATTTAACACTTAAACCAAAGCCCAATCCAAAAATCCAATGAACACCATTTTAAAATTAAAATCCAATAATTCATTTAACCCAAATCCAAATCATTTCAATCCAAAATTCTGTCAAAATTACACATTGACTCCAAAATTACATTTTGACACCAAAACATCCAAAATTACATTTTGACCCCAAACTTTCCACAAATTACATTTCAACCCCAAAATTCCACAAATTACATTTTGACTCCAAACTTTCCTAAAATTACATTTCAACCCCAAAATTCCACAAATTACATTTTGACTCCAAACTTTCCTAAAATTACATTTCAACCCCAAAATTCCACAAATTACATTTCAACCCCAAAATTCCACAAATTACATTTTGACTCCAAACTTTCCCAAAATTACATCTTGACCCCAAAATTCCACAAATCACATTTTGGCCCCAAATTTCTCAAAAATCACATTTTGACCCCCAAGCCATACAAGCATTTCTCGCAAGCTACACAAGCAATTCTTCTCAAGCTATACAAGCAATCTTGAGGTATTTTTTACAAGCCATACAAGCGTACAGGTATAAATTCTAAACTGAAATTTATTTACTTGTATTTGATTGTTTTGTTTCTTTTCTTGAATAACATGCTTATATGACTATAACATGATATTTCACATGAAATAAATTAAACAACAACTTGAACATTAAAATTGGATTTTGATGCGAACATGAGTTTATGTACTTTGACATGATATGAATATTGGCCAAGCTTAATCTAGAAGACCGATGTATGTCGGGTAAAATGGGGTGCAAACACCTTCCCATTTTATAACCAAGCCTCCGAATCTTGCATTGAGGTTTCGTATTACAAAGTGTCTTACAAACAAATTGTTTTCCTTTTACTAGACTGTAACTAGGAAATTTATTTACATGTAATTATTTCTTTTTACAAATTCATTGGCAATTGTACAAATTCAAAGATGAATAAAGAGTAATTATTTTTTAAGAATTTTCTTGTTTTTCTTCCTTGCAAAAATAAGTGGCGACTCTACTGTAACATCACCTTCATTCTAGAGGGATGATCATTCGTCAGTTGGGTCACATTTTGAGGCCCATTTGACCCTCGGGTCGTGGTTCTCACAGTGGCGACTCCACTGGGGACATGAAGTGGGCTTAGCTTCGAAATTAGGATGGGCTTGGCCAAGCCTTATTATTTCTTTATACTTGTTTGATTTTAAAGGCTTTCTTTATAACATGTGTCATGCATCATTTTGTGTGGACCCAAGAATACATATACATGTGTGAAGCCCGGAAGCCTCGGTAGTTCTATCCATGGATCACAGTCTTCCTAGACTTGGGTACCCATGGTGAAGCTACCACCCCTTAGCGCAGTATTGACTATGATCATTCTTAGTCAATACGTTAAAGGACAAACTGTATCGTTTGGACCAATGCGGCATTCCTATGTCACAAGTTGGGAGATACGACGTCCTAGCTCTTGGGTTCCCTACAAGCCTACCTTCTACCCATATAGAAGCTCATTAGAACTATCCTTAGGTGCGGTCCATTAAATACATACATACTTGTTTGAATCCATCGTCTGTTTTGATTGCCGTTGCTTGCACTTGGATGAACCTTGTTTGCTACGAATGAACCTTGTTTGCTACGAATGAGCCCAAATCCAACGTTTGGGCCCATTACAATCATTTACTTGAACCATGTGTTCCATGGATGAGCCCAAGCCCCAACACTTGGGTCCATTATAAAAAAATCTAAGGCCCTACAAGTACTTAGAGTTGAGGATCATCAAAAGACAGGGTACAAACCCATAAGTTTCAATGGTACAATCCCACAAACTTCAAAGACAAAGGATAAAGCTCACAAGCTTCAAAGGATCAAGCCCACAAGCTTACAAGCTTCAAAGGTACATCCCACAAACTTCAAAGGCTTCAAAGGCAAATCCCACAAGCTTCAAAGGATAAAGCCCACAAGCTTCAAAGGACCAAGTTCAAGCCCACCAAGCAGTGGCTCACAACAACAAGCTTCAAGGCTTCAAAGCTCAAGTTCAAAGCCCACCAAGCAGTGGCCCACAACACTCAAGCTTCAAGGCTTCAAAGCTCAGGTTCAAAGCCCACCAAGTGGTGGCCTGTAACACTCAAGTTTCAAAGATCAAGTTCAAAAGACAATCATACGGTGGACTACAACAACAAGGTTCAAAGATTTGAAAACCAACTTCAAGCCTACTCCAAGGCCCCACAAGCCTGATTTCTTAAATAGTCACTCACTTACCAAAAACAAAACCACAAAAATTTCACCATCCCTCATACTCTACAAAAGGCCATTCAAAGCCCAAAACCCTAAGCGGTCAGTCATCAAGCTTCAAGATTCAAGCTTAGGGTCGCATAAGAAAACAATTCTACAAAGATCACAAGCCTACAAGATTCAAGATTCGAAATCAAGATCATGAAGGTCACACAAGTCTCTTCCTCCAACACGACTGATTCATGGGCTTCCCCTATGTCAACAGCTCACAAGGACATCTGCATTACTTCATCAAGTTATCATTTGGTTTTACATTTCTAAATTTGGATGTGTGATTTTCATTTGAATTGCTTTGTTTGTCTTATTGGTGTGTAGTATAGAATTTTGGATAAAGAAAAACATCTTTTAAAGATCAAGAATTTCTCCAACTTTGCACCAAAGATCACAAGTCAAAAATTGAAAAGACAAAAAGTAATGAACAATTCACAAAAAGCTCAATGAACCAAACTTTGAATCACACCTTAAACGGTTAAAATTCACACAAAATTGAATCACACCTTAAATGGTTAAAAATTCACACAATTACACCACACCTTAAATGGTTAAAAATTCACACAATTACACCACACCTTCAAAGGTTAAAATTCACCCAATTGAATTACACCTTAAACAGGTTAAAATTAACCCAAATGAATTACATCCCACATGGTTAAAATTCATTAATCGAATCACACCTCACATGGTTAAAATTCACTCACACCTCAATGGTTAAAATTCACATTTTTGAATCACACCCTAATGGTTAAAATTCACATTTTTTTAATTACACCTCACATGGTTAAAATTCACTCACAATTCACACAATTAAAATTAACCCATTACACCACATTTTAAATAGTTAAAATTCACCAATTGAATCACACCTCACACGGTTAAAATTCTCTCACACCTTAAATGGTTCAAAATTCACCAATTGAATCACACCTCACACGGTTAAAATTCACAATTGAATACACATCAATGGTTAAAATTCTCATTTAAAATCACACTTCAATGGTTAAATTTCAATGGTCACACCTCAAAATTAAAATTCACATTTTTGGTTAAATTTCTCTCACACATTTCACCAATTCACCATTACACCTTAAATGGTTAAACTTTCAAATGAATTACATTCACATTAAAAATTCACACCACACTTACAATGATTAAAATTCACCATTTCTAAATCACACCTCATGGTTAAAATTCACATTCAAATGGTTAAAATCACATCTTTGAATCACAATAATCTCTGACACTTAAATAGTTAAAATTCTCCAATTGAATCACACCTCACACAGTTAAAATTCACTCACACCTTAAACAGATTAAAATTCACCCAATTGAAATACGCCTTAAATAGGTTAAAATTAACCCAAATGAATTACATCTTACATGGTTAAAATTCACTCACACCTCACACGGTTAAAATTCTCTCACACATTTCACATAATTAAAATTCTCTCAAATTGAATCACACCTCAAACAGTTAAAATTCTTATCCAATTGAATCACACTTCAAAAGCTCAAAATTCACCCAATTGAATTGCATCTTAAACAGGTTAAAATTAACCCAAATGAATTACATCTTATATGGTTAAAATTCACTCACATCTCACGTGGTTAAAATTCACTCACACCTTAAATGGTTAAAAATTCACACAGTTACGCCACACTTTTAATGGTTAAAATTCACATTTTTTTTAATCACACCTCACATGGTTAAAATTCACTCACAATTTACACAATTAAAATTAACCCATTACACCACACATTAAATGGTTAAAATTCACCAATTGAATCACACCTCACACGGTTAAAATTCTCTCACACCTTAAATGGTTTAAATTCACCAATTAAATCACACCTCAATGGTTAAAATTCTCATTTTCTGAATCACACCTCAATGGTTAAAATTCACAAAATGAATCACATCTCAAAGGTTAAAATTCACGAAATGAATCACCTCAATGGTCAAAATTCACATTTTTGAATCACACCTTAATGGTTAAAATTCACATTTTTGAATCACACTTTAATGGTTAAAATGCACGTCTCAAATTACAATTGCTTGAAATTTGATCACATCATCAAAAAGAAACTTTAAGCAACAATTTTCAAGTCTCCCATGTTCTCACATCTTTTTGGAGAAGGAAAATTTTCAAAATTGTTTTTGCAAAAGTACTTTTGGAAAATCAAAATTTTTGAAATCTTCTTTCTTGGGCAACAAATGACAAATCATAGGGTCACATCACTTGACCAATCAATTTGCACCGAGAAGGGGACCATTTTCATTCAATTCATATAAAAATTGTCGCCAAATACTTGGAACAACAAAAGAATGGATCCTAGAAAGACAATCAAGGAAATAAGGTCATTGAGAGATCTCGAGTCACTCCTTTCAAAATTCCTTCTAAATCCGGTTATGATTTGTCACATTCTTGCACATTCATTCAGAAAAGTATCCTGATAGTTGGGCTTTACAATGGATCATCCATGCAAAAAGAGAAATGAAAGCTTGTTAGGCCGAAAACCCAAAAGGGCGGCCTAAGCAAAAATTAGGGCTCCACAAAGAGAAGACAAAAAAAAATTTACTTCCAAGAAAGAACTCATCAAAAGAGCTCAAACACTGCATGCCAAAAGCAAGCTCTACCAAGGACAGGAGGCCATTTTTCATTAAACCCAAATATTCTTGCCAACACCCTACAAATGCAATCACTTGCTAGCCAATTTGGGCCTTTAAAAAAAATGAGCCTTTTCTTTCTTGAAACCCATAAACCAAACCTGGGGTGGGAATTCTAGATATGAACAAAAAGGAGATCATGGATTTCTTTCTCAAGATCAAAGTGTCAAAGAAGGAAGAACAAAAGAACAAGCTCAACGGAGGCGTCAACTTCAATAAGAATGAAGCAAATTGAGAACACTTGACACAAACATCAACATACAAAAAAAAAAGGGCGTCTCTAACAAAGGATGCCAACACAAAGATAAGAAAAGTCAAATGCGTCAACACAAATACAAAGAAGACGTGAAGGAAAAAAGCAAAGGAAAGAAGTCACGAAGCAAATCCAATCCTTGGAGTTCACACTTGGGGGTACATTGGGGAATTTGAGCCTTTATAACTTTCTTTTCACAGCCCAAACCCGGCCTACATTATAACCGATAAACAAAGCCCTCCTTGAGGTTCTGCTTGCTCAAGACATGATGTTAAGCTCTTTCGTTATTCTCCATTGGAAGTATGAAAAGTGCTCGCTAGGTTGAAAACCTGAAAAGGCAGCCTAGGCAAAAGTTAGAGTAAAAGAAAAGAAAAAAAAAATGATGGATGGTCCAAACACCAATCAAATCTCCCATGAAAAGGTAAATCATCACAAATGGTTCAAACTCAAAGTTCATTTTCTTTTTCATTGCAAACATTCAAGTCTCTCTCAAAGACTTCAATTTCAATTCAAAACTTGGGACATCCCCCTTTGTTTTCCAAGTGCTCTATCTACATCTCCAAACTAGGGGCATTCTCCCTAGTTTGTCAATTTCTTTCTTCAACATGATCAACACAAGATCACGCATCTCCAAACTAGGGGCATTCTCCCTAGTTTGTCAACTAAACATTCTTCGTTCAACATGATCCTCACAAGATCACACATCTCCAAACTAGGGGCATTCTCCCTAGTTTGTCAACTAAACAGTCTTTCCTCAACATAATCCAAACAAGATCACAAATCTCCAAATTAGGGGCATTCTCCCTAGTTTGTCAATGGGTCAAAATTTCAAGTCAAGGACATGGCTCTATCATTGCCCCAAACAATATTGATTTGCAAAGTCATCCAAACTTTTCAAAAATATCATTGCTTCTTCATCATTTTGTTGATTCGGGAAAACTCTCAATCACTTCATCTCTTCAATTGCTTTCAAAGGATTTAGCCTTACAAGCTCCAAGAGAAAAGCAAATATGTTTATAAGGGTTTAATGACTTTAATCCCCTCAAAGTGAAAGAGAACAGTTTTGTTTTACAACCTTAGGGTTTGTCAACATGTCTTCCCAAGAAAACAAAAGTTTCTCAAGATTTTCGTTTACATAATGGATTGCATCCTTTTAAAAAATGAGTTTCCAAAATGATTTACAAAGTCTATCTTTTCATTTTTGAAAGACTTTCTCCAAAAGAAGTACACAACCAAGGAATAAAATCAAGGTACACAACTGAGATTACAAGTCAAGTTACACAGTTAAGACACAAGACATCCAAAAACAACAAAAAATTTGGATTATTTATGAGAACATGAAATCTTTCCAATACACATTTTTTTGGGTTGTTGCAAACACTTAAAATCATCCCCAATGAAAAACATTTTTCACTTCCACACAAGAAGTCTATAGATATTTTGAACTACCACACAAAAGGTTCACAACCATACAATCTTGCACCTCCTAACAAGAAGTCTACACATACACATATGTACAACTTTTCCCTTCCACACAAAAGGTCCACACATACACTTTGAACTTCCAAACAAGAATTTACACACCCCACATTTCGAACTACATTCAGACCTGATCCTCTATGATAGAGGTACGTAGGCAGTCTTTCACTAAGATTCGGTCCCACACTCACATTCATTCACCTACACTTATAGTCTCAAATTCACATCCACATTCACACATTCCATGATCTTAAGCTGTAAACAGTCAGCTTGTTCTCATGACTTGTTTAAACTAGGGGCATTGGTCCAAAATTATCTTTTGTAGACGATATCTAATTTTTCAAAAAAGAATTGTTTTTGTTTTTGCAGGAGCATACGTTCCTACCCACTAGCTGAACAAGACACTGAATGCATCTTGGTTCTAGCAAGGAGATTAAAAAAGGTTAAAAAATCCGGAGTTATGCCTTCAGACGGCTAAAAATTTTCGGCATCATCTTAACAAGATTCTGACAACACACATGCTCGGGTTGTCTTGGAACCACGTAAAATAATTCCCGGCAAAATTTTTAGGTTGTTAAAACACTTAAAATCAAATCCTAAAAAGTTTTCAAAAAATATCGGGTTGTTTCTTACAACATAAAATCATTCCTGATATACCCACTTTTTCAGGTTGTTATTGACAATATAAAATCAAAATCCTAAAAAGTTTAAAAAATATTGGGTTGTTTTCTACAACATAAAATCATTCCTAGTATATTCACATTTTTAGGTTGTTATGGACAACATAAAATCAAATCCTAAAAAGTTCCAAAATATAGGGTTGTTTGAAACAACATAAAATCTATCCCGATACCCTTTTTTAGGTTGTTAAAACACTTAAAATCAAATCCTAAAAAGTTTTGAAAAAATATCAGGTTGTTTCTTACAACATAAAATCATTCCTGATATTCCCAATTTTTTAGGTTGTTATGGACAACATAAAATCAAATCCTAAAAAAGTTTTCAAATTCGTTGGGTTGTTACAAACACTTAAAATTATCCCCAACATTAGGTCGCAAAACTCGGTGTCTTTTTCAAACATTGACATTCGCTTTACAAGCTCTGCCAATGAGGGGCATTCTGTTGACACCCCATTTTGCTACCTACTATTCTAACCCTCACACAAACTAGGGTTTTTACAAATTAAAATTCTAAAAACGGAAAGTGCACAACTTGCCTAAATTAGGGTTTTAAACCAACAGTGTTTTTTTGACCGTTTGATCGACAACTAAAAGTAATCAAACAGATCTTTAAGTTGAGACGATTGAAATGACGTGTCATGTGTTTGAATCGGACCACGTGTGTGAAAATTATATCGGTTGAAGTTTTAATGAATAGAGTGCATAATGATTTAATGATTGGGCACATAAGATTAATCCAAATAATGAACAGGTCCATTAATTGGATTAATTTTAATTAACAGAGTGCATAATAATTAAATGGCATTGGGCACATAAGATTAATCCAAATTAATTATGATTGGTCCATTAATTGGATTAATTTTAATTAACAAGGTGTAAATATCTTATTGGCTCAAAGTGTTAAATTATCATGGACTCTAGCACATTGGATAAACTGAACAAGTTAATTGGATAATTGTTGATTAATTAATTAATTAAAACATTTGAATTAAATCATTCAGTGTTTTAAGGAGTTAAGAAAATCACCAATTATCTGGTAATATCTGGAAATCAACTGGCAATAATTTGAAATTCAAGTTTTAAACAAACAGATAAGACTGATTCATTTGATATAAAAAGGGGAAGAGAGTCATAAAACAGGAAGGCAACACAGGTAAGGTTGGAAGGGAATCAATGTATCGTTTCTTTTGATCATTCTCACAGTTTGGTTTTAATTAAGGATACTAATATTATTTTCTTTTGTTTTCTGTTTTCCTTCATGAGCATGAGCACACAACAATGGTCAACAAGGAGCACACAGCAACAACAAAGCCACAGCATCTGAAACAAAGGGAGTAATCTGAATTACGATTTTTGCTTACTTTCAATTTTCATTTAACGATGTCTAACATTATTCTCAATTGCTTGGTTCTTTCAGGAGAATACACAGCCACATACAAATATTGGGAATGAACCAAAAGATCAGACACGGCAACAAGGGCAATACAAAACGGTAATCTGTTCATAAATCTCATCCACATGCATACAGAAGCACCTATCCACCACCATGATCACAAGCCCACACACGGCTTGCCTCACACTTGACAAATCAAACATTCACACAAAACCCACAACCCATACACAAATCCAAGACCTCATTGGACTTGAACACACACCCACATCACAAACACCACACAATTACCCACGGCCATACTATCATACGGCATCAACCCACACGGCAAAAATCCAACAACATCATCACAACCCCTCAACATTACCACTACCCAATCACAAGGCCCACGGCAAACATCCACCACCCACGGGTTCACCCTAAACATCACCCACACTGCCACACACACGGGTTCGCACAAAACCCGTGACCCGTACACGGGTTCACCAAGATCTAGAGAGTGAGAGTGAGAATGGGTCCGTGAGGGAGTTCGAGCTCTTGTTCAGGCCATGGATGCCTTAGAGTTTCAGTGATAGAGAGAGATTAGAGAGAGCAGCCGAGATAGAGAGAAAGGAGAAAAGCCGAGAGAGAGAGAGAGAGAGCCCCGCTGCCGAGGCTGGTGGTGGCGCCGGCGGCGCTGGCTGTGAGTGGCAAACGGAGCTCGGGCTCGAGCTCCAGCCTTCGGTCTGATTCAGGTGAGAGAGAGTGAGATTAGAGAGAGAGAAAAGAAAGAGGGGGAGAGATGAGAGAGGCGGCTAAAAAAAAGAGAAGGAGAAAGTGAGGGTTGGGTCAAACCCGACCCGACCCGTATAGGTGAAACCCTACCCGGTTCTAAGACTGGGCTGGGCTGCTTCATCTAACCCAATCAGACCCACAGGTCAAACAAAAACTTTAACCCATCAACCCAACCCGTGTCCATTTACTCAGCCCAATCCCATTTAAGCAACCCAATCCGAATCTAAACCAACTAATCCAATTCTTCACAGCCCAATCCGAAACCCACTTAACTCAAACCCAATTCCCTCAAATCAAACCCTACAATTTAACACTTAAACCAAAGCCCAATCCAAAAATCCAATGAACACCATTTTAAAATTAAAATCCAATAATTCATTTAACCCTCCAAATCATTTCAATCCAAAATTCTGTCAAAATTACGCATTGACTCCAAAATTTCCCCAAAATTACATTTTGACACCAAAACATCCAAAATTACATTTTGACCCCAAACTTTCCACAAATTACATTTCAACCCCAAAATTCCACAAATTACATTTTGACTCCAAACTTTCCTAAAATTACATTTCAACCCCAAAATTCCACAAATTACATTTCAACCCCAAAATTCCACAAATTACATTTTGACTCCAAACTTTCCTAAAATTACATTTCAACCCCAAAATTCCACAAATTACATTTCAACCCCAAAATTCCACAAATTACATTTTGACCCCAAACTTTCCCAAAATTACATCTTGACCCCAAAATTCCACAAATCACATTTTGGCCCCAAATTTCTCAAAAATCACATTTTGACCCCCAAGCCATACAAGCATTTCTCGCAAGCTACACAAGCAATTCTTCTCAAGCTATACAAGCAATCTTGAGGTATTTTTTACAAGCCATACAAGCGTACAGGTATAAATTCTAAACTGAAATTTATTTACTTGTATTTGATTGTTTTGTTTCTTTTCTTGAATAACATGCTTATATGACTATAACATGATATTTCACATGAAATAAATTAAACAACAACTTGAACATTAAAATTGGATTTTGATGCGAACATGAGTTTATGTACTTTGACATGATATGAATATTGGCCAAGCTTAATCTAGAAGACCGACGTATGTCGGGTAAAATGGGGTGCAAACACCTTCCCATTTTATAACCAAGCCTCCGAATCTTGCATTGAGGTTTCGTATTACAAAGTGTCTTACAAACAAATTGTTTTCCTTTTACTAGACTGTAACTAGGAAACTTATTTACATGTAATTATTTCTTTTTACAAATTCATTGGCAATTGTACAAATTCAAAGATGAATAAAGAGTAATTATTTTTATTGTGGAATTTCTTATTTTGTCCAAATAATTAAAATAAGTGGCGACTCCATTTACATGTACAATCAACCTTCAAATCCAGAGGGTTGATCCATTGTCGGTTGGGTCACATTTTGAGGCCCATTTGACCCTCAGGTCGTGGTTCTCACACTACCACACACACTCCTGAGGAACAACATACTCGTAATAATAAGTAATTTATAAAACCATTTAGTAAGGGCGTTCGCCCTCATAATTCCCCGGAGGATCATAGTTACAGGTGACAAACAACCACCCATTGTTGCACTTGACCCTGGCACACCCAAGATGCACCGAATTACGCCAAACGACCTGAGTGTAGTGCCGGCACTCATCACCGACACATGAGTTGGACTTGTAGTTATAGTATTTCTTCTCACTTACCCACAAATTCACTGCATCTACTGCGCTAAAGATACCATAACCTTCAGCAAGACATTCTCCATAGGGCCCCATTGAATGTTCCAAGTTGCAGTCTCCGATCCTCTTATTAGCATAAGCTTGAGCATAGGCTGCAATCGTGTAGTTCCATCTAATTGGACCTACACCAACTTTGGCACGAGCTGCATTGTGTGCATTGACAAAGTCTTGGTGGGAGTTTTGGGCTAGGGAGACATGAATTAAGGTTGACACCATGAAGCATATGGCCAGCAAAAACTTGTTGAACCCCATTTTTATCTATCTGCAAGGCACAGCCAGTTATTAGATTCCTGGTTCTTAGTGAAAATAGGACATATGATTGAGGTATTTATAGGAAAGACTAGTAAACGTTACGGTTCAAGTGGGGTGAATAAAGAAACACATATGTGCTCTATACCTTATCAAAATTAATTAAATAAATAATCGCGAAAAAGTAAAAGAAAGAGCAGCAAATTGGTGTACGTTTGTTTTTAGATTAAAAGAAATTATGATTCTTAGGAGTTATTTATTTTTTTATTTTTTATAATCTTAGGTGTTCGGACTAGCGTTCCGTAGATACGTGCACCTCGACTAATTTCAGGCCCTGAGGGGACTCGAACTAGTGACCATTGGGATGCATACCCAAGACCGGACCAGTTGACCTACCCCTCAGGGTATTCTTAGCTAGGAGTTATTAAAATTAGGGATGTTTGGTTGATTTTGATTAATATTGTGGGAATTTAACCCCACACCACATTGTTCCTCAGCAGTGGTCATTTAGATCTAGGATGTAACGTAAACCTCAAAGTTCCAAATTCAATTTGCTAACACTATTGACTCGTGGAGTGTCCAAGATATCTCGTGGACAAAGATTTTAAAATCTTACCTAAAAATTTAGAATTCTATTCTCACATGTCTTGCTTTTAATTAGAATCGTAATAAGTCCGGTCTAAAACTAATTAACATTCCTTATTAGGGTTACCGCCCAGTGATTTATCTTAATTTCAAATTAAACTTAATTACATTAAGTTCATGACTTTTAAAACTTTTTTTTTTAATTTTTTTGGGAAAAATAAAAAATAAAAACTAGTTTCCTATGTAGACTAAAAATCTAAATTATCAAGAATTAAAAAATTACCAACTAATACGTAGACAAAAAATTATAGAATATTCTTGGAAGAAATTAATGGCATACTATATCCTCCCACATAAATTGTGGGTTCCACCATAAAATTAATTTTTGGGATCCACTATTCATATCAGAGGAGGAAATACGTCATTAATATACTCCGAAAATATTCTATAATTAGGTAAATGCTTACTACATTATAAATACTAGCATGTATCCCGTGCAATGTACGAGATTTTAATTTATAGATATAATAATTCCATTGCTATTATTACTTTTCCTTGAATTATTTGTTTTTCTTTGATTTTATTCGGTCATGTAAAAATCAGTTTTTTAAAGGAACAAATTGAGGTCCAAGTCAATAACTCATACATGTTTCAGTATTACTGAAAAAAAATGGGTTGATGATGGATCTTTAGAAAGTATTATGCATTTTTGTTTTCTCTTTTGGATTTTTGTTATTTTATTTTTTTTAATTTCTTTCATGAGGTAATATTGAAGCTTGAACCTTTTTTTATCTCTAAATGGCTCTGAGTAGCCCTGTGAGAGAGATTTGAAGACCAATTATAGTAATGAGTTAATTAGAACTGAACTTACTTGAATTCTTCAAAATCTATTAATTCTTTCGATACCAAAATATATTTATCCAAAATATTTTCAATATAAGCTAAGTGTAAATCCTAATTGTCTTTCACATCTATAATTAACAATAGAGCAATTCTTCGAAAATTTATTCAAAACCAAACATAGATTATGTGGTAGAATCTTAAAAATTAAACCAAAGAAAGAAAGCATTTGTAAAGAGAGAACTCACCGTAAATTCCACAATAGAAACAATTTAAGTGTAAGCAACAACACCTGAAAAAGTTATAAATATTAGAAAGAAAGCATTTGTAAAAAGAGAACTCACCATTTTCACATCTATAATTAACAACAGAGCAATTCTTCGAAAATTTATTCAAAACCAAACATAGATTATGTGGTAGAATCTTAAAAATTAAACTAAAGAAAGAAAGCATTTGTAAAAAGAAAACTCACCGTAAATTCCACAATAGAAACAATTTAAGTGTAAGCAACAACACCTGAAAAAGTTATGAATATTAGAAAGAAAGCATTTGTAAGAAGAGAACTCACTGTAAATTCCACAATAGAAACAATTTAAGTGTAAGCAACAACACCTGAAAAAGTTATAAATATTAGTGTCATTTACTATATAGAGACGAATCCGAAATATTTGCAATATTATAGGTTTTAACGTGTAAATATTAGTGTCATTTACTATATAGAGACGAATCCGAAATATTTGCAATATTATAGGTTTTAACGTGTAAATATTAGTGTCATTTACTAATCTTTATCTTTATCTTAATCTTTTCTTAATCTTTATCTTCATCTTAATTTTTTTTTTTTTAATCTTCATCTTGATTTTTTCTTTTTTATCTTTATCTTCATCTTAATTTTTTCTTAATCTTTATCTTCATCTTAATTTTTTTCTTAATCTTTATCTTCATCATATATTTTTTTTAAATAAAATAAATAAAAAGATCTCAGCACATGTCAAATTCTAAACATGCCAAATAGCAATTCTCAGCATGCCAAATGGCAAAACCTCAGCTGAAGGTCTCTTCTTTTATATATACTAATGTATAACCCGCGCAAAGCGCGAGATAATTTATATTATTTATTATTTATAATCAAAATTTTAATTTGTATATGAAGTAGGTAAAACACAATATAAAATGATGTAAAATTTTTTAATATATATCTAAATTTTTTTTTTTTTAATCATCCCATTAATACAACCCTAAAAAACCTTCTCCAATATTTTTTTATTTTTTTATTTTTTAAATATGAAGAGTTTTTGTTCTTTTGGTGAATTGTGAAGTTTCATAATTCTACACAACGGAAAGGTATATACAGTGAAGAAATCCTTAAGATTTCTTTTGGTGAAAATGGGGAACATGAAACAATTAAATATGCAAAAATTGATCACATAATGTGCAAAGATAGTACGTACATGGGTTTTGATTAGAACTTTGTTGTGCTTTTCCAGATTATTTTGTTTTGCATTTGTTTTCATTAACTGTATTATTTTATACTTTTATACATTACATAAGATTAGTATAATCGGTATAAACTGTAAATTGCATTAAGAAATACAAAATATCAAATTGTTGGTTCTTCTTTTCTGTTAATGATATGTGTCTAGAAAAGAAAAAAGACATTGCATTATAAACTAAATTTAAGAAAGAAGAAAAACAATTAGGCTGCCTGTCATAACCCTATTTTTACCCCCAAGATTTTCTCGGGTGTCGGCACGCAAAACGAGGCAGCCCGAACCGAGCTAGTCAGACCCGACAGGGGCCCACCACATCAAAAGAGCCTCAAGACAAGGCCCAGAGCACATTTCCCGAAGTTTGGAGAGGTTTGACCAACTTTGACCAAGGTTAACCAAGTTTGACCGAGGTTTGACCAAGGCGTTGACCGGACCAAAAGCTAGATTTAGCTGACCACCCCCTAACCATTGGATAGAGCACATCGAGAGCTTCGATTAAGTACTTTACGGGTCGAAAACGGACAAGAAAAGAGGGAGTTATGGACAAAACCGTGAAAATCGGTCCAACACTTATGGACAAAACCATGAAAAACGGGCTGTTTTGGACAAGAAACGAGGGAGTTATGGACAAAACCGTGAAAAACGGGCTGTTTTGTCAACAACGCTTGGTACTTTGCATGTTTAAAGTACCCCCTATGAATTTTGCTAAGTGTTGTTGACAAAACAGCCCGTTTGGGAAGCAGCGTTCGCGCGTAGATTCTTTCCAACTTGCAGCGAGTTGATCCGCAAGCTGAAACCCTTAAGGAAGAGGGTAACTTCAGCTACAGCGCGCAACTCTCGGGTCGTCAAGAGCTCCTCCGGTCAAGCCGGAATCTTGATCAGAAGATGGCTCCCCAACATAAGGAACATTCCAGCGGCCTCTGTTCGCGGGACCGCATCTCGTGAACCCAAGCTCGCCTCTATGCAAGGCCCGTACTTTTAGAAAGTAGGTAGAGCAAGCTTTCTGGCGATACCAAGATCGCCGAAATCCGACATCGGGAACCACATCTATCACACGCGCGAAAACTGTCAGGTGAAATAAGACTATGCTGAAAATTTCGTAGTTTTCCCCCTGACGACGTCGCGCTTGCGCACAGAGTCTTCCTGACTCACAACGAGTTGATCCGCGAGCCTGGGTGCATAAGAAAGAGGACACATTCATGCATGGCGTGCAACTCTCGAATCGCCAATATTTTCCCCGGTCTAACCGGAATCTCGATCGGAAAAATGTCCTCCGATGGACCAAAAACACTCTGGTGGCCTCTGTTCGCGGGACCATATCTCACGAGCCCAAGCTCGGATTCTCGCAAGTCCAGAACTTTAAGGGAGAGGGTAGCGCAAGCTTTCCAACGGTACCAAGAACGTTGAAAACCGAAGTCGGGAGCTAGGTAAACCATGCACGCGAACACAGATAAAAAGAAAGAAAAACGCGCTTGAAAATCCGACGCGTTTTTCCTCCCGGACAACCGCCTTCGCGCGCAGAGTCTTCCTGACTCACAACGAGTTGATCCACGAGCCCGGGTGCGTTAGAAAGATGGAAACTCCAGCTACATCGTGCAACTCTCGGTTTGCCGATGGCTTTCCCCGTTTAGGCCAGAATCTTCACCGGAAAAATGCGAAAAAACAGCTCCGACACCCCGACTTCCGGGAGCCATAACTCTCTCATCCAAACTCCGATTCGTGCAAACCTTATATCGCTGGAAAGTAGACATCGCGAGATTTCTGACGATATGCTGTATGACTCATTTTGAGCACCAGAAGGCCTCCGAAATTGCCCTCGAAAATCGGATCAGAAAATAGTACGCGCACGAAAATCGAGTAGGATTCGGTGGGGGGGCCGCGTGGCGGATAAGATCGCCACGTGGTAGGAGCACGCCTCGCGCGCCACCATCACACGCCGTGCCCAATGATGCTGCGCGAAGGCGTGCAGCTCTGCCTATAAAAGAGACCCACCCCCCTCTCATTTCAGGTGCGATTTGCTCAGGCTCTAGGCCATTTTTAGCGTAGGTTAGGCAGAAAATAGGGGTTGGGGTCTTCCTTAGAGGGTTTTGGGTAGTTTTTGGAGTGAGAGACTCCTACTTAGGTACTCTCTCTCTTTAAGCTCTTTCTCTCTCCTCTCTTCCCTCTTTTTCTTCCTTTTTAGTGGAAGTGACTAGTGATGATCCTTAAAATGGGAAGGGATTCACAAGGATCCACTCTTATTTATGTTCTTTTAGCTTATTAAATGCTTTATTTATGTCTTTTAAGTTCATTTATTGCTTTATTTACTTGCTTTAAGTTTATCTATCGCTTTATGTCTTTAAGATTCATTTATTGCTTTCCATATTTGCTTTAAATACATTTATAGCTTTCCGCAATGCTTTAAATTTATTTATCACTTTCATTTACATTTACTACGTACTTATGAATATTATATTGTGATTATCCTCTTTCCCCATGTATTTGGGCGTGACAATCCTTAGTGGCTTTGGTGGATTATGTAAGTCCTCAATAAGGCCTTAACAGCCATGTAAGCCCACAAGGCATTAGATCCAAGAACACGTTCCCTTGATTAAATTCCATCACTTATTGTTTTACTATGTTGTAAATATGTGATTTGGGCGTGAAAATCCCGATTGGTCGTGGTAGATTATGTGAGACCTCAACGAGGCATTAACCACCACGTAATCCCATAGGCATTGGACCCACAAAAAACCCTTTACCTTAAATCCATTCTCACTTTAAATACATTTATTGCTTTCCATATTTGCTTTAAATTATTTATCGCTTTCCGCAATGTCTTAAATACATTTATTGCTTTTCATATTTGCTTTAAATACATTTATAGCTTTCCGCAATGCTTTAAGTTTATTTATCGCTTCCATTTACATTTACTACGTACTTGTGAATATTATATTGTGATTATCCCCTTTCCCCGTGTATTTGGGCGTGACAATCCTTAGTGGCTTTGGTGGATTATGTAAGTCCTCAATAAGGCCTTAACAACCATGTAAGCCCACAAGGCATTAGATCCAAGAACACGTCCCCTTGATTAAATTCCGTCATTTTATAGCTTTACTACGTTGTGAATATTTATTTTCTCCCCCTTTTCCCCTTATGATTTGGGCGTGATAATCTCGATTGGTCGTGGTGGATTATGTAAGACTTCAATGAGGCATTAACCACCACGTAATTCCATAAGGCATTGGACCCATAAAAATCCCTTTCTTTAAATTCCATTATTGCCTTAAATACATTTATTGCTTTCCGTCATGCTTTAAATTTATTTATTGCCGTTATTTCATTATTTACTACGTCATAAATATTGTTCACCTCTCCCCAATTTTCCTTTAAGATTTGGACATGAAAATACCAAACGGTATTGGACGTTTTAGATAAATCTTTCAATAGCACTAAAACCCATGTAAATCCATGAGGCATTGGACCCATAAATTTCCCAATATTCTTTTAAAATGATCTTTCATTCATTTAAGTCCTATTCGGCCTCCTAGGATTAGGTAAGTCTTTCGATAGCACTAATCCTTCGTGTAAGCCCGAGAGGCATTGAATTCTCTTTAGAATCGCTTTAAAATGGTTTTTCACTCATTTAAGTCCTATTCGGCCTCCAAGGATTAGATGAGTCTTTCAATAGCACTAATCCTTCGTGTAAGCCCGAGAGGCATTGAATTCTCTTTTAAGTTCTTTAAAATGATTTTTGTTCATTTAAGTCCGAAAGGCGTTGAACTCTCTTTTAAATCGCCTTATTTTATTCATGTAAATTCTAAGCTGGCATCGGAAATTGAGTAAGCCTTGCAATAGCATCGAATTCCGATCTCACGAGGTCTTGACTCTTTCATTAATATTTGTCATAAACTACACTTTGTCATTGTGATTAAGCGTTACATTTATGTCATCCCATACTTGTCATTTCCGCTATAATGCATACTCATGATTTATGTGCTGCAAACACGCCATGATCATCCCATACTCGTGTTTTAGTAATTTATGTGCTACATGTCATAACCCTATTTTTACCCCCGGGATTTTCTCGGGTGTCGACACGCAAAACGAGGCAACCCGGACCGAGCCGGGTCGACCCGACGGGGGTCCACCTCGCCCAGAGACCCTCAAGAAGTAGCCCGGAACACATTTCCTGAAGTTTGAGGAGGTTTGACCAACTTTGACCAAGTTTGACCAGGGTTAACCATGTTTGACCGAGGTTTGACCGAGGTGTTGACCAGACCAAAAGCTGGATTGGGCTGACCACCCCCTAACCATTGGATAAAGCACATCGAGAGCTTTGATTCGGTACTTTACGGGTCAAAAACAGACAAGAAACGAGGGAGTTATGGGCAAAACTGTGAAAATCGGTCCAATACTTAGCCAAATTTTGCTAAGTGTTGTTGACAAAACAGCCTATTTGAGAGGCAGTGTTTGCGCGTAGATTCTTTCCAACCTGCGGCAACTTGGCCCACAAGCTAAAACCTTTAAGTAAGAGGGTTACTTCAGCTATAACATGCAACTCTCAGATCGTCAAAAGCTCCTCCGGTCAAGCCGGAATCTCGATTAGAAAATGACCCCCCGGCATGAAGAACATTCCAACGGCCTCTGTTCGCGGGACCGCATCTTGCGAACCCAAATTCGTCTCTGTGCAAGGCCCATACTTTTAGAAAGAAGGTAACACAAGCTTTCCGACGACACCAAGATCGTCAAAATCCGACGTCGGGAGCTACGTCTACCACGCGCACGAAAACAGATCGATGAAATAAGACTATGTTGAAAATTTCATAATTTTCCCCCGGACGACGTCACGCTCGCGCACAGAGTCTTCCTGACTCACAACAAGTTGATCCGCGAGCCCGGGTGCTTAAGAAAGAGGACATATTCAGAAATAACTTGGAACTCTCGGATCGTCAAGATTTTCCCCGGTCTAGCCGAAATCTCGATTGGAAAAATGTCCTCCGGCGGACCAAAAACACTCCGGTGGCCTCTGTTCATGGGACCATATCTCTCGAGCCCAAGCTCGATTTCCTGCAAGGCTGGAGCCTTTAGAAAGAAGGCAGCACAAGATTTCCAACGGTACCAAGAACGCCGAAAACCGACATCGGGAGCTAGGTCAACCGTGCGCGTGAACACAGACAAAAAATAAGGAAAACGCGTTGAAAATCTGACGCGTTTTTCCTCCCGGACAACCGCCTTCGCGCGCGAATTCCTTCCGGCTCGCTGCGAGTTGATCCGCGAGCCTGGGTGCGTTAGAAAGACTGCGACTCCAGCTACAAGACGCAGCTCTCGGTTCGCCTGTAGCTTCCCCTGTTTGGCCGGAATCTTCACCGGAAAAACGCGAAAAACAGCTCAGACAGCCCGACTTCCGGGAGCCATAACTTTTCCATCCGAACTCCGATTTGCGCAAACTTTATATCATTGGAAAGTAGACATCTGGGGCTTTCCAAGGGTATGCCGCATGACCCATTTTGAGTACTGGAAGGCCTCCAAAATCTCCCTTGAAAATCGGGTCCGAAAACTATGCGCGCGCGAATTCACCACGTGGCGGATAAGACCGAGCTACAGTACCGCGCGCGATGATGACGCGTGAGATGCGCGAATTTCAGCTATAAAATGCACCCCCTCCCTTGAAAGCAGTCCGAATTTTTTTAGGCCATTGTTTGGGTTCCTAGGTAGTTTTAGGATAGTTTTTAGGCAGAAAATAGGGGTTTGGGGTCCTCCTTTGGGGTTTTTTGAGTAGTTTTAGTTAGAGTGAGAGACACCTACCTAAGTGATTTCTCTCTCTAACCTCCTCTCATCCCTCTCTTCACTCTCTTTTCCTTTTTTTTATGGAAGTGACTAGTGATAATCCCAAAATAGGAAGGGATTCACAAAGATCCATGTTCATTTAATGCTTTATTTATATCCTTTAAGTTCATTTAATGCTTTATTTATTTTTTTTAAGTTCATTTAATGCTTTATTTATGTTCTTCAAGTTCATTTATTGCTTTATTTATGTTCTTTAAGTTCATTTATTGCTTTATTTATAAGCTTTAAGTTCATTTATTGCTTTATGCTTTAAATTTATTTATTGCTTTCCATTATTGCTTTAAATTATTTATCGCTTTCCGTAATGCTTTAAATTTATTTATCGCTTTTATTTACATTTACTACGTACTTGTGAATATTATATTGTGGTTATCCCCTTTCCCCGTGTATTTGGGCGTGAAAATCCTTAGTGGTTTTGGCGGATTATGTAAGCCCTCCATGAGGCATTAACAACCATGTAAACCCACAAGACATTGGATCCAAGAACACACCCCCTTTGATTAAATTCCGTTATTATTTCCGCATTTACCACGTTGTGAATATTATTTATTTCCTCCCCCTTTTTCCTTTGTGATTTGGGCGTGAAAATCCCGTTTGGTCATGGTGGATTATGTAAGACCTCAACGAGGCACTAACAACCACGTAATTCCATAAGGCATTGGACCCACGAAAAATCTCTTGTCTTAAATTCCATTTGTGCTTAAATACATTTATTGCTTTCTGTCACGCTTTAAATATATTTATCACTTTACTACGTTGTGAATATTTATTTCTCCCCCTTTCCCCTTTGTGATTTGGGCGTGATAATCCCGATTGGTCGTGGTGGATTATGTGAGACCTCAACGAGGCATTAACCACCACGTAATCCCATAGGCATTGGACCCACAAAAATCCAATGCTTTAAATACATTTATAGCTTTCCGCAATGCTTTAAATTTATTTATCGCTTTCATTTACATTTACTACGTACTTGTGAATATTATATTGTGGTTATCCCTTCTCCCCGTGTATTTGGGCATGTAAATCCTTAATGGCCTTGGTGGATTATGTAAGCCCTCTACGAGGCCTTAACAACCATATAAGCCCGCGAGGTATTGAACCCGAGAACACATCCCCATGTTTAAATATCGTCATTTATTGCTTTACTACGTTATAAATGTCCTTTTCCCTTGTGATTTGGGCGTGATAATCCCAATTGGTCGTGGTGGATTATGTGAGACCTCAATGAGGCATTAACCACCACGTAATTCCATAAGGCATTGGACCCATGAAATTCCCTTGTCTTAAGTTTCATTATTGCTTTAAATACATTTATTGTTCCTCGTTATGCTTTAAATTTATTTATTGCCGTTATTTCATTATTTACTACGTTGTAAATATTGTTCACCCCTCCCCATTTCCCCTTTGAGATTTGGGCATGAAAATACCAAACGGTATTGGAGGTTTTAGATAAGTCTTTCAATAGCACTAAACTCCATGTAAATCCATGAGGCGTTGGACCCACAAAATTGCCAACATATTTTCAAAAATGATTTTTCATCATATAAGTCCTACACAGTATTGGAGGTTTTAGATAAGTCTTTCAATAGCACTAAACCCCATGTAAATCCATGAGGCGTTGGACCCGCAAAATTGCCAACATATTTCCAAAAATGATTTTTCATCATATAAGTCCTACACGGTATTGGAGGTTTTAGATAAATCTTTCAATAGCACTAAACCCCATGTAAATCCATGAGGCATTGGACCCGTAAATCTCCCAACTCTCTTTTAAAATGATTTTTCCACTCATTTAAGTCCTATTCGGCCTCCAAGGTTTAGGCAAGTCTTTCAATAGCACTAATCCTTCGTGTAAGCCCAAAAGGCGTTGAACTCCCTTTTCAAAATAACCTTTTTCTCATTTAAGTCCTATTCGGCCTCCAAGGTTTAGGTAAGTCTTTCAATAGCACTAATCCTTCGTGTAAGCCCGAAAGACGTTGAACTCCCTTTTCAAAATAACCTTTTACTCATATAAGTCCTATTCGGCCTCAAAGGTTTAGGTAAGTCTTTCAATAGCACTAACCCTTCGTGTAAGCCCGAAAGGCGTTGAACTTTCTTTTCAAAATAACCTTTTTTATCATTTAAGTCCTATTCGGCCTCGAAGGCTTAGATAAGTCTTTCAATAGCACTAATCCTTCGTGTAAGCCCAAAAGGCATTGAATTCTCTTTTAAATTGCCTTATTTTATTCATGTAAATCCTATGGTGGTATCGGAAATTGAGTAAGTCTTTCAAATAGCGTCGAATTCCGATCCCACGAGGTCTTGACCCTTTCCCTAAAATACATCTTATTATCATGATTTACACTTTGTCATTTTGATTAAGCGTTACATTCATGTCATAATACCTGTCATTTTCATTACACCCCATATTTGTGCTTGTGATTAACGCGCTGCAAATATGCCGTGATCATTTGATTGGAATGCTTTTTTATGATTAATGTCCTGCGAACATGCCATGATCATCCCGTATTTACTATTTTAATGATTTATGTGCTGCGAACATGCCATGATCATCCCATACTTGTTAGATGCATTTGTAGTAATTAATGTGCTGCGAACATGCCGTGATTACTCGCTTGCTTGTTTATTTGCTTTGATATAAAAATGTGATTAAAATACACTTTGCCATGAAAACTTTAAAAAGAGTAAACATGGTAATGTGGGCGTTATAAACGAAGTTGGTGCAATCCAAGGGCTACGGCTCGCCCTGGCTTTTGGACACCATGGTATGAGTCCTTTACACGGGGGCGTGGCTGGTACGTGCTTTCGTGTAAGGAATTCTACACGTTCTAACTCCCATAAGATCATGGTCTAAAATTCCCTAAAATGTGAATTAATCATCCAAAACCCCGCCATTTGACTTACCGCTTTGCTCTTGGAAATCAAGGGTAAAGAGACCCCGAATATGGCACCAAAAATATTAATTGTTTGTCCCGGGACTAGGTGTTAAGATTTCAAGTACATCCTACCACCGAAATGCCCGAAAATTTAAAAGATACAAAGATGAGGGAATGTGAAATAAAGAGCCTAATCAAAACCAAATGAAGTCAAATTGCATTTGCCACTCTTGGTATATTGCATGACGGAATTTGAGACATTTGTTCATAATTAAAACCAACAACCTAGGCTTAGCAAATAAAAAGGGAACACTAGAAGGGAGGTAACCGTTTTTTTTTAACGGATGTCGTGGGGTGCCTAACACCTTCCCCACGCATAATCAAACTCCCGAACCCATCTCTGGTTCAAGACCATTTTGTTTTAAATGTCTAAACAAGATAAAATCTATTAGACATAGGTGTCCAATCACACCTTAAATTTCCCATGGTTGGTGGCGACTCCAAAAATGTGCTCACATGCACACACACACACACGTGTTCCCGCACACACACACACACACAGCTCATATCTCGAAACAAAGAAAGAGATAGACTTGACACACAACACACTCTCTCCAAATGGGGGTCGGGATCAAGGAAAGAAACCACACTTTCTCGCTTACCCAGTGGGTTAGTTAGTAGTGATCTTCCGCCGGTGTCGACACTACAAACATGCCGTGATTACTCATTTGGACATTTTCATGATTAATGTGCTGCAAACACGCCATGATCATCCCATACTCGTGTTTTAGTAATTTATGTGCTGCAAACATGCCGTGATTACTCATTTGAACATTTTCATGATTAATGTACTGCAAACATGCCATGATCATTCCATACTTATTAGAATTATTTTTAGTAATTTATGTGCTGCGAACATGCCGTGATTACTTGCTTAATTGTTTATTCGTTTTGATATAAAATGTGATTAAAATACACTTTGCCATGAAAACTTTAAAAAGAGTAAACATGGTAATGTGGGTGTGAGAACCACGACCTTTAACCCAATGCAAAGGCCTAAACATGATTCTCAAAATGGAGACTTTCACTGTTTTCCATCCTAATCACTAGGGGATATTACAATGGAGTCGCCACCTAACTTTTGTACAAAAAGCTAAGGAAAAAAAAGTACTTCTTGTTTATTGATTGAATGAATAAATATACAATGTTTTAGGAAAGAAACAAATTACATGATTTTTCCCTAGATACAATCTAAGAAAACAAAATACAAGGCTTTGGTCCTAAATACAATCTAAAAAAGAAAGTAAATAGGATACATAAACTAATCTAAACATCCCCTAAGATTAGGGTTCGGGGGCTAGGGGATTAGATGGGAAGGTGTTAGGCACCCATCCAACCTGACCTAGGTCAGTCTCTAAGGATCCATTAATCTAAGTTCACAATCTCAAACAAATCATACTCGCATTTGATTCATAGCATCACAACAGTACATGCAATAAAAAATTAAACAGTGATTAATCATCAAGCATTTAAAATCATTTAAGCATGAATCTCACATGAAAAAAAAAAAATTTAAAGTTGCTGTAATTTTAGTATAACATGCTAGAAAAATCAGATTTGCATCATTCACAAAACAGAAATCGAAAACAGTGCAATATAGCAATTGTGCATTAAAAATTAATCAAACAATTGAAGTTAAAACCTAATCATGCATTCTACACAATTAAAGTTGCTGCATTAAATTAAAAAAGAGAAGATTATACCTTTTGGGATGCAACCTCTTGAATGAGTGTCCCGAATTGAATTTGATTGTGATGGGATGCGGCCTCTTGATTGAGAATACCACCGGTCCTGAAAATTGATTCTTAAGAAAAACCGTTAAATTTGGTTGAAAGAAATTAAAAATGGAATTGAAAGGTTGGAAATAGAGATTACAAAAATGGCTTTTGTAATCTCTTGGCTTGAATATAAGAATACACTTGTGTTCTTATTCTCAAGTCTAACCCTTTGCAAAAATTCTCTTGAATTTTGCTTAGGGTTCCCATGACTAATTTTTCCCACCCCTGTCTAAAATGAGAACATTTTCTATTTATATGGCAGCCATAAAATGAACCTACCCACGTTTTGGAACTCATGGGAGTGCATTAGGGTTTTGGAAATTGGATATACTTCATTGAAAATCCCGAAATTCTGACTGATTTTTAGGCTCTGAATTGCGGGCCCGTTTTGACCCTCTAAACATTCGAATTTGGAGATGGTCATTAGAGACATATTTGTAGCCCATCATGTCAGCTTTCCAGCCCAATTTGAATCAACTCAATCCGGATAATTGAGTCAAAAGTTATGGTCGAAAATACTGATCAGTGTACGGGCTGGAATCCAAATCCGAATTGGGCTTTGGATAATTCCGGGTTTTTTCACCTTTAGGTCAACTTCTAGTGGATTTAGAAGTCCTTCTTTGGCTGAATTTGAGATTTCTTGATTTTAATCAATTTATTAATAATTAATATGATAATTATTGGTCAAAATAATTATCCCATTAGTTAAAAATAAACCAATTTAAGAATTATCCTTTGATGAATATCTTGTGTATGAATACTTACCATTTTAAGGTGTTCTAAACCAATAGGAATTATTTATTAATTGATTTTAATTTAATCCTTTAGAGGACCAATCAAATTAATTAATAAGTAATCCTATGCATGTGAGCTTATGGTAAATATTATTTCAACCAATCAAATTCATTTCCTTAATAAAAACTTGGTTTTTTTATCCAATTTCCAATCCGAAAAATGCACTCTCATTCTTAATTCAATTTTGATCACTTAAAATATGATTTTAAATTTATGGACCAACTTTGAATTTTCAAGCTTGTGAAATTACCATTTTACCCTTTATGCACTAAAGTGTAAAAAAGTAAAATTAATGGTTGCAAAATGGGGTGTCAACAGATGCCCCTCGTTGGTGGAATTTATGTAATAAATAAACACCAATGCAAGTATGACATCTCATTTTGTGACCATTAATTTATTCACGTGGGGATATAATGTCCTCAGACATTTGTGGGAATGCAACTCCGCAAAGTTGTCCCAAAAGAGAAAGTGTGAGAATACAATTCCGCAGAATTGCCTCAAAGGGGAAGGTTTTGAGAATACAATTTAGTAGAATTGCCTCAAAGGAAGTGTTTTGAGAATACAATTCAGTAGAATTGTCTCAAATGAAGTGTTTTGAGAATACAACTCCGCAGAGTTGCCTCAAAGGAAATGTTTCGAGAATACAATTCAGTAGAATTGCCTCAAAAGGAAGTATGGGAATACGACTCCATAGAGTTGCCTCAAAGAGAAATGTTTTGAGAATACAATTCCGTAGAATTGCCTCATATGAAATGTTTTGAGAAAATACAACTCCGTGAAGTTGTTTCAAAGGAAATGTTTTGAGAATACAATTCAGTAGAATTGTCTTAAAAGGAAGTATGAGAATACAACTCCGCAGAGTTGCCTCAAAGAGAAATGTTTTGAGAATACAATTCAAAAAATTGCCTCAAAGGAAATATTTTGAGAAAACAATTCTGTAGAATTTTGTAGAATTGCCTCAAAGAAAATGTTTTGAGAATACAATTCTGTAGAATTGCCTCAAAGATGAAGTGTGGGAATACAACTCTGCAGAGTTGCCTCAAAGAGAAATGTTTTGAGAATACAATTCCGCAGAATTGCCTCAAATGAAATGTTTTGAGAAAATACAACTCCATCAAGTTGCTTCAAAGGAAATATTTTGAGAAAATACAACTCCGTGAAGTTGCTTCAAAGGAAATCTTTTGAGAATACAATTCAGTAAAATTGCCTCAAAAGAAATATTTTGAGAATACAATTCCGCAGAATTGCAATTCTCAAAGAGAAAGTGTTGTGAGAATACAACTCCGTAGAGTTGCCTAAGTTGAGAATACCTCTGGAGAGTTGCCTAAAAAATGTTTTGAAATACAATTATGCATAATTGCCTGGGAAGTGTGGGAATACAACTCCATAGAGTTGCCCTCAATATTTTGAGAATACAATTCCGCAGAATTGCCTCAAAGAATTTTGTATAATACGACTCAAAGGAAGGAAATATTTTGAAAATACAATTCCGTAAATTGCCTCAAAGGAAAAATTTTGAGAATACAATTCCGTAGAATTGCCTCAAAGAGAAAGTGTTGGAATACAACTCCGGAAAGTTGCCCCTAAAAGAATGCCTGGTGAGAATGCAATTCCACAGAATTGCCTCAAAGAGAATGTTGTTGGATGCAACATCCGCAAAATGCTTTAGGAAGAATGTTTTGATGACATTGACTCAGGGTCACAATTTTGATCTTGGATTTTTAACTTAGGGTCAGATTTGATTTTTGACTCGGGTCAATTTTTTTTTTTTTTGAATTTGGATGATGACTCAGGGTCAGTTCTGATTTTCGACTCAGGGTTGAATTTTGATTCTCTTAATGATGACTCAGGGTCAAGATTCATTTACATTTGGCTTTCAGTGGGTGACTTTAGGTCAAGAATTTCATCTTTTTTTTTTTGTACAATTTAAGGTCAAGGTTTAATCTTTGATTGGTGACTCGGGGTCAGGAATTAATTTTGATTGAGAGGTAGGTTTGCTCGTCTTTGAGGCTTAAATGATTGATTTTGGAGATTGTTTTTAATGTGTTTATGAAGATTTGTCCATGAGGAAGTTTTTCCATGAAGATTCTTTTTATTGTTAGCATTTTTGGAGATTCTCATTGTGAAGATTTTTTATTCTTGGAGATTTTTTCATGGAGGTTTTTTTTCATTGTGAAGATTTGTTCAATTGCTCATCTTTGAGGCTTAAAAATTGTTTTAGTTTGCTCGTATTGAGGCTTAAAATCTTTGTGTTGGTTATTTGACTCAGGGTTGGATTTCAAAATGGATGCTAACTCAGGGTTGGAGTTTGGAATTTTGATTGACTTAGGGTCAGATTTGAAGTTTGAAATGATTTTTCGACTTTGGTTGTTTATTTGTGTTGGCTTTTTGCACAATTGAGTTGATTTTGTTTTTCCTTGATGTGTCTCTGAAATTTTGAGTTTGGTTATTGTTTTGTGATCATGGGTATGATTGGGTTTGTTTGATTGAAATGGGTATGGCCAAATTGGATTGGTTTTGCTGAGATTTTGCAACTTTTGTGGCCAATGATCTTTGTTTTTTAAAGAACTTTGTTGTTTTGATTTTCTTGAGTTTGGTTGATTAAGTTTGAGATGGGTAGTTGTTTTGGATTGGCTCCATTTGGTTGAGATTTGATGGTTTGTTAACTTGGCGCAATGGTTTTGCTTTTGGATTAATGAATTGATTCAAGTTTGGATTTTAAGCTTTGAATTTGTTTTCTTTGAATTGGAATTGCTATTTGTGGTGATTTTTAACTTCGTTGGTCAATTTTAATTCTTGATTATGTTGAATTAGACTTGGTTAATTTTCTCGTGATTGCATGATGGTATTTGATTTGGTTCTCTGTTTTAGTTTTGATGGCTTCTTTTGTTTATGTATCAGGGGTGTTTGAGGAAATTAATCCTAGGAAGCAGAAGTTGGTTCAGTACGCTTTGGATGTCGATAGGTTCAATTTGATTTGTCGTAAGACCCTGAGTGTCATGGGTTTCGTTATGTGAATGTTGGGGTAAGTTTTGAATTTTTTTTTTTGTTTTGTCTTGCTTAAGGCATATGTGGTTAGAAACACGTACCTTAGCTTTTCAATACTTACCTGGCCTCTTTCTATTTTGATGATGATGGCTTTTTCCTTGGAGGATTGAATTTGGTGTTTTCATTGGAGAATGATATTTTGATGAAGATGTGGCAACATTCTGTAGGGGTGAACTCTTGTTGATGAATGGTCCAATGGAGTGACTTTGATAACCTGCAAGAGACAACAAACAAAATCTTCTTTTGATTGTCAGTTGGGCGCATGCCCCTAGTTTGAGCATATTTGGCAAAAAAAAGATCATGTTGACAAACAGAATAGATGAACCGATGCGCCTAGTGTAGCATGCTTGCATACAAAAATGTTGGGCCAATGCCTATAATTTAAACTTGTTGTGAAAACATTTTGTGCAAGTGAACTATTTTCAAGTCAATCACTTTGAGTTCTCCACTAGACCTAAGCTTAGGTCATTTGGGTGCTTGGGACCGAGCCTTTGACAGATTGCCTACGTACCCCTTTTGGGAGGATTAGGTCTAGACGTAGTTCAAAAGATTTGACCTATTCGAAGGTCATGGAGATGATTGGGACCGAGTCTTTGATAGACTGCCTACGTACCCCTTTTGGGAGGATCAGGTCTAGACGTAGTTCAAGAGTTGGACCTATCCGAAGGTCATTCAGATGATTGGGACCGAGTCTTTGATAGACTGCCTACGTACCTCTTTTGGGAGGATCAGGTCTAGACGTAGTTCAAGAGTTTGACCTATCCGAAGGTCATGTGGATGATTGGGACCGAGTCTTTGATAGACTGCCTACGTACCCCTTTTAGGAGGATCAGGTCAAGACGTAGTTCAGGAGTTTGACCTATCCGAAGGTCATGCGGATGATTGGGACCGAGTCTTTGATAGACTGCCTACGTACCCCTTTTAGGAGGATCAGGTCAAGACGTAGTTCAGGAGTTTGACCTATCCGAAGGTCATGTAGATGATTGGGACCGAGTCTTTGGTAGACTGCCTACGTACCCCTTTTGGGAGGATCAGGTCAAGACGTAGTTCAGGAGTTTGACCTATCCGAAGGTCATTCAAATGATTGGGACCGAGTCTTTGATGGACTGCCTACGTACCTCTTTTGGGAGGATCAGGTCTAGACGTAGTTCAAGAGTGGTTGGAAGACACTTGGTCAACCATGGTGATGATAAAGACCTCTGATCAAGTCTGCTTGGTGATTTCAAAATGAGCTTATTCAAGAGAAAATTTGAAAATGATCTGAATTTTTCTTTTAAAACTTTGTGGCGTAGAAACCTTTCTTTGCAATGTGGTGTTCTTATCAATTTTGAGAAAAATCATTTTTTCCTTTTTCAAATGAGCAAAAGGTAGTCCCTTTGAATAGGTCTTTTGGCTGATCATGACATTCGATAGCCAAACCATTCTCTTTATCGGGAAGGATTAAGGTCATTGAATTCAAGTAAACAACCTTGCTTTTTTACTTTGAGCATTGTGAGATTGAATCCTTAAAGGCAATCAAAGAATGTGCATGATAGTGCTTGAAGAATTGAGGGTATTCATTGAGAGCAAACAAAGGGAATGCATATGATTTAGGAATTCTTTTCATTTGAGATTAAACAAGGGGAGTGCCCCTAGTTTGAGAATTTTTCCTTTTTGAAAGCAAACAAGAGGAGTGCCCTTAATTTGAGAATTTTTATCTGAGGGACAAATAAGGGGAGTGCCCTTAATTTGGGAAGTTCACTTTTGCTTTGATGACAAACAAGGGGAGTGCCCCTAGCTTGAGAATTTTTGTCTCAGAGCAAATAAGGGGAGTGCCCCTAATTTGAGAATTTTCCTTTTTAAGATCTTTTGCCAGTAGCGCTTGACTACCTTGGGCTTTCTTTCTTTTCAATCTAAGAGAAATCATCACAAGAGTTGTGCCTAAAAACTACCAAGACTTCAAGGAGGTCTTTATTCATAGGTTGTAATGTAGGCCGGGTTCAGGTATTTGAAATGAAGGATATATAAAAGGCTCAAAATCCCTTTTTGAATATTTCCCTAAGTGTGCATTACCTTAAAACTCACACATTGGAGGAGCTTTCTCCCTTTTTATCAGTATTCTCTTTTGAATCTGCTTCTTGAAAGTCTCTTCTCACTTGTCTCTCTTTATTTCATTCAGGTTGTTCCTTTCGCATCAACCTATTTTTTTAATTCTCATTATTTAGCTCTTTAGCTTTGATGGGCTCTCATTTTTGGCTTTTGAGGGAATTTCATCTTCCTTTCTCTCTTCAAGCTTTCATCTCTCTTCTTTGAGGTTTTTTTTTTTTTTTTTTGAATGAAACCCTAACTTTTACCTAGGAAACTTATTTACATGTAATTATTTCTTTTTACAAATTCATTGGCAATTGTACAAATTCAAAGATGAATAAAGAGTAATTATTTTTATTGTGGAATTTCTTATTTTGTCCAAATAATTAAAATAAGTGGCGACTCCATTTACATGTACAATCAACCTTCAAATCCAGAGGGTTGATCCATTGTCGGTTGGGTCACATTTTGAGGCCCATTTGACCCTCAGGTCGTGGTTCTCACACTACCACACACACTCCTGAGGAACAACATACTTGTAATAATAAGTAATTTATAAAACCATTTAGTAAGGGCGTTCGCCCTCATAATTCCCCGGAGGATCATAGTTACAGGTGACAAACAACCACCCATTGTTGCACTTGACCCTGGCACACCCAAGATGCACCGAATTACGCCAAACGACCTGAGTGTAGTGCCGGCACTCATCACCGACACATGAGTTGGACTTGTAGTTATAGTATTTCTTCTCACTTACCCACAAATTCACTGCATCTACTGCGCTAAAGATACCATAACCTTCAGCAAGACATTCTCCATAGGGCCCCATTGAATGTTCCAAGTTGCAGTCTCCGATCCTCTTATTAGCATAAGCTTGAGCATAGGCTGCAATCGTGTAGTTCCATCTAATTGGACCTACACCAACTTTGGCACGAGCTGCATTGTGTGCATTGACAAAGTCTTGGTGGGAGTTTTGGGCTAGGGAGACATGAATTAAGGTTGACACCATGAAGCATATGGCCAGCAAAAACTTGCTGAACCCCATTTTTATCTATGTGCAAGGCACAGCCAGTTATTAGATTCCTGGTTCTTAGTGAAAATAGGACATATGATTGAGGTATTTATAGGAAAGACTAGTAAACGTTACGGTTCAAGTGGGGTGAATAAAGAAACACATATGTGCTCTATACCCTTATCAAAATTAATTAAATAAATAATCGCGAAAAAGTAAAAGAAAGAGCAGCAAATTGGTGTACGTTTGTGAAGACATTTTAGATGCCCCACTAAAAGACTTCTGAATTATATCTTTGATTTGGTTGGAATTTTACTTAGAAATTATGAGTTATTTATTTTTTTATTTTTTATAATCTTAGGTGTTCGGACTAGCGTTCCGTAGATACGTGCACCTAGACTAATTTCAGGCCCTGAGGGGACTCGAACTAGTGACCATTGGGATGCATACCCAAGACCGGACCAATTGACCTACCCCTCAGGGTATTCTTAGCTAGGAGTTATTAAAATTAGGGATGTTTGGTTGATTTTGATTAATATTGTGGGAATTTAACCCCACACCACATTGTTCCTCAGCAGTGGTCATTTAGATCTAGGATGTAACGTAAACCTCAAAGTTCCAAATTCAATTTGCTAACACTATTGACTCGTGGAGTGTCCAAGATATCTCGTGGACAAAGATTTTAAAATCTTACCTAAAAATTTAGAATTCTATTCTCACATGTCTTGCTTTTAATTAGAATCGTAATAAGTCCGGTCTAAAACTAATTAACATTCCTTATTAGGGTTACCGCCCAGTGATTTATCTTAATTTCAAATTAAACTTAATTACATTAAGTTCATGACTTTTAAAACTTTTTTTTTTTTTTTTTGGGAAAAATAAAAAATAAAAACTAGTTTCCTATGTAGACTGAAAATCTAAATTATCAAGAATTAAAAAATTACCAACTAATACGTAGACAAAAAATTATAGAATATTCTTGGAAGAAATTAATGGCATACTATATCCTCCCACATAAATTGTGGGTTCCACCATAAAATTAATTTTTGGGATCCACTATTCATATCAGAGGAGGAAATACGTCATTAATATACTCCGAAAATATTCTATAATTAGGTAAATGCTTACTACATTATAAATACTAGCATGTATCCCGTGCAATGTACGAGATTTTAATTTATAGATATAATAATTCCATTGCTATTATTACTTTTCCTTGAATTATTTGTTTTTCTTTGATTTTATTCGGTCATGTAAAAATCAGTTTTTTAAAGGAACAAATTGAGGTCCAAGTCAATAACTCATACATGTTTCAGTATTATTGAAAAAAAATGGGTTGATGATGGATCTTTAGAAAGTATTATGCATTTTTGTTTTCTCTTTTGGATTTTTGTTATTTTATTTTTTTTAATTTCTTTCATGAGGTAATATTGAAGCTTGAACCTTTTTTTATCTCTAAATGGCTCTGAGTAGCCCTGTGAGAGAGATTTGAAGACCAATTATAGTAATGAGTTAATTAGAACTGAACTTACTTGAATTCTTCAAAATCTATTAATTCTTTCGATACCAAAATATATTTATCCAAAATATTTTCAATATAAGCTAAGTGTAAATCCTAATTGTCTTTCACATCTATAATTAACAATAGAGCAATTCTTCGAAAATTTATTCAAAACCAAACATAGATTATGTGGTAGAATCTTAAAAATTAAACCAAAGAAAGAAAGCATTTGTAAAGAGAGAACTCACCGTAAATTCCACAATAGAAACAATTTAAGTGTAAGCAACAACACCTGAAAAAGTTATAAATATTAGAAAGAAAGCATTTGTAAAAAGAGAACTCACCATTTTCACATCTATAATTAACAACAGAGCAATTCTTTGAAAATTTATTCAAAACCAAACATAGATTATGTGGTAGAATCTTAAAAATTAAACTAAAGAAAGAAAGCATTTGTAAAAAGAAAACTCACCGTAAATTCCACAATAGAAACAATTTAAGTGTAAGCAACAACACCTGAAAAAGTTATGAATATTAGAAAGAAAGCATTTGTAAGAAGAGAACTCACTGTAAATTCCACAATAGAAACAATTTAAGTGTAAGCAACAACACCTGAAAAAGTTATAAATATTAGTGTCATTTACTATATAGAGACGAATCCGAAATATTTGCAATATTATAGGTTTTAACGTGTAAATATTAGTGTCATTTACTATATAGAGACGAATCCGAAATATTTGCAATATTATAGGTTTTAACGTGTAAATATTAGTGTCATTTACTAATCTTTATCTTTATCTTAATCTTTTCTTAATCTTTATCTTCATCTTAATTTTTTTTTTTTTAATCTTCATCTTGATTTTTTCTTTTTTATCTTTATCTTCATCTTAATTTTTTCTTAATCTTTATCTTCATCTTAATTTTTTTCTTAATCTTTATCTTCATCATATATTTTTTTTAAATAAAATAAATAAAAAGATCTCAGCACATGTCAAATTCTAAACATGCCAAATAGCAATTCTCAGCATGCCAAATGGCAAAACCTCAGCTGAAGGTCTCTTCTTTTATATATACTAATGTATAACCCGCGCAAAGCGCGAGATAATTTATATTATTATTATTTATAATCAAAATTTTAATTTGTATATGAAGTAGGTAAAACACAATATAAAATGATGTAAATTTTTTTAATATATATCTAAATTTTTTTTTTTTTTTAATCATCCCATTAATACAACCCTAAAAAACCTTCTCCAATATTTTTTTATTTTTTTATTTTTTAAATATGAAGAGTTTTTGTTCTTTTGGTGAATTGTGAAGTTTCATAATTCTACACAACGGAAAGGTATATACAGTGAAGAAATCCTTAAGATTTCTTTTGGTGAAAATGGGGAACATGAAACAATTAAATATGCAAAAATTGATCACATAATGTGCAAAGATAGTACGTACATGGGTTTTGATTAGAACTTTGTTGTGCTTTTCCAGATTATTTTGTTTTGCATTTGTTTTCATTAACTGTATTATTTTATACTTTTATACATTACATAAGATTAGTATAATCGGTATAAACTGTAAATTGCATTAAGAAATACAAAATATCAAATTGTTGGTTCTTCTTTTCTGTTAATGATATGTGTCTAGAAAAGAAAAAAGACATTGCATTATAAACTAAATTTAAGAAAGAAGAAAAACAATTAGGCTGCCTGTCATAACCCTATTTTTACCCCCAAGATTTTCTCGGGTGTCGGCACGCAAAACGAGGCAGCCCGAACCGAGCTAGTCAGACCCGACAGGGGCCCACCACATCAAAAGAGCCTCAAGACAAGGCCCAGAGCACATTTCCCGAAGTTTGGAGAGGTTTGACCAACTTTGACCAAGGTTAACCAAGTTTGACCGAGGTTTGACCAAGGCGTTGACCGGACCAAAAGCTAGATTTAGCTGACCACCCCCTAACCATTGGATAGAGCACATCGAGAGCTTCGATTAAGTACTTTACGGGTCGAAAAACGGACAAGAAAAGAGGGAGTTATGGACAAAACCGTGAAAATCGGTCCAACACTTATGGACAAAACCATGAAAAACGGGCTGTTTTGGACAAGAAACGAGGGAGTTATGGACAAAACCGTGAAAAACGGGCTGTTTTGTCAACAACGCTTGGTACTTTGCATGTTTAAAGTACCCCCTATGAATTTTGCTAAGTGTTGTTGACAAAACAGCCCGTTTGGGAAGCAGCGTTCGCGCGTAGATTCTTTCCAACTTGCAGCGAGTTGATCCGCAAGCTGAAACCCTTAAGGAAGAGGGTAACTTCAGCTACAACGCGCAACTCTCGGGTCGTCAAGAGCTCCTCCGGTCAAGCCGGAATCTTGATCAGAAGATGGCTCCCCAACATAAGGAACATTCCAGCGGCCTCTGTTCGCGGGACCGCATCTCGTGAACCCAAGCTCGCCTCTATGCAAGGCCCGTACTTTTAGAAAGTAGGTAGCGCAAGCTTTCTGGCGATACCAAGATCGCCGAAATCCGACATCGGGAACCACGTCTATCACACGCGCGAAAACTGTCAGGTGAAATAAGACTATGCTGAAAATTTCGTAGTTTTCCCCCTGACGACGTCGCGCTTGCGCACAGAGTCTTCCTGACTCACAACGAGTTGATCCGCGAGCCTGGGTGCATAAGAAAGAGGACACATTCATGCATGGCGTGCAACTCTCGAATCGCCAATATTTTCCCCGGTCTAACCGGAATCTCGATCGGAAAAATGTCCTCCGATGGACCAAAAACACTCTGGTGGCCTCTGTTCGCGGGACCATATCTCACGAGCCCAAGCTCGGATTCTCGCAAGTCCAGAACTTTAAGGGAGAGGGTAGCGCAAGCTTTCCAACGGTACCAAGAACGTTGAAAACTGAAGTCAGGAGCTAGGTAAACCATGCACGCGAACACAGATAAAAAGAAAGAAAAACACGCTGAAAATCCGACGCGTTTTTCCTCCCGGACAACCGCCTTCGCGCGCAGAGTCTTCCTGACTCACAACGAGTTGATCCACGAGCCCGGGTGCGTTAGAAAGATGGAAACTCCAGCTACATCGTGCAACTCTCGGTTTGCCGATGGCTTTCCCCGTTTGGCCAGAATCTTCACCGGAAAAATGCGAAAAAATAGCTCCGACACCTCGACTTCCGGGAGCCATAACTCTCTCGTCCAAACTCCGATTCGTGCAAACCTTATATCGCTGGAAAGTAGACATCGCGAGATTTCTGACAATATGCTGTATGACTCATTTTGAGCACTAGAAGGCCTCCAAAATTGCCCTCGAAAATCGGATCAGAAAATAGTACGCGCACGAAAATCGAGTAGGATTCGGTGGGGGGGCCGCGTGGCGGATAAGATCACCACGTGGTAGGAGCACGCCTCGCGCACCACCATCACGCGCCGTGCCCAATGATGCTGCGCGAGGCGTGCAGCTCTGCCTATAAAAGAGACCCACCCCCCTCTCATTTCAGGTGCGATTTGCTCAGGTTCTAGGCCATTTTTAGCGTAGGTTAGGCAGAAAATAGGGGTTGGGGTCTTCCTTAGAGGGTTTTGGGTAGTTTTTGGAGTGAGAGACTCCTACTTAGGTACTCTCTCTCTTTAAGCTCTTTCTCTCTCCTCTCTTCCCTCTTTTTCTTCCTTTTTAGTGGAGTGACTAGTGATGATCCCTAAAATGGGAAGGGATTCACAAGGATCCA
>OU015767.1:11156162-11177161 GCA_907173295.1 Fagus sylvatica
GGGAGGTTATAGGGAGTTGGTTTGGGAGTTTTGGTGACAACGATATAAGATTGGCTTGGTACTTTAGCTAGTGTTGGTGCTATCCTTTTTATAGCTCTTAAAGTGCTTGATTCATTGAATACTTATGATATATGCTCTTGGTTATCGGTTTAATCTTCATTTTGCTTACTCTGTAAATATTGTTCTAAACAAGTAACAAACTAACTTCAACTAGTGCTTGTTTAAATTTTATATAACTTTGTGCTCTACTTGTAGGTTTATTGTAACGAATAATGGATCATGTCATAGCATTGCGGGTTTGAGCTGGTTCCGCCCCTGGTGAGAATACATGTAATTCATCTAATAGCATCGTTATTTGTTGTCTTGGTGAGACCCTCTAACCAATTTGTGACAATCCATATTATCCTTTTAGTCAGAACTTAATGCCCTGACCTCTATATTTGATTATGCTGTGCAATGCAGTCAATGATACACCATGTGGGATGTTGTGCAAGACGAAAAGCTGTCAAGAATTCTTACAAAGTTTGAGGAGGGCCCATTTATATTCAGGAACATCTATTTGAAATGGAAAGACCCAATGGCCCTGAAGTTCAATCCATTCACTATGTGACTCATTTTTTCTTCTAGTTATTTTACTCAAAATGAAATAGTAAAGTTAGCAATTATTGTCTCATGCAATGGGTTGGAAGTTTGGAAAGCCTTTAACGAGAAGCAATGAATGCAATTGTGTACAAATGTTAGTTTCTGGTGTTATGTAAATAAATTGTGTAATTTATGACAATTGACTAAAATGTTGCTATGGCTAGAGATATTCAAAAGGCTCTGGAAGTCTTTTGCTTGTTATTTTTTCGTGTAGACTATTTTTTTCTTCATCTCTATTTATATTTTCTTTGATTGAAAAAAAAGAAATCAGGTGATAGCAATGGAGAAAAAATATATTTTTTTAATAGGGTAAATGGAAAAGAGAAAATGAAAATCTAGTTATTGGTTTTTTTTAAAAAAATAGCCAGCCTACCTTTTTTTTTTTTTTTTTATGGCAAATTGCTAACTATTGGGTCCACGTCAATCACCCTAACATCAAATAGTTTTTTATTTTTTTGTTTGATTTTATTGGTAATGTGAAAATTTGTCATTAGTAAAGTCCATTAGGATGTGCATTTTGATAGTCTCGCATGAGTAAAAATTTGTAGTTCTTCCTAGTGTTTTTGTATTTTTTATTGAATTTTCTATGTAGATGTTCGAAGAGATTTTTTTTTTTTTTTGGTAGTTAGAAACCATGTACTTGCCGTTCTACTGAGGCACATTCATTACATGTAGGTTTCTAAGTTAAAAAATTGAGCAAGTATATTTTTGTGTAGTTGTACTTTTATTCATAAAATGTATGAATTGGAAATTCCTAGCAAGTATTGTGGTTATGAATTTTTTTTTTTTTTTTTTTTTTTTTTTTTTCTTGAAATGGTTCTTAAAAAAGTCTATCATTACTAGAAAATAAGTATTATGAGGAGGTTCATATCTACTTCGTATTGTGTTTGAACGAACAAAACCGAATCAACCAAGAAAGAAGAATGTAAATGTGTGTAGAAAGGTAGGAATTGTCCAATTTTAGCACTATCTAATGTGCCATCGGTCTTAATTTTGTAAGTTATATTTTGTGATCGATCACCCAATTCCTTTGAAAATTTGGACCAATGATCACAACTTTCCTAACAATAATAATTTAAGTTAGACCGATTGCGCAATTCCTTTGAAAATTTAAACCGATCGATTGCAGGTCCCCTGAAATTGTACAGAGAATAAGGCAATCGATCGCAAAAATTCCTTTGAAATATTAGGACCGATCGCAAGTTTGAAAGAAATTGTACAGAAAATCCATGTAATACTGTCGATGTGTACATAATAGTAATAATTTTACTACTATTATGCTTTATGTGGGTAGGCAAGAAATTTTTTTTTTTTTTCTTCTTATTATATGTATTAGTATCATACTGATTGACATTTATTCAAAAGTGATAATTTTTTACTAATTTTTATTTAATTGTCATAGTTCTTCGGATGTGTATCATTTGTTTTTTATTTTCTTAGTATAGTATTTATAATTTTCTAAAGGTTTGTCTGAGATAGGTTCAACCAGTGTCGTTGCACTTATGGCAACCAAAGCGAAGGAATTAGGTTTGCCGAATAAACAGAGTGGTTAGGTGGGTGTTGTTATTTGTATTTTCATTATAATCATAAAAATTTTATCAAAATTAATATTTTGAATACTATTATTAGTATTGTTGTTGTTGATTTTATTTGTATTTAATTATCATTTTTATTATTATTATAATCATATAAAGTATTAGGTGTTGTTATTTAATTATTACTGTTATTATCATCTATTACTATTAAGAGGATTGCTCCCCTCATGTCCACTTTTAGGAACTGCCAAAAATACCTCTCACATCTTACAATTTTCCTAATTTATTCATTGATTTCAAAATAATAATGTGTATTAAAAAAATGGTATACTAGTCTCATCACTATATAGGAAAATGTCCACTTTAGTGCACATAAAGAAATAACCTCATATTTTAAATCTATTGATTTGCTTTTAAAATAAATATTAAAGGTTAAAAGAGTAATGTACTGATCTTCTCAAATTCAAAAGTTAAAATAATCATGCATAAGTACACGTTCATTGAACCAAATTCTAATACAAAATTGAATAGATTTATTTTTAAAAAAAAAAATGATGGTTCGCTATCTTTCATCACCTATTTCAATGGTTAGTATAAAAGACTGTACAATTTCCCAAAAAATAAAAAGAGCCTCTAAACACGCGCAGAGCGCATGTGAAGAGGCTAGTAATTATTATTGATATATTTACTAGTCTCATTATTAATTATGTTATATTTTTGTTTTTCAATGTTGGTGAATCATTCTTTCCAAACAACATACAAAATTAAAATTAAAATAGACTTCTTCTCGAATTAAAATTACTAATTGGAATCAAAGTGAGTTTTCTTAATAAAATACGCTAACGTAAATTGAAATATTTAAAACGTTCACTCCAGAAATAGGAAATAGTTTACCCCCAACCCGGTTTGAAGGAATTATCCTCCAATCCACTACGTGACTATTAAATAGACAAGTCACTTGTATTTTTAGTCGCCTATCTTTTTTAATGAGTGATGTCACTTTTTTATATAATACATTTGGAGGTAAACTCTGTCCCCCCAAACACACCTGTCCATAAAATATTTATTTAAAATGTTCTTATTTTTACTTATATTAACATAATAATTTAGGGAGATATATATAATTAAATGTCATGCGTATTTTGAATTTATTTTTCAAAATTGCAAAGGTTTAATATTATAATTAATTATAATTAAAGGCCATAATTATTTTGATAAAACCCATAAATAATTTGACATAATTCTGTGATCTTTTGTAAGATATTTGTATAAACATGAAATTGTTGTGAAGTATTGTTACATAGTTTAGGGGTTATATGGATTTTAGTGTTTCTTAATAAAGTTTAGTAATAATTTCTATATGTTTCTAAAATTTTAAAATTTATCTCACGAGTGATAATGTTGTTTAGATTTTATCAAAATGATTAATCTTTTGTCAAGAAATGTAATTTTAAAAAAAGTTCTCATATTTTTAGACTTTAGTGAGTGTTAGTAATAATTTACTAATAGTATGTAGATAATTTGATAATATTTGTAGAAATGTCTCAGGTTTTGTAAATAGTCTCCTTATGGGTAAGTAGTTTATTTGGAATTGTAAGGTTTGTGTTGAAATATGTAACAGCTGACAAGTATTGTAATATTGAAATTTGGTTGGTGGCCATATGGATTTTTGTGTTTATTAATATGGGCTTAGTAATAAATTGTTAATGTTTGTCAAATATGATATTTTATCTCATGAGTGATATAAATTGTGTCTAATGTTGTTTAGCTTTTGTCAAAATATATAACCTTTGTAAAAACTTGTAAATTTTAAAAAACAAATTCTCAAATCATTGGACTTTAGTGAGACTTAGTATGATTTGAGTCAAAGTAGATACTCTTTTTCATAATGTATGTACATATGTCTCAAGTATTGTAAATGTCTCTTTCTTGGTAAAAATTGTATTCTCTATTGTAAGATATATGTCAAGATATGAAAAAAGTGACAAGTATTGTAATATTCGAATTTGGTTTGGTGGCTATATGGATTTTAGTGGTTATTAATAAGAGTTTAGTAATAACTTGTATATGTTTGTCAAATTTTATATTTTATCTCACAAGTGATGTACGCTGTGTCTATTTGTTTAGATTTTGTCGAAACGTGTAATCTTTGTCAAAATTTGTAAATTTAGAAAAATGTTTTCTCATATTTTGACCTTAAGTGAAACTTAATATAGTTTGAGTCAAAGTAGATACTCCTTTGATAATATTTGTAAATATGTACCAAGTATTATAAATAGTCTCTTTGTTGGTAAAGAATTTATTTTATATTGTAAGGTATGTGTCGAACTATGTATTAGGTGACAAGTATTGTAATATTGAAATTTGGTTTGGTGGCTATATGGATTTTAGTGTTTATTAATAATGGTTTAGTAATAACTTGTTAATGTTTGTCAAATATGATATTTTATCTCACGAGTGATATACGCTTTGTCTATTGTTGTTTATATTTTGTCGAAACGTGTACTCTTTGTCAAAATTTGTAAACTTAAGAAAAGTTTTCGCATATTTTTGGACTTCAGTGACACTTAGTAAATGTTTAGTAAATATAGATAACTGTTGTGATAATGTTTGTAAATTTGTCCCAAGGTCTGTAAAACGTCTCTTTGTTAGTAAAAATGGTATTCTGTTTTGTAAGGTTTGTGTCAAAATGTCTGTTATGCAATAGTTGACAAGTATTGTAATATTGAAATTTCATTTGTGGATATATGGATTTTAGTGTTTATTAATAAGGGTTTAGTAATAACTTGTATATGTTTGTCAAATTTGAAATTTTATCTCACGACTGATATAAGCTGTGTGTAATATTTGTTTAGATTTTGTCTAAATGTATAATCTTTGTCAAAATTTGTAAATTTAAAAAAAAGTTTTCGCTTATTTATGGACTTTAGTGAGGGTTAGTAATAGCAAAGTACAAATATATAAAGATTTTGATAATACGTGTAAACTTCTCATACGTGTTGTAAATAAGCCTATTTGTTGGTAAGGGTTGTATTCCTCTATTGTAAGGTTTGTGTCAAAATATGTAATAGTTGACAAGTTTTGTAATATTGAAATTTCGTTTGGTAGATATATGGGTTTTAGTGTTTATTAATAAAGGTTTAGTAATAATTTGTATATGTTTCTTGTGTTTTGTAATTTGTCTTTGAATTCGTAATGTGTTTTATGTTTATTGTAATTAGTGTGTTATAATCTATTATTTTAGTTAGTTTTTGTAAATACTGGACCTTTGTGATTGTTAGTAATGATTGAGTAAATATTTACAAAATTTCTCATAAAATATTTAAATGATTTTCAAAGTTTATAATTTTCTCTCACGTTTCAGATTAATACTTTTTAATGTGGTAAAACTTATGTTGATATGTGTCAATAAGTCACTCATTCTCATAAAAATAAGTAAATAAGTAAATTAAGGTAAAAATTGTTATAAGTGTTGTAAAGTGATTGAAAGTTTTGATAATATTTTACAGGTTAAATACACTGTTGGTCCTTAACGTTTATTCAAGTTGCACGTTTGGTTCCTAACGTTTAAAACGGGCAGAAATGGTTCCTAACGTTTCAAAACAATACACCATTGGTCCTTCCGCTAGTCTTCGTTAACTTAGTGTATACGTTGCTAACGAAATTATGACGTGGACAATTTTTAATTAACGTGTAATTTTTTTTTTTTAATGACAACTAGGATATGACATGACATACCCATTTAAAAATAACCCAACCCCAAAAATTAACCCAATCCAAATAAATAAATAAACCCAACCGAATTAAAATTAACTCATCCCACCCAAATCAAATTAACCCTAAAATCAAATTCTAATTCTTTACCTCTGTGTAACAAATCACTCATTGTACAGTGCTATCTCTCCTCTCGCCTCTCGCCTCCGCTCCCTCTCTTTCGCCATTCTCTCTATGGCTTGTCTTACCACTAGGTTAATTATTGGGGGTTAAGAAATCTATAACCTTCTAATCTAGGGTTCCCTCCTTCGTGTTCAACCTTGCGTTGAAAATTCTGTGTTGGTATGTATTAGTTTTTGTTTGACTGCAATTGTAAACTTTTATTTTTATTTTATTTTAATAATTTATTTTACGCTTTCAGTTAACAGACTAAAGGTTGAATTTGTAATTTTATATGCTTTCATTCATTAAACAACAAAATCACGAAATCGTACAGAGAGAAAGAGAGATAGTCTAGTAATAGATAGGTAGCAGAGGCAGAGGCAGAGGCTTCTAGCAGTAACTAGCATCAACAATTGCCAACTCAAGCTTGAAAAAACAAAATGCTTGTGGCTAGGATAACTACACAGGATTTAAGAATGGGAAAAGAGAGGAAGCGGAGGTGAGAGGGGAAATAGCAGTGGTTTGTTATAGAGAGATAGATAATTATAATTTAGTTTTAGGGTTAATTTGATTTAGGTGGGGTGGGTTAATTTTAATTCGGGTGGTTTTTTTTTTTTTTATAATTTATTTGGATTGGATTAATTTTTTGGGTTGAGTTGTTTTTAAATGGGTATATCATGTCATATCCTAATTGTCATTAAAAAAAAAATTACACGTCAATTAAAAATTGTCCACGTCATAATTCTGTTAGCCACGTATACACCAAGTTAATGAAAACTAACGGAAGGACTAATGGTGCATCATTTTGAAACATCAGCGACCATTTCTGCCCGATTTAAATGTTAGGGACCAAACGTGCAATTTGGATAAACGTTAAGGACCAACAATGTATTTAACCCATGTTTTACTTTACGATAGTACAATATTTGTTAATATTAGTAATTTTTAATTTATTCTTGTAAGAAGTCTGTCATATTTTGTAATACTTATGTCATTTATTGTAATTCCAGTTAATACACAACCGGTTACTAACTTTTTTTTTAATTATTTTTTTATTCTAGCGGGACCGTCCCTCTGGCGGGACATAAGAATTTCCGTGAAAAGAGATGCTTGAAAAGTAGTGACTGGTGAACTCTTTTTCTTCCATGGATGGCTGATCAGACGGTCAATCTGTTTCGTGAAAATCGCCCGCTGATCCCGTGAGTTGTCACATGTCACTCCTAGTCCTACCACATGCAAGTTTCAATCTATAACGGATAAAAAAGGATAGGTCGTTTCGACCACTCAACGTCCAACGGTCCAAGGTAATAATATTCAAACATATTTTTGGGTCATCCCTCCCAAATCTGATATTCTTATTGGTCTATCAAAAGAATTTTATACTCGGTAATCAAGGATGTTCCATTCCGCAACACACAAAAAAGGGGCATGTTCGTTCCGAAATTTCATAACTTTCTGAGAAAGAATTTAAGCCTGACATGGTGGCTAAAGTCATGGTGATATCCGTGAAATGTTAGGGCCCTAAACATTCGAGCTTGTCAATCTTTGTTTTAAATTAAAGAGTAGGATAGGGGAATTTATTCACAAGACTAAAGTTACAATAATGACATTGGATGAGCAGCTGAAATTGTTGACCTCTTTTATATCTCAACGTCACAAATTTTATTTTAATTTTTTTGAGATATGATAGAAATTTTAATTTAAACTCACATATACGTATATTTTGAAGATTTCGGGGATTTGAACCCACACTCTCATAGAGGGGTGGGGACTTTTTTAAGAAGGGGATTACCACTAGACCGAATACCCAAAGGGGGATTACCACGTCACAATTAATTATTCAAGAGAGTAATATTCTTTTTTGTTCCATGAATTCCATTAATCAAATTTATAATGAGATTTATAATTCACTTGATTTGATTTGATGAGTGTTTTCACATAATATTATTTAATTTTCTCAACATTACTGAAACGAAATTTAGAAGTGACTTAGAAAAAATACAATAATGTGATACCTCCTAACTTTCATCCTACCATAAATATAATTCGTTGTACCCACTAAACGTCATTATACTCCCAAACATTGTATAATTACTCAGTAAAGTGTTCTAGAAATTAAAAGAACTTGGTCCTTATTCAATCGTTTGAGATTACTTTTATTTGAAGTTTTTGCGTCGTGTTTATAGGCGATGATTGGGATTTCCCGAATGGACTGTAGATTGATGAAAAGAAAGAAACCTAACTCATGCTAGTAGCAGGGGGATTGGATCTTGACCATTAACAGGAAAATATAGAATGAAGCTTTTTTTGGGTAAATAAATCTAGAATGAATCTTGTAAATTGAATACCATTTGTTAGAGATATGGAATGATATGGAATATTAAGTGTCTCCATATGCATGGTCTCATGAATGAGATCCCTAATACCACGGCATGGTCAACAAAGCATAATTATTTTCACTTGTATAATTTAATTCGACATGAACAAATCATGTTCTACATAAAAGCCACCGCAGCTTTCCATTTTGTGAACGGATACTGGTCTTGCACCTTATAATAAGTCATGTGAGAAATTCTTGCTGGTACAACTGAAATATGATTGTAGAAAAATGTATAATATTTAGGTTTAAATATCGTTTTGGTCCTCAATCTTTGGCCTTTGTGTTAAATTGGTCTCTAACCTTTCAACTGTGTCAAATTGGTCCTCAACCTTTCAACCTTGTGTCAAAATGGTCCTTGTCGTTAAGTGTTGGATGAAAAATACTGACGTGGCTAATAGTCTTTTCCTAATATAAAAAATATATGGCATGGCATGTCACCTCATATTTTAATTTTTTTTTTAAATGCCAACTCAAATAAAAAAAAAAAAAAAAAAAAAAATTTTTTTTTTTTTTTTTTTTTTTTTTTTTCAAGTAAAAAAGTCTGAAACTCTGAATCCCTAATCTTCAAAATCCCTTGCCCTCTCTCACTCGCTCACCCTCCCAATCCACCGCTGGCCCAATACCTCTGGTTACCACCCTGCTGCATTAGCTCAAGTTGTCAACTTGGACTTATGTGGGACCAAGAGGACCAAGGCTTTTTGTGGGACCCTTTTAGGCAAAAACCGTACAAAAAAATAGGTTCGGGACAAATGTGATCTGAGGGACTTTTGTGGGCCATTCCGCGTATGGACTGTAGTCCAAAATCAGTCCTCAAACTAGGAGAATTTCATCTATTATTGTCCAAAAACAGAACTTTCTCAGCTGTTCATATATTAGTCCAAACATCATAGGGTGGTAACCTGAGTTGTTGGGGCTAGCGGTAGATTGGGAGGGTGAGAGGCAGTGAGAGAGGGCAGGGGAGACTTTTTTACTTGATCAAAAGAAAAAAAAAAAAAAAAAAAACTCACATGCCATGATCAAATCTTTTTTTTTTTTTTTTTTTTTTTTTGAGTTGGCATTTTTTTTAAATTAAAATTTGAGTGGCATGCCACGTTCAGATATTTTTAATATTAAAAAAAATCGTTAGCCACGTCAGCATTTTCCATCCTAACATTTAACGGCAATGATCATTTTGACACAAGGTTGAAAGGTTGAGGAGCAATTTGATATATTTGAAAGGTTAGGGACCAATTTGACACAAAGGTCAAAGGTTGAGGACTAAAACGGTATTTAAACCTAATCTATATCTATACTATAATGTAAAACCGAAACTTTTTGACTTTTGGTTGACCTCATCATGTTGCGCCACATAAGTTTTTGAAATCTCACAATTTTACACCTCATTATTTTAATATATATTTTCTAATTGAATTTCAATTTTATTCTATTATTAAACCTTCCATTAGAATTTTGACACATCATATTTTCTTTAATATAAGAATATATTATTCCATATATAAAACACAATCATAATTAATATCTAATACTAAAATATATTCCATATATAAACACAATATAAATATCTTTTAATAATAATCATAATTATCAATTTTCATCAAGATTTTTAGAGTTTCTTTTTTTTCTTATGTATTTCATTTAATTTTGTTGCTGGACAATGGAGAAAGATGGATGGATTTGTTATAATGAAACCATGTGAGCTTGAAATGAGTTATGAAAATTATTTAGGTTTGATCATATAATCATGTGCCTATGTATTTATTTGTCCTTCTTCTTATTTTAAGTATCATTTATTTTATTTTTGGATGGAAACATAATCCATATGGTAAATATAAACATGAATCGTGTTTTATAAAAATTGGACTATATTCAACTTATGCCAAAAGAAAAATTACATTATATTAAATTTTAATTATCCTATGGTAAATACTTTCTTAGTTATTTTTTTAAACCAAAAAGTAGGATCTATCCTAAATCCGATTCGTAAAATCTCTTTATCGATCTTGCCTACAACATTTTGAACTACAAAATAATATATATATATATATATATATATATATATATATTCAACAAAAGAAGTAAAAGGAATCAAAATTAATTTAGATTTTATTTTCAATAATTTTCCTGTGCATCGCACAGGTTTGCGACTAGTAATATATAAAAGCAGAAGACATGAGCGTTAAAATCTAAAATGTCTTACATCATACCAAGTGGCATGTCTATCTATTATTTAAATTTCTGAAGTGATACGTTGTTTTATTGTTTAAATTTCCTAAGTGATACGTTGTTTTAAATTATAAATTTGAATTCACAAGAGCATTAAACACACAATAACAATAATTTTAATCGTTGTTTTTTTAAGTACAATTTTAATCTTTGTTAAACACTGTAAATAAAAACGGATAATAACAAATTCTTTTAAATAAATCTCCTACTGCTAAAAGACATTTTAATAAAATATACTTCAATAAGAGATATTAAAACGATTAGTTCAATTTAACAATCAACACCATTATTTTAAAAATAATTAAATAAATAAATTTCCTACTACTAAAAGACATCTTAATAAAATATACTTCTCTAAGAGATATTAAAACAATTAGTTCAATTTAACGATCAACACCAATTTAAAAAAAAAAAAAAAATCAAACGTCTTTAAATCTTATATTATATAGATAACGCGAAAACACAAAATATTTTTTCTTAAAAAAAATCAAATTAATTCTTCTATTACTAATAGACTTCTTTCAAATATTTACTTCTCTAAGAAAAATTAAAAACCAAACTTCTTTAAAAACAACGGCTAAACACAAAACTTTATCTTTAAATTAATTCATATTAGGCTTTTTTTTCAAAAATTAACAACCAAACACCAAAAAAAAAAATCTGATACTAAAATTCCATCATGAAATTTTTTAGAAACAACAACCAAAAAAAAATCTGCCATCAAACTTAAAAAAATCTGCCATAGTTTCAAATAAAAAAAATTAATGAAAAGTCCAATGGATATCTTTCGCTCATTTACATCGTTTCAGTTTTCATGTTTATTCCTGGATAGGTATCATTTTCTCATCAAGGTTCTCATCTCTATATTGTAAACTTGACTTTTTTTCTTCCCTTGCAAAGTAGTTACAGAGATAAGTTTTGGCTTCTCTTTGAAAAGAACTCAAAGAAGCAAGATCTTGGCGTTTCAACAAGAAAAGTCACTCAAGGAAGTAAGATCTTGGCGTTTCAATAAGAAATGTCATCCAAGAAAGTTGAAAGGTTTGGGCAGCGTCGACACCGGCGGAAAATCTCTACTACTAGTACTAAGAAACGAAGTGTCTCTTTTCCTTTTTTTTCCTTGATCCCGACCCCTATTTGGTGAGAGTGTGTGTTAGATCTCTATCTCTTTCTTGGTTTCGAGATATGAGTTGTGTGTGTGTGTGTGGGAACACGTGTGTGTGTGCATGTGAGCACAAATTTGGAGTCGCCACCAACCATGGGAAATTTAAGGTGTGATTGGGCGCCTATGTCTAATAGATTTTATCTTATTTAGATATTTAAAACAAAATGGTCTTGAACTAGAGATGGGTTCGGGGGTTTGATTATGCGTGGGGAAGGTGTTAGGCACCCCACGACATCCGTTAAGAAACGGTTACCTCCCTTCTAGTATTCCCTTTTATTTGCTAAACTTAGGTTTGTTGGTTTATGTGTACAAATGTCCCAAGTTCCGTCGTGCAATATACCAAGAGTGGCAAATGCAACTTGACTTCATTTGGTTTTGATTAGACTCTTTATTTCACCGTCCCTCATCTTTGTATCTTTTAAGATTCCAGGCAGTTCGGTGGTTGGATGTACTTGAAATCCTAACACCTAGTGCCGGGACAAACAATTAATGTTTTTGGTGCCATATTCGAGATCTCTTTACCCTTGATTTCCAAGAGCAAAGCGGTCCGTCGAATGGCGGGGTTTTGGATGATTAATTCACACTTTGGGGAATTTTAGACCATGATCTTATGGGAGTTAGAACGCGTAGAATCCCTTACAACGAGGACCCGTACCAGTCACGTCAATGTGTAAGGGACTCATACCATGGTGTCCCAATGCCAGGACAAGTCGTAGCTCTTGGGTTGCACCAACTTCGTTTATAACGCCCACATTACCATGTTTACTCTTTTTAAAGTTTTCATGGCAAAGTGTATTTTAATCACATTTTATATCAAAACGAATAAACAATTAAGCAAGTAATCACGGCATGTTCGCAGCACATAAATTACTAAAAATAATTCTAATAAGTATGGAATGATCATGGCATGTTTGCAGTACATTAATCATGAAAATGTTCAAATGAGTAATCACGGCATGTTTGCAGCACATAAATTACTAAAACACGAGTATGGGATGATCATGGCGTGTTTGCAGCACATTAATCATGAAAATGTCCAAATGAGTAATCACGGCATGTTTGTAGTGTCGACACCGGCGGAAGATCACTACTAACTAACCCACTGGGTAAGCGAGAAAGTGTGGTTTCTTTCCTTGATCCCGACCCCCATTTGGAGAGAGTGTGTTGTGTGTCAAGTCTATCTCTTTCTTTGTTTCGAGATATGAGCTGTGTGTGTGTGTGTGTGCGGGAACACGTGTGTGTGTGTGTGCATGTGAGCACATTTTTGGAGTCGCCACCAACCATGGGAAATTTAAGGTGTGATTGGACACCTATGTCTAATAGATTTTATCTTGTTTAGACATTTAAAACAAAATGGTCTTGAACCAGAGATGGGTTCGGGAGTTTGATTATGCGTGGGGAAGGTGTTAGGCACCCCACGACATCCGTTAAAAAAAAACGGTTACCTCCCTTCTAGTGTTCCCTTTTTATTTGCTAAGCCTAGGTTGTTGGTTTTAATTATGAACAAATGTCTCAAATTCCGTCATGCAATATACCAAGAGTGGCAAATGCAATTTGACTTCATTTGGTTTTGATTAGGCTCTTTATTTCACATTCCCTCATCTTTGTATCTTTTAAATTTTCGGGCATTTCGGTGGTAGGATGTACTTGAAATCTTAACACCTAGTCCCGGGACAAACAATTAATATTTTTGGTGCCATATTCGGGGTCTCTTTACCCTTGATTTCCAAGAGCAAAGCGGTCCGTCAAATGGCGGGGTTTTGGATGATTAATTCACATTTTAGGGAATTTTAGACCATGATCTTATGGGAGTTAGAACGTGTAGAATTCCTTACACGAAAGCACGTACCAGCCACGCCCCCGTGTAAAGGACTCATACCATGGTGTCCAAAAGCCAGGGCGAGCCGTAGCCCTTGGATTGCACCAACTTCGTTTCTAACGCCCACATTACCATGTTTACTCTTTTTAAAGTTTTCATGGCAAAGTGTATTTTAATCACATTTTTATATCAAAGCAAATAAACAAGCAAGCGAGTAATCACGGCATGTTCGCAGCACATTAATTACTACAAATGCATCTAACAAGTATGGGATGATCATGGCATGTTCGCAGCACATAAATCATTAAAATAGTAAATACGGGATGATCATGGCATGTTCGCAGGACATTAATCATAAAAAAGCATTCCAATCAAATGATCACGGCATATTTGCAGCGCGTTAATCACAAGCACAAATATGGGGTGTAATGAAAATGACAGGTATTATGACATGAATGTAACGCTTAATCAAAATGACAAAGTGTAAATCATGATAATAAGATGTATTTTAGGGAAAGGGTCAAGACCTCGTGGGATCGGAATTCGACGCTATTTGAAAGACTTACTCAATTTCCGATACCACCATAGGATTTACATGAATAAAATAAGGCAATTTAAAAGAGAATTCAATGCCTTTTGGGCTTACACGAAGGATTAGTGCTATTGAAAAGACTTATCTAAGCCTTCGAGGCCGAATAGGACTTAAATGATAAAAAAGGTTATTTTGAAAAGAAAGTTCAACGCCTTTCGGGCTTACACGAAGGGTTAGTGCTATTGAAAGACTTACCTAAACCTTTGAGGCCGAATAGGACTTATATGAGTAAAAGGTTATTTTGAAAAGGGAGTTCAACGTCTTTCGGGCTTACACGAAGGATTAGTGCTATTGAAAGACTTACCTAAACCTTGGAGGCCGAATAGGACTTAAATGAGAAAAAGGTTATTTTGAAAAGGGAGTTCAACGCCTTTTGGGCTTACACGAAGGATTAGTGCTATTGAAAGACTTGCCTAAACCTTGGAGGCCGAATAGGACTTAAATGAGTGGAAAAATCATTTTAAAAGAGAGTTGGGAGATTTACGGGTCCAATGCCTCATGGATTTACATGGGGTTTAGTGCTATTGAAAGATTTATCTAAAACCTCCAATACCGTGTAGGACTTATATGATGAAAAATCATTTTTGGAAATATGTTGGCAATTTTGCGGGTCCAACGCCTCATGGATTTACATGGGGTTTAGTGCTATTGAAAGACTTATCTAAAACCTCCAATACTGTGTAGGACTTATATGATGAAAAATCATTTTTGAAAATATGTTGGCAATTTTGTGGGTCCAACGCCTCATGGATTTACATGGAGTTTAGTGCTATTGAAAGACTTATCTAAAACCTCCAATACCGTTTGGTATTTTCATGCCCAAATCTCAAAGGGGAAATGGGGAGGGGTGAACAATATTTACAACGTAGTAAATAATGAAATAACGGCAATAAATAAATTTAAAGCATAACGAGGAACAATAAATGTATTTAAAGCAATAATGAAACTTAAGACAAGGGAATTTCATGGGTCCAATGCCTTATGGAATTACGTGGTGGTTAATGCCTCATTGAGGTCTCACATAATCCACCACGACCAATTGGGATTATCACGCCCAAATCACAAGGGAAAAGGACATTTATAACGTAGTAAAGCAATAAATGACGATATTTAAACATGGGGATGTGTTCTCGGGTTCAATACCTCGCGGGCTTATATGGTTGTTAAGGCCTCGTAGAGGGCTTACATAATCCACCAAGGCCATTAAGGATTTACATGCCCAAATACACGGGGAGAAGGGATAACCACAATATAATATTCACAAGTACGTAGTAAATGTAAATGAAAGCGATAAATAAATTTAAAGCATTGCGGAAAGCTATAAATGTATTTAAAGCATTGGATTTTTGTGGGTCCAATGCCTATGGGATTACGTGGTGGTTAATGCCTCGTTGAGGTCTCACATAATCCACCACGACCAATCGGGATTATCACGCCCAAATCACAAAGGGGAAAGGGGGAGAAATAAATATTCACAACGTAGTAAAGTGATAAATATATTTAAAGCGTGACAGAAAGCAATAAATGTATTTAAGCACAAATGGAATTTAAGACAAGAGATTTTTCGTGGGTCCAATGCCTTATGGAATTACGTGGTTGTTAGTGCCTCGTTGAGGTCTTACATAATCCACCATGACCAAACGGGATTTTCACGCCCAAATCACAAAGGAAAAAGGGGGAGGAAATAAATAATATTCACAACGTGGTAAATGCGGAAATAATAACGGAATTTAATCAAAGGGGGTGTGTTCTTGGATCCAATGTCTTGTGGGTTTACATGGTTGTTAATGCCTCATGGAGGGCTTACATAATCCGCCAAAACCACTAAGGATTTTCACGCCCAAATACACGGGGAAAGGGGATAACCACAATATAATATTCACAAGTACGTAGTAAATGTAAATAAAAGCGATAAATAAATTTAAAGCATTACGGAAAGCGATAAATAATTTAAAGCAATAATGGAAAGCAATAAATAAATTTAAAGCATAAAGCAATAAATGAACTTAAAGCTTATAAATAAAGCAATAAATGAACTTAAAGAACATAAATAAAGCAATAAATGAACTTGAAGAACATAAATAAAGCATTAAATGAACTTAAAAAAAATAAATAAAGCATTAAATGAACTTAAAGGATATAAATAAAGCATTAAATGAACATGGATCTTTGTGAATCCCTTCCTATTTTGGGATTATCACTAGTCACTTCCATAAAAAAAAGGAAAAGAGAGTGAAGAGAGGGATGAGAGGAGGTTAGAGAGAGAAATCACTTAGGTAGGTGTCTCTCACTCTAACTAAAACTACTCAAAAAACCCCAAAGGAGGACCCCAAACCCCTATTTTCTGCCTAAAAACTATCCTAAAACTACCTAGGAACCCAAACAATGGCCTAAAAAAATTCGGACTGCTTTCAAGGGAGGGGGTGCATTTTATAGCTGAAATTCGCGCATCTCACGCGTCATCATCGCGCGCGGTACTGTAGCTCGGTCTTATCCGCCACGTGGTGAATTCGCGCGCGCATAGTTTTCGGACCCGATTTTCAAGGGAGATTTTGGAGGCCTTCCAGTACTCAAAATGGGTCATGCGGCATACCCTTGGAAAGCCCCAGATGTCTACTTTCCAATGATATAAAGTTTGCGCAAATCGGAGTTCGGATGGAAAAGTTATGGCTCCCGGAAGTCGGGCTGTCTGAGCTGTTTTTCGCGTTTTTCCGGTGAAGATTCCGGCCAAACAGGGGAAGCTACAGGCGAACCGAGAGCTGCGTCTTGTAGCTGGAGTTGCAGTCTTTCTAACGCACCCAGGCTCGCGGATCAACTCGCAGCGAGCCGGAAGGAATTCGCGCGCGAAGGCGGTTGTCCGGGAGGAAAAACGCGTCAGATTTTCAACGCGTTTTCCTTATTTTTTGTCTGTGTTCACGCGCACGGTTGACCTAGCTCCCGATGTCGGTTTTTGGCGTTCTTGGTACCGTTGGAAAGCTTGTGCTGCCTTCTTTCTAAAGGCTCCAGCCTTGCAGGAAATCGAGCTTGGGCTCGAGAGATATGGTCCCGTGAACAGAGGCCACCGGAGTGTTTTTGGTCCGCCGGAGGACATTTTTCCAATCGAGATTTCGGCTAGACCGGGGAAAATCTTGACGATCCGAGAGTTCCAAGTTATTTCTGAATATGTCCTCTTTCTTAAGCACCCGGGCTCGCGGATCAACTTGTTGTGAGTCAGGAAGACTCTGTGCGCGAGCGTGACGTCGTCCGGGGGAAAATTATGAAATTTTCAACATAGTCTTATTTCATCGATCTGTTTTCGTGCGCGTGGTAGACGTAGCTCCCGACGTCGGATTTTGACGATCTTGGTGTCGTCGGAAAGCTTGTGTTACCTTCTTTCTAAAAGTATGGGCCTTGCACAGAGACGAATTTGGGTTCGCAAGATGCGGTCCCGCGAACAGAGGCCGTTGGAATGTTCTTCATGCCGGGGGGTCATTTTCTAATCGAGATTCCGGCTTGACCGGAGGAGCTTTTGACGATCTGAGAGTTGCATGTTATAGCTGAAGTAACCCTCTTACTTAAAGGTTTTAGCTTGTGGGCCAAGTTGCCGCAGGTTGGAAAGAATCTACGCGCAAACACTGCCTCTCAAATAGGCTGTTTTGTCAACAACACTTAGCAAAATTTGGCTAAGTATTGGACCGATTTTCACAGTTTTGCCCATAACTCCCTCGTTTCTTGTCTGTTTTTGACCCGTAAAGTACCGAATCAAAGCTCTCGATGTGCTTTATCCAATGGTTAGGGGGTGGTCAGCCCAATCCAGCTTTTGGTCTGGTCAACACCTCGGTCAAACCTCGGTCAAACATGGTTAACCCTGGTCAAACTTGGTCAAAGTTGGTCAAACCTCCTCAAACTTCAGGAAATGTGTTCCGGGCTACTTCTTGAGGGTCTCTGGGCGAGGTGGACCCCCGTCGGGTCGACCCGGCTCGGTCCGGGTTGCCTCGTTTTGCGTGTCGACACCCGAGAAAATCCCGGGGGTAAAAATAGGGTTATGACATGTAGCACATAAATTACTAAAACACGAGTATGGGATGATCATGGCGTGTTTGCAGCACATAAATCATGAGTATGCATTATAGCGGAAATGACAAGTATGGGATGACATAAATGTAACGCTTAATCACAATGACAAAGTGTAGTTTATGACAAATATTAATGAAAGAGTCAAGACCTCGTGAGATCGGAATTCGATGCTATTGCAAGGCTTACTCAATTTCCGATGCCAGCTTAGAATTTACATGAATAAAATAAGGCGATTTAAAAGAGAGTTCAACGCCTTTCGGACTTAAATGAACAAAAATCATTTTAAAGAACTTAAAAGAGAATTCAATGCCTCTCGGGCTTACACGAAGGATTAGTGCTATTGAAAGACTCATCTAATCCTTGGAGGCCGAATAGGACTTAAATGAGTGAAAAACCATTTTAAAGCGATTCTAAAGAGAATTCAATGCCTCTCGGGCTTACACGAAGGATTAGTGCTATCGAAAGACTTACCTAATCCTAGGAGGCCGAATAGGACTTAAATGAATGAAAGATCATTTTAAAAGAATATTGGGAAATTTATGGGTCCAATGCCTCATGGATTTACATGGGTTTTAGTGCTATTGAAAGATTTATCTAAAACGTCCAATACCGTTTGGTATTTTCATGTCCAAATCTTAAAGGAAAATTGGGGAGAGGTGAACAATATTTATGACGTAGTAAATAATGAAATAACGGCAATAAATAAATTTAAAGCATGACGGAAAGCAATAAATGTATTTAAGGCAATAATGGAATTTAAAGAAAGGGATTTTTATGGGTCCAATGCCTTATGGAATTACGTGGTGGTTAATGCCTCATTGAAGTCTTACATAATCCACCACGACCAATCGAGATTATCACGCCCAAATCATAAGGGGAAAAGGGGGAGAAAATAAATATTCACAACGTAGTAAAGCTATAAAATGACGGAATTTAATCAAGGGGACGTGTTCTTGGATCTAATGCCTTGTGGGCTTACATGGTTGTTAAGGCCTTATTGAGGACTTACATAATCCACCAAAGCCACTAAGGATTGTCACGCCCAAATACACGGGGAAAGGGGATAATCACAATATAATATTCACAAGTACGTAGTAAATGTAAATGGAAGCGATAAATAAACTTAAAGCATTGCGGAAAGCTATAAATGTATTTAAAGCAAATATGAAAAGCAATAAATGTATTTAAGACATTGCGGAAAGCGATAAATAATTTAAAGCAAATATGGAAAGCAATAAATGTATTTAAAGTGAGAATGGATTTAAGGTAAAGGGTTTTTTGTGGGTCCAATGCCTATGGGATTACGTGGTGGTTAATGCCTCGTTGAGGTCTCACATAATCTACCACGACCAATCGGGATTTTCACGCCCAAATCACATATTTACAACATAGTAAAACAATAAGTGATGGAATTTAATCAAGGGAACGTGTTCTTGGATCTAATGCCTTGTGGGCTTACATGGCTGTTAAGGCCTTATTGAGGACTTACATAATCCACCAAAGCCACTAAGGATTGTCACGCCCAAATACATGGGGAAAGAGGATAATCACAATATAATATTCATAAGTACGTAGTAAATGTAAATGAAAGTGATAAATAAATTTAAAGCATTGCGGAAAGCTATAAATGTATTTAAAGCAAATATGGAAAGCAATAAATGAATCTTAAAGACATAAAGCGATAGATAAACTTAAAGCAAGTAAATAAAGCAATAAATGAACTTAAAAGACATAAATAAAGCATTTAATAAGCTAAAAGAACATAAATAAGAGTGGATCCTTGTGAATCCCTTCCCATTTTAAGGATCATCACTAGTCACTTCCACTAAAAAGGAAGAAAAAGAGGGAAGAGAGGAGAGAGAAAGAGCTTAAAGAGAGAGAGTACCTAAGTAGGAGTCTCTCACTCCAAAAACTACCCAAAACCCTCTAAGGAAGACCCCAACCCCTATTTTCTGCCTAACCTACGCTAAAAATGGCCTAGAGCCTGAGCAAATCGCACCTGAAATGAGAGGGGGGTGGGTCTCTTTTATAGGCAGAGCTGCACGCCTTGCGCAGCATCATTGGGCACGGCGTGTGATGGTGGCGCGCGAGGCGTGCTCCTACCACGTGGCGATCTTATCCGCCACGCGGCCCCCCCACCGAATCCTACTCGATTTTCGTGCGCGTACTATTTTCTGATCTGATTTCGAGGGCAATTTCGGAGGCCTTCTGGTGCTCAAAATGAGTCATACAGCATATTGTCAGAAATCTCGCGATGTCTACTTTCCAGCGATATAAGGTTTGCACGAATCGGAGTTTGGATGAGAGAGTTATGGCTCCCGGAAGTCGGGGTGTCGGAGCTGTTTTTTCGCATTTTTCCGGTGAAGATTCTGGCTAAACGGGGAAAGCCATCGGCAAACCGAGAGTTGCACGATGTAGCTGGAGTTTCCATCTTTCTAACGCACCCGGGCTCGTGGATCAACTCGTTGTGAGTCAGGAAGACTCTGCGCGCGAAGGCGGTTGTCCGGGAGGAAAAACGCGTCGGATTTTCAACGCGTTTTTCTTTCTTTTTATCTGTGTTCGCGTGCATGGTTTACCTAGCTCCCGACTTCGGTTTTCAACGTTCTTGGTACCGTTGGAAAGCTTGCGCTACCCTCTCCCTTAAAGTTCTGGACTTGCGAGAATCCGAGCTTGGGCTCGTGAGATATGGTCCCGCGAACAGAGGCCACCAGAGT